>JAJGOT010000125.1:547500-1147500 GCA_022457155.1 Cladopsammia gracilis
TGTTTCAGTATATACTAAAACAACTATTCACCTCAGTGTAGGTGGGTAGTGGTGGATATTTATCTTCACTTCGGCGAATAGTTTTTAATTATTTAGCAACCGTCAGACAAAATAAAAATATACAATGCTATGCATGCTGTGCATGTTGCCATGGATTAAACGTTTGGCTAGTTTTACTATTGTTTCCTGAACTATGTTTCCGACAATATACACACACAAAAAAGTTATATTTTGCCTTCGAGAAAAGGTTTTTGGAAAAACAGGAACTTTTTGATACCTATACAGTTTCATCAATGCTTCATATTCAATTTTTATCTTCCTTTTTGGAAGGATGGGCAAAATTAAAATAACAAGAATACATTTGTTGACATTCTTAATTGGTAAGACAAAATATTACGACAATTCTATTCATTCAAGAAAATATGTTCTCTCCCTTTACTTGAAAAACGCGATTTCCGAAATTGCAATCAGTTGCTATCGATGTTCGAACTAATTCTGCTTTCGCTTATTTGCAATATATGCAAATTTACTCTGTGGATCGAAAGTCGAGTATTTAGAGATAAATGCTCAAAGTATACATTTGACCGGTTTCAAATTCAAATGTACCGATGTCTTCGTAATTATAAGTGGCTTGTGAATCCTGTCCAAAATACTCTCTTTCTCAAGCACCCTAATACGTTTTACTGCTATCTACGAGACTCTTTCCCTCACTATCCTATCTGTTCTTGCTGCAAAGCGTCGGTTGTTTGGAATGGCCATTCCCGAACTAACTAATAAGCTCATCAGAATATTAGTGTAAAGGTACTCGGAAAATGAAAAGATCGATAATCGGTCCTGTCATGCACAGCGCCTTAAAACGAGACAAACTAAAGGTAGGGTTTAAGAAAAAAAACATGCTCGACTCACCTTTTATCTCTTCAGACCGCACACGGTGGTTTTCTTCCAACGAGTAGAGCTTTGCGAACTCTCTGTATACTGCTAGATACAGTACACCTTAAAACTGAACTCAAATGTCTTGCTGCGAAGCTATTCAGTGCGACGTCAGAGAGTTGTTTGTTATGTAAAGGCATGCGGTTTTCTTCCCAATTAAATATTTTCAATTAGCAAGGGGTTTAATTAGCATCTGCAGTGAATAGTCATTTTACAGTTGTGTTTAGTGACCCGACCTTTCATAGAAAGTGGTACAAATAAAGCCTTCCTGCGTTTCGCATGGAAATCATGCTGTTGTTATGCCAGTGTTCTGCTAACTAATTGGACACTGCAACGCACTGAGGTTTGATCAAAACAAAGTTACCCCAGTCTGACTTCCACTCAGCGGCCAAACGCCACAAGCCCTTAATGATACACATTCGTACAGTGGGCTGTTATAAAAATAAAATGTATGAAAAAGTTTTATTCAGTTTAGGAGGTCAAATACACAGAGTATATTGTTAAGCCAGGTTACAGTCATAGTGGACTTTTATTTTGTCAGCACGTGTTACTCGAAATTGCATTAGCGTACAGATGTTTTTAGCGTTTGATCCGCATGAAAAACAATTCTCGGAAAGATAGGACGTTCTGACAAGTTATTAGCATAATATATAAAGACAGGCTGAGCTTAACAGTGTAGCTCTCTGAACGGAAAGCCGATGATAAGCGTGAAGGGCATGTAAACCCCCAAAATGCTACTTTTTCTGGTTACATAGCCAATTTTTTCCATGTGAGCGCATTTTGACCAACCTGGGAACGAGGTTGCATTTTGACGCCGAAATTCGAAAGAGCAGCCATTTTGATTTTGCCATCTTTACTGTGACATCACGAGGGGAATCAATGCCGACCGGAAGTGAAAAGCTTTCCTTTACGACCTTTCGAAATACAAACGTGTAACTTGTTTCATGCAAAATATTCATTAATTCCATAAAGGGAAAGCGTTGTGTCGTTCAGTTTTGTGAAAACTCAAACAAAACAGGGAATTCCATCCATCTTTTTCTAAAAGACGGGAATTTAAGGCGACAATGGCTTAAATACGTGCAAATCAAACGAGCTGACTTTTTGCAATCAACCGAGCACTCTATAATTTGTGGGACCCCTTTTACTCCTGAGTACTTCAAGGACGATTTTAAGGTTGAAATGGGCATTAAAAAGACAAGAAATCAGTTGATTCCTGGTTCTATATGACAATTCAGCTGCAGCGACCAAAAGAATTGGGAGAAGCGCGCGTAAGCTAGACTATGGGGAGCGGGATCAGGAATCAATATTGCAGGGTGTTTCTTGGTGTTGCGGAAGCCATTGTTGGTTAGCTTTTGTGTTGTGGTGTGGGTATTGTTCAGTGTCTTTTGAATCTTTTGTTTTACGTCATTTGGTGATCACACCATTTTGCAGGCAAACCAGTGGTGGAAAAATGTCATTAAAGAGTAGAGCACTTCACAAGCTAGAGGTGTCTATGGTAAGTCAGCAATCACTCCATCAGAAGGACGTTATACAATAAAGCGCCAATTTTTTTCTTTCTCGGTTAATCCTATTCGGCCTGGGGGGAGGGGGAGGGGGAGGGGGGGAGGGAGCTTGTGCGTTTCTAGTAGAGCGCTTTGACACCACGTCGGAGCGTTTAATGAACTGCTCAGTCAAGTATTATTCAGGATTCAGGAAAACTTTCAGGATTTAGTTGATGTTCACAGCTGCGCCCAAGAGGCTGTTAAGGACCCTTTTGACAAATTTTGCCTGCTCCCTCATTTATCGTCGCTTAAGATGGCTCCATATAGTTATTGGCCAGTCTTCGAAATAAAATATACACGATCTTATTGCTGTCTTTCGAGAGTTTTGTTTCACGATACTCGGCATAGTATACACCCACATGTAGCTTAGGCTTTCTCGTTTACGAAGAAGTCTAATTTGGCAGTCTTGTCTAATTACCATGGCAACCAATGATTGAGTTGTTGGGCTTGTTGTTCAAGGCAAGCAAACCTCTCAAACGGATTTTCTCGGTTTTTACACGGTACATATTCACGATTTTTGGTGGGAAAAAAAGAAACATTCAGTAAGTCTAAACTAGCAAAGCCATATAAAAGTCGGTACATAATTTTCGGTAATTTACTCACTTATCGTTTTTTACGTTTATTGGGTTTGTGTTTGTACCAAAAATGTTGTCTTTTTTGTGATCGAAAACAAAGAGAATCCCACCAATTTGTCAATTTAAAAAAACCGGGGGAATGCGCGCAATAATCGTTTTACCATAGAAACCTCTTTATTTTTGTGACGTCATCAAAATGAAGAAACGCGCGCTCGCGCCATTTTCGTGTCCATGCCTTGCTCGCCAAAACAACTATACGGAGCCACCTTAAGTAATCATGGTGTTCTAACACACTTTTAGTCGCTCCGGAACCAAGTGAGCTGTCAAGAGAGCTGATTGTATTAATGTCGGATGGAGACGTCGGTTAAGAGAAATTCGATTGAATGCAACAGCGCTGTATTGCAGATTTGAGTTATGGAGAGAGAGGATAACGGTTACGATTCTTTAAGAGTCAATCCTTAAAGGCCGATTTACAAGGTACAACTTTGCCGCATGCGATTTTATTGTAGCGCGCGCTGCTTACGGCAGGCGAACATTGTGTACAGCTCGCATCATATAACATTGTATGTGGCTACGATTGTCGTAGGCTTTTAAAACACGTTTCAAAATCCTACAAGTTTTTTCGTATTGCATGCAAAAGTTGTGAGCGAGTTGTAGGCTGTTGTGATTTAGACGACGCGATTCGTGTTGAATGTATGGCGTTAGCAGGTTGTATGCGATCGTTGAAGGCAAAATAAAAAGTTGTGCCGTCTAAATTAGCCTGAAGAGGGAACAATCGCAAGCGAAACCAGGATTCTTCAGTTAGTATCAACAATTTTCTTTTGTTACATTTTTATTGGAATAAACAATGATACATTTAGTGCATACATAATTAAAAGCCTGTTAGTGCCTGTATTCAAACCTGCCTCCTAGTAAGGCTTAGTTTCCAGACATGGGGTGTCGATGGTGTTAGCCATAAGCCCTCAAATGGCTTTAACTTTACAGGCGGTTAATAATAGCACGGGATCCAATCTTCAACTAACACAGTTTAAAGTAACTGATGTCACCTATTTTAAGTATTACTTTTAAAATCCAAAACACATGTTTGGGTAAATGCAAACCTGAACGAATGAGTTACCCTGCACTTGGTGCCAAAATTCAAACCTGACTCCTTGTAAGTCTTAGTTTCCAGAGGATGCCAATGGTGTTAACCGTCAGCCCTGAAATGGCTTCAATTAAGAGCGGTTAACAATATCACGTGACCCAATCTTCAACTCAAGCAGTTTAAAGGGGCTATGTCACCTATTTTAAGTATCACTTTAAAAAGCCAAAATAGATATTTGTTTCAATGGAAACCTACAAATAATGGTCCAGTTTTGTTAACAAATACTCTACGAGTCCACAGAAACTAGTATTCGTTATCTTTGGCTGCGGATGGCCAGGATAGAAATGGATTGCAACTTGAAAAAAATGGCCAATTTTTTCAAGTTCCTCCCAAGTGTCGTGAAAAAATCGCAGAAAAACATATTATGGTTTGTTCTTCTTTGGAAAAATCATTAATATTTTCTTCTTGGTGTTCTAAGAACAATTTTATGTTTGAGCAAAGGTACATTGTCAACTATTTGGTGTATTTTGACCAAAACACAGCAGAATCTGCGTGAAAATGCCCCTTCAAGTTTTACTTTTAAAATCCAAAAAACATGTTTGGGTAAATGCAAACAGGAACATAATGGTTCAATTTTGTTTAAAACTACTCTACTGGTGCACTCAAATTTGAAATAAATGTTTTTGGCTGCGGTTGACCAGAAAATGATTTCAACTAGAACTACAACTCAATCGCAACGTTAAAATCCCCATGGCCTTGCTCATTTAAGATTTGGGTCAAGGGCTTCGTTACTTAGAATAAAATGTTTTTTTTTTTCGATAACTCTTGCACATAGAATGGAATTGAATCGAAATTTGGCACATAGACACATAAGGTTCTATTTACATGCCCATCAGGTCCTAAAAGTGCGCCTTAAAAAATGTAAGTATCTCAACAGTTTTGTAGCCAATAGTCGAGTTTCGAATTCGCTATGGTCGCTGAATGAAAGCACTGAAGACGCATTTTTACAGGGTTAGCCTCAATCTGAAGTGATAAATTCACAAATTCAGGCGAGAAGATGACCTGTTCAGAGCCCTGTCTATTGTTTAATTTTCAAATTTCACGCACCTTCTGCCGGTATTTGTGAATAGTTTACATCAGGTCGAGTCTAACCCTGTATCAATGTGTCATTGGTGTTTGAATTCAGCGGTAATTTTAAATACGAAAATTGCTTATTGTAGATCGTTTACAGACTGTACTGCACTTGCCTACTTGATCTTTCCTTATATTTAATAGACTGGTAAGGGACGGACGATTATTTTTTTGACGGGGGGGGGGGGGGGGGGGGGGGGGGGGGGGGGTTGGAAAATTTTCGCATGCAAACATTTTTTTTATATGCGGCACCTGCTGCAAACAATTTATTTTCAGTGTCTCCGTCCAACTGCTATACTTCCAGCAAACAATTGTTTTTTTTTTTATTTTTTGCTTGCATACAATTTATTTCAGTGTTTATAGCCCCTGCAAACAATTTATTTCAAAATTTTCCAACCCCCCCCCCCCCCCCCGTCAAAAAAATAATGGTCCGTCCCTAATTTAATATCACAAACTTGTGCCCAACTACATAGCTATAGACTGAGGTACATATAACCCTACATAGCTATAGACTGAGGTACATATAACCCTACATAGCTATAGACTGAGGTACATATAATGTCAGGTGTTGACTTTTCTTTTCTCTGATTAAATTGAACACAAATTGTGGATCATGGTTTGAACGATGTTTCAGGTGAAGAATCTGACTGAGCGCAACAACCACAAAACACACCTTCCAAAGATATAAAGGAGAATTTAGATCATTTTCGAGGTCGGTTTTATGTTGTTCTCAAATATCCTAACAATGTAAAAACGTAATGTCGACACTTAGAATTTTTTTTTCAATAAATTTTTAAGTGTAAAAAAGAAAATCTAAAATCCCCACTCAGGATTGAATCTGTGACCTCAGCTAGGCTTAGGTTCACATAGCCTACCGTACCACTGTACCACCTGGCTTCTCGGGTTGGTTATTCCTAAATAAATTTAACTATATAAACTGCTACCCCTAACCTCAACTGAAAGCTAACCAGTTACTCCGTTATATAAGTCTCAATAAGGTGTCCGACGTCCTTCTGGACGGTATGATTTGGGCTTGACTCTGTAATGGTGTTTGTAATTTGTGAGATTGTATTGCAATGTTTACGTACGTTGGCTTTTAGTACATGCAGATGACCATTATCTACTGTGATCAGTAGCAAAAGAAAAAAATCCCATCAGTGAACAACACAAAAACATTGCTATTAAAAACCATCCCAGATATCCTAAATCTGCTAAACAAACTCCAAAGGTAGTGGGGGCGGGGGTACTCCGTTATATAAGCCATTTTGGTGTGAAAACGTTTATAGATTTTGATCATTTGATCTAAAATTGGATCAGGCCTGAAAACGGGTATGGATTTTAGATGCCAAGTCTGAAAATGAGTATGTATAATGGCGTATAGGATCAGTAGTTGGAGAAACGGGCGACACACCTCGCCAACATAGCATTCTCGTAATTCCCGAATTCACCGTTTCTTGTTGTTGTTATATCGCTTGTATAATTCCCCTCCCCCCTTCGTTTAAACCCCTAACCAAATGAAATAGGTAACAACGTCAAACTGATCCTTACGGCAAGGAGAAGAGATTGAGATAGAAGTGAAATAATAATAAAAAAAAAAAAAAATAGTTGACAATTTGAATATTTTTGGTGCAAATATATTCAACTATTTGTTTTTTATTGCACTTCTGTCTCAATTTCTTCTCCTTGCCGTAAGGATCAGTTTGCCGTCTTTACCTATACTAGTTCAAGATGTCTACGATAGATCCGGCACTCTTCATTGGTTTGTCGCTGTCGTTTTGCCGTTATTATAGTTTTTGACCATATGAAACGAAGGCTCTGTGTACATGAATATCTTTCACAGCTAGAGCTACAGCTGCTACAAAGTGTGGCCAAATTGACTGCGTGTATGCGTATAGGTTCTCGTCAAACCAGTTAGACCTAGAAGATGTGTTTTGTATTTCTTGCGTGCATTTGGTTTCTTCATCATCGTCATCATCATCATCATCATCATCATCATCATCATCATTATCATCATCATCATCATCATCATCATCATCATCATCATTATCACCATTATCCGCTTTTTGAGTACGGTATTACATTCAATAATATAACTAATGGTTAAATGGTTTTCAAGTAAGCCGTAACATCTAACTACTAGCTTACATACTTCAGCTAACATACTGAATTTCTATGTCTTGACTACTTCCCTGCGAATTTTTTTACGAAACCATGCCAGCCACTAACATCTCCCCTGCTATCATGGTTATCACCAGATACCAACGTGATATTGTCGCACGCGACATCGTCTCGGCAGACACAACAGGACACTGACCCAAAGATATTTGTTTCTGGGGTTTTTCATCGCCAAGAGACTTTCCTAAATGTGAAATAAATCTTGTAAATAGAATGATTTTACTTGAAGGGGCTATGTCGCGAGGTGTCACGCAAGCTATACAATCTTGAAAAACGTCCGGTGGCTGTTTTTCAAGTTTACGCCATCATCGTCAAATCCATTCAATTCTGCAGTGCTGTGTTCACCAAATGGTATTTTCACATATGTAAATAATCTGTTTGTCTTGATTTTTCCGATTCTGAAATCGTACGGCTAAATTTCTCAATATGTACGAGCAGCGATAGAAATCATTTGACCATGGAATGTCATGGACGAAGGTTCTTGTTCTCTGTTGGCTAATTAAGAGAGTACACTTAAGCATTTATCATGGTACCAGAGTCTTCGCTTTGTACTTCTTTACCGCCACAGACAAACCTAACATTTTTCTGACTTTGTTTCGCTTGAGAAAAGAGCGATGAAATTGTTGGACTTAAATCAAAACAAGCAATAGCTCTTGTGTACGTGACCACTGGTTCCGTTTCGAGTCCTGTTTTGTATCAGCGAACAAAAGAATTTTGACAGATAAAAGTGTAAATTAAAGTTACTAAAATTAGGTGAAACCTCGCGACATAGCCCCTTTAACCCGTGAAATAGATTACAGTGGACCCTCTACTTCGGGACAAATCCATTAAGGGGACACTTTTCCTGGTCCCGGCCGGCAAACGCTCTCATACTAAAATATAAATCTTATTGAACTAAAATATATCTAATGTGCGTTATATGCCAGTTGTGATGAATCCTAGCTATGGACTATTTTTTTTATGAGTATTTTCATTCCGTTGATGAATTTTGCGAGGACACAAAAATTCGCGACGATTTAAAAAGGTAAATATTACATGTTCGCCATACCCAGTATGCAAACTCCCGGCTGTTGTGCCATCGAATGCATGATATGGAAAGCAGAATTCAGTGCAAGTATTTTTGTTTAGTTGTTGTACATGTATGACTCGCCGTGTGACAAAAAAAAACCTTTCCGCATATTGAAGAGAAAACTGAGTGAAAACGTAAACTGAGATGGATTATTTAGCAATACCTTCAGTCGTAAACGAAATCCAAGAGGTATGCGCTGTAAAATTGAGTTCTAACATTTGAATCTGTGGACAAATTCCAAATTGTGACCCCTGAAATGAAAGCAACTGAGCTGTAGCTAGTTTCCTATGGTACGAACTCGTACCGGCAGGGATAATTTGCCCAACGCTGAACGCCGAACTCCGAACGTCGAACGCCAAACGCCGAACGCCGAACATTGTTCTCTCCCTTAACAGTAAATAAAAGCTAACCACTTTGAATCAGTTGTTGATCCTAAATACTGTAAATCAGTGTTACAGTATTTACGTTAAGCAGTGATTCAAATTGGTTAGCATTTATTTACTGTTGTGGGTGAGAACAATGTTCGGCGTTCGGCGTTCAGCGTTCGGCGTTCGGTAAATTACCCCTGCCGAACTCGTACTGTTCACTTTTCAATAGTTTACAAAATAAGTTTCAAGTTCCTTTTCGCTGAGTATATTAAGTTTGTTTGCGCTCGTGGGAGTGATAAGGCTAGAGATTCAGTTTGCATTTCACATAATGGTAATAGGAATGTACGTACCGTCTTCGTCAACATCCTCGTACTCATAACCAAACTCCACAGACTTCTTGAACATTTGTTCGTGAGTGTAGACAGGAAACAGTGGGACAATGACGTCATCTTTGTTGTGACCAATGGGAGCGTCGTAAGACGAGAGACTGGCAGAGGCCCCTTTTTTGTACTTGCGAAGCCACTTCTCATAGATCCGATCAATGAACGCGTGGTGAAGAGGAAAGATGGGGTCGTTTGACGCGGAAGGAACATCACCCATGGTACCTCCAATAGCTATGTGGACTTGGTTGTGAAGGGTATGTGCATTAGGCAATCGATATCCAGTCGTAGTGTTAATATATCCCTCTAGCAGGTTTCTGAAATTGCAGCTCGATTCTTTGTTGTATGGTGGAAGATCGAAGGTTTCAAACCGGAGGGCAAAATTCACTTCATGTTTAGTTGGAAAAGTGTCCTTGATTTTATTTCGTTTTAATCCACTTTCTTTATTCGTAGGGTCACAAATTTCGGTCAAGTCCTTGGTTTGTTTTCTAGTGCAAATGATATACCAGTCGTTAAAATATCTCCCCTTGACAATACCTTCATCTTGATTGTCATTCTGGTCTTTACTCTGGTCTGTAACGCCAAGAAGATTGTAATTGAAAATTTTATACTCGTCGCGATGCTCGGTCCAGTCCCAAAACGGCACGGTGAAGTTATCATCGTGAGCGATTTCTTGAATAGACCTTTCCCATTCCAGCATGTAAAGTCGATGCCACGTGGGGAAGCCCTGCCCGTCATGCGCAAAATCAATGTCAGCGTCCGTTTTGCCATCGAGGAGAATCGTGTCACGTGCTGCATAGAAGTGCATCCACACGAAGAAGTCATAGTTTGTGACACTCATAAAGAAATCTTTGGGATCGCGGCCAGCATCAACTCCATTTTCAATGTCCTTATAAAAAGACTTAGTCACCAGAAAATCGCTGTCAGCTTTCCTGGAATTAAAAGCACATAAAAAAATTGACTTTGTTTGACTTTTTTGGTTATACTTAAAATTCTCAAATGCGGTTTTTCAAAATATTGCAAGACCCTACTCATTAGATTCATTTAAACGGAGAAAGCGACATTTCAGGTTACGTCATGCACCTGCTGGGATAAATGTGCCAACCACTGGCTTATTGGCTGTTGAAACAAATGATTAACGTTCTTTTGTCTTACGTTTGGCAAATCTGAATAACACTACTGTCTAGCAGAGAGAGGGACGACACTCGTGCGCAGAAAGGGATCGGAGTTATGGGGAAGTGGGGTGGTACTTTGGATCTACCTACGACTGCAAACAATTCATACTTGCTCAATGTAATATATTTCATGTAGCGGTGTTTCTCGTCGTCTGATAACTTGATGAAATTTTTGCGCGTAAGTACTCTCTTCTTGGTACACCTGTTACCATGGTAACCGTACTCGCACCTTCCACAGTCGTACCCGGCATAGTTATATTTGCATTTACAGGTTCTGTTGTAGAGAAGCATGGGCCAGTTATGGCGGTCGTCATTACTCTGAAAATCTTTATAATGGCTGTACGGACTCTTAGTCCACTCTCGAACCACCAAGTTCTGGCATTCACCTCTGAATCCATCGCTACCACATGGAAAACGGAAGCCATTTGGGATGGGACAACACTCTTTCTTCCTCACGCTTTGAAGGTTTACACAAGCTTTAGGAAACTGACATTGAGTCCATGGTAACGTGCAAACTGCAATAAGGGTGATTATAAGCAGACTCATCTTGATTACTGCCTAAAAAGAAAAATATTAAAAGTGATGATACTGAGGTCTTTGATAAAAGTACCTTTCGATGTGTTTCAATGTGAATGATACTGTTAAGTTTTTATTTTGACCATCACTCAGGCCTCTTTTATGATGTTTGCGACAAGCTGGAAACATGTTTATGTGTTTTAACCCTCGAACGTACAAGCAAACTTATACCCCCACCGTGATACAAGGGGGGGATGGGTGCCTTGTTGCAAGCCCCCCTTGGAGTTTTGCGATGTTGCAATATTTCGGAAATATTTTACGGCTAATAGATGGCCTGTAATGTGCTCTACAAGATAAGGTAAACATAATGGGTTGTGGCGCTGCTCGGGGTCAGTGACGCCATCCAAAATGGCCGCCAAGATGGCCGCCATTTTGGATTTTACTAAAAATTAAAATTTATCAGAAAAAAGCGGAAATTGCAAATATTTTTCGCTAGAGTTGCAAAATAACATACAATTAAACATTATATTGCTTATAGTAGCATGTTATATGTTATTCCACCGACAAGGGGTGAAAACATGCATTTTTATTAAAAAATGGCTTGACCTTATGTTACTTATGACGTCATATATCGTCATTATAGCAACCGGTTGTCGCCGAATTTAACCAAATATGTCTCAAGGGTACCTAAGCACTTGGTGTATCCCTGATCATAATGTATGGAACTTCATGTATCCCTTATTGTAATGTATTTAGATATATTGCAGTGTAATTTAGGGTCGGATTACAGTATCTAGGGTTGAAGCACTGATTTTAGTATTTAGGTTTAAGCACTGATTCCAGTATTTCCAGTGTATCGAAAGTGTTATTTCTTATTTATGGTCTGGGCTAGCAGTATATTATCTCATATCCCTTAAAAACTACAGTTTTCAGCAGCTAGTCCTCGGTGGTGTAGTGGGTAGTGTGCATGCGGCAGATCATACGGCCCAGGTTCGATTCCCTATTCTATTGTGTTTTTTATTTTTATTTTTTATTTCTACTGAAATAAAAACTAAGTGTTCAAATACAAAATAATAAGGGAAACACCAAGTACATCCCCAAGAATAAACGAATAGCTACTGAAAACGGCTAATCATACCCCCCCCCCCAACCCCCCTCCCCCCTGTAGGTCCGAGGGTTAATATCTGGACTTTCGACCGGGCTTTATCATATTTTGCGAGAAGATCTGGAAAAAACCTTAATTCTTGTACCTTGCTTGTACAAAATATCAAAGAAAGTATTGGTCAATAGTTTTCGTGAACTATTACTCGCAGTGCCTATAGGCAGTGCCACTGTACTGCCTATTGTTAGTAAATAACAAAATTTCACCTACCTTAGTTTCATGTTATATCGTTAAATGCCACCAAATATTATTATGCATGGGCCGATTACATGGCGAATTTCAGCCCAATCAACCGGGCTGAAATTTCGTTGTGATTACATGACAAATTTCAGCCCGGGCTGAGATTAGAGGAGGTTGGACACGGGCCGAAAGGCATCATGGGATGAATTTTCGTTTTGAGCGACACTCGTTCGGTTTCAAATGAACCTTCGAGCTGCGAGGATCTCGAGGAACTACAAATTTTCAGACTTTTAGCCGCCATGGAAGCACAAATCGGCCTAAATTGAAAGTTATGCGATTACTCTTGTATAGATCAGATACCATTGATTTTTACAACTGAATAACTTGAGGTATCATTCTACGCCGATCGAAAGACTTACTCGTGCACCGACTACAAATTTGAGCCACAACAAGCACAAATCGGTCTTCATTGAAGTTGATAAGATTCCTCTTGTTACTTAGCAGGGTTTTAAACCGGTTGATCGATCGAAAGACTTATTAAAGCAAGGCTGCACGAGGAATTCCAACCGAGGAATATTTTGTAACGAAAGCTATAAGCTTAAATCACGGAATTACCAAGGTTGGTAACCACAACAATCGATTTTATAGTCCTCTTGAGTTTTTTTGTACTGAATGTTGGTAGTGCTGGATTTGTGTTGCTACGAAGTATAAATACATTAAATAAATAATAAAACTGTAAAATCATGTGGAACAACAAATAATCAATGAAATCAATAATAAGTTGACAAAAGCAGATTTCGGTTCCAAATCTGACAACTGTTGACTTTTTTGTATAATATCACAGATTATTCCTTATTAAAACTCCAGGAGGAAAACATGATTTAAAAACCTAATGGAAATAAAGCAGTGACTAACATACATTTTTGCATCCGAACAAAAACCATCCTTCTAGAAATAAATCCAATTCTGGCCATAAAGACCTGGTAGAAAATTGTGATTAGGAGGACCTCAGGCAAAAAGGAATTCAAACTTCTGGGCTTGAAAATGGAAATGCAGAGTGTTTTGGCACTCTTCTCTGAGTTTGTGGCAAAACATTTCAAGGTACTAAGGAACCATTTTTTCTTTGGGCCCTATTCTTGGAGCACAACAATCAGGACTGTGCACATGAGAACAACTATATGTTCTTTCACTTGAGCACAAGTCTTAGGTAATTTATAACACTGAAATGTGCAATTGCTTATGTCATAAGCAACCAGCAGGAATTGGAAAGGTGGTCGCTTAGGAAGGATGGTTGCTTATGAGAGTCAAAGTACAACAATAGAGAATGGTTGCTGAAAGGGAGCAAACTGTAGTTGTTCTAATAATCAGTAACTAACAACTTTCCTATCTGACAGATAATTCTTAATGAGGTATTTATGTAAACCATTAAACAATTCCCTCAAAATTTAAATGCCAATAAGTGGTGGAGCAAGGAAAAAAGTGTTGAAATGTTTCTATTTTGAAGCAGAACTATTTTCACTACAAGCTCCTCCATCCTACTTCATGGTTTTATTGGGTAATTAAAAAAGTAAATGAAGCCTTTTGAGAAGTCGGTACAGAAATGGGAAACAGAAACAGAAATTTCACCTGCTGGCTTACAGCCCCCCCCCCACCCCCCCCCCCCCCCCCCCCCACCCCCCTCCAAAAAAAAACAAAAGTGGGTCTCAAGTCAAGAGCTTTGGATTTTTGCTAAGAGCAGGACTTTACAAGGGCATGATAATGACAGACCAAAACCCTCACTGCCATGCCTCAAGCCCCAATATTTTGGGCCTTGAGCAATAAAAACGTAATATTCTTGTTTGGCTGCTATTTTCAGGAAAAAGAGCAGACTGAAGGCTCCACATTTTGCTGTTGAACCTAACAAAAGAATAGACTTCATTAGGAAGCCACTCCAATAATATGAAAAGAAAACAATAACAAACATATAAGCCTTTAGTTATTAAGGTTATAAAAGCTGATATATAAATTGCAATGTTCAACTCATGATTAGAGTGTAGATTGCACTAGAATATGAATCAAATATCATATTTTTCCTCAGAAGACAGAAACTTAGATAGATAGATAGATAGATAGATAGATAGATAGATAGATAGATAGATAGATAGATAGATAGATAGATAGATAATCTTTATTTAAACACGGTAAAAATTCGTCAGCTAAAAATCATTATAATACTTAACACAAAGCAATAAACTAATATTAAAAAAAATATCTATATATGAAGAATTTAATTAAATAATAAAAAGCTGCTTTCCACGAATGCCGTGCCTTATAGTTCCTCTTTGAGAAGTCGTTTAAATTGCCCAAGGGACTCAGCTTTCCTTACATTATGAGAAAGGCTGTTCCAGAGCATGGCGCCACTATAACTGAAACTATTTTTATAATAGTTTGTGCGCGGCAATGGAACATTAAGTTTATCCTCAGAGTCCCTTAGGTTGTAACTAATTTCTCGCTTCTCAAATTTAGAACTTAGATAGTTTGGAGCCAACTCGTGTAGAGACCTATAAACCATCGTAGCTCTTTGAATTTGTTGCTGGCAGGCAAGATTTTTCCATCCTAGGAGTTCTAATAGATTACCAGCATCTACGTCATAGTTTGAATAGGTCAAAACACGAGCTGCTCTGTTTTGTAGCTTTTGTAGTTTATTCTGCAGAGTTATCCCACAGTTTCCCCAAATGTTGCAGTAGTCGAAGTGTGGCTGTATCAATGCTTGATAAATTAAGTATAAGGTCGCTTGAGGAACGAGGTGCCTAATTCGTTTCATGGCCCCAATACCAGAAGCGACTTTCTTTGTGACTTTCTCGATGTGGTCACTCCAGCCAAGTTTGTCATCAATGGTCACCCCAAGTGATTTTGTGGTAGTGACCCGGTTTACCTGAAGATCTTTAATTGCAAGTGCTGGGGAATCCGTGAGAGTACTTAGCCTCTGTCTAGATCCGATAAGCATAAATTCAGTTTTAGTCATATTTAGAGTGAGTTTGTTTGCTTTCAGCCAATTGTAAACGTTTTCTAAATCTTGGTTTAGATATAATTGAATGTCGTCTGCATTATTACTTGCGTAAGTAAGGTGGGTATCGTCAGCATACATCCTCGGCTCGCAGTTTAAGAGACAATTTGGAAGATCGTTAATATATAACAGAAATAGTAGTGGTTCTAGGATCGTCCCCTAGGGAACACCACAACTTAAAAGACAACTTTTTGAGAGCGATCCGTTAATAGAGCACATTTGGCTACGATTCTCTAAATATGACTTAAACCATCGATGTGCATTACCATATATGCCAAAGCAAACCTAGAAATTACAGCTTACGCACACTTGTAATAACCTACGAAAATGACCGAACTTTAATCGCAAATAACAGAAAATTGGTGAGAGGTACGATGTGGTACGACGTCCTAAATTAAAATAATAACTTTTTCTACAAAAGATGGTGCGATTTTCGTGGCCACATCCCACGCGATATAGCGTCAAGAAACGAACGCGTTGGTTGACTACACAACGTGGACAAAAGCCGCCATATTGGACCGGCTTGCAGGGAAGTCTAATAATAGCGAATTCTACTACAGAAGTTGTAATATAAACAAGTAAATAGAAAAAGTAGCAACATACCTTTCATGAAAACTCCTTTACTGGAAAAAGCGGACTTCATATTTGAAGAAAAACACACTAAAAAAACATGAAATGTTGCGTGGCGAAATTCTCGCAGAAAAGACTGTGAATGAATACGTTGATCTGATTGGTCGACTACTCCTACCAGTATACCTTTCGTCCCGTGACCAACCTCCTCTGGGCTAAGATTACAGCCCGGGCGCCAAGTTTGAAATTGCGCGGGAAGATTGAACACAATAATCACTGCGCATGCCTAAATTCACTTTTCAGCCCGAGCTGAAATTCTGATGTGATTACATAGCGAATTTCAGCCCGTTTGGCCAGGCTGAAAATTCCAGCCCGGGCTGAAACTTTGTTCATGTAATCGCTAACTTTACTGTAAACCTTTATTGGTCCCATTTTGCATAATTTTATTTATTTTTTAATTTCTGTAAAGATATAATATTAATCTAGAAAATATTGAAAGAAGTTTTGCAAAATCATTTAAAGAACTCGAGATATTCTGTGCGTTTAAGGCTTGCGCACGCTTAACTAAATAAAAAACAGGAAAAATAATTGCTATTATCGGAATCTACAATTTATTAGCTTTACAGTGATATATAGTTGTCTGTGATTTCGCTAAAAATAGCGCGAGTACGAAAGATTTTCAGGAAGGCACCCTCGAAGGTTTACAGTAACCTTAAGAGGATTTATTTCGAATCTCAGCTTGGGCTGAGATTCGCCATGTTATCGGCCCCTTAGTTGGATAAAAAGATTCTATAGAGCAAAATGGCGATTTAACAAATCGACCGCATTTTTCCATGGTCTATACTCTCATCGACCATAGAAATGACGTCATAAAATGTTCAAAACTCGAGTGGAACCACGAGCCGTTAGGCGAGTGGAACCACGAGCCGTTAGGCGAGTGGTTTCACTGCCAAGTTTTGAACATTCTATGGCGTCATTTCCATGGTCGATGAGAGTATAGACCATGGAAAAATGCGGTCGATTTGTTTTTTACAATAACAAACTTGAATAACTGCGAGCGCCGAGCGAACGAGTTTGCGGGAATCATTTTAGAAAATCAAAAACCTAACACTGACAAACTGCTGCAAAATGTTTTTTGCGTGGGGTATAATTAAAGCCTTAACTTTATGTGAATAAATTATGTAACGAAAAAGGCTCACACAAAAATTCTCTTCAGCTTAAATCATCGCTAGAATCTTTTAATATAAATTTTAACACAGCAAAACAAAGAGCCGTTATTCGGCAAATTTTAGAGAACCGCGCTCGGCGATAATCGCAAAATAGAGCACAATAACCTCACACAAAGTCAAATATAAAATTACTAGGCACAGTTTACAAAGCTAACCTTTTTCAAATTTGAAATATCTTCGAACAATCAGATGAATCTTTGCTCCAAGTTGTTTTCGGCTCTTTCGGGCGCCGGCGACTGATTCCGTGGATTTTCCCGTGAAACAACGACAGGTTGTTTGTCCTTTTTAATTCGCACTTAATTCCAGGCAAGTTTAGCTGATTGTAAATTAAATTTAACTGACGAGAGAGCATTCTTTTCATTGAAGAATTCCAGTTTTAAGTGCATTTTTCACTGTTTGAAGAACCCGTAGCGCCAAAAGTTTGACAAAACTCACCGCGTTGCGTTACCTGTTACGTCATTTTCATGGTCTATACTCTCATCGATCATAGAAATGAGCCAATCAGCGCGCGGGAATTCACACAGTTATTGTAAAAATTTTCTTCCTATTTCAAAATACTAAGCCAAGATCAAAGCAAGCTAGTGCTCCTGGTCATAACTATGAAAACGCGATATAGGGATGATATCTGTTTACAACAATCTTTTTGTTATTCAAATGTGCCAACCACTGCTGAACAAAAGAACCCTTTGTTTCGGCAGCCAATAAGGCTCTGGTTGGCACATTAATAACAATTGGTGACGTCATTGATATCTTCCCTATATCAGCCGAGATACTCGGCTTTAAACGACATTTTGAGGAGACATACAAACCCGACCCCATGGACCACATCGAAAATAATCATCTTTTTTGCTTCCGATAATACAGATAATAGTTTCTTGGAAAAACATCTACTAATATCTACGTATTCATCCATGATGCGTAATTTTCAACTTTTATCTTTAGCCATTTTATAATGATGTGAAACGAAATGTAAACAAGGTCTTTTACTGACTGGTTAAGGAGCTAATATAATAATAATTTTTATTTTTTCTGAAGCATCTCAGCGGTCCGGAATCCTAAATCCTTGAATCTGATTGGCTAATGACGCGCGCTCCAGCGGTCCTGATTTTCCCATCCGGACCCTGCGTACGGACCGCTCCTAATTTTACAGAAAGATTTTGTCGTTTAAAGCTTAATATTAGACCTGCCAAGTCTCACGCCTGCGAGTCCAAACCTCCGATCTCACGCCTACTCACGCCATGGAGCAATTTCTCACGCCTGACTTACAGATTTGAGTTATCAGCCTTCTGACTCGTCCCCAGTCGTCTTTCTAGGTAAGCTCCTCTCGTTAATTGAGAGACGACTGGGGACGAGTCAGATCAGCCTTAACTGATCGCATTTTCGCATCATCCAATTAAAAATATAGTTGCGTTCATGAAAATATGGCACTTTTTGTAGGTTTTTAACGTTTTTAACATTACGATTACAGAGGTCTGAGGTCCATAGAAACTTCCGAATTCTTCGGAACATCTTCGGAAACTTCGGACATCTTCGGAATAGATCGGGTTCCCATCGGATTTGGTCGGGTTGCCTTCGGAAATCCTGGCACTCCCACGAAAAAATTCTCACGCCTATCACTCGGAAAAAGTTGGCAGGTATATAATATCATTGAATTTTCTCGTAAATTATGGACCCATACGAAAGTTACCAAAGCGAAAGTGAATTTTCTTTGGCCAGATAAAATATCTGACGACACAAACAAAGAAAACAATGAAGAAAACCAACAAAGTTTCACCATGGTTGATATCGGCTCACAAACAAAGACCCGAAAACACGCTAAAGACGCTTGAACGAGGTATCAAAAAGACTCAATGAAGAAAAAGAGCCGCATGAACTAAGTGGAAGAAGAAATCAGCCGTAAAATTAATGTTATTCCTCGAAAAGGTGAGTACAAGTTTGGATTTTATGATTTGTTCATTTTAAAGCTGCTTATAGTTTGCTGGGTGTTTGTTGTAGTTGTTATTACAAAGCGTCATTTGAATTGTGGCTTAAAAATTACTGTAAAAAATTATTAGACAATCCAGCGCTTTTTTACAAAGGTTTTCACTCCATTTGCCTAAGTGTTTTTATTTTTCCGGTTTTGTTTATATTCCTGTGAATTTTCATTAAAAGTCTTGCAAGTTGTCATTCTGGACGTAATAGTTTGTTGTTAATAATTTACACGCCATTTCGCGATCGGATTTTACGAGATAATTCGTACTTTCACTACATTGCTCGGTTTGTATGCTTTTATTTTTCAGTTTTTACCCTCTTTTACCTAAATTCTACAAGTTTTCATTCAAGAAAATATGATTTTTACATTAGAATAGCTCAGTTTAAGCTTGCGCCCTGCTATAAATAAATTACACTTGACCGTTTCTTTTTATAGAAAAATTTGAAAAGTTTTTAAAGTTATAATTCAGCTTTCCACGGCTTCGCTGTAGGCAAGAACATTTCTCTATCCTCGCCGCGGGTAAACACAAGAGCCATTTATTCTACCGAGAGACATAAACTGGTAGAAATGAATTCAATTTGCAATTTAAAATTAAGTTTTTTTTGTTTATGAATGGAAAGTTGTAAAGATTACCGAGTTTGCGCGCGTTGTGTCAGTTTAGCTTTAAGCGTTGTGTTTCCTATACGGACCTCCCGGCCGGTAAATAACATAAATATATTAATAACCGTTAGTAGAATCAATGCTTTTCTCTGAATTTCGGATAAATATTTATCTTTTGCCACTTTAATTTGACTCTTTGAGGAGACAAACAAACCCGACCCGACCACATCGAAAATTCCGCGCAAAAAAAAAAAAAAAAAAAAAAAATCCGACAAATAATCATCTTTTGCTTCTGATAATACAGATAATAGTTAATGGAAAAAACAGGAACATATATTAATTTCTACGTATTCATCCATGATGCGTAATTTTCAACTTTTGTCTTTAGGTTCTTATATTAAATGATGTGCAATGAAATGTAAAACAAGGTTTTTCGATTGACTGGTTGAGGAGCTGATATATAATTTATATTAATAACCGTTAGTAGAATAAATGCTTTGCTTTGAATTTCGGATAAATAATTATCTTTTGCCTTGGAAAAAGCAGGAACTTCAGTTTCAACTCTATATTCAATTTTTAGCGTCGCTTTTTGAAATGTTGCACGCTGTGTAAAATTATAATAACAAGCGGTCAGCTGCGAAATGCCATGCTGGTTTTAAACTGATACAGGCGAACCTCGCCATGCGGACACCTCTCTAATACGGACACCTCTCTATTACGGACAGTTCTCTTGGTCCCGAAGATACCAAAATTCATACAATCCCTACCTCTATAATACGGACACTTGGTTCACGGTCCCTTTGGTGTCCGTATTAGGGAGGTTCGACTGATATTTGAGGTTAAAATTAACTGATAGATAAACAAAAGCTAACAATGTAAGTGATAGCTGAAAAAAGAAACCCGCCCCTGACGGACGGGCGCGATGAGAAGTGACTTCAGATCGGCAAGCTAGCTGAGAAATAGCCGAAATTTACAGATACCTGAGATGCCAAAATAAAATACAATGTTATGCATGCTGTTATCATGAATTAAACGTTTGGCTAGTTTTACTATTGTTTCTTGACTCTATGTTGCCGACAATAAATACAAAAAAAATCTTTTGCCTTTGAGAAAAGTTTCTTGGAAAAACAGGAACTTTTTAATACCTACGGCTTCATCCATAATGCTTGATATTCAATTTTTATCTTCCTGTTTGGAAGGATGGGCAAAATTAAAATAACAAGAATACATTTATTGTTTTTAATTGGTAAGACAAAATTTGACGACAATTCTACTCATTCAAGAAAACATGTTCCCTCCCTTTACTTGAAAAACGCGATTTCCGAAATTGCAATCAGTTGAGCGCTATCGATGTCCGAACTAACTCTGCTTTCGCTTATTTGCAAGTATGCAAATTAAATCTGTGGATCGAAAGTCGAGTATTTAGAGATAAATGCTCAAAGTATACATTTGACGTTTGAAATTGAAATGTACCGATGTCTTCATAATTATAAGTGACCTGTGAATCCTGTCCAAACTACTCTCTTTCTCAAGCACCCTAATACGTTTTACTGCTACGAGACTCTTTCCCTGCTATCCTATCTGTTATTTCTGCAAAGCGTTGGTTGTTTGAAGTGGCTACTCCTGTAAAGGTACTCGGCAAATGCAAGGATCCATAATTGATCCTGCCATGCAGAGCGCCTTAAAACGAGACAAACTAAAGGTAGGGTTGAAAAAACCATGCTCGACTTACATTATATCTCTTCAGACCGCACACGGTGGTTTTCTTCCAACGAGTAGAACTTTGCGAACTCTCTGTATACTGCTAGATACACCTTAAAACTGAACGCTAATGTCTTGCTGCGAAGCTATTCAGTGCGACGTCAGAGAATTGTTTATTGTTACGTACACGCATGCGTTTTCTTCCCAATTAAATATTTTCAATTAGCAAGGGTTTTAGTTAGCGTCTGCAGTGAATATTCCTTTTACAGAAAGCGGTACAAATAAAGCCTTCCTGCGTCCCTCATGGAAGTCATGCTGTTCTTATGCCAGTATTCTGCTAACTAATTATACATTTTCCATCTGAAAAGCACTGTTTGATCAAAACAAAGTCAACTTCAGCCTGACTTCAATTCAATGTATGAAAAAGTTTTATTCAGTTTAGGAGGCCAAATACACAGAGTATATTGTTAAGCCAGGTTACAGTCATAGTGGACGTTCTGACAAGTTATTAGCATAATATATAAAGATAGGCTTAGATAGGCTTATGAGCTTAACAGTGTAGCTCTCTGAACGGAAAGCCGATGATAAGCGTAAAGGGCTTGTAAACCCCCAAAATGCTACTTTTTCTGGTTACATAGCCATTTTTTTCCATGTGAGCGCATTTTGACGTCGAAAATGCCGTTGGAAAATTCGAAAGAGCCGCCATTTTGATTTTGCCATCTTTACTGTGACGTCACGAGGAGGAATCAATGCCGACTGGAAGTGAAAAGCTTTCCTTTACGACCTTTCGAAATACAAACGTGTAACTTGTTTCATGCAAAATATTCATTAATTCCGTAATGGGAAAGCGTTGTGTCGTTCAGTATTGTGAAAACTCAAGCAAAACAGAGAAACCACCCATCTTTTTTCTAAAAGACGAGAATTTAAGGCGACAATGTCTTAATACGTGCAAATCAAACGAGCTGACTTTTTGCAATCCACCGAGCACTCTATAATTTGTGGGACTCATTTTACTCCTGAGTACTGCAAGGACGATTTTAAGGTTGAAATGGGCATTAAAAAGACAAGAAATTAGTTGATTCCTGGTTCTATGTGACAATTCAGATGCAGCGACCAAAAGAATTGGGAGAAGCGCGCGTAAGCTAGACTATAGGGAGCGGGATCAGGAATCAATATTGCAGGGTGTTTCTTGGTGTTGCGGAAGCCATTGTTGGTTAGCTTTTGTGTTGTGGTGTGGGTATTGTTCAGTGTCTTTTGAATCTTTTGTTTTACGTCATTTGGTGATCACACCATCTGCAACACCAAGAAACTACCATATTGCAGGCAACCAGTGGGGAAAAATGTCACTAAAGAGTAGAGCACTTCACAAGCTAGAGGTGTCTATGGTAAGTCAGCAATCACTCTATTAGAAGGACGTTATACAATAAAGCGCCAATTTTTTTCTTTCTCGGTTATAATCCTATTCGGCCTGGGGGGGGGGGGGGGGGGAGGGAGCTTGTGCGTTTCTAGTAGAGCACTTTGACACGTCGGAGCGTTTAATGAACTGCTCAGTCAAAGTATTATTCGGGATTCAGGAAAACTTTCAGGATTTAGTTTATATTCACAGCTGCGCCCAAGAGGCTGTTAAGGACCCTTTTGACAAATTTTGCCTGCTCCCTCATTTATCGTCGCTTAAGATGGCTCCATATAGTTATTGGCCAATCTTCGAAATAAAATATACACGATCTTACTGCTGTCTTTCGAGAGTTTTGTGTCGCGATACTCGGCATAATATACACCCACACGTAGCTTAGGCTTTCTCGTTTACGCAAGGGAAAAGCCCTGGGAACGAGGTTGTCGTTTACGGAGAAGTCTAATTTGGCAGTCTTGTCTCGTTACCATGGCAACCAATGATTGAGTTGTTGGGCTTGTTGTTGAAGGCAAGCAAACCTCTCAACGGATTTTCTCGGTTTTTACGCGGTACATATTCACGATTTTTGGTGAAAAAAAAAAAGAAACATTCAGTACACTGTAAGTCTAAACTAACAAAACCATATAAAAGTCGGTAGATAATTTTAATTGTAATTAGTTAGGAAATTTTAGTTTTATTGTTTGTACACGACCACATCAGCTTTTGCTGCATTTTTATCGTGTTTAAATAAATGCTGTTATTATTATTATTATTATTATTATTATTACTCACTTATCGTTTTTTACGTTTATTGGGTTTGTGTATGTACCAAAAATGTTGTCTTTTTTGTGATCGAGAACAAAGAAAATCCTACCAATTTGTCAATTTAAAAAAAACGTGTGGAATGCGCGCAATAAACGTTTTAGTTACCATAAAAACCTCTTTATTTTCGTGACGTCATCAAAATGAAGAAACGCGCGCTCGCGCCATTTTCGTGTCCATGCCTTGCTCGCCAAAACAACTATATGGAGCCGCCTTAAGTAATCATGGTGTTCTAACACACTTTTAGTCGCTCCTCCAGAACCAAGTGAGCTGTCAAGAGAGCTGATTGTATTAATGTCGGATGGAGAAGTCGGTTAAGAGAAATTCGATTGAATGCAACAGCGCTGTATTGCAGATTTGAGGTATGGAGAGATTGGATAACAGTTACGATTCCTTAAGAGTCAATCCTTAAAGGTCGATTTACAAGGTACAACTGCCGCTGTTTACGGCAAGCGAACATAGTATTCAGCTCAAACTTGTGTAAAGCGCTTTTGATCATTTTAACGTTAAAAGGCGCTATATTAAGTGAATAAATTATTTTTTTTTAATTATTTTTTTTAGCTCGCATCATATAACATCGCATGTGGCTACGATAGAGTAACGAAGTGTGACTGTCACAAAAACTTAAATTTGTGAAATTATAGGATTTGATTAGATATTCGGAAAGGGCATGACGAAAAGTGCCCGCTTGCCAAAATCAGCATCATATTGCAATTTGCGAGGAATTTGGGGGTGAGATATTGGCACCGTTATGCTCTGATGACTCCATACAAATCTTTCTAATTTTTGCCTTGGTTCGATTACAGAATGAACCAAGGCAAAAATTAGAGAGGTTTGTATGGAGTCATCAGAGCATAACGGAGCCAATATCTCACCCCCAAATTGAAATAAGATGCTGATTTTTGGCAAGCAGGGCATTTTTCGTCATGCCCTTTCCGAATATCTAATCAAATCCCATAATTTCACAAATTTAAGTTTTGTGACGTCATCACTTCGGTACTCTACTGTCGTGGGTTTTAAAACACGTTTCAAAATCCTACAAGTTTTTTCGTGTTGCATGCAAAAGTTGTGAGCGAGTTGTAGGCTGTTGTGATTTAGACGACGCGATTCGTGATGAATGTATGGCGTTAGCAGGTTGTATGCGATCGTTGAAGGCAAAATAAAAAGGTGTGCCGTCTAAATTAGCCTGAAGGGGGAACAATCGCAAGCGAAACCAGGATTCTTCAGTTAGTATCAACAATTTTCTTTTGTTACATTTTTATTGGAATAAACAATGATACATTTAGTGCATACATAATTAAAAGCCTGTTAGTGCCTGTATTCAAACCTGCCTCCTAGTAAGGCTTAGTTTCCAGACATGGGGTGTCGATGGTGTTATCCATAAGCCCTCAAATGGCATTAACTTTACAGGCGGTTAACAACAGCACGGGACCCAATCTTCAACTTATATTTAAAGGCCTACCTTCACCCAAAAGACGTTGCGGTCGTTTGCTTTTGTTTTGAAATGCACCATTGTTCATACGGGTGATCTGATTGGTTGCACGCATTCAAGCGTGAATTTCGTGTTACACAAAATTCAGCACAGAAAGTGATCACGGCGCGCCCAGCATTTTGGGTGAAGGTGGGCCTTTAAGCAGTTTAAAGTAACTATGTCACCTATTTTAAGTATTACTTTTTAAAATCCAAAAAACATGTTTGGGTAAATGCAAACCGGAACATAATGGTCCAGTTTTGTTTAAAACTACTCTACTGTGCACTCAAATTTGAAATAAATGTTTTTGGCTGCGGTTGACCAGGAAATGGTTTCAACTAGAAAAAATTGCAATGTTAAAATCCCCATAGCCTTGGTCCTTTAAAGTGCCACTACGACGAAAATTTTTGTATTTCTTTTCCGCTTTTTTTAACGCAAATGTATCTAATAGGTTTAGAAATATGCGAATTGCTATAAATTAGATTGATATATTCTTACACAGCCCGCAGAAATAGCTGGCCGAAAACCCACGAAAATCACGCAAAATCCATCCGACATTACTCCGTTCATAAATCCGAGCCCACGTTCCACTGGTTTGCGATCTGGTGCAAGTGACTTGATTTGTTACGTCAATGACTCAACACGGTTCCCTCTGGGTCACAGACAACAAAGCCAAAAGGCACGTGTTGAGTCATCGAGGTCACAAAATCTTGAGGCCAACTCGATCCAACTCTCAGGGTTCGGTCCCGGTCAATTTTTGAATTGAGTAATGGCGGCAAGCCGAATTCGAAAAGGTAAGGCAAGTAACGAGTACTTTTATTTTCATAAAATATGAAGAGAACAGAAAATGTATATTTTTGATCATAGTGGCACTTTAAGGTGTGGGCCAAGGGCTTCGTTACTCAGAAAAATTGTTGTTGTTTTTTTTGCAAGCGATCACTCTTGCACATAAAATGGAACTGAATCGAAATTTGGCACATAGACACAAAAGGTTCTATTTGTATGTCCATCAGGTCCTAAAAGTGCGCATTAAAAAATATGTGTTAAAAGTTTTGCGGCCAAATGAAGATCGTTAATTTGTAGAATGTTTTTAAGTTAATTACTGCACTTGCCTGTTTAATCTTTCCTTAATAGACTAGTAATTATCACAAAATTGTACCCAGCTATATAGCTATAGTAGTATATATAACGTTAGTTGTTAATTTTTCTTTACTCTAATTAGATTAAACAAAAATTGCTGATCGTGGTTTAACCTAGAAAAAATATAAACAAAATATTCTAATATCGATAATAGTTTTCTTTTACATTTTACAATTAAAAATTCTAGATACATTACATAGATATATTTGTTTTACTTTGTAAGATTTATGTTATAGTGTCCCAAATTAGCTCTTTTCGTAGCTAAATGCATCGACACTTCAATAAAATTATTATTATTATTATTATTATTATTATTATTATACATGTGTTGTAATTTTATATATTAATTGTAAATTTAAGATTGTTTTAAGAAACTTGTTAATAAAGTATTATTATTATTATATTATTATTATTATTATTATTAACGAGATTAATTGTTTTAAGAAACTTGTTAATAAAGTATTATTATATTATTATTATTATTGTTATTATTATTATTATTATTATTATTATTATTATTATTATTAACGATGTTTGTGAAAAATCTGACCGAGCGCAACAACCATAAAACACACGTTCCAAACATATAAAGAAGAATTTAGAGCATTTTCAAGGTCGCTTTTATGAGGCTTCTTATTTGACATTCTGATATATCCTAACAATGTTGAAATATCTTCATCAAATGCCCTTATAAGTACAGTACATGACATTTTTAGTGGGTCTCAATTTCAGCACTTTTCAAGCGGACTTTTTTTCTTTACTATCACTTCCAGTCGTTGGAGATGAGCAGATTACTGAATTTCATTGCAATTTTCACGTATAGGTTGAATATACTTTGTCAGAGTTATAGGGCCGGTTATTTTTACAAAGTTTAGACGGTGTTTAACAAAACCACGCTCTAATCCCATTTCAATCTGGCCAACCCTAATGTTTAAACGCTATTTACTGTAAACAATGTCAAGTAGGCATATAGCACAGACTAGAAAAACATGTATCTCCTCGAAATAACCAACTGCAGTCTTAGAAACAGATATGGAGTCCATTAATTTTCTAAAACCGCGATCTAAGTTAGTGTCTGTTATTTAGACGGCATTTAGATGGTGTTCGCGGTCTAAATCAATTCAATTTCGCCAAACCTAATACTTATCATTGTTTGCTATAAACAGTGTGAAGAGGGCATAGTCCATAGCACCGACCAGGAAGATATTTGCCTACTTAAAATGAGCAATAGACAAATTCGGCTAACGCGTTGTTGTACCCAATTCAAACCTTCTGGGAATAACATCTTTGTTCACAGTATTTCCATATAATTTCCATGTCAATGCTTCATTGATATAGAAATATGACGAACAAAGAGTTCTAATCCCAAAAGGTTTGAATTGAGTACAACAATGCGTTAGCCGAATTTGTCCATTTAATAGGTCCATTTATTATCTTAAACCGCAGTCTAAGTTAGATTTCGTTTAAATAATTACCAGCCCATCACAGTGCAGATATCACGCAGCTCTTAACAACCTCTAATTTCATTGAACCTGTATATCACGCAGCTCTATTGTTTTTAGGGCTAGGGTCCACTGTTGTGTTGTTTGTTCTATTGTTTTCTCAGCAAATCAGAGAAGACCTTGTAAGAGCTGCGTACTGCCCCTCACAGTGTTTGTAATCTGTAAGATTGTCGACGATCCTGTAATGTTTAGATACGTTGGCCTTCAGATGCTGATGATCATGATATACTAGCTGGGATCAATAGCAAAAGAAAAAAATCCCACCAGTGACCATCACAAAAAGATCGCCATTGCAAATCATCCCTAGGGGTTGGAGGTACTCCCCTATAGAAGCTATATAGGTATGTGCCTTCCCAATTGGTATGGTTTTTGAGCCGTTTTGGGGTGAAAACGTCTATAGATTTTGACAATTATGGTCTTAAATTGGACCAGTCCTGAAAACAGGTGTAGACTGTTAGAGGTCAGGTCTGAAGACGGGTATGGAAAATGGCGTAGTTTGGTCTGAAATAGGGTCAGTAGTTGGAGAACCGGCGGCACACCCCAGCAAAACGTCCCGGCAATGAGTCCCCCCTCCCCCTCCCCCACCCCCAAAACTCCCAGCCACTATATATCCGTTGCATTCTAGTAATTCACCGTTTCTTGTTGTTGGTGGTGTTTTTTGTAGTTGTTGTTTTTCGTATTACATCGCTTGTAACTCTCCCCAAAATGAAGACTCTGTGGAAGAGAATGTTATTCGCAGCTGCTACAAAGTGCGGCGAATTTAACTGCCGTATGCGTACAGATTCTCGTCAAACCTGCTAGACCTAGAAGATGTGTTTTATATTTCTTGCGTGTATTTAGCTTCATCATCATCATTATCTTTATTTGAGTACGGTATCATGGTTAAATGTTTTTCAAGTTAGCTGCAATGACTTGCTTACATATACTACTAGCTTACATATACTACTAGCTTACATACTACTAGCTTACATACTACTAGCTTACATACTACTAGCTTACATACTACTAGCTTACATACTACTAGCTTACATATACTACTAGCTTACATATACTACTAGCTTACATGCTACTAGCTTACATACTACCAGCTTACATGCTACTAGCTTACATACTACTAGCTTGCATACTACTAGTTTACATACTTCAGCTTACATACTGAAATTCTATGTCTTGAATACTTCACTGCGTATCTATTACGAATCTTTCACAAGGAAACCAGCCACTAACAACGCCCCTGCTATCATGGATATCATCAAGTACCAACGTGATGCTGTCGCACTCCGCATCGCCTCAGACACAACAGGACAAGGAACAGGACACTGACCCAAAGATATTGGTGTTTGGGTTTCTTCATCGTCAGGAGACTTTCCTAAATATCAAAGAAATCTTGTAAATAAGCTGCTTTTTCTTAACCGTGAAATAGATTCTGGAGTATACTACTTTCTAATTATTTCTTCTTTTTCTGGCATAACAGGCACTGACTATTAGTAATCGTAATTGGACTGAGTGGAGTACAATTCAGGGAGTAATCGGGCGAGTAATTTTAAATCGGCCGAGCGCGTAGCGCGAGGACGATTTGAAATTACGAACACGATTACCCCTGAATTGTACGACACGAAGTTCAATTACTAATTAATCCCATCAATAACAAAATTCGAGATTAAAAAGTCGATGTAGAGTTTTTTGTACTCAAAACGTTAAGGATATTTTCTATCAGTTTGAAAGCGGGAAGAAACAGCAAGAAAAAAAAAAACATTTACGTGCACCTCATTGACGCGCGCGCAACGTAGGTGTCCAATTACAGCTATCCAATTACAAAAAGTTGTAATTGGATAGCCGTAATTGGACACCCACGTGACCCCGCGTGCCAATTACTTAAGAAATAGGCGCGCGGACGACCAATCACAATCGAGAATTTTGTTATTGATACGATTATATTTATAATGTGCATTACATCTTGCCCAGTTCATATCCACAGAAGTGAAATCTGCAAAGGACCGCAAACGGTAATGCTGCTAACGGTATACGTAGGATCTGCGAGAGACCTAACCAGCCAAAAAATGAGCAAACATACGTACAATAAACTGCAGGGCTGATCTAACAACGTAAAAATATAGCCTTTGCGAGACACCATCACGACAGAAACCGATAAAGTAGGAAACAACGAAACAGCTGTCCACGGTTGCGATCCTACTTTATCGGTTTCTGTCGTGATGGTGTCTCGCAAAGTCTATTTTTTTACGTGGTCAGATCAGCCATTCAGTTTATTGTATGTCGTCCATATCAATAGTTTCAATAAACCTAGCAATGTATTATTTTTTATTAGTGTTTTTTGATTCAGTTGAAGAATTTTGCGAGTCCACAAAAATTACGGTGACGATCTAGCAGCAAACGAATGAAATTCAGAATTCAGTGCATGTATAGTTTTTCAGTTGCGTGTATTATTTGCCGTGTAACAAGAAACGTTTTCGCACATTTAAGAGAAAACTGGGTGAAGGTCTATTTAACCAGCCTTCAGTTGTGAACGAAATCCAAAAGGCATGTGCTGTAAAACTAATTTCTAACAAATCCCACGTTGTGACCACTGAAATGAATGCAAGTAAACTGTATTCATAGTTTCCTCTGGTACTGTTATTTTCTCAAAAAAGGGGGGCAAGTTTCTTTTCTCTGTATTTAGTTTGTTTGGCGCTCTTGAAGTGAAAGGTATAGAGATTCAGTTTGCATTTCACATAATGGTAATAAGAAGGTCCTCACCGTCTTCGTCAACATCCTCATACTCATAACCAAACTCCACTGACTTCTTGAACATTTCTTCGTGAGTGTAGACAGGAAACAGTGGGACAATGACGTCATCTTTGTTATGACCAATGGGAGCATCGTAAGACGAGAGACTGCCAGAGACCTCTTTTTTGTACTTACGAAGCCACTTCTCATAGATCCGATCAACGAACGCGTGGTGAAGAGGAAAGATGGGGTCGTTTGACGCTGAAGGAACATCACCCATTGTACCTCCAATAGCTATGTGGACTTGGTTGTGAAGGTTATGTGCATTAGGCAATCGATATCCAATCTTAGTGCTCACATATCCCTCTAGCAGGTTTCTGAAATTGCAGCTCGACTCTTTGCTGTATGGTGGAAGATCGAACGTTTCAAACCGGAGGGCAAAATTCACTTCATCTTTGGTTGGAAGAGTGTCCATTTTTTTCAGACGTTTCAATCCACTTTCTTTATTGGTAGGGTCACAAACTTCATGCAAGTCCTTGGTTAGTTTTCTAGTGCAAATGGTGTACCATTCATTAAAATATTTTCCCTTGACATTAGCTTCATCTTCATCGCCAGGCTGGTCTGTAACGCCAAGAAGATTGTAAGCGAAAATTTTAGACTCGTCTTGATGCTCGGTCCAGTCCCAAAACGGCACGGTGAAATTTTCATCGTGATTGATTTCTTGAATAGTCCTCTCCCATTCCAGCATGTACAGTCGATGCCACGTGGGGAAGCCCTGCCCGTCATGCGCAAAGTCAATGTTGGAATTCGTGCGGTTATCAGGATGAATAGTGTCACGTGCTGCATAAAAGTGCATCCACACGAATAAGTCATAGTTTGTGACACTCATAAACAAATGTCTGGGATCGCGGCCAGCATAAGCTTCCTTTTGAATCGTCGCATAAGAAAAGTTAGTTACCATAAAATTGCTGACGGCATACCTGGAAACAAATACATTGCAATTAAAACAAAACTGCCAAGCTTTTTAACGAAAAACGGCAATGCTTTATTGCAAAAAATTTCGTTCCAGCAGTGCAGTTATCTATGTATACTAATAACTTAATAGTTCCTAGCATCATTTGTATTTCTATTACTTCCATATTGCAGTGTTCACATTTTCAATGTCTTGTAATTTTACTTTTTTTCTTTATAGATGTTCCACTTTACTACTGTATGTTTTGTTTAATTGTTTGTGTATTTCAATAAAGCATGTTAAAAAATATACCTGGAAACAGACATAAAAACACTTTGACTTTGTTTGACACTTCCACTAATTCTTAAAATTCTCAAATTTCAAATTTATATGCATTACTGTATATATAGAGCAGGTGCTTGAGTTGTTATCAGTTTTTGTGTGTAATAAAGTCGTTTTAAGAAATTAAAAGGCTGCGCTAAATGACAACGTGGAGCAAAGTTTCTTGTCTAAGCAAACAACCGGACAACCGGGAAGGCAGATAGCCACCGACCTTCAGGTTGAAAATTTGATGCGCTAATCACTAGACCACCGCGCCTCCACACCAAACAAATATTATACAATGAACTGAATACTTCGCGCTCTGTGATTGGTCGTTGCCCATGATCTATCAGAGTACAGACGCACGGCTGACGACATAGAAAAATTGGTGCTTTGTTTTGTCCAACATGGAGCACAGTTTTGAAAATGTTTGCGAGCTTATTCTGGATTGAGCAAGTGAAAGCCTCGAAAAATGTTTAGCAGGAGCTGTTTACGAACAAGAAAAAGAAGAAACCAAGACGAAAAGTGTTCTTGGTGACTTGAAAAATACCTAAACTAGAACAAATCTTCGAACAGTCGAGCGCTAGGAGGCAAGTTCGTAATTTTACTCTTTTTACTTTTCTGTTCATTGTATAAAACAAATGGATTCCATTTGGCCGTGTGTCTGTTCAGTTATATATCACAGAAGACGTCAAAATGTGGTAAGAACATCAGTGACACACTCGCCTGCGGCTCGTGAGCCACTTTTTTGTTGTTACCACATTTTGACGTCATCTGTGATCTATAACTGAATAGACACACGGCCAAATGGAATCTATGTGTTAAATTGATTGATTGATTGATTGATTGATTGATTGATTGATTGATTTTAATAGACAATATTCGTATTTTCGGTATTGAACTGGAACTAGCTTACAGTCGAGGCTCATGCGGGGGAATATCATTAATATATATATATAGATAGGCTGAGCCTAACAGCGTCGCTCTCTGAACAGACTTAACTGAGATGATAGGTCGAAAGCACAAGAATTAAGATTGACGACCGAGCTATTTTTTAGCAATTCTCAAAAACACAATTACGCGACCGTCTGCACAGTACATTTAGACGGTACAAAAGTTCACAAAAACAATAACTAGTACGACTACTTTCCGAATAAAATACACCTGTTGCTTATCAACAATTGCCCGAGAAACTGATTTGGAAATCAAAATTGCAAAAAAAATACACAAACATATTTGCATAAGGCCACGCTAGTGAAGTTAGAACTATAAAATGCAAGTCTTGTTTTGTTTACATAAAATCGCTTTTCAATCTATGTAATGAATGAACAAACAATTAAAAATGGACAACACAATCTTCTTTCGAAAATTTTTATTCAAATCTCCATAAGTTTCTGTTTAAAAGCAAAACGCGAACCATTTTTAACGCATCGAGGCCGAGCTGCTATCGATGAAAGAAATCATGAAACGACTGAATTTGAATACAATACAATACACAATTCTCCAAAACTAACAAGACACAAAGAAAAAGTCAATCACAAGTCAAAAAAGTCAATCATCCCATCAAAAAATGTGATTTGTTTTACCTTTAAGAAATTCTTTACATCTCCGCTTCTTCAGTGAGAAATGCTCCCGCATTGATTAAAACGTATGAAGTTCCTCGAAGCAAGATTTTATTCCTGAAAGCTCATTTTTTTCCACTATAGCGGCTTCTGAGTATCCCTTAATTAGTATCCCTGTCTTGAGTAGCAAACCGCGAAAAACTGCAGGAAAATAACGACTTTAATTTGATGTTTTGCTGCGTACTTCTCTGCATAACACAGCAAAATATCAAAAGTGTTTTCCCAGCTGACGTGACATCGGCTGTGCAGCCGCGCGAAAAACAACCCTCGCTTTGCTTTCAAAATTGCTAAGATACCGGATGTTACGCGACGTCATACGCGCATGTTTTGCGACGTCACATGCGCCGCGAATTGGCCCTGCCCAATGCTCGGACACACATGCACAGACGCCGCCCGCAAAACATTCCGCTGGCCATGACCATGAAAAATGACGGGCATGGGTTCTATGAGTATGAGGCTACGCAGCGGGCCTTCGGCCCGCGAGAGTTCCGCTAAAAATATTTGCATGTGAAAACATTCCCCCGCATGAGCCTCGACTGCACGCTATTTCCAGTTCAATACCGTGAATACGAATTTGTCGATTGATTGACTGATTGATTGATTGATTGAATCGGCATATATGAAACGAAGTAGTAACGAATATAACATACAAATAGTTTTCTGGATTTTTCGTACATACCTGGTCTGATAAATATATCTAATGTAGCGGTCTTTCTCGTCGTCTGATAACTTGGTGAAATGTTTGCGGATCAGTACCTTCTTCTGGGTACACTTGTTACCATAGTAACCGTACTCGCACCTGCCACAGTCGTATCCGGCATAGTTTTTTCTGCATTTACAGGTTCTGTTGTAGAGACCGTTGGGCCAGTTGTGGCGGTCGTCATCAAGTTGAAAAGCTTTATAATGGCTGTACGAACTATTCCACTCTCTAACTATCAAGTCCCGGCATTCACCTCTGCCTCCATCGCTACCACATGACGCATTGAAGCCATTTGGGACGGGGCAACATTCTTTGTTCTTCAAGTTTTGAAGGTTTACACAAGCTTTAGGAAACTGACCATGAGCCCATGGTAACGTGCAAGCTACAATTAGGATGATTATGTGTAGACCCATCTTGATTACTGACTGAAAAGAAAAAATATATATTAAAAGTGACCATCCAGGTCGAATACTTTTACATTCTTTGCACCATTTAATGTGTTTCAATGTGAATGATACTGTTAAAATTCGATTTTTAATTTTGTCCATCACTCAAGCCTCTTTCTGTGTTTTTTATATGATCAGTTAATGAAGCGTTGACGGAACTTTTTGCAACAACTTGAATGTGCTGATTTGTTTGCAATTTCTCTGGAAACATGCTCGTCGTTTTTTATATCTAGAATTTAATTCGACCGGGCTTTATCCCATTTGGAAAACAAATCGGGAAACCACCTTAATTCTTGTACCTGCTTGTACAAAATATCAAAGAAAGTATTGGTCGATAGTTTTCGTTAACTGATACTGGCACTGTAGACATTTATTGGGTCTGAAAGTTAAACGACATTTTGACTAGAACAACCACGTCGAAAATTCTGCGCAAATAAATTTCTGATACGTAATCATATTTTGCCTCCGGAAAAAAAGAACACTTTAATTTCTACATATTGATTCGTAAGGCGTAACTTTCAACTTTTCAACCTTTAGGTTTTTATAATGATGTGAACTGAAATGTAAAATAACTTCACTAGCTATGAACGGGTCATTGTGAAATCTATTTGCGTTGGCGTTCTTGCTGGCGACATTTAGTTCGCCACACCGTGCTGATGAGTTGCAATAACAACGAAACGGCTGTCCACGGTTGCGATCCTACTTTATCGGTTTCTGTCGTGAAGGTGTCTCGCAAAGTCTATATTTTTACGTAGTCTGATCAGCCCTGCAATTTATTGTATTCTTGTGACTAGTTTAGGAGCTGACATAATAATTGAATCGGGCCTGGCTTGAAGCCAAGCGCGATTATATAAAATGGATTTTGAAGATAAGAAATATAACCTAGGAAGTTGAGCTAGATGGGATTCTAAAAAGTTCTAGAAAGTTCTTCTTATAAACAGCTGTTGCTCTAAACCATCTGAACGCCTTAACCCAAGTTTACCTGGGCTTTTTTTTAAGTTCCTGAGCATGGACGGACATTGTGCTCCCCTCCAAAAGTTCAAGAATATTAAAACTATGACAATGAAACCTAGAGGGTACATAGTACGTCCAAAACTGTCTCCTTTGCGGTCCGCGCAATGGAACGATGACGTCATATGACGTAGTTATTAGGTAATTAGTTATACAGCCGCCATCTTGGATTCGCCATCTTGGATTTCTGAAATTTTTCAAAACCTCTTAAAAACCGTCCAAATTGAATCAAAATTAATCAAAACCAATAAATAAACGGTAAATGACGTAAAAATGTAGAAGTTCTACCAATAAATATTGTTTTTCTTCATTCAAAGGTAAAAATATGCAAATTACAAAAAAAATGCCTGTCAAAATCTTGTTGCTATGGAAACATCAAGTCACGTGATCAATAAACTGTCATATCAAACTGTCATATCAAGCTGTGGCTCAATAAAATATTCCGTGCAAACAAACAGGAAATAAAGCAAGAAAGCAGATCCCCCTGCTCCAACATGATAATCATTCAAAAATCATATTCTCTTGTTTCAAAGGGATGAATTGCAGTGATTCTGCAAGATAAAAGAACATGCTAAAGGGCCACCTCTTGGATTCCACTGAAATTCCTATTTATTTATGCTAAAGCAAAGCGTAAAGTTCAACTGAACTTACAATAATTTCATGTATTTATATGTTTTGTTCAATTGCAGCTAATTTTTCGATGAACAGGGGGGAGGGGGTTATGTCCATGTTACGGAAATGTAAATCAAAATAAACTGACCGAAATTGTTCTCTGAAGTGAAATCGAAACAATGAAGCACAACAACTTACATTCCGTTATTGGTGGCTGCAAGGGAGAAAGATAACAAGTTAGTTAGGGAAATATACTAGTTCCTCAACTGACCTAAGTATACTAGCGACTGTGCTTAGCGGTGCCTGGTACAAAAACAATGAACTGCAAGGCTGATCTGACCACGTAAAAAAGTAAAATTTGCGAGACACCATCACGACAGAAACCGATAAAGTAGGATGGTAACCGTGGACAATTGTTTCGTTGTTATTGCAACTCATCAGCACGGTGTAACGATCTAAATGTCGCCAGCATGGAAAGCCAGCGCAAATAGACTGCACAATGACCCGTTCACAATATCAGGTTCCGTACTATGTACACACTTGTTACCCGAAACACGCGTGCTACATCACGTGCTTCGGGGAACAAGGAGCCCACAGTGTATCGCAAAGATGTACAAGCATTGGGATTTGCCCCTTTTTTCGAGAAAGCAGATGTATGACTCTTGACCTTCAACAGGAAATATAAACTTGATCTGTTTAGGTGGCATAAGTGATAACGAAATGACGAATCAACCCTTAGGAAAAAACAAAAGAATTCTTACGATGTTGTGGAAATGGAAAAATGGAAAATTCCCTAGTTATTGATGAATGTTCCAGTTTCTGTTCGCCTTACATGTACTATGGTCGGTAATTAATTTTATTGCGATCGATAGTATTTATTATAAAAAGTAATACAGGTCATGTATTGCGTAAACAATCTATTTTTGCAAAGGTCCTGGAAAGTTAATAATGTTTCTCTGAAGAAAAAGAACGGGAAACGAAGGCAGCGGACCATTAAAATTTCCAGTTAAATCTAATGTTATAATTAACCTTCTTTGAATATGTGCCAATACAAAGAATTTGAATATATCATGGTTATTGGGACAACCATGGCGGGAATTCAAAGGTTTATAAGAAGTATAAGAAGTATATCTAAGTATTTTAGATCTTTAAATTTCTTAATTTTTATATTTATGTAGACATATATATTATTATTATTATTATTATAATTATTATTATTACGGATTTTATTGTTTTTCAACACTGTTACATTAATTAATTGATCTAAATTTAAAGAAATAAAATTTAAATATCTACAAACCCGCTTATAGCATAGCTGATCTAGGCGGGTTGTACTTACTACAGTCATATTTACCAAACATAAAGTGATTTAAAAACAGCTACTAAATAAATAAACATACACATTAATAATTAATCAAGCACAAAGGTAAAAAAGTAAAGCAAATTAAGAGGTGTAAAGTAGATAAACGGCTAAATGTAGGTTTGAAAGCTATAGTGTATAATAATTACTTGTGTTTAAAATCAGTATTAGAGAATGGGCATCAACATAATAGTCCTCAATTTTAAGTACAGTTAGAAGCAACTTATGAATTTTTCTTTTAAATGCTCTTTTCGTGAGCTTACGCCAATCGGGGTGTAGACAATTCCATAATCTCGTACCAAAAGCAGGAAAAGACTTAAGTTTTATATGCAATCTGGATTTCTGTACAAAAAGATTATCTGCACACGAGAAACGCGTGTTGTAAGCATGAATGTCAGATGAATGTATGAAGAGTTCACGAATATTTTTAGGTGTAGAATGAGTAGAAACATCATGCATTATGGTTGAGACCATTTCAAAGTATAGCATATTAACAGGTAAGATGTTGGAAGCAACAAAAAGAGGGATGGCATGAGATCTTTTGCTGGCAAAGAAAATTTTTTTAGTCGGAGTGCGCGCTTTTGCAGAGTGAAAATCTTTTCTAAATCACACTGAGATGCCAAAAGGAACATTTGAATTTCTACGAATTCATCCATAATGCACAAGTTTTAACTCTTATCTTTAGATCTTTTTTATAATGATGTGCACTAAAATGTAAAATAACAAGTCAGAGAAAAACATATTTTTCTCAAATGAATTCTTGAGTTACACAAAATAGCATACAATGCTATGCATGCTGTTTTAATATCATGGATTGTAAAACGTTTGGCTAGTTTTACTATTGTTTCGTGACCTTATGTTTCCGACAGTATACACACAAAAATAATTATCCCCGGGGGGTAATTATCTTTTGCCGGCTTCGAGAAATGTTTCTTGGAAAAACAGGAACTTTTTGACACCCACAGTTTCATCCATAATGCTTGATATTCAATTCTTATCTTCCTTTTTGGAAGGAGGTGTAAAATTAAAATTAAAATAACAAGAATAAGATGTTGTTCTTAATTCGTAAGACAAATTATTGCGACAATTCTACTCATGCAAGAAAATATGTCCTCTCCCTTTAATGCAAATTTACTCAGTAGATCGAAAGTCGAGTATTTAAAGATAAATGCTCAAAGTATACATTTTGACGTTTCAAATGTACCGATGAGTGCATGTCTTCGTAAGTGACTTGTGATGAATCCTCTCTAAAATACACTCTTTTTCAATCACCCCAATACTTTTTACCGCTACGAGACTCTTTCCCTGCTATTCTATCTGTTCTTGCTGCAAAGCGTCGCTTGTATGCAGCGGCCATTCCTGGCAGTAACTTAGTTCCTCAGGCCGATTTAAGTGTCTAGGTGCTCGGAAAATGCAAGGTACGATAATTGATCCTACCATACACAGCGTCTTAAAACGTGGAAAAAATAAGGTGGGGTTGAAGGAAAAAAAAAACATGCTCGACTTACCTTTATCTTTTCAAACCGAGACCGTGCACGGTGGCTGTCTTCCAATGAGTAGAACTTGGAAAATTGTGAGTTCTGTGTATATATAGATACACACTAAAGCTGAACACAAATGTCTCGCTCCGAAGCTATACAAGTATGAAGTCAGAGAGTTGTTTATTGTAATGTATACGCATGCATTTTAATTCTTCCTAATTAAATATTCTCAATTAACAAGGGGTTTAGTTTACGTCTGAATAGCTCTTGTGTTCCGTCTTTGCTGACCCGACCGTTCACGGTAAGCGATACAAATAAAGCCTTCCGGATCCTGCGTCTCGCATGGAAGTCATTCTGTTGTTATGCTAACTTATTATACATTTCACATCTGAAAAGACTGTTTGATCATAACAAAGTCAACTCCAGCCTCACTTCTAATGGGCTGTTATATAATGAATTTATGTATGAAAAAGTTTCTTTATTTCAGCAGCCAAGGTAAATTTTCCCAAAGCCCCTTCCAATAATAATTTACCATTAGTTAGTTTCTTCGCCCTCCTCCCGCAAATTTAATAATTTATCGCTTGTATTATAAACTCAACTGAAAATGCGATGGTCGACTTGTGGCAAGTCAAGAGCCCAGGTAGCATACACAGAGTATATTTTCAAGCCAGGTTTTATTTTGTCAACACGTGTTTCGCAAAATTACTTGTAATAGTGTTGGATATTTTTAGCGTCTGAAAAACAATTCTTGGAAAAGGACGCTCTGACACCGATTGACATATTAATCGGTTTTCGAATAGCGACCGCATTTCATTAATTTTTAAAGCATCAAACGGCCAAATACTATGTCAACATTCAGTCGACATTAGAGAGCTTTATATAGCAACCACGACGACAACGGCAACGAAAAAGTCATTGAAAAAATAATTCGCGCTCTTTGAAATTACTGTGCAATTGTTCCAATTTGTTGAATTTGTCTGATGTGACTGAATTGTCCAGGAGCTGAATTCACAGTGACGGCTTTCAAATGGTTCAAATATTGAAAGGAAAATTGACCGTCGTATGTTCACGTTCTCCACAAAACCTATAATTCGATCATTTGAACTTGTCGTTTTACAGGAAACTGCTAAGAAAATGTACCAAATGCAAAACGCACGTGCAGAGGCATTAGGCCGGTTTACTAGGGACCAAAGTGGACTGGAAGTGTACTTGAAAATCAAGTGGACTTGAGGGTCTACTTTGGAAGTCAGTAAATCGGAAAACCACCTGGTACAATATATCAAAAGAAAGTACTGGTGGACAGTTTTTGTTGATGTAGTCGCCCTGTTGAAATTATTCACGTCTGAAAGTTAATCCACATTTTGACGTGAAAGGAAAATCTGACCCGACCACATAACTTTCCGAGAAATAATTATCTTTTGCCAGTGAGAATGATTTCTTGAAAAAAAAGGAGCATTTGAATTTCTACGAATTCATCCATAATGCACAAGCTTTAACTCTTATCTTTAGACTTTTTTTGTAATGATGTGCACCGAAATGTAAAAAAACAAGAGAAAAATATATTTTTCTCAATTCTTGAGGTAGACAAAATAATATACAATGCTATGCATGCTGTTATCACGGATTAAACGTTTGGCTAGTTTTACTATTGTTTCGTGACCTTATGTCTCCGCCGGAGACATAAGGACCTTTTTAATACCCACAGTTTCATCCATAATGCTTGATATTCAATTTTTATCGTCCTTTTTGGAAGGAGGTGTAAAATTAAAATTAAAATAACAAGAATAAGAAGTTGTTCTTAATTCGTAAGACAAATTATTACGACAATTCTACTCATGCAAGAAAATATGTTCTCTCCCTTTACTTGAAAAGCACGATTTCCGAAATTGCAATCAGTTTAGCTCTCGATGTCAGAACTACTTCTGCTTTCGATTGTTTGTAGTAACTACAAATTTACTCAGTGGATTGAAAGTCTAGTATTTAGAGATAAATGGTCAAAGTATACATTTGACGTTTCAAATGTACCGATGCACTTCGTAAGTGACTTGTGATTAATCCTGTCCAAAATACGCTCATTTTCAATCACCCCAATACTTTTTACTGCTACGAGACCCTTTCCCTGCGCGTCGCATGTATGCAGCGGCCATTCCTGTACTAGCTTGGTTACTCAGGATATCTAAGTGTCTAGGTGCTCGGAAAATGCAAGGAACGATAATTGATCCTGCCATGCACAGCGCCTTAAAACGTGGACAAAATAAGGTGGGGTTGAAGGGAAAAAAACATGCTCGACTTACCTTTATCTTTTCAAACCGAGACCGTGCAAGGTGGCTGTCTTCCAATGAGTAGAACTTGGAAAATTGTGAGTTTTGTATATATATATATATATAGATACACACTAAAGCTGAACACAAATGTCTCGCTCCGAAGCTATACAGTGTGACGTCAGAGAGTTGTTTATTGTAATGTATACGCATGCATTTTAATTCTTCCCAATTAAATATTTTCAATTAACAAGGGGTTTAGTTAACGTCTGAATAGCTCTTCTGTGCTGTGTTTGGTGGCCCGACCGTTCACGGTACGCGTTACAAATAAAGCCTTCCGGATCCTGCGTCTCGCATGGAAGATCATGGAAGCCATGCTGTTTTCATGCTAACTTGTTATACATTTCACATCTGAAAAGATAAGAACAAAGTCAACTCCAGCCTCACTTCTAATGGGCTGTTATAAAATGAAATGTATGAAAAAGTTTTGTTCAGTTCAGCAGCAAAGGAAGATTTCCATGAGTTAGTTTCTTCCTCCTCCTTGTGCAAATTTAATAATTTATCGCTTGTATTATAAACTTATCTATTTAAAAAATGCGATGGTCGACTTGTGGCAAGTCGAGAGCAAGTCGAGGTGGCATACTCAGGGTATATTTTCAAGTCAGGTTTTATTTTGTCAGCATGTGTGTCGCAAAATTACTTGTAACAGTGTAGGGTATTTTTAGCGTCTGAAAAAAATTCTCGGAAAAGGACGCTCTGACAGCCATTAACATAATTAATTGGTTTTCGAATAACGACCGCATTCCATAAATTTATAAGGCAACGAACGACCAAATACGATGTCAACATTAGAAAGCTTTAGCAACTACGACGACAACGGCAACGAAAAAGTCATTGAAAAAATAATTCGCGCTCTTTGAAACCACTGTGCAATTATTCCAATTTGTTGAATTTGTCTGATGTGACTGAATTGTCCAGGAGCTGAATTCATAGCGACGGGGTTTCAAGTTCAAATAGTGAAAGGAAAATTGACATTCGTGTGTTCACGTTCTCCATAAAACCTATAATTTGATCATTTGAAGTTGTTGTTTGGTAGGAGAAATATACCAAATGTAAAAAAGTACGGACGTGCAGAGGCATTAAGTCGGTTCACACTAGGGACTGAAAGTGTACTTGAAAATCAAATAGACTTGAGGTCTACTTTGGAAAGACGAGACAATACATTTTCAGGACGTACACGCAAACTTATACCCCCACCGTGGTACAAGGAGGGAGGGGGGTCTTATAGATAGCCTGCGGTGTGCTCTACAATATTATGAGTTATAACGCTGCTGGGGTCCGTGACGTCATCCAAAATGGCCGCCAAGACGGCCGCCATCTTGGATTTTACTAAAAATTCAAATTTATCGGGAAAATGTGGAAATTGCAAATATTGTTTGATAGAGTTGCAAAATAACATCTAATTAAAAATTTTGATGCTTCCTTTGATATAGTCTAGAATGTGGCCAAGTTACAAAAAATTCGTCGGAAAAGAAACGCTGCAACAGAAATGCCGTCAACTTAGGAGCTTATTTCCGCCTGAGGTGAAATAAATATTTATTGCGCCTCGAAAAATAATAATCATGGACACTCAACACCAAGAATATGTTGTATAGGCATGCGTTATATATTACAGCAAGTTCGATTGCGAATGCTACAAACCATTAAAATTTACTGACTCAGTCTTTAGACCAACACACATGGCGAAAACGCGATGTAATATTGCTCTCCTCTTAATTTTACCGAGATTATATATTATTTTGCTCCTAAAACATATAACGACAAGAAACTGGTAGTATTGGTGAAACTTACGAACCAGTTTTGGTCACTCTAAATGAGTGACCGCAGTTTCGACAAGTTGTTTATCAACCAGGAAAACACTTAGAGTGACCAAAACCGGTTCGTAAGTTTCACCAATTGCATTTCAAGCGAGTAACCTTAAGATGGACACCGTCTGCACCGGCCCAACTGTATACCTGCCATGTCTCACGCATTATGCGTGAGTCTCACGCCTGCGGATCGAAAACATCGATCACACGCACGCACGTCTTTGCTTTGATCCCCCCCCTCCCCAAAACATAGGCAAAACATAGGTGGTAAACACGACCTGTACAGCTTTAAAATGTTGTCATTTATAATTTATTGTAGATGTAATTTATTGTACTTGATTGATTTTTACAGTAGAATTTGACGATGATCCGAGTGCCGGAAGCAAGTTACTACTTTTCGAGGGATTCGATTGGAGATGTTCCTCGACCTGACGACTTACTAAGACTTTTACAATTACTGGTCGAGTGTGTATTCATAGTCTATCATGCAGTTTTAAGGGTTATTGTATTGTATTATCATATAGTGTAGCCGATTTCACAATGCAAACCCGAGTATTTTCATTCGCCCGTCATAGTCCGCTCAAGATCAGACCGTAAAATTGTAAAGAAAATGTACACATAAATTGAGTTCACAGAGTAAATACTGACTTCCGATCCTGGAATATTAAACAATTCCATAAAGATCACAGTGCAGTTCACAGAACCGTTTCTCTTAAACATAATTTGCCAGTTATGATTCGCCCGCCATGATTCGCATTTCATGACTCGCCCGTTTTGATTAACACATTGTCAGAAATCGATTTCAGGAAGTAAGTATATACTCTTTGAGCTCATTTCATGGGGGATTGTCTTATCTTAGAGGAATCGTGACAGGCGAATCATAATCTGCGAATCGTGTTTGGAAACCCGGTTCTCCACACTGCAGTGAAATCGGCTGTAATGTCACGAAACTGACGTCAGTCTGAAGGTGTGGGTGATAGATATAGTCTTCCGTATATAATCACAGTGCCAACGGAGACTGTAAATCATAGATTGATATTATTATCTAAACGTGTTGGTCCCTCTGTTATTGCCTTATTATGTCCCTTGCTATTTTTCCAGGTTATTTAAGATGTCAAATACTAAACTTAGGTAAAATTTCGGGACTCGTAGTGCAATATATATTTTTTAACTTTTTATGATATATTAGTGCCACTAAGTGATAAACTGATGAACTATCCAGGGGCCGTATTCACGAAATCCTACCTAAGATATATCTCAAGATAGTGACTTAAGAGAAAATTTAGGAGCTTCCTAAGATATGTCCTAAGTGCTATTCACGAACGATATCTTATGACCATCCTAAGGAAAGCGTAACTTAGCAGTCTCCTTAAAGTTTAATGGTCGCGGGCAGTTATCTATTATTAAAAGTAAACCAATCGGAGATAGTTTATATGGCGCGCTCTTACGAAAAATAAGTTATGAAAATTACATGGCTGAATATTTTGTACTGTGTAAATTGAGTGAAATTTGTGATCCTCGCAGTGTGCTCTCAACTTAAGCAGTTGAAAAAGCAACCTGAAAAAAAACTGTGTAAATTGTTGGTGCAATAACAATACAACAACCTTTATTTCATCTCGTATTTAAGATAAAAGAACTGCTAAATTTCTTCGTTCATGGTTAGTAGAGAAAGCAACAAACAAATCCATCATCATTTTAATAAGGTCTACTTCGATATTTCTTGTGCAAGGGCTTATGTTCACGAAAAAAAGGGAAATATAACTCCGCAAAGAGAAAGAAATGTGAAACTCGTTAATGACACGTGTTGTTTGACATTAGGTAAAGTCGCACACGAGCCACGATGGCCCACACGGCCGGAGCTTAACCCGGTTTCTGTAGCATGAAGCAACTAGGAATATTGCTACTCCCCCTGGATGGGATGCTAGTCCATCGCAGGGTTACCCCCAGCATTTTGTCGCCGGTACCCATTTATACACCTGGGTGGAGAGAAACAGTGTGGAGTAAAGTTTCTTGTCTAAGGAAACAACACGACGGCAGAGACCAGGCTCGAACCACCGACCTCCAGGTTGAAAGTCCGACGCGCTAACCACTAGACCATTGACATTACTAAAAAATATTTCATTTTTCTTAGGAAAGAAATATAATGCTTTAAAATGTTTATCTAATCGGTAACTATTGTGATACACAATAATCACGCTGAGAATCGACATAAAACTCGTCAACAGTCGAATTTAGCTCCCGTCAAGACATGTTTTAATAAGTTAGGAGGTCAATTTTGATCTCCTAAGTTTAGGAGAAAAATTATTATAAGACATATCTTAAGTTAGGAGGTCTTCGTGAATACCAGTTAAGACATGTCTTAAAACTAGAAGGTCCTAAGTTTAGGAGAAAATTATTATTATCGTATAAGAATTTTAATGTATTGTAAATAGTTTATTCTAATTGTTAATAAAATAATTTGAATTAAAAAAATTATTATTATTATTATTATTATTATTATTATTATTATATATTATTTTAATTATTATTAACGATTTATGTGCAGAATCTGACCGAGCGCAACAACCATAAAACACACGTTCCAAAAATGTAAAGAAGAATTTAGAGCATTTTCAAGGTCGGTTTTATGAGGCTTCTTATTTGACATTCTGATATATCCTAACAATGTTGAAATATCTTCATCAAATGCCCTTATAAGTACAGTACATGACATTTTTAGTGGGTCTCAATTTGAGCACTTTTTTAGCTGACTTTTTTTTTCTTTACTATCACTTCCAGTCGTTGGAGATGAGCAGATTACTGAATTTCATTGCAATTTTCACGTATAGGTTGAATATACTTTGTCAGAGTTATAGGGCCGGTTATTTATACAAAGTTTAGACGGTGTTTAACAAAACCACGCTCTAATCCCATTTCAATCTGGCCAACCCTAATATTTAAACTCTATTTACTGTAAACAATATCAAGTAGGCATATAGCACAGACTAGAAAAACAGTGCCATCTCCTCGAAATAACCAACTTATAAACAGATATGGAGTCCATCAATTTTCTAAAACCGCGATCTAAGTTAGACTTCGTTTGAACAACCGGCCCATAGTGTCTGTTATTTAGACGGCATTTAGACGGTGTTTAACAAAACCGCGGTCTACACCAATTCAATTTCGCCAAACCTAATACTAATCATTGTTTGCTATAAAACAGTGTGAAGAGGGCATAGTCCATAGCACAGACCAGGAAGGTATTAGCCTACTTAAAATGAGCAATAGACAAATTCGGCTAACGCATTGTTGTACCCAATTCAAACCTTCTGGGAATAACATATTTGTTCACAGTATTTCCATATAGTTTCCATGTCAATGCTTCATTGATTTAGAAATATGACGAAAAAAGAGTTCTAATCCCAAAAGGTTTGAATTGAGTACAACAATGCGTTAGCCGAATTTGTCCATTTAATAGGTCCATCTATTATCTTAAACCGCAGTCTAAGTTAGATTTCGTTTAAATAATTACCAGCCCATCACAGTGCAGATATCACGCAGCTCTTAACAACCTCTAATTTCATTGAACCTGAATATCACGCAGCTCTATTGTTTTTAGGGCTAGGGTCCACTGTTGCGTTGTTTGTTCTATTGTTTTCTCAGCAAATCAGAGAAGACCTTGTAAGAGCCGCGTACTCACCTGCCCCTCACAGTGTTTGTAATCTGTAATATTGTCGACGATCCTGTAATGTTCAGATACGTTGACCTTCAGATGCTGATGATCATGATATACTAGCTGGGGTCAATAGCAAAAGAAAAAAATCCCACCAGTGACCATCACAAAAAGATCGCCATTGCAAATCATCCCTAGGGGTTGGAGGTACTCCCCTATAGAAGCTATATAGGTATGTGCCTTCCCAATTGGTATGGTTTTTGGGCCGTTTTAGGGTGAAAACGTCTATAGATTTTGACAATTATGGTCTGAAATTGGATCAGGCCTGAAAACAGGTGTAGATTTTAGAGGTCAGGTCTGAAGACGGGTATGGAAAATGGCGTAGTTTGGTCTGAAATAGGGTCAGTAGTTGGAGAACCGGCGGCACACCCCACGAAAACGTCCCGGGATGAGTCTTCCCCCCCCCCCCCTCCCCCACCCCCAAAACTCCCAGCCACTATCCGTTGCATTCTCGTAATTCACCGTTTCTTGTTGCTGTTCTTGTTTTTTTTTTGTAGTTGTTGTTTTTCGTATTACATCGCTTGTAACTCTCCCCGAAATAAAGACTCTGTGGAAGAAAATGTTATTCGCAGCTCCTACAAAGTGCGGCCAATTTAACTGCCGTATGCGTACAGATTCTCGTCAAACCTGCTAGACCTAGAAGATGTGTTTTATATTTCTTGCGTGTATTTAGCTTCATCATCATCATTATCTTTATTTGAGTACGGTATCATGGTTAAATGTTTTTCAAGTTAGCTGCAATGACTTGCTTACATATACTACTAGCTTACATATACTACTAGCTTACATACTACTAGCTTACATATACTACTAGCTTACATACTACTAGCTTACATGCTACTAGCTTACATACTACTAGCTTACATGCTACTAGCTTACATACTACTAGCTTACATATACTACTAGCTTACATATACTACTAGCTTACATGCTACTAGCTTACATATACTACTAGCTTACATACTACTAGCTTACATACTACCAGCTTACATATACTACTAGCTTACATGCTACTAGCTTACATACTACTAGCTTACATATACTACTAGCTTACATGCTACTAGCTTACATACTACCAGCTTACATGCTACTAGCTTACATACTACTAGCTTACATACTACTAGTTTACATACTTCAGCTTACATACTGAATTTCTATGTCTTGACTACTTCACTGCGTAACTTTTACAAATCGTTCACAAGGAAACCAGCCACTAACAACGCCCCTGCTATCATGGATATCATCAAGTACCAACGTGATGCTGTCGCACTCCGCATCGCCTCAGACACCATAGAACAAGGAACAGGACACTGACCCAAAGATATTGGTGTTTGGGTTTCTTCATCGTCAGGAGACTTTCCTAAATATCAAAGAAATCTTGTAAATAAGGTGTTTTTTCTTAACCGTGAAATAGATTCTGGAGTACACTACTTCTTAATTCTTTCTTCTTTTTCTAGCACAACAGGCACTGACTATTAAAGAGATAAAAAACGCGCCGAGTGCATTATTGAGTTATATAAGCACGCGGGAATTTTTAAGAACATGAGAGAAGTGCAAAGAAGCACTCGCCTTTGGCTCGTGCTTCTCGCACTTCTCGAGTATTCTTAAAAATTCCCAAGTGCTTATATAACTCAACAATGCACGAGGAACAAGTTTTTTATTTCTTTTATAAAATAAAAACGGTTATAATGAACGTTACGTCACGCGCGTGCTTTATCGAGTTATAATGAGCTCGGTTTAACCAATCATAGCGCGCGCATTTCCTTGAGCATTTTATAATATATTTATAATGTGCATTACATCTTGCCCAGTTCATATCCACAGAAGTGAAATCTGCAAAGGACCACAAACGGTAATGCTGCTAACGGTATACGTAGCATCTGCGAGAGACCTAACCAGCCAAAAAATAAGCAAACATACATACAATAAACTGCAGGGTTGATCTAACAACGTAAAAAAAAATAGCCTTTGCGAGACACCATCACGACAGAAACCGATAAATTAGGAAACAACGAAACAGCTGTCCACGGTTGCGATCCTATTTTTTTACGTGGTCAGATCAGCCCTTCAGTTTATTGTATGTCGTCCATATCCACAGTTTCAATAAACCTAGCAATGTATTATTTTTTTATTAGTGTTTTTTATTCAGTTGAAGAATTTTGCGAGTCCACAAAAATTACGGTGACGATCTAGCATGTATGTATATTTTTTCAGTTGCGTGTGTTATTTCCCGTGTAACAAGAAACGTTTTCGCATATTTAAGAGAAAACTGAGTGAGGGTCTATTTAACCAATTTTGAAACCTTCAGTCGTGAACGAAATCCATGACAATATGCGCTGTAAAACTAATTTCTAATTTTGAGTCTGGACAAATCCCAAATTACGACCACCGAAGTGAATGCAAATAAGCTGCATCCATAGTTTCCTCGGGTACTGTTCTTTTTTTCTGTTTCTTTTCTCTGTATTTAGTTTGTTTGGCGCTCTTGGGAGTGAACGGGGTAGAGATTCAGTTTGCATTTCACATAATGGTAATAAGAAGGTACTTACCTTCTTCGTCAACATCCTCGTACTCATAACCAAACTCCACAGACTTCTTAAACATTTCTTCGTGAGTGTAGACAGGAAGCAGTGGAACAATGACTCCATCTTTGTTATGACCAATGGGAGCGTCGTAAGACGAGAGACTGGCAGAGGCCCCTTTTTTGTACTTACGAAGCCACTTCTCATAGATCCGATCAATAAACGCGTGGTGAAGAGGAAAGATGGGGTCGTTTGACGCTGAAGGAACATCACCCATGGTACCTCCTATAGCTATGTGGACTTGGTTGTGAAGGGTATGTGCATTAGGCAATCGATATCCAATCTTAGTGCTCACATAGCCCTCTAGCAGGTTTCTGAAATTGCAGCTCGACTCTTTGCTGTGTGGTGGAAGATCGAAGGTTTCAAACCGGAGGGCAAAATTCACTTCATCTTTGGTTGGAAGAGTGCCCATGCTTTTTAGACGTTTCAATCCATTTTCTTTATTCGTAGGGTCACAAACTTCAGTCAAGTTCTTGGTTTGTTCTCTAGTGCAAATGATGTACCAGTTATTAAAATATTTTCCCGTGACATCAGCTTCACCTTTATCACCAGGCTGGTCTGTAACGCTGAGAAGATTGTAAGTGAAAATTTTAGACTCGTCTTGATGCTCGGTCCAGTCCCAAAACGGCACGGCAAAGTTTTCATCGTGATTGATTTCTTGAATAGACCTTTCCCATTCCAGCATGTAGTGTCGATGCCACGTGGGGAAGCCCTGCCCGTCATGCGCAAAGTCAATGTCAGCATCCGTGTGGCCATCTGGATGAATAGTGTCACGTGCTGCATAGAAGTGCATCCACACGAAGAAGTCATAGTTTGTGACACTCATAAACAAATCTTTGGGATCGCGGCCAGCATAAGCTTCGTTTAGAATCGTCTCATAAGAAACGTTAGTTACCATAAAATCGCTGACGGCATACCTGGAAACAGATACATCGCAATTTGAAAACAAAACTCAGTGCCAAGGTTTTTAACGAAAAACGGCAATGTTTTATTGCGAAATATTTCGTTCCAGCAATTCAGTTATCTAAGTATGTATACCAAGAGAGGATAAAGGGTAAGAAAGGCCATCTCCCCTTCATGTCCTATATCATAGGTAATCTGTCTCAAGTTATTTTTAGATCGGCACCAAGGCTGTAGAGATCCCAAGGGGTTAGATAACAGCCAATCACATGGCGCGAATAGTTCCGCGCGGATAACCCACGCTTCTAAAACTAACCTGAGACAGATTGCCTATGGAATAGGGTATGTATGGGTAATGGCCTCTCTTACCCTTTATCCTCTCTTGTGTGTACTAATTACTTAATAGTTCCTAGCATCATTTGTGTTTCTGTTACTTCAATATACTGCAGTGTTTTGTTTAACTGTTTGTGTATTTCAATAAAGCATATTGAAAAAATATACCTGGAAACAAACATAAAAACACTTTGACTTTGTTTGACCCTTCCACTGCTTCTTAAAATTCTCAAATATCTAATTCATATGCATTACTGTATATATAGAGCAGGTGCTTGAGTTGTTATTAGGTTTTGTATGTAATAAAGTCGTTTTAAGAAGTTAAAAGGCTGCGCTTGACAACGTGGAGCAAAGTTTCTTGTCTAAGCAAACAACCGGACAACCGGGAAGGCAGATAGCCACCGACCTTCAGTTTGAAAATTTGATGCGCTAATCACCAGACCACCGCGCCTCCACACCAAATGAATAATGGATGGATAAAATTGATGGAATGAAAGACTGATTGATTGACTGATTAATTATAATTAATAAAAAAATTAATTAATTAATTAATTGATTGTTGATTGATTGATTGATTGAATCATATATGAAACAAAGAAGTAACGAATATGACATACAAATAGTTCATGGGATTTTACGTACAACTGCAAACAATTCATACCTGGTCAAGTTAATATATCTCATGTAGCGGTCTTGCTCGTCGTCTGATAACTTGGTGAAATGTTTGCGCGTCAGTACCTTCTTCTGGTTACACTTGTTACCATAGTAACCGTACTCGCACTTGCCACAGTCGTACCCGGAATAGTTGTTTCTGCATTTACAGGTTCTGTTGTAGAGACCCGTGGGCCAGTTATGACGGTCATCAAGAAGCTGAAAATCTTTATAATGGCTGTACAAACTCTTAGTCCACTGTCGAACCACCAAGTCCTCGCATTGTCCTCTGCCTCCATCGCTGCCACATGACGCATTGAAGCCGTTTGGGATGGGACAACACTCTTTCTTCCTCACACTTTGAAGGTTTACACAAGCTTTAGGAAACTGACATAGAGCCAATGGTAACGTGCAAGCTGCAATTAGGATGATTATGTGTAGACCCATCTTGATTACTGCCTGAAAAGAAAAAAATATATTAGCCCTATTTTGCCGGGGTATTTTTTTTAAAAAGACTTTATTGAAAACATCCAAAACTCATAACAAAAGTTACATCATCACACTACTCTAACTTACACGTTACATTACACTGCAGCATTCCTAACCTACAAGTATAGTTTACAATCGGTGTACAATACAACACGATACACGTTCGTTATTAAACAAAAACATAAAGTCTATAGAAAAACAAGGAAGAAAAAAGGGAGAACAATACTGCTTTACAAAATAAAAGAGGAGCGTAATAGTTTATGTTGAGGTGTCAATGTGTCAGATTTTCCACTTTGTATTTAAGATTGAGTTTGTTTATTGGTATAACTTTTTTTTATTTTTACATCATTTAGCGTTTATTTATCGGTTTTGATTAATTTTGAGTCAATTTGGACGGTTTTTAAGAGGTTTTAAAAAATTTCAGAAATCCAAGATGGCGGATCCAAGATAAACGCAAAAAAGCAAGGCTGATTCGACAGCGAAGGAATATAATGAAATTGACATCCAACATTTCAAAAAGCACGGCCTTTGTTCTTCAGGGTATTACAAATAATGACTATGGGTAACTAGGACGTTACAATTTAAATTTAAGTATAGCGTGCAATATGATGCTATCATAACATATAATACAATGGAAAAGTAACCGTTGAAGATATAAAGCTTAAAAAAACAAAACCACTACAAAAGAGATTTGAAATGAAAATAGAAGAACGTGTAACATATAAATAGAAGTAGATATAAACGGAAACAATGGCATTACATTTCATTTTTTTATTCATTCCTAGAGGTTCAAGAGTGTCACCTCTATCGATGAGATATGCTTCTCTTGCGTTTCGTACAGCGTCACGATTAGAATGAATAAGTTCGAGTGAAATGAGTGTTATATCTTTAGCTGAATGGTCGCTAGTGAGGAAATGTTGTGATACTGTAGTGGGCTTAGATATGTTCTGCGGTGTTCGTTAAAACAGTCCTTAAGTCGTCGTTTGGTTTCACCAATGTACTGTTTATGGCAATTAACGATTGCATTGTATCAGTGTAGTGACGTTTTTAGAGTTGCAGTCGATGTGTTAAGTGATGAGTCTAGTTTCACCTGTAGAATTAAATTTATAGGTTGTTTGCCCGTCATATAGGTAGGAACATGTTAAACAATTTTTTCCACATGGATATGAACCCAGAGGTAGACGGGTTTGTGTGAAGCTGCGTAGTTTGGCTTTGACTAGGAAATTACTAAGGTTGTTACTACGTCTAAAGGCTGCAATGGGGGCAGCTTTGAAGACATGCATTATAACAACGAAAGGATGAGGCTAGGATGTTGAAGTGCTTGTGAATTATGGATGAAATGGGACGAAGGGCTGGGTTATAAGTGATGACAAAGGGGACACGTTCTGGTTGGTCGAGTGTGGAACTATCCTTAGGTCTAAGTGCCTCGGTTCGCGTGATGTTGTGTACGCGTAGTATTTCCTGTTTGATGAAATGACGATTGTAAGCCCGTTTGGTAAGATATGTATAATGAGTTGATCAGTACGTAGTTTGAATGTATCGTCAGTGGATCACAAATGCGGCGATGTCTGAGGGCTAAGCTAAAAGGAATAGCACGTTTGGTATGTATCGGGTGACATGAATGTAATAAAAAAGTAGTGATGTTTGTCAGTAGGTTTGGTGTAAAGGTCAGTAGTAATTTTGCCATTGACAAGAGAAACGTTGACATCTAAAAAAGGTAAAGATGTGAGGGAATAATTGCATGTGAATTTGATGGTGGGGTGAATACCATTAAGGAAAGTAGTAAAAGTGTTGAGGTCCTCTACCGAGCGCGTCCATTCATAAAGATGTCGTCTATGTAATGCCACCATATGTAAAACTGTACGTATACCTATATAGGTTCAGTTGCTTCCAAGAAAATTAAACAACAGTCACATTCATCGCCGAGATTATTACCATTGCAGTGAAGAATTATATTTCCTCAGCTGACCTAAGCAGAGACAACCTAGCGACTGTGCTTAGCGGTGCCTGGAACAAGCATTGCGAATTTTCACCTTTTTCCGAGAAAGCTTAATATATGACTCGTGACCTTCAACAGAAAACATACTAACTTGATCTGTTTAGGTGGCGTAAGTGATAACGAAATGAGTAATCAAACCAGTTGGAAAAAAGAATTCTTATAATGTTGATTCCCTTTTATTGTTGAATGTTCAAGTTTCTGTTCGCCTTTAAGTACATGTACCATACGATTGATACAGTTGAACCTCAGTAATACGGACACCGAAGGGACAGAGCAAAGTGTCCGTATTATAGAGGTCACCACAATGACGTCACTTTTAAGACTCCACTCACAGTTTTTGTTCAGTAACTAAAAACAGGTCCACGCTTTTAACTGCATCTAAATTAACAATTATTGGATGAGGTTTAGCATGATAGCGATAATTATCAAGGCCAAAGTTTGTGTCATCTGCCGAAGCCGAAGGCTGAGGCGGATAATACAATCTGAGGCCTTGATAATTATCGCTATCATGCGAAAACCGAATCCAATAATTGTTTTATTATGCATATTCCTGAGCTGCACTTGTAAAGACAAGAGCGCGCACAAAAAAGTGATCAATGCACAGCATAAAACTATTGTCTGTAGGTATGACGTCACTTCTACATATATAAAATTCATTGTCTGTAGGTATGACTTAACAGAAACAGCAAGCAATAATTAGCTGCGTGCTTATAGCCAATCAAAATCGAGCTAGTGACACCAATGTATAATAATACATGTAACAGGTTAAGACCCGGCACTTCGCAGCTGACAGCTTGTTGTTTTAATTTTTCACTGCAGGTATCATTCCAAAAAGTGACCCTAAAAACATTAATATTATGCATTATGGATGAAACTGTAGAGATTAAAAAACTTTAATTTGCCTTTTCCGATAAGAAACTATTCTCGAAGGCAAAAGATAATTATTCCGATTTTTGTCATTTCAATTAAGTGAACAATTCCGGTAAACTTAATTATCAAAATTCCGTAACATTGTCGTAAAACATTGCCTTCCATGGGAAAATTAGTATGGAAATGAACAAAATACATATTTACAGTAAGTCCAGATGAACTTTGCTTTTTGCTTGGGCATAATTGATGCATGTTCTTTTACTCTGCACAACTGATCATTATGATTGCAATTCATCAGTTCGAACTAAAATAATTGATTTATTTATCATGGGGCACGAGAATCTGCTGACGTAGGTACAATACCATACAATACAATTTTATTTTACTCATAACAATAGATATATACATTTTGCAAGAACACACTAAACAAGAAAAACTACAGATAATATTAATAATACTTATAAAATATAGCTTAACTTTGGAGCCTGGAGGCTAAATTAACCAAAGAGTCTAAGTTAGCCTCTAGCCATTTTATTTTAATACCGTGGGAATAAAGGCTAAAGGAAATCAAAGAAAGAGTATTGAAGTTAACTTAAGAATTTTATGAAAATAGGAAGAAATTTGAAAACAAAATATAAACAACTCAGTTATTTTATACATTGTTGTGACAGTAAATAATGCTTTAACTTTTTGGAGAAGGAAAATACCTTTAGTTACGTTCCTTAATTAATTCCTTTAGTTCCTTCCTTTCTTTTCGTCGTACGATCATCTGTAATTTTGCTATTTTACGGCCATCTATCAAGTTACAATTTGAGGTGATGTATGGCTTAAACCGATTACTTTTACAAACCCCATGGAATGTCTGGCATCTTCATATTTATTTCTTGGAGACAATATCTTAAATTAATTAAAGAAAGTTTCAGAACGAAATCAGTGATTCCAAAATTTCAACTAAGAATTTACTTATGAAATTCCAGCCATGGCTGTCCCAATACCCAGTGATATTATATACAAATTTTCTTTGTATTGGCTTATATTCAAAGAAGGTTTATATACATAGATTTAACTGGAGATTTGGTCCGCTGCCTTTTCAAAGAAACAAAACATGTTTTCAAAAGATTCAAGACATTATAGACTTCCCAGGACCTTTGTAAAAATACATGATGTTTACGCCATATATAGCCTGTTTAACTTTTTACGATAAATGCTACAGTCGAACCTCTCCTTACGGACACCTCTATAATACGGACATCTCTTTATTACGGACAGTTTCCTATGTCCCGACAAAATTCTCACATATTTGCTTTAAAAAAACCCTCTATAATACGGACCCTCTCTAATACGGACAACGGACACTAAATCTCGGCCCCAGAAAGCAAATTCATATAAACTTAACCCCTTTATTACGAACACTCCGGTGATCAGGTAATAATAGTTTGACTAAGTAACACAATTTCCTGCATGTTTGTGGTTACAAACTAATATCGAAAGACGTTTTCAGAATTGTACGTTATATTACTTTTTCACATGCAGCATCGCGTTGTAGTTCGTTTCGTTTTAAAACAGTGATTCGTATACCTTATGTAGCTGAGAATTTTACAATGTAGTACACTACTTATACAGTGTCTCAATGCTGTATATTAATCAATTGTTTGTGTGAAATGAACCAAACCACAGGGGTGGGGTGAGAAAGTGGCTGATACTTCAGACTATGGATTCGATGAATTACTTGTAACACTTGGTTGTAAAATTTATTTATTTCAAGTAACAAATAAGTCATGATTTCGGCAGATAGCACAAACTTTGGCCTTGATAATTATCGCTATCATGCTCAACCTCATCCAATAATTGTTAATTAAAGGTTAAAGTTAACTAATAGCGGAACAAAAGCTAAAATAAATTGTAACTCATAGCTAAGAACAAACGCCCCTAGCGGCCGGGAGCTAGCTACGTTGCTTGCCAAACCTACGTAGATTCAACTTAACAAACATGGAATCTCTGGGTCCTGTTGAGGTGGAGATGGAGATTATAACAAATGGTTATATAATTACATGTCTTTTACACGCTCCTCTTTTAAAATATTTAGACAGTGTTTACAAACTGTGCTTCAATGTGAATCATGCCAGTAAAGCGTTAAAATGTTTGCGACAAGCTGAATATGTTAATTTGTTTGCGTTTTTTTTCCGGAAAAGTGCTTTAAGTTGTTTTAATAATAGAATTTATTAGCAACCGGCAGCCAAGTCATTGACTAAAATTTTGGAAGCAAATCGGAAAACTAGCTTGTACAATACATCAAAAGAAAGTACTGGTGGACAGTTTTTGTTGATGCAGTCGCCCTGTTGAAATTATTCGCGTCTGAAAGTTAATCCACATTTTGACGTGTAAGGAAAATCTGACCCGACCACATCACTTTCCGAGAAAAAATTATGTTTTGCCACTGACAATAATTTCTTGAAAAAACAGGAACATTTTAGAAGCAAATCGGAAAACCACCTTGTACAGTATATCAAAAGAAAGTACTGGTGGACAGTTTTTGTTGATGTAGTCGCCCTGTTAAAATTATTCGCGTCTGAAAGTTAATCCACATTTTGACGTGTAAGGAAAATTTGACCCGACCACATAACTTTCCGAGAAAAAATTATCTTTTGCCACTGAGAATAATTTCTTGGAAAAACAGGAACATTTAAATTTCTACGAATTCATCCATAATTTACAAGTTTTAAGTCTTATCTTTGGATGTTTTGAAATGATGTGCACTGAAATGTAAAATTACGAGAGCAAAAATTTGTTCTCAATTCTTGAGTCAAACAAAATAATACACAATGCCATGCATGCTGTTACCATGGTTTAAACGTTTGGCTAGTTTTACTATTGTTTCGTGACCTTATGTTTCCGACAATATACACACAAAAATAATTATCTTTTGCCTTCTCCCTTTACTTGAAAAGCATGATTTCCGAAATTGCAATCAGTTTAGCTCTCGATGTCCGAACTACTTATGCTTTCGCTTATTTGCAGTAAATGCAAATTAACTCAGCGGATCGAAAGTCGAGTATTTAGAAATAAATGCTCAAAGTCTACATTTGACGTTTCAAATGTACCGATGAGCGCATGTCTTCGTAAGTGACTTGTAATAAACCCTCTCTAAAATACGCTCTTTTTCAATCACCCCGCCAATATTTTTTACCGCCACGAGACTCTTTCCCTGCTATGCTATCTGTTCTTGCTGCAAAGCGTCGTATGCAGCGGCCATTCCTGTCAATAACTTAGTTCCTCAGGCCGATATAAGTGTCTAGGTGCTCGGAAAATACAAGGAACGATAATTGACCCTGCCATACACAGCGTCTTAAAACGTGGACAAAATAAGGTGGGGTTGAAGGAAAAAAAAATATGTTTGACTTACCTTTATCTTTTCAAACCGAGACCGTGCAAGGTGGCTGTCTTCCAATGAGTAGAACTTGGAAAATTGTGAGTTCTGTGTATATAAAGATACACACTAAAAGCTGAACACAAATGTCTCGCTCGGAAGCTTTTCAGTGTGACGTCAGAGAGTTGTTTATTATAATGTATACGCATGCATTTTAATTCTTCCCAATTAAATATTCTCAAATAACAAGGGGTGTTAGTTAACGTCTGAATAGCTCTTGTGTTCCGTGTTTGGTGACTCGACCGTTCACGATAAGCGATACAAATAAAGCCTTCCTGATCCTGCGTCTCGCATGGAAGCCATGCTGTTGTTATGTTAACTTATTATACATTTCACATCTGAAAAGATAAGAACAAAGTCAACTCCAGCCTCACTTGTAATGGGCTGTTATAAAATGAAATGTATGAAAAAGTTTTGTTCAGTTCAGCAGCAAAGGAAGATTTTCCTAAAGTCCCTTCCAATACTAATTTTCCATGAGTTAGTTTCTTCCTCCTCCTTGTGCAAATTTAAAAATTTATCGCTTGTATTATAAACTCATCTATTTAAAAAATGCGATGGTCGACTTGTGGCAAGTCGAGAGCCGGAGGTAGCATATACAGAGTATATTTTCAAGTCAGCTTTTATTTTGCCAACATGTGTGTCGCATGTGGTATTTTTAGCGTCTGAAAAAAATTCTCGGAAAAGGACGCTCTGACAGTCATTAACATATTAATTAGTTTTCGAATAACGACCGCATTTCATTAATTTTTAAAGCAACGAACGGCCAAATACTATGTCAACATTAGAGAGCTTTAGCAACTACGACGACAACGGCAACGAAAAAGTCATTGAAAAAATAATTCGCGCCCTTTGCAACCACTGTGCAATTGTTCTAATTTGTTGAATTTGTCTGATGTGACTGAATTGTCCAGGAGCTGAATTCATAGTGACGGCTTTCAAGTTCAAATAGTGAAAGGAAAATTGACCGTCGTGTGTTCACGTTCTCCATAAAACCTATAATTTGATCATTTGAAGTTGTTGTTTTGCAGGAGATTTGTACCAAATGTAAAAGTACGGACGTGAAGAGGCGTGAAGCCGGTTCACACTAGGGACTGAAAGTGTACTTGAAAATCAAGTAGACTTGAGGTCTACTTTGGAAAGACGAGACAATACATTATCAGGCATGTCTTGGGTTTTTGCGATGTTGCAATATTTCGGAAATATTTTACATCTTATAGATAGCCCGCGGTGTGCTCTACAAGATAAAGTAAACATTATGGGTTATAATGCTGCTGGGGGTCCGTGACGTCATCCGAAATGGCCGCCCAGACGGCCGCCATCTTGGATTTTACTAAAAATTCAAATTTATCGGGAAAATGTGGAAATTGCAAATATTGTTTGATAGAGTTGCAAAATAACATATAATTAAACATTTTGATGTTTTTGCTACCATTTTATATATTTTGTCACTGAAAAAACGCATTTTTATTCAAAAATGGCTTGACCACATGTTACTTATGACGTCATATCTCGTTACCATAGCAACCGGTTGTCACCAAACTTTATGAAAATGTGTCTTAAGGATAAATGAAGAGCTACTGAAAACGGCATGTGCTAATCGTAAATGGTCTTGAAAATATCGGAGAAAAACTTTAAGCAGGCGGGATGGCAACCCCCCCCCCCCCCCCCCCCCCCTTTGTACACCTTGTACACTATGCGCATTTTTTGTTAATTTTTGGGAAATCAGTCCTAGAACAAACAATACAAAAAAGTTATTAAAACGTTCACACTCCAAGTATATATGCGAGCACGGGCCATTCAAAAAGACGTTTTTGATAAAAAAGGGAAGTATGGAGCTTATAGAAAATGCAAATTATTGAACTTTTTAATTACATTCAGCTGATATTAATTTTTACCTCGTTGATACATTTTACAAAGAGATTTAAACGTGTAAATAAATCAGATGAGTGCTTCTATTGAAACGTAAGTCAGACTTAGGGCGCATGCCATTTGTCAGAACTGGCCGGCCAGACCAGTCCGTTTGTAACTAGAATGCATCTTTTTGAAGACCTGTTCCTACAAGTCCATTTAAAAGGGTGCGTGTTACTATTTCCGAATTGACTAGTCTCGTCGACCAGTTCTGACAATGGGGAAATATTTACGAATTGAGTGGTCCGGCCGGGCAGTTCTGACAAATGGTAAGCGCCTTTAGAAAGCGCTATCAGAAAGGAGTTCACACTACAAATACGTACCAAGTGCACTTAAGAGCCCTGTGAGAACCGGCCTATTGTTTTCGCTCATAACCCTATTGTTTTGTGCCGTTCTCGCTGCCATCATTGTTTAAGCTCCCTGAGAGACCGGGTACATACAGTGTACATACGCGTGTTTTGACAACAATCTGAGGAACGTATAGTCTTCTTATCTTATCTCCTTATTTGTGTTAGCTGTGTTATTTATCTTAGCTCACATACTGAAGTTCTGTCTTGACTACTTCACTGCGAATCTTTTACGAATCATTAACAGGAAACCAACGCTAGTCACTAACAACGCCCCTGCTATCATGGATATCACCAAGTACCAACGTGATGCTGTCGCACTCCACATCACCTCAGACACAACAGGACAAGGAACAGGACACTGACCCAAATATTTTGGTTTTGGGGGTTTCTCATCGTCAGGAGACTTTCCTAAAGATCAAATAAATATTGTAAAAAGAATTATTTTACTTAAAGGGAGGGTTTCAAGGTTCGGCGCATGTGCTCTGCTATGGCGTAACCCATTCAATTTCATTGTTTAGACCTATCGGAAGCGAGTATAGATAACTCTGGCGGGAAATTTGCTCGTAAAAATGTCGCGGTCATTCGGCTGATTGAATACAACAAATTGAAGAATCGTGTCGGGTGAAAAGCATAAACCATGAACGATGCGACCCAAAGGTTTACTGGAAAACTGGAAAAATGAATCTTCGTCTGTCACAGAATACACATTTTATTAACACAGGATGCATCAATCTATGCTCTTAAATATCTCAAACAAAGAAAACATATTGATTATCAAGAAATGGAATATTACTAGCTTGCCAATGCTGCCTACCCAGAATCCCATTCGGTCTCATCGTTCATGGTTTATGCTTTTCACGGGTCAACGTTTCTTCAATTTGGTGTAGATGATTATATACATACCCATGTGCGCCATGAAACCACCAGAGCGTAGAATAAATCCTTCGGATCAAAGGTTTTATTCAGTGTTGACTTTGTCTGTGTAATCCGTTGAAATTTTCTGTGAATTTTGGTCTTCCTTCGCTTTGTTTGGACTAATTATAGTGTGTGATTATTGAAGTAAATGTGAGTGTTTTTTTAACCGATAAAATTGGTAAGAAAGCAAATAAAGCATTTTAATCTATGCACATGCGCCGAACCGTGAAACCATCTCTTTAACTGAATTATTGTGATGAATCCTAGCTATGGACTAATTTTTTTTTTTTTTTTATGAGTGAACTTTTCTTTCATTCGGTTGATGAATCTTGCGAGCCCACAAAACTTGGCAACGATCTAAACAGGTAAATATATCTCGGAATGGGATTGAGAATTCAGTGCAAGTAACGAAAACCGTTTCCTCATATTGAAGAAAAAACTAAGCGGAAACGTAACTGACATGGCTATTTAGCCAAACCTTCAGTCGTGAAAGAAATTCAAGAAGTACGTGCTGTAAAATAAATTGTAAAATTCATTAATAATTCATAAGGGTACTAACAAATAGAAATGAGCCATTCCAATCACATGATTACCCTGGGCCGATACAATCTTGATACAACTCACTAGTGGTTGTATCTAATTTGCATTCCAGATACAACTCACGAGTGGTCGTATCTAATCTACATGCATGTGAATGTGAATTTCACAAGTTGTTCACGTCCGTGTTGTATCGGCATTATACATTCACTCGCCTTCGGCTCGTGATTGTATAGGCCGATAGAACACTCCCGCTCAGCTCAAGTAGTAAACATTACTTCCTCACTCCAGAAACTATGTAAAATACCATAATACTCTTCATTAAAAAGGCTTGGGTGGTGTTTGATGTAAGCCTGATTTTTCCAATTTCTTTTGTTTTCAGCACGAACTGCACGTGCTATGCTTCAACTTCTTGGCAATTTGCATACGGTGCACATTTGTATACGAACACACAATGCTACGTCCTAGCGTTCCTACATGTACTCTGAATTCCATTGTGCCATTCTAACAAAGGAGACTTGAATAGTTACATCCCGGTGAGGCTGAGCCTGCACGTAAAATATTATTGTGGTATTTTTCATACTTTTGAAGTGGGGAATTGTGACCACTGAAATGAATGCAAATAAGCTGTAGTTTTTGACTCGTGAATGGGCGAAGCCTTGAACGAGTTATACCAGTGCGACAAATTTCTCAATCGGTTATTAACATACTGTATGTAATGGTCACCTGCCTTACGCATTGGGACGGTGTTGAATGGAAGGAAGGGTGGGAAATTGTACACAGGGGGTGGGGGTTCGGTGAAGAAAAACGTCTAGGGGAGGGGAGGGTCCGAAAGATTTGTATTGACGAGTTGGCTCATACACCTTATTCCAAAATGGCGGCCATTTTATTATTCTTTTATGTGTATGTTAATTAGCCCTTGTTGCCTCGTCAACATGTGCAAAATACAACAGCTAGAATTGTCACGCGAAAATGAGGCAAAGAGGGCTAATTGACATGCATACATAAGAATAATAAATTGCCCGCGATTTTGGAATAAGGTGTATAGGGGTTAAGCCTAAAGAATACCGTTCAGAAGGACGTCGGACACCTTATTGAAACTTATATAACGGAGTAACTGGTTAGCTTTCAGTTGATGTTATGGGTAGCAGTTTATATAGTTAAATTTAGGCCTGAACAACCCGAGAAGCTAGGTGGTACAGTGGTACAGTGGTACGGTAGGCTATCTAAGCCTAAGCCTAGCTGAGATCACAGGTTCAATCCTGAGTGGGGGATTTTAGATTTTCTTTTTTACACTTAAAAATTTATTGAAAATAAAATTCGAAGTGTCGACATTACGTTATATAAGTCTTAATAAGGTGTCCGACGTCCCTCTAAACGGTATTCTTTAGGCACAACCGTGTATAGGAGCCTTTGATATTTCCTTTGTTGGTACTGTTCACTTCATAATGTTTCACAAAATAAGTTTCAAGTTTCTTTAATTTTCCCTGTATTGAGTTTGTTTGAACTTTTGGGAGTCAAAAGGCTAGAGATTCAGTTTGCTTCTCACATAATGGTAATACGAATGTACTTACCCTCTTCGTCAACATCCTCGTACTCATAACCAAACTCCACAGACTTCTTAAACATTTGTTTGTGAGTATACACAGGAAACAGTGGGACAATGACGCCATGTTTGTTATGACCAATGGGAGCATCGTAAGACGAGAGACTGCCAGAGGCACGCTTTCTGTACTTACGAAGCCACTTCTCATAGATCCGATCAACGAACGCGTGGTGGAGAGGAAAGATGGGGTCGTTTGACGATGAAGAAACATCAACCATGGTACCTCCTGTAGATATATGGACTTGGTTGTGAAGTTTACGTGCATTAGGCAATCGATATCCAGTCTTAGTGTTCGCAAAGCCCTCTAGCAGGTTTCTGAAATTGCAGCTCGACTCTTTGCTGTATGGTGGAACATCAAACGTTTCAAACCGGAGGGCAAAATTCACTTCATGTTTGGTTGGAAAAGTGTCCATGATTTTATTTCGTTTTAATCCACTTTCTTTATTCGTAGGGTCACAAATTTCAGTCAAGTCCTTGGTTTGTTTTCTAGTGCAAATGATGTACCAGTCGTTAAAATATTTTCCCTTGACAAAACCTTCATCTCTTTTGCCACTCTGGTCTGTAATGCCAAGAAGATTATAAGTAAAAATTTTAGACTCGTGTTGATGCTCGGTCCAGTCCCAAAACGGCACGCTGAAGTCATCATCGTGATTGATTTCTTGAATAGTCCTCTCCCATTCCAGCATGTACAGTCGATGCCACGTGGGGAAGCCCTGTCCTTTGTGCGCAAAGTCAATGTCAGCATTCTTGTGACCATCTGGGTGAATCGTGTCACGTGCTGCATAGTAGTGCATCCACACGAAAAAATCGTAGTTCTTGACACTCATAAACAAATTTGTAGGATCACCGCCAGCATTAATTTCATTTTGTATCTTCTCATAAGAATAGTTAGTCAACAGAAAATCGCTGTCGATATACCTGGAAAAGCACATAAAAGCACTTTAATAATAATAATAATAATAATAATAACTTGAAATGAAGTTTTTTAATTATTATAATTATTAATTAATAATTAATAATTTTAATAATTTTATTTTATTTATTTTTTGGTAATAATAATAATAATAATAATAATAGTAATAATAATAAAAGATTTATATAGCGCTTTATCCCAAAGTTCTGAAGCGCTTTACAATGACCTAAGAAGTTAATTATTATAAACTAAAATCAAGGCTATGATAAAAGTACTATTTAAACGCTAGAACTACACTTAATACGCTCAGGGAGACTGTTCCACAATTTAGGAGCACACACAGAAAAGGCTCGATCACCATAAGATTTGAGGTTAGATACGATGGAACTTGTAAAAGAGCCATGGTTGATGACCTCAATTGCCTTGTGGGAACATATTTGCTAATCTTGTAGAGAACACGAAGAATGATTAATGCATAATTGATTTATTTTTTCATTGATTGACATATCAATCGATCGTTCGATCAATCGATGGATTAACTGATTGATTCATGGAATATACTAACTGACTTGAATTCCAATGAATAATGAATGAATGGATGGATGAATGGATGAATGGATGAATGAACAAATGATGGATCATGAACAAAATTAATTGATGAAAGATTAATTGATTCAATCATATATGTCTCCTTACAATATAGCGACGAATTGACAAGCTGAAAAAGAGAAAAAGTCCTTTGGATATGACCCACTTTAGCAAACAATACATACCTGGTCAGGTTAATATATCTCATGTAGCGGTCTTTCTCTTCGTGTGATAACTTGGTGAAACGTTTGCGCGTCAGTACTTTCTTGTGGGTACACTTGTTACCATGGTAACCGTACTCGCACTTGCCACAGTCGTACCCGGCATAGTTTTTTCTGCATTTACAGGTTCTGCTATAAAGAGCCTTGGGCCAGTTGTGGCGGTCGTCATCAAGTTGAAAAGCTTTATAATGGCTGTACGAACTATTCCACTCTCTAACTATCAAGTCCTGGCATTCTCCTCTGCCTCCATCGCTACCACATGGCGCATTGAAGCCATTTGGAACGGGACAACATTCTTTGTTTTTCAGGCTTTGTAAGTTAACACAAGCTTTAGGAAACTGACATTGGGCCCATGGTAACGTGCAAACGACAATCAGGATGATTGTAAGCAGGCCCATGTTAATAACAGCTGAAAAAACAATATATTTAAGGTAATGATCCAGGTCGAATGCATTTTACAATCTTTGATCCTGTTTGAAACAACATGATTTGACTGTTTATAAAACTTAAGTCTATATAAGACTTCAAAGGTTTAGTAAAATCCTTAAACGGATTTTTTACACATTTAATTTACTAAGTATTAAAAGTTTATTTATTTTGCAGCAATGTTATAAAGCAATAATAGGAGCACTAGAGATGGGACAGGCGAGTTAACCAACCTCGTTCCCAGGGTCTCTCTTCTTCCCGCCCCCTGGAGCGAGTCTCTCTCTCGCTCCAGCGGGCGGGAAGAAGAGAGACCCTGGGAACGAGGTTGGCGAGTTAACCCTAGAGCATACATTATTGTTAGCACATGTCGTCTTCATTAACCGTTCGTTTATCCCTGAGATACATTTTAGCAATGTTTGGGGAGAATCGGTTACTACGGTAAAGAGATCAGTATGACGTCATAAGTAGCATCAGGTCAAGCCATTTTTGAGTAACAATGCTTGTCTGCATGACTCACAAATTCGCCCACATCACACCGCTTTTAACCCTATTTAGACTGGGGGGGGGGGGGGGCTTTTCGACCCCCCCTCCAGTAAAATTGTGATAACTCTTACACCGAAATAGCTATGAGGCTGAAATTTTCTGACTTTTCCTAGAATTTATCTAGGGACATTTTGGTATCCATAACATGTCAGTGTGATTAACCATGTTGCCATGGCAACCGGTTTTTGACACATAGGTTTTCAAAATATTAAAATATGGTGATTTATAGTGCATTTTCTTGTTAGAATACTTTTTTCTTGGGACTAGTTCTTGAAAGACATAAAAACATTTTAACATCAAATTTTTGCTCTCTTTTACTCGATAGACAAACATTTTGTACAATTTATTAAATAACGCTTCTAAGTTCATTGTTTGGATAATAGACATTACTTTGATACGTGTTTTATACATTCTGATCCTTTTCTCTTTTAGATATTTTTTAAATTTTAATTTAAACAAAAAAACGAAAATCCAAGATGGCGGATCCAAGATGGCGGACAATAATTTCAAAATTATAGTTTTATCGCTTTTTATTGCTTTTTCTCGCTTTACAAGTGTGTCCTTGTTTGCATTTATTATGTTTTAATATTAAAGAGATGATTTTACAGTAACTGTTATATTTGATATTTTAAGTATCTGCATGGAAAAATATCAAAGAAACTTTTAAGACGGCGACGATTCGAAGAAAATAGCGTCTTGTACGATCAAATAGAGCTCCTCTGGACCCTGTGATTATTGACCTTCCGGTAAGCAACAACCGGAGCGCTAGGAAATAAGCGAGTCAGCGAGACCCCGTGATGGGGTTTCTATTTTAGGGTGGCAGTTGTATGGTGCCGGATTTTAGGTTTGTGAGAATCAGTTAAGAAGATTTAGGATGGTTGGCTTGCCGTTTTTATTTCGGCATGAATGGCTGCGCTATGGCTGTGTGTGGCCATTATGTTCTGAAAAGAACTTTATTAGCAAGACCGACCGGGTTTCCTTCGATTCGTCAGTTGCGTTCAGTGCTCAGTGAGTGAGAGCAGATCAGTTGTTCTTTTTGGTCGCAGAATGGCTGTTTATATAGCCGTAGTGATTGCGTCATATTAGTCGGACAACCAATGAGAAGCATTGTGATTCTTACTCATCACGCGTCACCTCGCGTTGTGTGATTGTTTCTGGCCGGAAACAAATTATGCAAGTTCGGGCAAAGAAACTAGCATGAGAAATGTTTCAACACAAAGTCGCAATAAAGTTTTTTTTTTAAACAGAGTATCCCAGGTTTCTGCGATGATTTCCTGATGGATTTTCCCAACATATGAAATCATAACTGTTTCAAATTATTAAAAAGCGGTGCATTCAGTTTAAAACGTTATGGGGGCGCATTCAAGAAGATTGTGTTCTCTCTTTCGTTGAAAAGGCATAAAATGCATATTAACTCTGTGAAATGTCGAGTGTGCATAGGAAATACTCAGGCCCCGTCCACACGTATCCGGATATTTTTGAATCCGCAACTTTTTTGTTACGGATTAAAAAATATTCGCGTCCACACGTAGCGTATTCGAATCGTGTTTGCCCGAATTCGCCGGATACGTGTGGACGGAAGGTCAATCCGCAACAAAAAAGTTGCGGATTCAAAAATATCCGGATACGTGTGGACGGGGCCTCAAAGTATAAATTTCACATTTCAAATCTGCCGATTTCTTCAATCACCCTAACACTTTTTTCTGCTACGACGATACTCTTTCCTTGTAAGTTATCCTATTTGCCTGAACTAACTTGATTACTCAGGATATTATAGTGCCAAGTTGCTTAGAAAATGCAAGGAACGGTAATCGATCCTGCCATGCACAGCGCCATTATATAAAACGCAGACAAAATAAAATGGGGTTGAAGAAAAAAAAAAACATGCTCGACTTACCTTTGTCTTTTCAGACCGTGCACGGTGGTTTTCTTCTAACGAATAGAACTTGGAAAACTTGCGAGTTCTGTGTATATTAGATACACCTTGAAATTAAATGCAAACTCGTCTCGCTTCGAAGCTATTCAGTGTAACGTCAGAGAGTTGTTTATTGTAATGTACACGGGCTTAGTTAGCGTCTGAATAGTCCTTTTACAGTTGTGTTTAGTGACTCGACCTTTCACAGGAAGCAATACAAATAAAGCCTTCCTGCGTCTCGCATGTAAGTTAAGGTTACAGTGTACCTTCGGGGGTGTCTCCAGTATATCAGCTCTAGCGTCTTAAGATTACACTTAATATACCTAAACCCAGATATCAAATTAAAGCTTATAGAGCTGGCTATCTAAATATGGAAACCATTTGGTAATAAAATGAATTGTCGAATTTTTTACGACGTCTAAATTCGAACGTCCGAATCAGCTTTAAAACGCTATAACTCAAAGTGATTATTGTATTTTTCTAATTTGATTTGTTCTCGAGTTTCCGGACACGAAGCGCTAAAAAAACGTGTCGGCGATTTCCCATATTCAATTGCAGTGAAAAGTTACAGAATATTTTCTAAAAAGGAAGAAAAAAAATTGGAATGATCGCACGGAAATGGCTCTTGACGAAAAAGTTTTCGAAATTATGAAATTCGCCGACACGTTTTTGTTGATTATATGTTAGCCTAGCTTCTGTCCAAATTTGAGGAAAATCGAACAAATTCCTTTTGAGTTGTAGCTCTTTAAAGTGTCCCCAACAAGCGAAAAATTAACTTTGAGAAAACAGCGCTTAAAAAAAACATATCGCTTAATAAACAAACTCCGCCCACAAAAGTTATACCGTCATTTCTCCGTCAATTTTCACTATTTTTCGATAATTTTTTTTTGGATGAAAGTTCATTCTGTAAACTTTATTTTAACGCCAAAAAAAAATTTTCAATAAATTTTCGATCTGAAGGTACACTGTAACCTTAATGCTTATCTCATGCTAACAGGGCCTGGTCGCACTACAGTCAAAAACAAAATATTTAACAAGAACAACAACTCTTCAAGTAGTGAAGTCGTGCTTTAAGAAACTTTAAGCGTCTTGTAAGTGCCCCTAAGGTACGAGAATTAATTCAATATATTGTTATGATTTGTGTTACATGTACAGTCGCTTTTCCGGTCACACTAGGTGATCCGTCACGAACGTTACTATATTTCCACCCATATTATTCCACCCACCACCTATATTTTCTACTATATTTCCGTTACTATATTTCCATCTCGTGTTTGATATAGTTTCTCAAACTGATCATTTAAAGCTGTCTTTATTCAAACGTGATGAATTATTGAGTTTGAGAATATATTTTTTGTACACTTTCAAAACAAAATCAGTTTCGTTCGCTGTTGCCATTAATTCGTCCATGAACAGTATTACCCTACACGAGCAACCAAAGAGATTTATATTCCATATACACCCACCTTATTAATTGGTGAGCTGACAGATTGATGTTTAGCGTGACAAAATCCGGTCTTGTGTACAAAATTTGTGTCGTTTTTTTTTTTTTCTCGGAGAACTGGATAAATTTTACATCATGAATGTCGATGGTAGCGGCTGCATGCCTGCATGGGCATGTGATTAATTCAATATTCCTAAAAATAATACGTTTTATGCCTTGTAACCTGAGCAAGTGTAACAACCACGAAGCAACCGAAATTCGAAAACGAAGCATCCAAACTCGAATTAAAGGCATATATAGCTCGAAAACAAAGCACGCAAAACTCGAAATCGAAACATCGTAAATTGCAATATAAAGCACCAAAAGCTCTAATAGAATTATGGCTTAATTGTCAAACAAAGGCTAAATTTTCACATGCAAACATTTTTTTTAAATGCGGCACCTGCTGCAAACAATTTTTTTTTGTGTCTCCGTCCGAGTGCCACACTTTCAGCAAATATTTTTTCTTTCTTGTTTGCTTGCATACAATTTATTTCAGTGTTTATAGCCTGTGCAAACAATTTATATCAAAATCCCCCCCCCCCCCTCCCCTCGTCAAAAAAAATAATGGTCCGCTCCTCCGACTAAACAGAAAGCTGACGTTCAGGAATACGCTGTTTCTTAGCTAAGAGATTCCTGGTTCCAGTTTTTTATCCGTCAGCGGAATAATATTTTGCATGAATTCGCGCGTCATTTCAGCTTTTAATCAAATATCAGTTGAGCGTATTGTTTTGTTAAATTCACCGTCAATGGTATTCCAGCCTCGCTGTGTTCCGGAAGGTGTTGTTGCACCCGAAATGCGACAACTTCCGGCAATAAAATGACTGGAATAAAATGACTGAGTACTCTGGGTTATAAAGTATGCAAATATTTGTGAACATTCTCGTCAACAAAAAATAAATTCAATACTAATGTTCACACATGATCGTAGTTACATAATCCTCACAACAACTGAGGAATTGAGGGTTATGTAATCGCCACCGCACTGTATAGTGTACGTAGTCACAAGATGTGCTAATTTCATTGTTATAGCTGTATTCAAAATCAATGTAACAGCCAAAGGGGCGGCTAAAATCGAGGATATAATGTATAGGGAGAACAATACGATTTTGTGAGGATAAATTGTCATTAGTTAAATAATCTTCACAACAACTGAGGATTTGGGGGTTACGTAATGGCCACCACACTGTATACGTAGCAACAATAAGTGCTAATTTCATTGTTATAACTGTATTCAAAATGAATACAACAGCCAAAGGAGTGGCTAAAATCGAAGATAAATGCAGAAAGAAAACAATGGGTTTTGATGAGAAACAGTAATTATAATAGATAATTACTTCGGCTCACAGCATTATTAGGTATATTGCAGGCAGCTTCGGGCTGCGCCCTCAGCTGCCTGCAATATACCTAATAATGCTGCGAGCCTCAGTAATTATCTATTAAATAAATAACATCTAATAAATAACATATCATGGTCAGCCCTTGCACAAAAATATATCTCAGTCCGTATCTCAGTGCACAAAATTCAAGCTCCATTGAAATCCACCTTTCATGACATTTCAAATAGATTCCCCCAGAAATTTCAAAATGTGGTCTTAAATTGTTATCTATACCTTGAATTCTGGATGCAAAAATCTCGGCATCGGCCAGACCAGCCATTAATTGATGATAACATTAAATCTCAGCCGATGTAAATAAGCATATTCATTATAGCCAAAATCCTTCAACTATTAGATGACAAGTCACGACAACTGTTACCATATCCACGACTCGAAAACTGCCGAAAGTTTAACGATAACATCTAACTACTCATCCCAAAAAGAAAAACTTCCAACTTCTGAAATGAGACAGCCAGAATCCTGCCTTTTCTTGCACCGTGTTCTTCATATTGAAGGCACGTCCGCCATTTTGAAAAACCTCTGAGCCTGTTCAGAACAACCGGAAGTCCTAGATTCTAGGACATTGAATCCTGCGTCCCCAGAGCCCCTTGACCTTCGTACTCGGGCTCCGGCGGTTTTAAAAGAGGGCCAAGCGGCTCTGGGGACGAGAATGTATAAATCCTGAAAAGATAACCGAGGGCGCTTTTATTTCCTTTCTTTTATAGTGCTGAAGAGATATTTAACTATTATAGCGTGAAAGCGCGCGTGATATCGCCTAATTCTTAGCCGACGGGGCCGTAGGCCGCGTCGGCTAAAATTAGGCGATATCACGCAAGCTTGAGCGCTATAATAGTTTTATAATTCATCGTTGTATATACGTCATGTAGACATAACGTATATCGATAACTTTTTAACCATATTTGGGCAGTGTATCAATGTGATGAATTATAAATAACCTTATGTGTGACCAAATAGATATCAAACGTTTAACGATATTTAGTAGTAAAATGATACCAGCCACAGCACCTTGTTGTGGTGGTAAACAAATGATGTCGTTTTCATCTAATTTTTAAGAACGTGTTTGCTTCCAACAAAGAGATCACTTAATTTATTCAGACACACCCATTGAGTTACAAGCTGGTTTCCGAAGGGTTCTTGAGTTGCGAGCGGCGAAAGTGTATACAAAAATAAGAAGTTACAAAACTATGATTCAGGTCTCTCAATAAGTCAAGAATATTATACTCATTGTTTAGGGTTGTGGAAGCAATATTTCTTGATCGCACGTTTTCAGAACAATTTGGCAACAACTTCCTTTTCAGCTGCTAAGCGGTTGACCAAGACCTTAAGTTGCTTGAATAATTAAATGAAGTTCGTAGTCCAATAACGGTTGCCGACGTGATAAAATGTGGCCATAAAGAATATTAATATGTTAGGGTATGACATACAAATGATCACTTTCAATTATAAATAGCGCTATTTTCGACGTTCCGATGGAATTTCCTCTTACTTTATCAATGACGTCTGAAACTTTACCATATGGTTATAAACACGTCAAAACATACGATATTTAATAGCATAATGATGGAAGCGCCTCCTTGTAAGCATTCTCGTAAGGACAGTAGTTATAAAGAATAGTTTGCGTGTTATAGACCCATTCGAACTGAAGAGAGGTCAGTCGACTCTACTGAGTATATCTCAACAATTGAACCGAACGTCGTAACACGAAAATGGCGAACTTTACCGAAGATAGAAACGCCACCAACCCGCTAAACCAAACCGTTCGCTTTGCAAGTATCTTACCAGCAGGCATAGCCGTATTTTTGTTCGCTTTAAATATTTTTCTTTCATTCACCGCATTTCTGGGCAATGCTCTGATCCTGATTGCCCTTCGTAAAGTGTCTTCTCTTCATCCATCTTCAAAACTGCTGTTTGGATGCCTGGCAGTCACTGATCTTCTCGTTGGTGTAATGTCGCAACCACTCTATGCCATCTCCATCCTGGGTAATAGAAATGTTGCAGAGATGAACTGGAATATTTACAGTTTTGCTTTCAAAGGACGTCGAGCTTCATCCTATATTTTATGTGGAGTATCGATCTTAACATCGACCGCCATTAGCGTGGACAGACTTCTCGCTCTGTTGCTGGGACTAAGATACAGACACTTCGTAACATTAAGGCGAGTTGGTGTAGTTATATCCTGCTTCTGGTTAATTGCTGTTTCGTGCGGTATATCCATGTACTTGCCTGATTTCAGATATTCCAACGTGGTTACTGTAGCTATAAGTTTGGCAGTACTTTCTATAGTCATTTCACTCTTTTCTTACACGAAGATTTTCCTTACACTTCGACAACGGCAGCAAGCTCAAGTACAAGCCCACGTTCAAGGACATCAGAACGGAGGAGGAATGCCATTGAACATAGCAAGATACAAGAAGACGGTCTCCAGAATAGCTTGGGTGCAGTTTGCACTAGTTGCATGTTATGTTCCGTTTGTTATTTCTACTGTAATGGTAAAGCTAATAAGTTATAGCGATACTAGTACCGCTGCCGCCGCCTTGATGAAGTCTACATCAACTCTGGTTTTCTTAAACTCTTCCCTAAACCCGTTGCTGTACTGCTGGAAGATCGTAGGAGTGAGACAAGCAGTGAAGTCCACAATAAGACAGTTTTGTTGTTGTTTAAGTTAAGCCTTAGTAGAGTCATTAGCAGATCAATTGGCGATTTCCGAAAAAGCACTTTCAAGTTAAATGAAACCTTAATAGACGTTGTTAAAAAGCCGTTTCCTTGAGTGTTCTCATTTCACGAGTCAAGTTCGAGCCCGAGTTAAGTTCGAAGTTGCTCTTTTTTTCAGGACACCTTTTTTATTCTAATCTTGTTGTCTAAATGGTTTCATAGTGGTAAACAAATAAAAAAATCAGCTAGACCAGCTTATTTTATTTGCTTGAAAAAGTGTCACGTTTAACGCTGTAAAAAGTGTTAAAAATGAACTGTCTGTATGAATGTCATTTTTAACACTTTTTATAGCGTTAAACTTAACACGTTTTCACGTAACTATAATTAATGCTGCGAAGGATACATATTTATTTTATTTGCACTCGTACGTGAACTTCAATATTTGCTATTCGTACGGAAGTCCAGGATTTTCGTAGCAAAGCAAAAAAGCAAAGTTTCTTGTCTAAGGAAACAACACGACGGCAGAGACCAGGGGCGCTTTCCATTCGACCAAAAATTCTGGTTTGAAATTCCGGGTATTCCATGTGGCGAATGGAACAGTATTTTCCGGTTGGTTGTTCTCCAAGTTTCGCGCGAAAATACAAAATAAACCAAAGTAAAACAAATGGAGGACTCGTTGCCTCTTTTACTTGCTTTCAGAGTTGTTCGATGACTCTGAAGTTAAAACGAACGATATTGTAAGCGAGAACGATGATATTTTTTTTTCACTGCAGCTATAGCTGTTACATGCGAAGGAATTTTTAAAAATCGAGTCGGCGACTTGTACTTTGTGCTCGTGACTTATTACATTTGTTTAATACATAAGCTTATAAGCATTTCTGTGCTACTTACTACTATGTTACGTGAGCAATCATGCTCGACTGAAGAGCTGTAATAAGCTTTCGGTGAAAAACAAACATGCCGTGCACTGATATTGAGACGCCATCTTGACTATGCGGACTGTACAGCCCCCGAAATGATCCCGACCCCGAAATGATCCCCGACCCCGAAATGATCCCCATTTTTTTCACACTGACCCCGAAATGATCCCCAGTTATATTAATTTTTGGAATGGATTGGCCTTCCATCCAGAGAAAGCTGGAATGAATAAAATAAAGGCAGTTAAGGAAATTTTGATTCTCATTATATGCAGTATTCACTTATTTATTCATTTTGGACAATTCTTAAAATAAATAATTATAACGCATTTTTTAACGATTTTTCAAGAAACTATACCATTTCTTATTTTTGCGAGTGTAGCGTTTTCAACTGTAACTAATAACAAATACAAACTTATCCGCTTCTTATATAGCAGACCGGCATGATTTAAAAGAGGGAACAAACATGATCGAACGTGTTGTTCCGTTTGGGGATTTTTGTTTTCGACGTTACTGTGCTTCGTTTTTTTTAGTTTACGCTGTTTCGTTTCTACTTTTTATGTTTTGCGCGCTTTGTTTTCGAATATTAAATACTTGGTGCTTTGGTCTTCGGTATCGAACAAGTCCACAACACGACTCAACAGCATAAAAAAGAATATACAAGGACTCTACAAGTAATTAGGAAATGTCTAGTATTTTGTTGGTGTTGTTTTTTTTATTATGAAGCCGAAGTTTGTCGACATAAAATACTTGCTCAAAATGTTTTGCCAACTGCCCAACCGTTCACGATTTTAGAAGGCTAAAACGACGTTCAAACCAGAATGTTATGTTGATTCAGTGATCAAGCAAATAAAAATATTTGTAATATAGATGTACTTTCTTGCATGGTTAAATAGTCCAGTCTTGAAACTGTGGGAATACTTGGCACGAAAAAGGGATCGTAGGACTATTTTGGGACCTTTTGGGGGGACGGGAAAATTTTAAAAATGGCGGCAGAGAAAATGAACAGAACAGTATACTAGGGATAGCTAGGCATAGTCGTACCGTGCCACATACATGAGATCCACGCGACCGGAGCTTAGCCCAGTTTCTGTGGCATGAAATATTGACTACCCCCTGAAGGGGATGCAAGTCCATCGCAGGTTTACATGCTGTGGAGTAACGTTTCTTGTCTATGGAAACAATACGACGTCCAACGCGCTTAGAGACGGACCATTATTTTTTTTGCCGGGGGGGGGGGTTGGAAAATTTTCACATGCAAACATTTTTTTTATATGCGGCACCTGCTGCAAACAATTTATTTTGTGTCTCCGTCCAAGTGCCATACTTTCAGCAAACAATTTTTTCTCTTTCTTGTTTGCTTGTATACAATTTATTTCAGTGTTTATAGCCTCTGCAAACAATTTATATCAATATTTTCTACCCCCCCCCCCCCCTCCCCTCCCCTCGTCAAAAAAATAATGGTCCGCTCCTCCGACTAAACAAAAAGCTGACGTTCGGGAATAAGCTGTTTCTCAGCTAAGAGGTTCCTGGTTCCAGTTTTTTATCCGTCAGCGGAATAATGTTTTGCATGAATTCGCGCGGCATTTCAGCTTTTAATCAAATATCAGTTGAGCGTATTGTTTTGTTAAATTCACCGTCAATGGTATTCCAACCTCGCTGTGTTCCGGAAGGTGTTGTTGCACCCGAAATGCGACAACTTCCGGCAACTTTGCCGTCTCGTATTTTCTCCATCGATCACTATAGGAAAATAGGAGAAGTCTGTTCGCATGCTGCAATGTAAATGAAATACCCAAATATAACTGTTGTGCAAAACTGTGTTCAAGGCAATTATTGTAAACACTATCCACAAAAGGGGGAGATTATTTTAGGGATGTATATCCCTCTAGCCTGGGGAGTGGTGAAGCTTGTTATTTATCTTAGGGAATCTGGTAGAAGATAGCGCGAGAGGGGTTTAAAATGGGAGGCATTTAAGAAAGAAGAAGCAAGCAAGCAAGATAGCAAAGAAGTAGGACTAAAAAGGCAGAAGCAACCGCCAAGTAAGAAAGCAGAAAGCTGGCAGGATAGCACACAAGCAAAAGAAAACGAGAAAGAAAGGAAGTAACGAAGGAAGGAAGGAAGAAAGGAAGGAACGAACGAACGAACGAACGAACGAACGAAGGAAGGAAGGAAGGAAGGAAGGAAGGAAGGAAGGAAGGAAGGAACGAAGGAACGAAGGAACGAAGGAATGAAGAAAGGAGGGAAGAGAGGAATGAATGGATGTAGGGGAAAAGAATCAAAGGAAGAAATGAATAAATGGGAGACGGGAGGAATGAAAGAAGGATGGAAAGAAGAACGGAAAAATGCAAATTCAGTCACAATTTCAAATTGGTCTTTGTAAACATATTTATAAAAACATAATTATGCATTACAGTAAATAGAAGCAATCTTTGAATAGAAGAGTCCAGTTCAGTTTAGTTAAATTGTACTTCTAAACTGTGTCTTTACATGACGCTCAGACTTATTTAGAAGCATTTGCGGTGGACAATGGAGGGACCAGATTCGTCGTATTCCTGCTTGGAAATCCACATCTGCTGGAAGGTGGACAGCGAGGCCAGGATCGATCCACCAATCCACACAGAGTATTTACGTTCCGGAGGAGCAATGATCTTGATCTTCATTGTGGGTGGAGCCAGAGCAGTGATTTCTTTCTGCATTCTGTCGGCAATACCTGGGTACATGGTGGAGCCACCAGACAACACTGTGTTAGCGTACAAGTCCTTTCGGATGTCCACATCGCACTTCATGATGGAGTTGTAGCAGGTCTCGTGGATACCAGCGGATTCCATTCCAAGGAAGGAAGGCTGAAACAAAGCCTCGGGACATCTGAATCGCTCGTTGCCAATGGTGATAACCTGTCCATCGGGCAGCTCATAGCTCTTCTCCAAGCTGGAGCTCGAGGCAGCGGTTTGCATTTCTTGTTCGAAGTCCAACGCAACATAACACAGCTTCTCCTTGATGTCACGCACGATCTCACGCTCGGCGGTAGTGGTAAAAGAGTAGCCTCTCTCGGTCAAAATCTTCATGAGGTAGTCGGTCAAGTCTCTGCCGGCCAAATCGAGACGAAGGATGGCATGGGGAAGAGCGTATCCCTCGTAGATGGGAACTGTGTGACTCACACCATCACCACTGTCAAAGACAATACCAGTTGTACGACCAGATGCGTAAAGAGACAGTACAGCCTGGATGGCGACGTACATGGCTGGTGTATTGAAGGTCTCAAACATAATCTGATGACACAGAGAAAGAAAATGGCATTATAAGGCTTAAATTTATCAGTGACAAAAGCAAGGCTGATTAAACGGTACGGAAATTTTATTTGAATCCAATATTTCAAAAGGCACAGCCTTTCTTCTTCAGTAAGACCCTAAAGAAGAAAGGCTGTGTTTTTTGAAATATTGGATTCAAATACAATTTCCGTGCCGATTAATCAGCCTTGCTTTTGTCACTGTTTCATTTTTACGCTGATTAGATCCTTTACTACTGAACATGATCCGGTGCTTCTATTTTGTTACGGTGGTCCTTGCAAACACAGTTACGTTTTAAATTTATCAGACCACTTGTTCAACTATTATAATCAAGTCATGTAATGCAGCTGTAACTATTAGGCTCAATGAGAAAATTGGAAATTTTAAACTATAATGAGTAGTACTTTTCATGTTGGCATTTTTATGCTTTCGAAGGTCTCTTATTTTGAGTTTACGGATGAAATCCTTTTATGGAGCTATGTTATGGCAATTTTGACCTTTTGGGGTTCAAAACTACAAAACCCCCAAATTAAAATTATAAGTACCTTTGTTCAGACACGAAATGATTTAATATAGAGCACGGTAAAGAGGAAGATATCAAGTAATTTTTGAATAAATAATCAACCACAGTCAATGTTTAGCGAGGGGATAGATGAACTTCTTCAAGTTGCAATCCACTTTCATCCTGCCATCTGCAGTTTTACACTAACACCACAAGTAGAGTAATTCTGGCCGGATATAGAGCGGTTTTCTTGAGTATCGAACATTGCATTGCACTTTCTCGACCAATCAGAAGTAAAACCAAAACCTCGCACGCATTTTCCCGCGCTTGGCGGCGGCTGCATGCATTTGCTTCGAGCTCTGATTGCTTCATTTGATTGTTTACATCTTCTGTGATTGGTAAGAGTAATTACTTTGGTTTTGGTTTTACGACACTCAACTGAAACTGCTCTAAAATAGAAGTTAAGTAAACACAATTTCGTTATTTCAGCTTGACAGTGTCTTTAAATTTTTGTATATTTTGTACTGCTAATAGCATTAAATTATTTTTAGTTTCAACCTTTAAACTCCAGAGGTTAAGGTGATTTTGCATTGTTTTGGATAATGCGTTTCCAATTCTCCGAGTTTATAGGAGTTTTTTTTCACTGGTTTTACGCATCTTAATCACCGCTACAACGTTATGTTTACAACATTCAATTTTGTGCATGCCATATGGGCTATGGTTTGTAACGTGCATATGCTGACAAACATTGTAAGGTATATATTTTAATTTCCAGGCGTTCAGATAGAGAGGAGAGAAGAATAGACGGCGCGCGAAGTTGAAGTCCACGGATTATTTTCAGACAAATGTATGGGAAAAAAAAGCAATCCAAAATGCACGCTCTTTAACACAGCTACATCCCTCGAATTTGGTTAGTGAAATCTTCTTTCTACTACCGTAAGTTTTCAATTAATTGCGTTCGACGAAGGAGACGCGTCCTAATTTCAACGCCTTCTCTCACTTAGCGGGACTGATTTGAGAATTTAGGGCTATAAACACAACCCCTCCCCCCCCCCCCCCCAAAGATTGTGCAGGGGCGCGTCTCGGTCGAAAACGGCCTCGTTTCTGCGTTCCGTGTCACGCAAAGACAAGTTTTGTGACTGCTTGCTGTCCGTCGGAGATGGACGTCGTTTACCGGTATGTAGCGCGTAAAAGCAACTTTACGGCCGGAAAAAAGGTGAGAATTGACTGCTTTTATCATATGGCGTGTGAAATGCGGCCTGGCAGAGGTTTGACGACAAAATCGACTATAAACATTTCGAACGACGATGCACACCGCCAATCTATAAATACCCGGGATAAACAGGACGGTTCATCATAGAAACTTTATGCTTTTCAGAGGTATGGAAAGCTAGACAATTCACCGGTCTCTGTCATACGGCAAATTGTTGGTTGCAGAGATCTGACGAAAAATCAACGATTTATTTTCTGTTTGGATCCAACAATCTTCCCCGCCCGTTTTTGCTCGCTGTTGTTGCTGTTTTCAGGCATCACGATGTTCCTTTGTTTCCTTTACACTGCTAGGATCTCACGACAGAGTAAGTTTCACATATTCAACGTTATTCGCTTATGACTTTAATCGAATTTTTCCACATATATTTTTGAAATGTGTAGCTGAGCAAATGCGAACCGGAAATAATACATCACTAACGTAACGCAGCTGTCACGCTGTTTCCGTATCACAACAATATTTTTAATTTTTGATTTTTGAGAAACCACTGAAGGAAATAGCTCGCGACTTTATATAATAGTTGCATTCTGCTAACGCAGCTGTCACGCTGTTTCCGTATCACAACAACATTTTTAATTATTGATTTTTGAGAAACCACTGAAGGAAATAGCTTGCGACATTGTATAATAGTCGAACGCACTCTTTTAATCTGTGATTGCTGTCGGTAAAATATTCCTAAAATTCGAGAATTCAACTTTAACAGAAATTACTTGGCACTGGATTATCCATACAAACACTGCAGTCAGCGACATGTTTGTCTTTATTACCCATGGTCTCCCAACACTTGACTCGATGGCTGGTCGGCTCCCTCCACTTGTCTCTTAAGTGTTTACACGGAAAATGTTTTCCATTCGGCTGATCGCGACGATAAAGAATAGAAGAACGCGAAATCTTTCCGGTGGTACCGTTTATTATGAAATGTGACCATCAAAATGACAGCTACTGTTCAGTATTTTCCGTGCGGAAATAAAATATTTTAAAAAATTATTGATAACAATGTACTGGATTATTCATACAAACACTGCATGTTTGCCCAGATTACCCATGGTCTCCCAACAAGTCTCAATGGCTCAGCTTGTCTCTAGTGTTTACATGGGATATGTTTTCCGATTTCGGTTGATCGCGACGATGGAGAAAAGAAGCACGCGTTGTACCGTACCGTTTGTTATGAAATGTGACCATCAAAATGACAGCTAATGTTCAGCGTTTTCCGTGCGGAAATAAAATATTTTAAAACATGATTGATAACAATAAGGATTATTTCATTGTTTACTTCGCTGCGTTTTCAGATTCTGACCAATAAGGGCCAATAACGACACAACGTTACCTTAAATGGAAATAAAAAATAGCCTCATTTTGTTTAGGAAGCCGGGGGCAAAAATTATAAAAACAATATTTTTTTAATCCTTTCGTTTGCGATGCACGAGCACGTAGTTTTTCATTAATTCATTGACGTATTTTTTTTAACATTTCTTTATTGCAGGGACCAGTTGCAGTCTAGCAAACGAGTATATCTGACTTTTGCTACTACGCCTAATCGCATGCTTTCGAAACGATGCGGCCAGCTCATATATAAACTATTTCAATATAAATATTTCCGTTTCGTTTGTATTTACGAGAAGTAAACAAAGAAGGTAAAAAATCTCAAGAAATTGAAATAGATCATGCGATGTGGAAGATTATATTGCCCAAAAACTGTCGCAAATTCATAATTAACGCCGACACGACTCTTGAAAGAAAAATAGGAAAGAAGAACTGGAAAAGAGAACTAAAGAGATATGGGCATAGAATATTTTCTTCTTAGTATGTAAATATTTTTACCTGTGTCATTTTTTCTCTGTTCGCTTTTGGGTTCAGAGGAGCTTCTGTTAGTAGACATGGGTGTTCCTCCGGGGCAACACGTAGCTCGTTGTAGAAGGTGTGATGCCAGATCTGAAATCGTCAAGTCAGATTATTCGTCAGTCTCAATTAAAATTAAATCACTCGTTGTTTCGTAAATAAAAACTCTATTTACCTTTTCCATATCATCCCAGTTCGTCACGATGCCGTGTTCGATGGGATATTTCAGAGTTAGAATACCTCTCTTGCTCTGAGCTTCGTCTCCGACGTACGAGTCTTTCTGACCCATACCAACCATCACACCCTGATGCCTTGGACGGCCAACGATGGATGGAAACACTGCACGAGGAGCGTCGTCTCCGGCGAAACCGGCCTTGCACATACCGGACCCATTATCTATAACCAAAGCAGCAACGTCGTCATCGGCCATGTTGGAGCGCTTAGTTTTTAAATTCGGCAACGCTTAAAATTACAACCTGACTGGAGTTGAGTCCTTGGTTTATGGTAATAACTTTGAGCCGTGTTACAGTTTATGTAAGCAATAATACTCATGCTGGCTCGTGATTGGTTAAATGTTACAGCTGGTAGTTTCCTTTATTCAGCCAAGTGGAAAGTGAAAAATTTGCATGTCTCGGCGTCAGTGAACCCAACATATTCGCATCAGTTTAAAACAAACATCGGCCTTGTTTTGACCTCAACGACCGAAATTTCGAAGCTTCAAGGCGAGAATTTTTATTTTTATTTTTAAACATCAAAACGCTTTCTAACTCGCTATAAAAAGCGATAGCTGTGTTCATTTCCCGGTTCGTGCGAGATGTAATTACCTAATATGGGCATATTGGAATGGGTTTGATCCGTGATATTGTGATATTCTCAGTGGGTTATTTAGTGCTGGACTTTTCTTGTGGGTTCGGTCGGTTTCGAGCTAACGAAACAATTGTTCCTTTTTGTCTGTATATGGTAATATTTTTATAATTCTGCAACATTTTCCCACGGACCTTGTAATAATCGTATTAAGTCGCCACGTCCCAAGAGTTATTAACTTTCAATTTCTCCTTACAATGCTATTACAATGTCAAGTACATGACCAGTGCAGCAGACAGGAAAAGAGAAAAGAAAATCATGTCATAAGGAAACAATCATGCCTGCCTCGGAAATTTCCGTTTATTCATCAGTAATAATATTCCCTAAAAAGTCTTGACAAAAAATATTGGTTTTTATTAACTTTATATTTCCCTTTCCAATGGTTAAGTTCAACAAAGGCTTTCGAAACTCGTATTTATGTTTCCATTGGTGATTTATGCCGTTTAACCCTATTTTGCCTGGGAGGGGGGCACAACGTGCCCGCGCTAACTTTCAACATTCATAACTTCTTTAATATGTATTCAAACGCCATAAAACTTTGTGACTTTTCTTTGAATTTATCTGGCAACAATTTCATATGACATTTTATTGATCACGTGACTTGATGTTTCCATGGCAACAAGATTTTGACAGACATGTTTTTTGAAAATTGCATATTTTTACCTTTGAATGAAGAAAAACAATGTTTATTGGTGTAAATTTTACTTTTTACGCCATTTAGCGTTTATTTATTGGTTTTGATTAATTTTGAAGCAATTTGGACGGTTTTTAAGAGGTTGTGAAAAATTTCGGAAATCCAAGATGGCGGCCTTATAATCAATTACCTAATAACTACGTCATATGACGTCATCGTTTCATTGTGCAGACCGCAAATGAGACAGTTTTGGACGTACTATGTACCCTATAGGTTTCATTGTCATAGCCTTAATGTTCTCCCCCCCCCCTCCCCCCCAGGGCTCACGAACTCAAAAAAAGGCCCAGGCAAAATGGGGTTAAAGGGATATTTGTATCAGCTAGCAATGAGTAAAATGTCCGCGCGTATTACTTGTTAAACCATCAAATAACATATGGATTTATTACTCGACTGAAATTTCTTTTATTTATAATAGCTTCAATCTGTGTTTTTAAACCAGAACACTAAGGTGTAATACGATCGGATAAGCAGTAATCGGAGATTATGGAGACGCGTTCGAAGGAATTTCCGGCGGATATGAGCCCCTGAAAAACGCAACAGGGGCGGCCATTTGGAAGACCGGACACCAAAAAATCTCAAATTTTACTGCATGCAAGGCACAGGGCAACCAACACGAAATCAGAATTGCGTTCGAACGTGATAAAAATGACGTCACAGTCGACTAATCGGTACAGGAAATTGAATGAAGTACTCGTGCATTTCGTGATTTATGGGCACAAGTGATGTTTTGAGAACTTTGAAAACATCACGAGTGACCATTAATCAGAAATAAACGAGTAGTTCATACGATTTTGTGTATATAATATTCTAAATAAAATTTTGCTCTGGCCGTTACGGTGCACTGCGCGCCCTCGTCGTGTACTCGAAACGCATTTTTAAGAAATTAATAACAATCTTTTGACAGGTAAACCAATTCGCATTTATTCAGTGTAAAGTTTAACACAAACAGTTTCAACTTTCGTTTTGCACTCTATAACCTAGATTTAATACTCTATAATCCCAATTTCGTGTTGGTTTCCCTGTGCCTTACATGCAGAAAAATTGAGATTTTTTGGTGTCCGGACTTCCAAGTGGCCGTCCCTGTTGCTTTTTTCAGGGGCTCATTTCCGCCGGAAATTCCTTCGAACGCGTCTCCATAATCTCCGATTACTGCTAGTCTATTTATGTATTCGTCATTGACCAATGAGAAACTGTATATTTTGTTCAGTTTTATAATTTAAATGAATGTACAATAAAGATCGAAAGCTGTGCCTACCTTGAGTGGCTAAAGAGGCACGTTTTACCGGGTAATAAACGTAAAAAAGCATGCTTCACTGTTTTCGAACCGGGTTCTCCAAGATAAAGTACAATTGATCATGGCAAAAATTTACAATTTTCAAAACTCGTCTAATTTGGTTTTCGTTTTAGCTTAAATTCTTTACCATGAAAAGAAAGCTAAACTTTATATTGTTATAAACCAGCCAATTCGAGAATTTGAGAACAGGAGAAAAATGCAGCAAGTTTTAGATCCACAAACAAGCACAGATTTTAGGTCTTAGTAGTTCGTAGATTTATAGCTTCTATATTTTATTACATTTTTATTATATTTTTTACAGGTTGTATATAAAACCACACTTGTAATAGCCCTTATGCATGTTTACGTCAGACTAGCTAATTTCACCCCCCCAAGCCTCGCTTTCGAAGTGTAAACCTGTGACAATCTCATCAATGTATTCTCAAAGGAGCAAAGTTGAAAAGAATACACACTCAAAAACAACGTGAACTTGTCAAAGGTTTGCAAGGAATTTCGTACAAACGAGGCTTGGTGGTGAATTTTGAGCTGGTGACGTCATCATGCATAAGGCCTATTGTATGTTGGAAATCCCTCTGGAGAGCATATAGCAAAGTATGTATGTATGTATGTGCTACATGACGAGGATTTCGCCGACTTTGGTCAAAACTCTGTTAAAATTAATTTATTAGTATGTACCTTCAATAATGCAAACATTTTTGTTTGAACATGAATAAAAGATAACTAAAGTTCCTTAGAACCAGCAGGCAGGAAATAATTTTTAAGAAGGTTACTTTTTTATGTAAACATGTTTCGGGTGAAACTTTATCCATCTTCAGTACCCACTATAGCGAGTTCTGTTACTTGTACTGAAGATGAATAAAGTTTTAACCGAAACATGTTTACGTTAAAAAAACGTCGTAACCTTTTTAGCTTCTTAAAAATGGAAGATAGAAGTGATTTTTTAAAGTGAGATCGAGAACGGACCACAGCAATTTTTTATCGATTTCCTTTAATACAAGTCTTTCGACTGTTCAAACTGATGCTACAATTTGGTGACATTTCGAATTTTTTCCGTTCGCTCTTTCACTCCCAGAGTCAATTACGGAGACATGTAATGTAGCTCTAACTTTTTGAGTCTGTTGATGAAATCCTATGGTGTGACCGTTCAAATGAAACCTCTTCAGCAGTACTTTTGCATGGTACCATTTGCTCTAACTTTTTGAGTCTGTTGATGAAATCCTATGGTGTGACCGTTCAAATGAAACCTCTTCAGCAGTACTTTTGCATGGTACCATTTGTTCTAACTTTTGAGTCTGTGGATGAAATCCTATGGTGTGACCGTTCAAATGAAACCTCTTCAGCAGTACTTTTGCATGGTACCATTTGTTCTAACTTTTGAGTCTGTTGATGAAATCCTATGGTGTGACCGTTCAAATGAAACTTCTTCAGCAGTACTTTTGCATGATACCATTTGTTCTAACTTTCGAGTCTGTGGACGAAATCCTATGGTGTGACCATTCAAATGAAACCTCTTCAGCAGTACTTTTGCATGGTACCATTTGTTCTAACTTTTGAGTCTGTTGATGAAATCCTATGGTGTGACCGTTCAAATGAAACTTCTTCAGCAGTACTTTTGCATGATACCATTTGTTCTAACTTTCGAGTCTGTGGACGAAATCCTATGGTGTGACCATTCAAATGAAACTTCTTCAGCAGTACTTTTGCATGATACCATTTGTTCTAACTTTTGAGTCTGTTGATGAAATCCTATGGTGCGACTATTCAAATGAAACCTCTTGGTGTCCGTCTATTAATTATTAACTACAAATTCTAATTTTAAAACTCCACTAAATCTTCAATATTTCTTCTTTCTCTTAATTTTACCAATCCTTTGAGAAGAACTATTTCTTCCCAAACATACCCAAAAATCACCCCAAAATTTACAAAACACCCCCGGCCATAACATAGATTCATGAGATGAGCATAGAGATTTTGGATTGCTTGAAACGTGAACAAGATATTTCCATAAAGCTATGTCAAGTGGCGAAAAAAATGGCGTTTAGGTTTAGTCCCGCCTTAATAAGGTGGCTGGCCTTGATGTCTGGTCGGCTCCCTCCAATTGTCTCTAGTGTTTTCATGGGAAATGTTTTTCATTCGGCCGAGCGCAGCAATATATAGTGAATAGAACTCAAAAGAAAACGCACGCTTCCGAGCACAGTTACAACCCCCGGGGAAGGGGGTACTCCCATATGCAGGTTATATAGGTATGTGCCGCGGGATAGGCTACGGTTTTTGAGTTGCTCAGTTGCTCTATCATATTAGCTAAATTACAGTACCTAAACACCCAGCTAAACGATAAAGATATGGTTACGATGGCGTACTAATGAAACCAGGCTCAGTCTAGTATTGTATTCCTGATGCTTAACTTTCCATGCACAGAAAAGAAATAAAAACCACCTGTTTGCAAAATTAAATTCTTAGTTATGATTTTTCCCTTATATAACGCGTCAATTTTCCATTTTCTACCCATCGCGGCACACATCTTCATCATCTGTCGGTTGCAGAGTAGGTGACTACAAGCCCCCCCCCCCCTCACCTCGGGCTTATAATCCCCAAAATTAATCGCTGTAAAACTTTCCAGGATATCTAAACCTTTAAGACAACGGATATTTTACACTGTACTTTACACCACGTTTGTCTTCCGAAGCAACGTTTTATGTTTCCGAGTTTCAAATCTCAAAATTAACACTGCAACTGATGGCAACAATTTTAAGAGTTTTTTATTCCATTTTCATCAGTTTGGATACAAATGCACAGCTCACCACACAAACAGAACATGGCATTCCTGTGCTGTCACAAGCGAATGTAAAACTCTAATTAGAATTGCAGATAAACCGATTAATTAGCAATTCATTATTTTTATTTTCTTCGCACATTTTCCACGAGGAAGCGAAAAAGACCGAAGGAGTTATATTCATCGCAACAGTTAGTTTTTATCCCAAACCGAAGACTGCAGCAACAGGACTGGCTGTAATAATGTCTTGAAACGATCGAAGAAAATGCAACTGAGTCAGCTGGCAGCCAAAAAGAGAACAGTTAGTAATACAGCCGTGAACAACCACAACAACATGGAGTGATTACAAACACTGAAGCGTGTTGTCCACAATCATTCAGGTAACGTAGATATGATTGATTGTAGATATACGAGTTGTAAACAGACTGACAGTTACGTTTCCTTCATTCTGTACTTTTATTGTACCATTTAACTCGTCGACAGTTACACTGTATATACATTAGATTTTTTGGTTGACGCATAGGCCAAGCGCGCGCGTAGTCAGGAACACCGTGAAACGACATAGTCGTTTCAAACAAAGCCAATTTTGAGTTCAAACCGACGAAATAAAATTGTTTAGTTACACTAACGTCGCATTCTTTGTGTAGTATTTGACGTTAGTTTTTTCCTCTGAATAAGGAATTTTAGTGAAGATGGTTAATTTATTCATTCAAAATTTCGAGCCTTGCCACTTCGTTGACATGTTAACTTCAATTTTGAATAAAACAGGAAATAGAGTCAGAGGATAGTGTAGCGAAACAATTTGATTTCGTTTAAACTCAAAATCGGTCTCGTTTGAAACGACTGTTGAAGTTCATATATAAACATTTATATTTCAAAACATAACACAACACAACGCAAGCCACACGGAAGTAACCCAACCAAGCCCGCCCGTTCCCCACCCCCCACCATCCTCCAACCCCCCCCCCCCCCCCCCCTTTCCCCTACTCCCAAACAGGGACTCTATATCGCCAGATCAAGCGCTTTATAAGTTATATTTGTTTTCCTTTGCAGGCGTGTACTACAAGTCATAAACTGAGTTCTCAACAACAGAACGTCTCCGTTATTTCACTTGGCTCTTCTTACATTGTCACGTTCATAAGCTTGGTAAGTATTAAGATTACCTTTCTCTTTTATTGATCACTGTTATAGTTGTGAATCTAACGACGTTATTAGGTTACATCTAAAGGGGCATTGTCACGCAGATTCTGCTGTGTTTATAATTTTGGCCAAAATACAACAAATAGTTGACAAAGTACCTTTGCTCAAACATAAAATTGTTCTTAGAACACCAAAAAGTTAAAACCAAGTGATTTCTTCAAGGAAGAACGAACCATAAAAAGTTTTTCTGCGATCAGTTTTCCACGAAGGAAAGGAACTTTAAAAAAATTCCATCTTGGCCATCCGCAGCCATAGATAACGAGTACTAGTATTTGTGCGCTGCTGGAGTATTCGTTAACAAAACTGGACCATTGTTTAGGTTTTTTTATACATCGCTCCATTAAATTGGTGAATTTTGCTTTGCTGGGGATTCTACTGTTGCTCTTTAGTTGTCGACCGTTTCAGTCATGTAATAAGGATTTTACTTTTGAAAATGTGGACGAAATTCGAACGTGTGATCGACCATTCAAATCACGACAGTTGATGAGTAGAAATTTCCCGCGGTTCTGTTAGATATTCGTTTGTATAGGAAAATCAGTTTGCATTTTTTTTATACACTGGCACTTATAGGTTACCAGTAGACAACGACGATAGACAACCATGCTCAGGCACCCCCTCCCCCTGCCCCCCCCCCCCCCAACCCAGCCCCCCCCACCCCCCACCCCGTCCCCAATAATTTACCCAACTAAACTTTCTTTACATCATTTTTCTCTCTCAGCAGGTCATGCATGGAATCGGAAAGTACGTACACAGAGACACTATCGCCACATAAGACAGATGAAAACGGTGAGTTGAGTAAGTTGAATACATGTCATCAAATATCACAAAAAGTAATATTTTAACTCGCGAATACGTGGAGCTTTGAGCTACAGCCTGGAGCTAGTTGTAGTATTTGGGTAAATGTTTCACTCGATCGTTCGATTGCTCGATCGCTCGCTCGATCGGCTATAAACGTTGAACCCGCGATATGTAATAGTCACCTGCCTTACCCATGGGAACAGCGTTGGAGAAAGCGGAGGGTGGAGAGTACCACAGGGTACCACACCTTCCTCTATTGGGTAGTAACCTGTGTTGGGCAGTAGTGCCCTGTGTTACGTAGTTCCTTGTGATGGATTGACGTATAATTATTTATTCAACGAATCTCGCCAACTGTTCCAGAACGAAATCCTGTGGTGTGATCATTCAAATGAAACCTCTTCAGCAGTGCTTTTGCATGGTACCATTTGTTCTAACTTTTGAGTCTGTGGACGAAATCCTATGGTGTGACCATTCAAATAAAACCTCCTCAGCAGTACTTTTGCATGGTACAATTTGTTTTTCAATATTTTACAAAATGAAATTTGAGATTTTTTGTTGAATTTTGATGATTTGCACTTTTGGGAGTGAAAGGGTTAACTCGTGAATACGCGAAGCGTCGAACGAGTTGTATCATTTGGGTAAAATTTTCGCTCGATCGCTCACTCGATCGGCTTTTAACCTTAGAGCCCGCCATATGTTTACATGGTCACCTGCCATGGCGTCAGTGATGGAGGAGGGGGGGGAGGAGGGGGGGGGGGGGAGGAGGGAAGTTAGACGCAAGGGGTGGGCGGTGAAGCAAAACGGCTAGGAGAAGGGAGGGTCCGAAGGTGTGCAAAATCTTTTACTAAGAGCGTTTCGTATTCAAGAGTTGGCTCATAGGAGTCTTTGGTTGTTTCAAACTGAAATTTGATTGCATTTGTTTTATTTTCATGCAGGATGGATATTCAAGCATCCACCAGATGTCGGAATCAAGCAATCAAGAAACATAATATAATCACTATGGCAAGGCCTAAAGGTAGAGAAACTAGTCTACTTGTAGTTATTCTCTAGTTTTTTCTGACAACTACAAAAATAAGACATGATACAGTGCGTATACAGATATAACGAACTCCGCGTATAACCAACTTCTGGATACCAGAACCTTGCGATAATTAATATAGCACATAAGGAGTGAAAACTGCATCGACCTTTACACTGTTCTCGCTATCTCTTTTCTGACTGGATGGCAGCCTAGCAGATTATAGGACGAAGTTTGATTAAGTTTTTAGCGTCATTAGCATGCATGAGTGTTGCAATCGTTTCCAGGCGACGCAAAAATATTAAAGGATAGTCGGAATAGATAAGCTTAATTTATAATTATAAAACAATGGTTAGATTTTAATTTTGAGATAATCAAGGTCTCGATAAGTGTTATTAGCCTCAGCCTTCAGCTGATAAAACTTTTCCTTTCTAAGAATATCAAAAAATCTCGTGATCAAATAGGAGTTTATAATTTTACTCAGTCTACCGAAACCCCAGTCAACAGAAAGTCTCTTTTTGGCGAATAACTCGTGCGTTTGAGTTAGAGAAGTCCTCCTTAAAACGACTGTTGGTTTCTGATCATGACGTATCGTTTTAACAACCTTAGCGGACAAAGGTGAATACACTTTATGGCAGTAATGGCGAAGACCAACTTCTACAACAAAATTGACGCAGCTTGTTAACGACATAGAGACCTACTTAGTACAGTTACCAGGGGCGGATCTAGGGGGAGGGTGCAGGGGGTGCGCACCCCCCCCCCCCCCCTGAGATGACCTACATGTAGTCTTGTAGTCTGCGTTGTTCGCTTTTAAAATTTGTTTACGTCACTCTTCACATAGATGAGACCCCACGCCAGCATTTTAATTCAAACGTCGCAGTAATTTACCAAGCATTCTGAGAACCACCTTATGCAGTACAATAAACAACACCACAGGAGAGTACTGCTCAGTAGCTTTCATTTGAATGATCGTCACACTGCAGGATTTCATCCACAAACTTACAAGTTAGAATCACCTTGTACAGCATAATAAACAGAACCACAGGAAAGTACTGTTCAATAGCTTTCATTTGAATGGTCACAGTTTAGGATTTCATGCACAGACTCAAAAGTTAGAACCACCTTGTACAGCATAATAAACAGTACCACAGGAAAGTACTGTTCAATAGCTTTCATTTGAATGGTCACACTTTAGGATTTCATCCACAGACTCAAAAGTTTGAACCACCTTGTACAGCATAATAAACAGTACCACAGGAAAGTACTGCTCAATAGCTTTCATTCGAATGGTCACACTTTAGGATTTCATCCACAGACTCAAAAGTTTGAACCACCTTGTACAGCATAATAAACAGTACCACAGGAAAGTACTGCTCAATAGCTTTCATTTGAATGGTCACAGTTTAGGATTTCATGCACAGACTCAAAAGTTAGAACCACCTTGTACAGCATAATAAACAGTACCACAGGAAAGTACTGTTCAATAGCTTTCATTTGAATGGTCACACTTTAGGATTTCATTCACAGACTCAAAAGTTAGAACCACCTTGTACAGCATAATAAACAGCACCACAGGAAAGTACTGTTCAATAGCTTTCATTTGAATGGTCACACTTTAGGATTTCATTCACAGACTCAAACGTTAGAACCACCTTGTACAGCATAATAAACAGCACCACAGGAAAGTACTGCTCAATAGCTTTCAATTGAATGGTCACACTTTAGGATTTCATCCACAGACTCAAAAGTTAGAACCACTTCGTACAGGATAATAAACAGTACCACAGGAAAGTACAAATTTAACATTTCGCTTGTCTTTTTCCATATAATATCGCCAAATATCACCAACTATACAACTTAATTGGATAAAAAGATTCTTTCAAGCAAAACATTGAAGATAAAGTGCAGGATTGCAAGAATGGAAGTGGATTACAGTTCATCAAATTTGATTTCGTGACAGGCGGTCGAGAAAACAAAATTGTCATTCTTGTGGAATTTTAACTTTTGTAGACGTTATTTCAGTTGTCTCTTTATTTAATATTTCTTTTTTCGTCACTTTCGGTGTTTTTAATCTTTTTTTTAAGATAATAAAGCAAGCTTAAAGCAAGCTCCTAACCATAATCTTGAAAACACGATGTATCAGCCGGGAATCTGTCCCGCTTTAACTGAGACCTTTTTACGTTCACTGACTAACCAAGACACTGGACTAAAGTAGCATAGAAAACGTCAAGTTAACAGTTGTTACTACAGTGTAAAACGCTTTATTAGGGGGCTTAATAAGACTATCGCCAATTGTTGTTATCCCTTCAAGTTTCGGACATTCAAGTTTTTGTTGTGAATTGTCAGAAAGCATGTTTAGTTGGCGACGCCGTTATTGTTTTCGTTAAACTGTTTGGCAATTAATTTGTTGTCGTTAATGATGTTGAAGTAGAGAAATAATTTCTCAGTAGAAACTAAGTCTGAAGTAAAATAGAATTACGGTACTACTTTTCAGTGTCAATAAGGACGTTATTGCGACCAGACGAGTTGTCAGTATTAACGTTGTTAGGTTGACATTATTTTCCTACCCATTACTCAATATGGAAACATTACTAACTGATAAAGATCTTAATGATGATGATGATGATGATGATGATGTGAAACAATTTGATAGTAAAAATGTTAGAGTATTTGTGATGATGATGACATAAACCGATTTGATAGTAAAATTGTAAGAGCATTTGTCCTGTTGACAGTTGTTGTTGATGATGATGATGACGATGATGATGTAAAACGATTTGATAGTAAAACTGTAAGAGCATTTGTCCTGTTGTTGTCCTGATGGCAGTTGTCGATGATAATGATAATGATGACGGCGATGATGATGATGATAACGATGATGATGTAAAACGATTTGATAGTAAAAATGTTAGAGCATTTGTCCTGTTGACAGTCTGTCCCCTTAGCTTATTAGTTTGCATAAAGGATATTAAGGTAAACAAAGAGTTTTTGCTTGAAAATGATTTGCCTATCTGGAGACATAACTAACTGATAAAGATCTTAATGATGATAATGATGACGACGATGAAGATGACTTAAAACGATTTGATAGTAAAATTGTAGGACCATTTGTCCTGTTGATGATGATGATGGTGAAAAATGATTTGATAGTAAAAATGTTAGAGCATTTATCCTGTTGACAGTTTGTCCCCTTAGCTTGTTAGTTTGCAAAAAGGAAATTAAGGTAAACAAAGAGTTTTGCTTGAAAATGATTTGCCAATCTGGAGACATTACTAACTGATAAAGATCTTAATGATGATAATGATGATGATGACGTAAAACGATTTGATAGTAAAATTGTAGGATCATTTGTCCTGTTGATGATGATGAAAAACGATTTGATAGTAAAAATGTTAATGCATTTATCTTGTTGACAGTTTGTCGCTTTAGCTTATCAGTTTGCATTAATTAAGGATATTAAGGTAAACAAACAGTTTTTTGCTTGAAAATGATTTGCCAACCTGGAGACATTACTTACTGATAAAGATCTTAATGATGATGATGACGATGACGATGATGATGACGTAAAACGATTTAATAGTGAAATTGTAAGAGCATTTGTCCTGTTGACAGTTGTTGTTGTTGATGATGATGAAAAACGATTTGATAGTAAAAATGTTAGAGCATTTATCCTGTTGACAGTTTGTCCCTTTAGCTTATCAGTTTACATTAAATAAGGATATTAAGGTAAACAAACAGTTTTTTGCTTGAAAATGTTTTGCCAATCTGGAGACATTACTGATAAAGATCTTAATGATGATAATGATGATGACGTAAAACGATTTGATAGTAAAATTGTAGGACCATTGTCCCTTTGTTGTCCTGATGACAGTTGTTGATGATGATGATGACGACGACGATGATGATGATGTAAAACGATTCGATAGTAGAAATGTTAGAGCATTTATCCTGTTGACAGTTTGTCCCCTTAGCTTATTAGTTTGCATAAAGGATATTAAGGTAAACAAACAGTTTTTGCTTGAAAATGATTTGCCAATCTGGAGACATTACTAACTGATAACGATCTTAATGATGATAATGATGATGACGATGATGATGACTTAAAACGATTTGATAGAAAAATTGTAGGACCAATTGTCCTGTTGATGATGATGATCGTTTCCCAAAATTTCTGTTCCCTCTTACGTTTTGAGCTCAATCCCTCCATTTGGCTATTTCATTTGGTTTTAATCGTCGATTCTGCGAAGGTATACGGCAATCATTAAGTTTGGGCTATGTTAAGTTTCATTTAACTTTGCATACCGATTTTAAAAACGTTGTTTGTTAGAATGTTCCTCAAAATAAGGGAACACTACTAAATGGGACCAAAATATTCCTATCTTGTTTAAAGAACCGCACGGTTTTTGTCCACCAAAACCAACAGTGTGCAAGATACCATTTAGTGAGAGGCCTTCAATGAAAAAAGTTGAAATAACGTTGAATCCGTTAAATCCGCCGTTTCCGTCTTAATAAGGACTTTATTGTCGATGATGTATTACACTTGATCAGTTCACTAACACTAAAATTCCAACCGAGATAAACTATCTAATATCAAACGGGAAAGACGGATTAACGGATTTAACGGGGATATGAATATTTAATATACCATATATAATATATTACGCTTGATCAGTTCACTTGCACTGCAAGTTCCATCTAAGATAAACTCTCTAATATGAAACGGGAAAGACGGATTAACGGATTTAACGGGGATATGAATATTTAATATATATATATTTATATTTATATATATTACTTCTCTTTGTTACTGTAAGTATCTTTAGGGTAAATATATATATATTAAATATTCATATCCCCGTTAAATCCGTTAATCCGTCTTTCCCGTTTCATATTAGAGAGTTTATCTTAGATGGAACTTGCAGTGCAAGTGAACTGATCAAGCGTAATATATTATATATGGTATATTAAATATTCATATCCCCGTTAAATCCGTTAATCCGTCTTTCCCGTTTGATATTAGATAGTTTATCTCGTTTGGAACTTGCAGTGCTTGTGAACTTATTAAGTGTAATATATTATCTAAAACACAAACTTCCTATTAAGACGGAAACGGCGGATTTAACGGATTCAAGCGGAATATGAAAACAAAAATATAAACGTAGTTCAAGTTAATACTCCTTGTAGCTGTAAGAGTTTGCATGTTTCTTAAAGTTTCCTGTTTTACTTTCTTGTCAGTCCCACAGAACAATTTCAAGACATAGTGAAATCAATACCCTATCTGCTGACTTCGAGTTTCAGTTCTTTCCTGTTTTATTTTCTTGTCAGTCTCACTGGACAATTTCAAGACTAGTGAAGTCAATACCCTATTTGCTCACTTCGAGTTTTATTCTTTCCTGTTTGACTTTCTTGTCAGTCCCACTGAACAATTACAAGACTAGTGAAATAAATACCCTATCTGCTCACTTCGAAAATCATACACAATAATACGAAAAAGAAAGTAACACAACTGCGAATAGTTGGCAAAAGCGTGTTTCAACTTCAATCATGGACACTTTCTGCTCACTTGTTTTGCGCTGAGAACTTTACATGGACGTGTGAAATAAGGTTGCGTAACATTTAAATCAAGTAGTTTGAAATTAAGATATTAATACCGTTTTCTGTCCACTTGTTTTTGATATAGCTGTGAACAGTTCGCAACACAGAGTATCAAATTATCGCGGGGTCTGCTTCAAACTAGTTCACCATTGTGTTCGAAACTGTAGGTCTAATGAACCTACCAAATATGAAAAGCCGACATGACCGCAGAGGGCGGTGTGTTAAGGTCATATTGAAACCACTTGCTGTCTACTTGTGCTTAACAAAGATGCGAAATAAAGCTGTGAATAGTTCACAACACAGCGTACAAAATTATCGCGACGTTTGCTTCAAACTAGTTCACCATTGTGTTCGAAACTGAAGGTCTAGTGAAGCTACAAAATATGAAAAGCCGACATGATCACAGGGGGCATTAAAGGACAAAAGCCTGCATCTCTAGGTATCTTCTTGTATCGTCCCGATTCAATGTAGGTAATTAGGGCAAGAAATCCGCATTTTAGCTTTGCTGTCAACCGCTTATATGGTGTAAAATGGAACAAGTAGCTCTGGGCCGGACATGTTTTTAATGAACTTTCTCTTCAACCAGTTTCATTCACGAATGATTGCAATAAGTGTGTATTCTGCACAAAGAGGTTGTTTATCAATATTCATCCGATACACAATAGCCGCCGATTGCTAAATACATGCAGGTCAAATGGCGAGAAAATGCATCTTTTGGCGTAACCTTTCAATTATTGTTTATTGTTTAATTTAATTGTTTAATTGTAACTATTGTTTAACAATTACATACATGCAAGGAACTTTTAATGTCAACTAGACAAGTTTACTACTTATATTATCAAGACGAGTTCAGTAAAAACCCAACAATAAGGGTTCAGTTTTGTTTTATGAGTAAAACTATGTGTCTTGCGCTGCACAAGACCAGGACAGAAATGGATTGTACCTTGAAAAAATTGGCCAATATCTTGAAAAAAATTGGCCAATTTTTTCGAGTTTATCGCGTCTCTCTTGGAAAACTCGCTAAAAATCTGATTATGGTTTATTCTCTCTGAGAATTCACTTGATATCTTCCTCTTAGTTTTCTACAAGCATTTCATGCACGATAAAGGTACTTAGTTTCAATGTGGAGCAGTTTTGACCCCAAAAAACTCAAAATCACCCTGGTATAGCTCCTTTAAGCTGGGTGAATCTTTCAATATTATATAAAGAATACACATCGTTTATCTAAACCACTGTTTGACAATTCCATACATGCAAAGAACTTTCAATGTCAACTGGATACGTTTAGTACTTATATTATCAAGAAGAGTTCAAGTCTGTCTGCGCCATATCATAGCGTTTCGCGCATTGTATAGGCTTGCTAGAGAGCTTGAATTCCGTCCAATTCATAACATTTTTATCTCGCGACTAAGCAAATGTCCGCGCCGATGGTCGATCCACTTGTTTGTGGCATGCAAAGAACTTTCAATGTCAACTGGATACGTTTAGTACTTATATTCTCAAGAAGAGTTCAAGTCAGTCTGCGCCATATCATTGCGTTTCGCGCATTGATTTGGCTTGCTAGAGAGCTTGAGTTCTGTCCAATTGATAACATTTTGCTAGTTATATTATCAAGACGAGTTTCAAGTTAGTCTGCGCCATATCATTGCGTTTCGCGCATTGATTTGGCTTGCTAAAGAGCTTGAATTCTGTCCAGTTCATAACATTTTTAACTCGCGACTAAGCAAATGTCTGCGCCGATGGTCGATTCACTTATTTGTGGCATGCAAAGAACTTTCAATGTTTACTAGTTATATTATCAAGAAGAGTTCAAGTCAGTCTGCGCCATATCATTGCATTTCGCGCATTGATTTGGCTTGCTAAAGAGCTTGAATTCTGTCCAATTCATAACATTTTTAACTCGCGACTAAGCAAATGTCTGCGCCGATGGTCGATTCACTTATTTGTGGCATGATTTCGAATGTGATCCAAATCTCCTCGCAGCACGGCTCAGCAGAGAGTTTGCTGTCCTTCCGGTTTGAAAATGAAATTCGGGGTCTCTTAGAATCGCTTGCCATTGCCCGTAGCCGTGTCGTTCAAGTCCCGTTTTTAGATATCGGTCCTCCTCGGGGGTGAACAACATTTGTTTTCTTCTCGCGCCAATTTCAGTAGCTTTGGACGCGCGCTCTGTCTTTAGACTTGCAACCCTTCGTAAAGGCTTAGGCCGCGGTGGTGTTTTGAGGCTCGTTTCGACTTCGTCCGCAGAAGACATGTCGCCTTTAACGTCATCGTCCTGCTCTTGGGAAGACGTTGATTTGTCCGAAAGCCTCGAGCGCACGTCCATTTCTAACTCCGATCCCTTGTCGCCGTGCAGTCTTTCCAGGAATTCGTGCGCTTTTGTAGCGACCTCGCGCGATCGTTGTTTTTGATAGTGAACTCTTGCCACGACAGAGCTGTGTTTCTGGTCCTCGGAGATCGCGCTTTGCGCGCTACTGCTGAGATGTTTGGAGCTCTCGGTTTCAACTATTTGTCGATAGCGAGTCGGGTGAACGTACTTGCCAGTTGCGTCGAAAACTAACTTGCTCATCAGTTCTCCCAGCTTGTTTTGCTGTCCTCCGTTTCTCGTTACTAAAACGTAATCGCAGGTCGGCTTGAGCAGAGGGCGAATGTGATTGATGTATCCATCCAACACTTGCATGCTAGTGTCAGTCAGGAACAGAGAATCGAAGCCGTATTTGCCCGCCGTTTTGAACATTTTCTGATCGATAAACCCGCCGTTCGTCTTAGCTTTGTTCACCATCTCGACAGTCAAATACTGATATGTCATTGGGCGCGATCCTTTGACCTTGATAAACAAATACACAGCGAGGAATTTGGTGGCAAACGATAAGTCCAACGGGGATATTGTGCCCTGTTTTTCTTTGCACGCGTTCAGCACGCCCTCGTAGCGCGGCAAGAAACGCGCGACGACTTGCAATAGCTCCTCTAGCGTTGCCCAATGTCCCTTGGCTTCTAAGGCGTCGATATCGAGTTCGCTGGTCCACTGCAATCGCATCATTTTGGAAACGGTTTTGCGCACCCTTTTCAAGTACATTTCTGTTGAAGACAGCCCTCTCAAAATGGAGTCCGATGCGCCGTTCACTTTTCGAAAGTCTCCCAGTTCTGCAATGGCGTCCAAGTAGCCTAGACGTCCTGCGTGCCCGAGCTTCCAGTCGTCTTGCATCGTGTCGACAAATTTAAATAGGAGATTGGGAGAACATAAACTAAAGTCGACGATGTCAAAAGTGAGCTCCTCTTCGTCTTCGCAACAGAATTTCAGAAATTTCAAACACTTGCTGACGATTTGTTGTGCTTGGCGATCGCTTTTACAGCCGCCGCCACTGCCGGTTAGCCAGGATGAAAAATCTCGAGCAATATCGCTCGACATGTCAAAAGACGCAATTGTTCTGATTTTACGTCGAGCCTTCTGATCGGGGTCGGTTTCATTTTCCGTGTTGCCTAAACACGCCGCTTCAATCTGAGTGCTGTTTGGCTTTTCGTCGAAATGAAAAAACCAACGGTGTTTGGTCTTTACGTGTTTTCTACAGCCTCTTTGCGTGGTAAATCCATCGTGATTGCAGGTTTGAAGTGGACAGTGAAAAAGGCCATCAGAATCATCTTCTTCTAAGTGAAGCCTCTTTGGCTTGGGCGATGCGTTTGCTAACTTTGACCAGTCGATCTCGTCTTCTCGTTTGTTCATCTCTAGCACCAAACTTAGCTGGAAGATTTTAAAGTTTCTCTCGCGCGGTTACTACATATATTAGCCGACTTGTTTATCCCTCCCAAGAGACATTATTCGATGTTTGGCTAAAAAAGCTTGTTCCTTGTCGCATTATCTCTTACATGTCCCATTGTTCGCACAACACAATTAAACAAATTAACCAAACGGAACAAAAGGACAATTCCGAACTTGCACGGACCTGCATGCCCTAATAACGTGATTAAGCATGTTGTTTTTGGCAGACTAACATCGGAAACGCGAGTTCCTGTTTGCTAAGGCTAGATATTATCCATCGTTCCCATTACTTAAAGCGGTTAAAACAAAATGGAACGCCAGTTCCTGTTCGTTTAAAAGCGGAACTTATCGTGGTTTAAAAACGGAACAATAGTTCCCATTCAGTTGAAATAGGAACACTTTGAATAGGAACAAACTTGTTCCTTTGTTACACTAATAGGAACTTGTTAAACAAAATGGGAACGACAAGCAAAAAGGACCTTTTGTTCCTAAAAAGATGATAACGGAACCAGTTGTTCCTTTCCACCTCAATAAATAGGAACTTCGTGTTCCCAAGTAATACAAAGGGAACCAGTTGTTCCTTTTCACCTCAATAAATAAGAACTTCGTGTTCCCAAATAATACAAAGGGAACCATTTGTTCCTTTTCACCTGAGTAAATAGGAACACGAAGTTCCTATTTACTACAAATAGGAACCATTTGTTCCTTTTCACCTGAGAGTAAATAGGAACACGAGTTCCTATTTACTACAAATAGGAACCATTTGTTCCTTTTCACTTGAATAAATAGGAACCATTTGTTCCTTTTCACCTGAGTAAATAGGAACACGAAGTTCCTATTTACTACAAATAGGAACCAGTTGTTCGTTTTCACTTGAATAAATAGGAACACGAGTTCCTATTTGCTACAAATGGGAACCATTTGTTCCTTTTCACCTGAGTAAATAGGAACACAAGTTCCTATTTACTACAAATAGGAACCATTTGTTCCTTTTCACCTGAGTAAATAGGAACTCGAAGTTCCTATTTACTACAAATAGGAACCAGTTGTTCCTTTTCACTTGAATAAATAGGAACATTGTGTTCCTAAGTACTACAAATAGGAACCAGTTGTTCCTTTTCACCTGAATAAATAGGAACTTCGTGTTCCCAAGTACAACAAAAGGAACAATTTGTTCCGAATTTGCAAATCTTTGTTCCTTTTAAGAATTTGCGAAGGAACAAAAGTTCCTTTTTGTACAAATTTAATTTGTTCCTAAAGTAATTAAAGGAACAAAAAGCAAAAACTAGCGGAACACTTGATTTTTGAAAAACCTCTTATATTTTGAGTCGCATCACTTAAAATCCTAAGTTGAAAATGTTTTAATGTGAAGAGTAGCCCAATAAGACCTAGCACAAAATACCAAGTTAAAACGTTGTGTTTAAAGCCAAAATTCTTGCTATCATTACTTTTGGGGAATGTATATGATGATGAAAAACGATTTGATGGTAAAAATGTTAGAGCATTTATCCTGTTGACAGTTTGTCCCCAATCTGGAGACATTACTTACTGATAAAGATCTTAATGATGATGATAACGATGACGATGATGATGACGTAATAGTGAAATTGTAAGAGCATTTGTCCTGTTGACAATTGTTCTGTTGACAGTTGTTCTGTTGACAGTTGTTCTGTTGACAGTTGTTGTTGATGATGATGATGATGATGATGACGAAGACGATGACGATGTAAAACGATTTGATAGTAAAAATGTTAGAGCATTTATCCTGTTGACAGTTTTTCCCCTTAGCTTATTAGTTTGCATTAAGGATATCAAGGTAAACAAACAGTTTTTGCTTAAAAATGATTTGCCATTTGCCGTGATAAGTTATATGATTTTTCAGTATGCTCTTGTCTGTCCATTTATTGAGTCAAACATTCATTCTTTTCAATGATCCACGCCAATTTTTTGGGTAAAGAAACTGTGGTTAGTAGTCTCGTGTTTCTTGTCGGTGGACTAAACCATCTACCATTTTATTGTTCAAATGTTGGTTTCTTTTCATGATTAACGAAAAGTTAAGATATGATGGCAAATTTTCCGCGCCAATGTTGGTGATGAGACCATAAGAGCTAGTACGCTATTTCTGTTTTCTTTATCTGTTTGGCCACTTGTCTGTTTTACTCCAAATGTTTTCGGAGTCTTTTTTAGTCTCCACCTAGATTCTATTAAATAAATGCTTGATTCTATTAATGTCTGATGACTCAATTTCTAACTGGAAAAGTTTGGTTATAGGTTTGTCATTTTCATCAAAAATTTTGAGGTTGCATTTGACGGCAGGATTTGTCATAAAAATGTTTTGGATAAAAAAATGATGGCGATTGAATTTCAATTTTCAGTCAATATATTTTTCAGCAAAAATGTTACATTTTCTTTCGCTGAGGGTGGAATGCTGAGATCCAAAGCCTTAGTAATTTGTTGGGCTTATGGTTCAGTGTATACTTTGCTTGTAAATATATATATATGTTGTCTCGCGTCTAAAGTCTTCACTATAATCAGTTGTTACGTAATGATCCGCATAAGAAGGAAAGTGCTGAACGGCAATGCCAATGGAATGTCAACTTTTTTCATTGTTACAACTAGTGATCTCATTGGCCTAGACTCAAAAACCGCTAAAAAGTTAAGGTTCAAGATGCATTTTGTCTAATTTGTTTAAGGTTTCAAGAAATTTGAGACCCAATCGCACAACATGCAATTTTTAAAAAAATATTGTATCTATTTGATCAGAAAATATCTGATTTTAACCCAAATTTGTGTGTTTTCCAATTTCCACTAACAGCTTATTCAGGGCAATTAAGGTTTGTTTAGATGCAACTTTAAATTGCATTAATGTTGGTTGTAGAGTTGACATTTTTAAGCAAGATTGTAGGACAGCAAAACGTACTAAGCTATTGTTTTCAGAGGACTTGTTTTGAGTTTTGAGTCAAAGATCTTTGGCATTGCGTTTTCTTTTTAGCAAAGCATTTCATTATCGTTATCGTTACCGTTACCGTTACTATTTAAGGTGGCTCATGCAGTTTCTGGTAATTTCCAGAACGTGCCAGTACTTACACTTTAATGAATCAATACTACCATTCATTAACAGTTAGTGCTACAATAATGTTATCAAACAAACGCCCAGCCATTGTAATTGTCATGATGTAATGTAACGTAACTTAACAGGTTACCATACTAACAGTTTAATATAATATGTTAAAGACACCCTTAATTTTAGCTTTAACTGCTTATAAATAAAAAACGAGCTCGGTGATCCCCATTTAGTAATTTTTAGCATGGATACCACATTTTTCAAAGTTTAAAACATTCTTGGAAAAGCGGTGCATAGCCACCTTAATTTTTTGAAAATTTACGGAGTACAGAAGACTTTGTAGGATATGTGTATGTATTTTCAGTAAGGGGTTCTAAGGTTTCATATAATAATCCCATTGACTGACTGGTTTGGCCACTTGCTTTCTTTCTTTCATTGTTATATCAATGTTTTTTTAGAACCAAATTGTGACGTTAATACACTGAAATTTAAGTTACGCTGCGACACGCTTTCTCAAGAAAACGGTGAAGCCATTCGTCTCATTTGTCCTCGACAAGAAGTAATTCCAGGCTATTTTCATGTTTTAGTCAAAATATTAGTAAGCTGTTTGTTGAAAAGTTTCCTTGACAAAAAGTTAATATATTTTGGGTCTGAAACTGATCTATTCGCACAAAGATAATATTGTTGTAGCTGTAAGGGCGCATGTTTGTTAGCTTAATTTATTTCGGGTAGAACGACCTAATGTTTGTTATCTGTATTGCACTGTATCAATAAGTATAAGGGTCAATGTACAAGGCAGAATGTTTGCTTAGAAAGAATCACCAAACTATTTCGCTCGGAAAGATGCTAAAACATGTTTCAAAATCCAAAATTTTTCTTTTCGCGTCGTGTAGAAAAGTTATTATAGCAAGTTGTACCGTATTACTTGCCTCTAGTTAGCAAAGACTGATTTTTCCCTTCGGAAAATCTACTTTAAAAACTCTGATTTCAAGTTTTAACCAAGTTACCAGTCCAAAATGTATTTTTTTGAGCAACCAATATGATATCTTCTTTCAGTATCAAATGTTTATTGCTTTAATTTACGTAAATTGTGAATTCTGATCAGTTTATACTTTTATTAAAACCTGTATTTACGTTTTTTGCGTTCATCTTTTCTATGGTAATCGCTGTTCAAATTTCGTTAATTTTCCCGCCAAAAGACTTAGAAAAACACGAGGCGCCCAAAATACGCATGCGCCGTTTTTTCAAAAAAAAATTCAGTAATATTGTATTTAATAAATAATTAGAAGTCAATAACAATAAAAGCATTAACAGTTTTTCAGTTTCATTGTATTCTTTATTTGTATTTTACAATAACTTCTTAATTAATTAAGTTAACATCATTTAACAAATTAAAAGGTGTGACAATTTTTCTTCCAAAAATATATTAAGTCTTTTGGCGGGAAAATTGAAAAATATTTGCACAGCGTTTCCCCTGGCAACAACTTCAGCAAAAAATTAATGGGGTTCCCCTTTCCAATTTAAACTCGCCAAAAATCATAACGCCATCCCTTGCAAGAAATCTTACAACTCGCAAATTAATATCTACTGAACTTCGTGTACAAATGCGCCAAAGGGTCAACAAATACAGCGTTTGTATGGAAAAAAAACTAAATCCGATGTGAAATAATTTTCGTCAAATGTAATATCTAAAAAATTCATTAATGGTAAACTTAAGATACCACGTTAAATATTTTTATGTTCAAATTTGTACCTGGGTTACAAAGCATACAATAGCGTTTTACATTTGCACGTAAAACCTGTAAAATATTTACAGGCAAATGCATGGAATTAAGTTAAAACGCCATTACACGCTTTGTAAACCAGGTACAAATTTGAACACAAAAATATTTTACCTAGTTTCTTAAGTTAACCATTAATAAATTTTTACTGACATCAAAGATGAAAATTATTTAACATCGAATTCCGGTTTTTTTCCCCATCACAAACGCTATGTTTCGTCACCTGTTTGGGGGATTTTACTCCCGAAAAGGTGTATGGAGGATATTAAAAGAAAAAAGGCAAGCTTTAAAAATTATGTCTAATTTTTCCCCGACAAATTGATATAAATTGAAAGAAATGTTTCTTGACAAACATTTTTGGAAGTTAATTGAAGCAGTGATTCCCATAGTTATTGTAGCGTTCCCTCTTAACATCGATCAATAAATTCTTGACTTCTAGTTTCAGTTCATAGCTTGCCATGTTTCCTTTAATAACAAGACTCTTTCTGCCCACCAGTTTTCTTTGTAGCACAGAAAAAATACGCTCAGCCTGCTTAAGCAATTTATTGCTGCACAAAATAACCAACATTTGCTTAGTATGGAGCAAGCGATAAATTTGGAACACAAAACAAATAACTGGTTGGCTCCTGCAACATTCTATCTGATTGCAACTTACTTTCATTTCCAAATATTATTCTTGTGCTACCTCGAATACCAGCCAGCAAAAGAGTCTTTTCCCCCAACATAATAACTAGAACCAAATAACTATGTAATCATAAAACCCAGTGTCTGGTTTCAGTGGGATAAACTCAGTCATTGTTTCAAGCCTTAGTCTAAACACTATTCTTTTTATTACATATGAATTTGTAAAAATACCAAACAGTGCTCTAATTTTAAGTTATACAGACCACAGTGAAAGTAAGAATAATTGTTCGTTCTCATTGTATCTTGTTATTGTAATAACTATTGTGATTGTTAAATGGAATGGAATGAAATCAGTTAGACAGCTGTGCAACTTTTTCGTATATAAGGTGGCCATGTTGGTGTTGAAAATAATGAAATTGTAAAAATTCGAGATTGTGATATCATAAATATATACATGTAATGTCATAGCGATAAGCAATGAAACGATTGTTTCGATTTGTTGTTCATTCAAAAAACCCTGAAGAATGTTTTGTAAATTATTTTCAAACAATTTTTAAGCATGGCAATTGCTTCTAAATTCTCGGATTTAAGCACTGCAAATTTATTTGTTTGTTTGAAATCTCGATTTTTTGCTGGTTGAACTATACAGCAGCAAAATATTTTTTGGAAAATTTAAATCTCCAAAACAAACAATTAGGCATGAAAGTTTGTATGCAAAACCAATCAAACTGGTACATAATTTTCTAATAATTTAAAATCAAAATCATAATCAAGACAATTTAGTTGATAATAAAAGCCAGCTAAGTCGTTGAGTTATTTTAAAACCTCGATTTAAGTTTGCAGAGAACGAAACTTTATCAAATTAAAATTTCTGAATTATTTTCGGGATTTTCCGAGGTTAAAATCTTTAAAAAAATCGACGTTTCGGCCAGTTTCACCTGCCTTCTTCAGGTCCTTTTAAAAATGTATCAATATGGCGGAACGTTGTTTAGCTTGGTAACCGCATGTAACTTTGTGATTATTACATGACGTGTAAACGATGTCAAATTGCGCGGGAAAAGCAGTCGAAGGCCTGTGAAGTACTTTTACTTTTGCGATAATTCACTGTCTGCTACAGTCTTTTTCACGATCAAAGAAGGATTTTAGGACTGGTTTCCATGTTTCAACATGGTCAAAATTGTTAAGCACTCCCATTCCGCGATGTTTCTGTCGTAGTGACTCGATTCCTTCGAGAACCTTTCTTTGCTTTAATCCTCTCTCTCTTGCTACGATCTCTGCGTTTCCCCAGTCGACACCACCTTGGCACTCCACGGTGTGCTGTGCTAGGCCTCCATCTTCTTTGCCCATCCTTCTTTGATCGTGAAAAAGACTAGCAGACAGTGAATTATCGCAAAAGTAAAAGTACTTCACAGGCCTTCGACTGCTTTTCCCGCGCATTTTGACATCGTTTACACGTCATGTAATAGTCACAAAGTTACATGCGGTTACCAAGCTAAACAACGTTCCGCCATATTGATACATTTTTAAAAGGACCTGAAGAAGGCCAGTGAAACTGGCCGAAACGTCGATTTTTTAAAGATTTTAAACCTCGGAAAATCCCGAAAATAATTCAGAAATTTTAATTTGTACAAAGATGAGAGGTGAAAGTTTCAGGAATACGATTAGACGAAACTTTATCGTTTCTTCTTTCTTTTGCTAATGCATTGAGAATTGTGTTCTATTTGTGGTCTGTATAACTGGCCTACAACGATCACTGTACTGACCTACACCAGTTTTCTTCTCAACCAGACATCAGAGTTTCATGAACCAAGAAATTATCAACAACAAGAGGGTATATTCCTCATACATCCCCTATTCCAATGATAATTTGTCTCAAGTTATTTTAATCGTCGGACGTACACGCAAACTTATACCCCGACCGTGGTACAAGGGGAGGTAGCTACAAACAGAAACTGATTGTAACTGATTTATAACTTGAAAACATCTTTGATTTCAAGCCAAAATGCGAGAATAATTTATGCCAAATTTTACATTAAAAGCATAAAAAGGTACTCTTATTTTCAAAATGCCTTCACGATCGTGTGTGAATAGATAAGAGGATGCTTTTGCAAACGAAAAAACTGGAAAACTGAAAAAATAAGACTGAGCGCTTGTGTACACAGACCGTTGTGTGATGTTTAAAGTTTCCCGATTTTGTTAACGTGAATAATCGTCTTAAAGAGGCTCGTACCCTTTTCTAAAGTCCATATCCTTTCAATTTTAATGAACCATATTTTTTTTTTTGTAACTCATAAAAATACAAGACACTTTGCATGCAAACACACAATACATTGAACTTTATGGGAGTATAGGATTTGTTCACATTGGTGCTTCCATGGCAACGGAATCGTGACCCTCCGAAATTCACAAGTCGCGGAGTTTCTCAAGATCAAGATAATCTTTTGTAAAACCCGCTAGTGGACTAACTGTAATTAGACCATGGGCTTCAACTGGAAAAAGTTTAAAAGAAATGCATGAGAGCGTTTTTTAAATTTTTGGGGATTATAAATACAAATAAATGCGCTTTGGGAATGCAGTTTCATCTCATAGTAGTTTGATTCCATTTGAAATCATGTGTGAAAAAGTGAGGGTTGCGCGCTTTGGCCGATTGCGAGAAAGAAGGATTTGATTAGCGTGCGTTCAGCTGCTCTTGTTGTCATTTTTGTATGTGATTTGGTCTACGCCTACAAATGAGGGTGGTAAAGGGTTTTTTCGTCATCCATGAAACGCCTTTTTTTTCGTGAATTGTGAATTGACCTTTTTTTTCTCGTGAAACGTGATTTGGTTACATTCCCGTAAACCGTGAATCGACTTTTTTTCATGAGCACTGCAAAATGACAGTTGTTTTTTTCTCGTGAAATGCTACTGTAAACCGTGATTCTTTCTTCCTCCAAAAAATTATCCAGTAAGCGTTTAACATTGCGTGACGAATGCACGACCGTGACTGATCGTCATTCTGGACCCAAGGTCACTCTACAAGGTTAGGTAATTTTACACAACATCAGCAAAACAAAGAACTCAGCTTTCTTTTTACATCAGGAAGATCGCCGTGGACGGTCGGTGAAGACAACAAACAAAGCTGTACTTTGGACGTAATTTAATTAGCAAAATGTAAGTAATGTTTTATTTTTTTCGTGAAATGGCCATTTTATTCTCCGTGAAAAGTGAAATGACAATTTTATTTTTCGTGAAACGTGATCCTGTATTTATAATCCCCAAAAATTTCAAAAACGCTCTCATACATTCCTTTTAAACTTTGTCCAGTTGAAGCCCATGGTCTAATCAATTAGCCCACCAGCGGGTTTTACAAAACAAAAGTTATCTTGATCTTGAGAAACTCCGCGACTTGTGAATTTCGGAGGGTCACGATTCCGTTGCCATGGAAGCACCAATGTAAACAAATCCTATACTGGCCCGTAAAGTCAAATGTATTGTGCGTTTGCATGCAAAGTGGCTTGTCTTTTTATGCGCGACAACAAAAAATATGGATGAGCCTCCTTAACCCTCGGACGTACAAGTGGTGGTGGGGGGGGGGGGGGGGTGGTGGTTGTCACCCTCCCCCCTTAAGGTTTTTCCCCGATTTTTTCAAGACCATTTAAAGTGCCCCTATGATCAAATTTTTGATTTTCATTTTTTTACATTTTCGTGTACAATTAGACTTTCTTACTCATCTTGTCAAATTTCAATCCATTACGGACATGAGAAGTCATTTTATTTTAACAATTATTTCCGAGAATTTACGGCCGCCACTAATCAACCTTGCTCCAAAGCTTGGTTGCGAATGGGAGAAAGTGACGTCAAAGACTCAAACATACCTCATGGGTTGAAATTATAATAACAATCAGCATAGAAAATTGCACGAAGAACAAGTCCCAAAGTTTTTGTTTCATTTCGCGTGATTTTTAATACTCATTGTTATTTTAATTCAACCCGTGAGGTATTTTTGAGTCTTTGACGTCACTTTCTCCCATTGGCAACCATGCCTTGGAACAAGGTCGATTAATGGCGGCCGTAAATTCTCGGAAATAAATGTTAAAATAAAATGACTTCTGATGTTCGCAATGGATTGAAATTTGGCAAGATGAGTAAGAAATTCTAATAGTACACGAAAATGTAAAAAAAAAATTAAAATCAAAAATTTGATCATAGGGGCACTTTAAGATTAGCACATGCCGTTTTCAGTAGCTGTTCATTTATCCTTAAGACACATTTTGGTAAAGTTTGGCGACAACCGATTGCTATGGTAACGAGATATGACGTCATAAGTAACATGTGTCAAGCCATTTTTGAATAAAAATGCGTATCATCTTTTGTCAGTGAAAAAACATAAAATGCTACCAAACGCATTAAAATATTTAATTGTATGTTATTTTGCATCTCTAGCAAACAATATTTGCAATTACCACGTTTTCCCGATAAATTTAAATTTTAAGTAAAATCCAAGATGGCGGCCGTCTTGGTGGCCATTTTCGATGACGTCATGGACCCCAGCAGCGTCACAACCCATAATATTTACCTTATCTTGTAGAGCACATCGCGGGCTATCAGATGTAAAATATTTCCGAAATATTGCAGCATCGCAAAAACTCAAGGGGGTGCAACAACCCCCCCCCCCACCCCCCCTTGTACCACGGTGGGGTTATACGTTTGCGTGTACGTCCGAGGGTTAAACGAGAGAAAAAAATCTGTGAATACCATCTCATAACGCGCTTAAATTCTGAAAGAACGGCATTGTGACCCTATACCGCTTTTATACCACGTACAAGGATTCGTTGGATTTTGAAAGCTTACATCAATGACTATAGTAGTAGATCTAAAAATAACTAATTGAGACAAATTATCATTGGAATATGGCATTTTGAGTGATATACTCTCTCATCTATGATACTCTCTTGTATAAACTAAACTATCAAGATGACAAAAGAAAACCAACAAAGAATGTCTTTTGTTCTCTTGTCAACCTGAATTTTATCAGTCGATGTAACGAGCATGTAGGTATTTTAAAGATGCCCTGACAGTTTATTAATCAATTTCCAGGTATAAATTCTGATTCCTGAACGATGCCAGTGTAAAAGTAACTGATCATTGATAAAGCTGGTGCAAATTATAATGTATTATCGGTGCGACATTCTGATTTTCTATGAAATTGCATAATTTTGTTTTAAAGTGCCTATAACCCTTAAAGTGCCCCATTGATCAAATTTTTGATTTTCATTTTTTACATTTTCGTGTACTATTAGACTTTCTTGCTCATCTTACCAAATTTCAATCCATTACGAAAATCAGGAGTAATTTTATTTTAACATTTATTTCCGAGAATTTACGGCCGCCATTAATCAACCTTGTTCCAAGGCTTGGTTGCGAATGGGAGAAAGTGACGTCAAAGACTCAAACATACCTCACGGGTTGAAATTATAACAACAATCAGCATAGAAAATAGGCCATTTCCGAGTTTCCTTTAGCCTTTCTATCAAAGCGAGGCTAGGTGCGAAACCTTTCATATGAAAATGAGTTCTCGTTCACATGCAAATAAAACTTATTTGCATGTGAATGAAAACTCATTTTCATATGAAAGGTTTCGCACCTAGCCTCGCTTTGATAGAGAGGCTAAAGGCAACTCGGAAATGGCCTATTGCACGAAGAACAAGTCCAAAGTTTTTGTTGCTTTTCGCGTGATTTTCAATACTTATTGTTATTATAATTTCAACCCGTGAGATATGTTTGAGTCTTTGACGTCACTTTCTCTCATTCGCAACCAGGCCTTGGAACAAGGTTGATTAATGGCGGCCGTAAATTCTCGGAAATAAATGTTAAAATAAAATGACTTCTGATGTTCGTAATCAATTGAAATTTGGCAAGATGAGTAAGCAAGTCTAATTGTACACGAAAATGTAAAAACATTAAAATAAAAAATTTGATCATAGGGGCACTTTAAATACATATTTTCCTAAACAATTCAAATCAATAGCATTTTTGTTGTTGTTTTGATAGAAGGTGAACAGTAAACGAAACCGCCTTGTGAATAGAAATTTTATAGCATCAAATCAGAACATGCAATTTTCAGGCATCTCAATTCTTTTTCCAATAGGAAAGTAACTATTGTCCTTTTTTTTATTTGTGGAAAAATATGGATTTCGTGGATAACTTAAACAATGGTGCAGATGATATGAAAATTTTTACGAATATAAAGTGTCTCATTTTGAATTAACAGAAAATATTACCACACTATTGTTTTAATTCATTTAAAATTTTAAAAATTTAGCTGAAGAAGACCAAGCAAACACTCTTGTTATGGATTTTTATTGAATTTTCAGCACCGAATTTGATCACCGAGAAAAACAAATTTGCAATAGGCCATTTCCGAGGTTGCCTTTAGCCTCTCTATCAAAGCGAGGCTAGGTGCGAAACCTTTCATATGAAAATGAATTTTCATCCACATGCAAATAAGTTTTATTTCCATGTGAATGAAAACTCATTTTCATATGAAAGGTTTCGCACCTAGCCTCGCTTCCCGGAAATGGCCTATTGATAAACTGTCAGTGCCATCTTAACAAATACAAAGCTTTCCACTACATCGACTGAAGTTTGAACTACGTTGAGCGATCAAAAATACAAAATTTTGAAACAAAATTATATTAACTTTCATTGTGGATTAAGTCCTTAGGTCGAAATCCCAAGATGCCAATCATTTGATATCAAAGTAATAGAAAATTTGAATGTAAACTGAGACAAAATTATCAAAAGTTTGAATTAGACAATCGCTCAACGTTTAGCAAGTGGTGGCTGAGTAAGTCTAAGATTGTGCCACAGGTTTACCATCCTCCGATACAGAGGTGTCCTGTGCTTTTATAATAGTATCAGCTATCAAACTAGCCTTACTGAAAGGGAAGTTTAACGCCATTAAAACTAGTGAACATGACAAATAATAACTCAGAATTTTTATATTATTTTTTTTTATTTTTCTGCCGTTGTGATTTAAAAGAAATAATTTAAAAGAATGTTTTCAATCTTCAAAATCAGTGGCTTTTTGTTTGAATTTGATAACACAACTCAGTTCTGCTACAGAAACACTTGAAAATACTATATTTGAATGTCCCACCAAAGGGTCATGTCACCTAATTCAACCAATCAGAATGCTCAAAAGAAGTCAAAAGGCCAAATTTTGAATGTCCATATCTTCTGAACGATTTAAGATATTGGCCTGAAATTTTGGATTTTGAAATTAGACATCAGGATGCTTACTGAAACATTTTTGGGAGATATTCTGAGAGAGCAAATATACCCTGGGCAAATACCTTAAGAAACCTGCTTTCGTGAACCTCAAATCACCGACACAAACACAGCAAAATGCAAAAAGGCATATGGTAATAATCCTTTGTTTTCATATCATTTTCACTAGTTATAAAAACACTGACTTTCACCTTTAGCAAGGACAATGTGATAGCCGATAAAGCCATTGAAATGCACAGTACACCACACAAACAAAGAATGGTAAACCTGTGGTTAAAATTACAAATTCTTCATATATTTTATATTGCAAGAGAAGTGCTGTATCAATTTAATTCGCAGATTCAGACAATTATTAATTAATGCGAACTTCTTAAGATCAACACAATTCCTCGAGAAGATTCAGACAGTTAACAGCTTGCCAAGTTCGAAAATCAATACAATCTATTTAAACATAATTATAACAACTTGCTCAGCCACCATTTTTACTGAAATTATGTTGAAATAAAAAGTTCTTATCTTTGCAGACTTCCTTCCTACTAGCTTGAGGTTCTCAAGGATTGTTTCTTCTTTTTCTTTTCAAAGAGTTTAGAGGTGTACCTGAAAACACAAATGGACAACAAAACCGATTAGCTTGAATGCTCAATTTCAAATTGCGGACCAGTGAAACTCGCTAATATTTAATTTTCAACCCTTTCGCTCCCAGAGTCAATTATAAAGACAAAGGGTAGTTCCAACTTTTAAGTCTGTGGATGAAATCCTATGGTGTGACCATTCAAATGACACCTCTTCAGCAGTACTTTTGCTTGGTACCATTTATTTTTCAATATTTTACAAAATTAAATTTGGGATTTTTCTTGAATTTTGATTTTTGGCACTCTTGGGAGTTAAAGCGTTAAAAATTACTGCGTGCATACGTTTTGTACAGACAAAACCCACTTGCTGATAACTCGAAGTTTTTTTACTTCAATTTCAAATTGAAGCGACGTTCAATAGCATGTGTTTTCTTCACTATAAATGTTTCGTACTTCGTCATTGCTTTCTCAACACATCCATAAATTTCTAAAAGATAAAATGTCAGGGAAGCAGCGCTTACCTTCAATTTAGTCGCATAAAGCATTTCGTTCTTCCTTTCCTTTCTTGGTAGTCTTCCTGCAAACACAAATGAAAATAAAACCAGTCAATCAAATGCTCAAGTTTTAAAATGTGTAACAGGGCATTTAGTTAATATCAGCTATAAGTTTTCAGTGGCTAACCGCACTAAAGCTGAAGTAGTGTATGCATCCTTAATATATAAATGAAACCCAAAAAAGACAAAGTTTTTCTAGTCCAATATCAAATTGAAGCAACGTAGAGGAGCACGTGTTAACGGCTTTACCGAGCAACGTTCAATTGAAAGTTCTTCTCCTTCGAAGCAAATTGTAGCAAAGCAACGCCTACCTTCGGTGATCAGGAAGCTGTATTGCGACACTTCTTCTTGTTCTCAAATCATTCTTCAAGCGTCTTCAAACTTCAGCAAAAATTACAAACAATGCAGTCTTCAAAACAACATCTTCACACCAGCACGGCCTGCTTGGTTTGCGGCAAATTCGACAATTTCTCATGAATATGGATAAGAAACTTTAGCCAATCGCAGTCAAATAGGTCAATGTTTCTATGCATATTTAATCATGTTTTTCAAAAAAATAATCAGCTGTGGCTTGTATAAACCTTAATGTTCTAATTTTGTAAGAAAAAAAAACATTTTGGTTGGGCGAAAATAGATTCCGGGCGAAAAGCAAACATAAAAATTATAAAATGATAGACAAAATATGAGCGACAGACCTCTACTGATTGATATTTGCTTTCAGAACTAACCCGAAAAAAAAAACTTTCTTTCCACCAAATGGCAAACATTTATACGCAATTTCAGACTAAAACTGAAAACATACCCATTTTCAGTGATTCACCCAATACCCTACCAGGTTAGATACGGTGGTGAATTAAGCCGGGGGGTGGGGGGACTCCCATATGAAAATGACGGGGGTACTCGTTGTTACTTTTAGGGGTCACAATTTGTAGGTTGGTACCGCTTAGGCTATTATAATCTAAAATATCCATTGTTCGAATTATCGTGGTATCTTTTAGAGTATTGAGCCGAAAATATGACAGAATTGGTTCCTCTCTTAGGGGTGAAGATAAGTTTGAGCCACGCCCGCAGGACAAGATTCTGGTACCTTTTAGAGTGACCTCTATAACAGTGCAAGGACCACGTGAACAAACAGTTGCAAAATGTAACTGGATCTTAGTGCAGATCAGGATCAGCAATGGACTAAATAAAAAAAATTAATATGCAAGGCTCGTCAAACAGCTGAATTTGTTTGGTTTCTTTCAATATTGCCCAGTATTTCGGTTAGACATACACTGCTCGCAGTCCCTCTCTGGATAGTCAAGCGGGAGAGCAAATACGCGATCGGCGATCCGAGCGGCGAGCGAGCGAACAAAATTCGAACAGAGGGGGCTGAGGGCCCTATAACCGCGGTCAAAAGAGAGAAATTTTGCAAAGTACTTAAAAATTAAGGTTGTCTTTCTTTTACTGTTCAAAGTTTAATATATTGCCAATACACTGTCAATTTACCAAACGTTTTGAAAGTTTACTGAAAAAGTTCTAAGCGTTTAAAAACTGTTTACTACAGAATTGTCGGCGCCATTTGCCAACATCAATTTGATCAGGCGCAAAGAGTTTTGGTCAGTTTTCAACGGAAAAAAGCTCATCATTTTGAGAAAAATTAAAAGATAGTAACGTCAACTAATTTTTTTATTCATCCTTGCCCATATTTCCATTTAATATTAGATAAAATCCCTAAATAAAACGAAAAACGCCTCGGACGTTTGACCGCGGTGGAGAGAGTCCTTTTCCAACCCGTTCTCCCCCAGTTTCCCCTCGGCTCGTTCGCTCGCTCCAGTCCCCCGAGCTTGTTTTCGTGGTAAGCCCGCTCGATTGACTGCAAAGGGACAGCAGGCAGTCTAGGCTAGACAAAAATGATGGAGGGAGTATACGTTATTGATATTTAGATAAGAAAATTGAAAAGCGTCCAATGCTCAAAATGATGAAGGGGGCATGTTGTATTGATATTTTAATGGAAAATAAAAAGTGTCCCAAATATTCTGGCCAGCATTGTTATAGCCTGGGAAACAATAACAGGCCATTTCCGAGTTACGTTATGCCTCGTTGTCAAAGCGAGCCTTGGTGCACAACCTTTCATATGGAGATGAGTTTTATTTGCATTTGAATAAAAAACCATTTTCAAATGAAAGGTAGTGCAACTAGCCTCGCTTTGACAACGAGGCATAACGTAACTCGGAAATGACTTATTGATAGTTAGCTATTTTTGCATGAAAGTAATAGTAAAAGCGATATTTTTTCAATTTCACTTTTATTGCTATGTCATTCCTTATTTTAATGATGTTGCTTAGCAACATCACCAATCACCACAATATATGCGATCTCAGTCTATTATCGAAGACAGTATTTCTACTGGAAGTGAAACTTGTTTCTTTAACTAAGTACACTGTATTGCAGTAGCCAGGCTTAACATCTTCTCTAGCCTGTTGTTTGTACTTTTGATGACTTCTTCCAAGGTCTTGCCTGTAGTTTTCACACGATGATGTTATTTCACATCTTATATCTCCGTTGCAAGCGTGACTCATCGTCACGTGGTATAACTTCGCTGATACTTGTTGCGTGACATGTCAAGGGCGTTGTCACAGATATTTTGATGGATTGAGAGAAAAAGCGGCAGGTACGCCATGTAGTCCAAGAACGAAATCTGAAATGTAAAGAAGGGAAAAAATGAGCACATATCTGGCTTGAATTTGACCAAACCTGAAGACCCCTAGCTTTACTTGGCCCCAAAGGCTGCTGTATTATGGTGATCAGCACCTATTTTCTTTGAGTAACTGTCAATCTCTCCTTATAAACGTTTTCCTTACCTCCCCTGGCTTAGTGGACTGCAGCACGTGTCTGATCACGTGATCTTCCTGCTGTTGATTGAGCCCGCCAGCTTTGAGTTCGATTCTCAATTGATCAGCGGTGATGAAATTCACGGAGTAGTCTCCGGTCACGAAGAACATGCTCTAAGATGAAAGAACAGGAGAACAATATATCATGTATTTTATTATCTACTTCATTATTAAATTCTGTCTCGATATCGAATGATAGCCAAGAAAGAAATACCATTTCTCCTATCACATGCTATCCGCTTTCGCGACTTCTAATCCTATGTCGTATTCATTCGGGACGTATCTCAAATATGAGCCTGTTTATGTTTATAGTTACTTCCAATTCATTCTTTCAGCAAGATTCGTTTTACACTTCATATAACTAACTTTCAAAATGACAACTTATTAATTTTCAAAATCAATCATTTTTTGAAGGATGACGGAGAATTCATGCTGGGGTTTGTAGATGTATTAGAGAACAATTTATAACAATTTAATTACAGCGGGGTCGATTTTTAACGAGGTTAAACAGGAGTTAAGAAAGGCGTGGCTAACCATTCAAATATTTTTCTATCGTAAACCATATCTAGAAGACGTATAACACAACAGCTTACTAAAATACTGTTTACATCTTTTGCTAACCTTCTTATGAAAGAGATTAGTCCTCGTTTAAATGTTTTAAAAACAATGTGTAAATTAAACTTCGGTTAAAAAAAGATCGGTGAAGGTTTTATACGAGGACATTCATCTTACCCTAAACATATCCAGCTTGCATTCCAAATCAAATAAGTCAAGCTCTTCAACCAGCTGCTTCACAAACTCACTGAAAGAAAACATGCCAAAAAGCTATTATGTCGTACTCTTAACCGCGGACAAACGAGAGAAATTTGCAAAAGTTAAGCAAAGTACTTAAAAGTTAAGGTTGTCATTTTCACTGTTTAAAGTTTAATATATTGCCAATACACTGTCAATTTACCAAACGTTTTGAAAGTTTACTAAAAAAGTTCTAAGCGTTTAAATATTGTGAACTGCAGAATTGTCGGCGCCATTTGCCAACATAATTTTGATCAGGCGCAAAGAGTTTTTGTCAGTTTTCAATGGAAAAAAGCTCACTAATTTGAGAAAAATTAAAAGATAGTAGCGTCAACTATTTTTTTAAACATCCTTGTCCATATTTCCATTTAATATTAAATAAAATCCCACTACATAAAACGAAAAACCCCTCGGACGTTTGACCGCGGTGGAGTCGTACTCGAAGGCATTCTACTTTCATTTCACAACAGCTGCCTCGACCCAGGACCCGCTCCTAGTTATAGTGCGGTGCGCATGGAATTGTGGGAATGATACACTTCCCATGACATCCCGCGCTCCCAGTTTTCGAGCGGTTGGAGATTTATCGGCGCCTGGGGACGAGAGACACAACAGACAATTGTCCCTTGTAGGCCTTTTACTTGAAAGTTAAAAGTTTTCAAAATTACATGAAACGTAACGTTGGGCGAGTGTATTTTTTTTTTATACCATATTAGACAAAACCACGAGATAGAATTTCGGTATTTTATCTTGCTGTTATTTTCACGAAACATAAGGCTTCGAATTTTCTGTGTCGACCTTGTCCGTCTTCAGGTCAACTTCTGAAATCATCGATCGGGAGACTTCCAGTCACTTTCGGAAAACTTAAGGTGAACTTATTAGGAAATCGTCAGAAGTCTCCGATTCGACTTCTTTGAATCCAAATCTTTGGGTCATTTCGGAGAGTCTTTGGACACATTTATCAGTATAGCCTTCACTGAGAAGACATGTATCCTTGTCCTCGAAAAATCTCGGAAGATGTATTTCTACGGTATTTCTAAGTTGTACAATGTGGGTAATTTACTCCTCTGATCCAATCACAATCAAGTAATTGTGTTGTGCTGTAAAATCCAGTGAATAAATCCCAATCCACCTATGTATAGATGGATATGTAGATTGTGGTAACAGTTAAAAACAGTTACAGTCAAACATTCAGTGAACTTACTCAAGCACAGTTACTTTCTCGCATAATGCAGTGGTCACCGAAAACATCTTGAAAGTTATCCTTGATCCCGGGAAGAGCTCCAGCACCTGATATGAAGAAAAAATTTCGTAAAGATTCAATGCAGCATGAGTGAGGGATGAGAGATCAGATGGAGACAAGAGAAAATGAACTAAGATTACAGAACCCCGTGCCCCATGATAATTATTTTCAATCTAATAATAGCTCGCGCCCATGATGTGAAGGTTATTTGCATTCTCACTCCCATGAACACGCGGTCTCTATTTCATAGAGATCATATATCATATATCATATATCATATATCATATATCATATATCATACATCATATATCATATATCATATATCATATATCATACATCATACATCATACATCATACATCATATATCATATATCATATAGAGCAGTTTTCAACTGTGTCGAAAGTAATTACACAATTGCTTTGGTTTTGCATTGCTACGCTTTGTGATTGGCTAAAAAATCTCGCGCCACTTTCTCGACCAATCAGAAGTAAAACCAAAACCAATCGTGACTTGCTCGCACGCTTTTTCCCGCGCTTGGCGCCGCCGACATGTAATTGCTTCGAGCTCTGATTGATTCATTGGATTATTTACGACTGCTGTGATTGGTCAGAGTAAATTACTTTGGTTTTGGTTTTACGACACTCAATTGAAAACTGCTCCAACAGCTTTCATCATTACTAGAGGTATTTTGCTCGTATAGTGAAATGAAATAACGTGTTGTGTGCGAGACTGTGACAATCAAAAACACGCCAACTTTAAAATATCACATGACGTCATTCAAACTGACCAATCACAAGGTGTCGGCCTTAAATAACCACGCTACCCCACGCAGTATGACACCGAACAAATAACAGATTAGAAATAATTTTCATTGGAAGAGGCCCATGTATGGAGGATCTGTTATCTTAGATTATGTTCTCTTGGGGGGGGGGGAGGGGGGGGGGGAGGGGGGTCTCCCTATAGTGGACTATATGATGTAAAGTAATTTTCATTAGAAGAGGCCCATGTATGGGGGATCTGTTCTCTTATATTATGTTCTCTTGGGAGGGTGTCTCCCTATAGTTGACTATATGATGTAAAGTAATTTTCATTGGAAGAGGCCCATGTATGGGGGATCTGTTATCTTAGATTATTTTCTCTTGATGAAAATAAATACTGGAAACTCGTAGCCTGTTCCAGGCATTAAGACTGTGGGACCGGGAGCAGCGAAAAACCGGCGCGCGATCGAGCGGGGAAAACCAGTGGGGAGACATCGCAATATTTTTCTTTCGCGCGCCGCCTGTCCTTCGCTCACCACTCAGATCTGAACGCCTGGCACCGGGCTAATACAAGGAAAGAAAGCCGTTCTTGTTATTTATTTCCTGTGATTATCTCGCGTGCTGAAAGCAAGTTCGTCATTGCTCAACGCGTGTGAAACGTTTAGTATAATCAATGGCCGGGATCCGGTCCAGGCCCCATTGGGGGGGTGGGGGGCGGGGGGTGGGGGGCGGGGGGGGGCGGGGGGGGGGGCGGGGGGATGAATACGGGGGTTAGGGTTGTGGGGAGTGAAAAAGTTAGAGACTGAAAATATTTTTCAGCTCTTAGAGCCTTTTTTCTCAAACGGGAATGATTATCAAACGAGAGTTAAAGGGAATGCAAACCCTTTGGGAATTAACGAGAAAGTGAAGCGCGCTTTACACCTAGATACTGTAATCCGACCCTAAATTACACTGCAATATATCTAAATACATTACAATAAGGGATACGTGAAGTACTACACATTATGATCAGGGATACACCAAGTACCTAGGGGCTCTGAGACCAAAGACTTCCGGATGTCGTAAAATTCAAAATTCAAAAATCTATAAACTCAAATGCATCCTACAAAGCTGTTTTTAACATGATATGTGGATATCAGTGACACAATCTTTCACAAAACGTTTTAGGTTTTAACGATATTTTGCTTTCAAGTTGAAAGGTTTGAAATCATGTGTCATGCAATTCATCGCGGTATTTCAGATAAGCCACGACAATACTGAAACAAAATTGAACCAGTTGGAAGTTATTTATGCATTTATATAGATGCTTAAAAGCCGATTGATTTCAATCTTTTGTGATGAGATTTTTGGTGTAATTGAGACTTCGAAGTTTTTGCCGCCATGTCGGTGTACTGAAGTGCCAACATGGTACACCAAGATGGCCGCTCATACATTTTTACCACAAAAATGTCTCAGTAATGTTCGTTCGCCTAGAACTCTTCAACTACAGGCTCTTGCGCTTCACCATTTGGCCTGGAGCTCCTGCCCAGATGTGTAGTTTTAAACTCTCTACAGTTCTATAAACATATTTTGGAATCGAAATAGGTTTTTAATGCTTCTGAATAGGTCAATACGTACTCGGTACACGACAGTGGATTTCCAAAAAAAAGAGCCCTTGACAATTATAGGTCAAAAGTGAGCGACAGTTAAGACTCTTGGCAATTCATTTCTTTCGATTGATTGCCGCTTTCGTGTGAACCAAGCTACAGAGTTCGGAAATTATCGTACAAAATCAATTAGTACCCAGTTAGGACTCCCTTGTCTTTTGAATGATGTTTCGATGAGCTGTTATTGTTTTTATTCCTTTTGTTTCGAAATGCAAATATAATTTTGTCACCTGTCGAGCGAAGCCATGAAATATATTGAAGATGGACTTAAACAATTAAAAATTCCATGGTTACCATAATGTCGCAAAAAGATTGCAGTCAACCTTGAACAAACCAAATTAAACGCAACTGAAGTGGGTGGCCATTTTCAAAAATACAGTACCTACTCGACACGGATGTCTGTGGAGTAATTACTGCTTTTAAATTATTTTAAAAAGCTTGTCAGTACAATAATTGTCGAGTGCCCCGATTCTGTTGCATTGGAGAAAATTGTATTCGGTCGACTCTTTTGTTTTTACATGAAATAAGATATTTTGACAAAAGTGGCGACCTTCAATTAATTCTTTTGTTCAACGCGTTAAAAGGGATCAAACAATTTACAAAAACTATAATTGATATTTTACGAGGAGCGCGCAGCGCCGTCACATTACACGATGAGCTTTTGTGCAATTGTTTTCAAACTAAAACACTATCTACGGCGCAAAGATTGCTTTTGAAAGAGAAAGGATTAACCCCTTAGAACTCCGACCAGCTAAACTAACGCCAGATAGCTTTACGGAAGCAACAAAAACAGGAAAAACAACAAAATGATTCCAACACAATTCATAACCGAGGAATATCTACCGGTATTTCAATGAAGACAACACCTCGAGGATTTTGCATTTGATGGATTTAAATTTGTGGCATGGAATTTCCGGGCAAGGGAAAGGGCTGTAAAAAAGTCGACGACCCATATTTCGGGAAACGAAAACCGTCCGCAACGTTGAGGCGAATACACCAAAAGATGTCGTTCTTGGAGAACCAGAAAGACCAACGACAAGAATCAAATCAGAGCCGCTCGAGTGCATCGTCGTCCTCAAATTTTGGAATTACAAACGACCGCAGCAATTCATCTTTTGGTGAAATGAAAAAGGAAGAGCTAAAATCGCGTTCAAACGAGAATTTGAACAATACTGCAGCCTCTCAGCAGCAAAGAGCTTCGACGGCGCCTGGGGCATTAACAACTTCAAGTATATCTGCCGACAAATGGCCCACTAAAGATGAATTTGTGAGTTTGTTATTTCGCATGATTTGAGCGGATCGAAAAAGCGATCTGAGAACAGAATTTCCTACTTTAATTGCCAAGGAACAAATTTGGCAAATTGTCAACATGGTAAAATTAAAACACCGAAAAAAGGACGGAGCATGTTTCCACAAAAAAGTTCTGTTTCATCGGCTATGGGTTTAAATAGTACGAATTTAGCATTTCTATCGCAGAATTGTGCAAAACCTTTTTGGAGGGGAAATAAAAGGCTTTAAGTCATCCGATTATTGCATGCAATCCTCCTTTAACATAAAGTGTATTTATGATTTCAGAGTTTAATGTCAAGCCAGAAGGTAAATTAAACATTTGCATATATATATTTATGAATATAAATTCTGAATACATTCGCTTTTAATCATATCGTGAAAATACAATTCTTTATTACGAATGGATTTCAGCTATGAATGTGTACCCTAAATGGATACAAATTTTATCAGCAAAACTGACCAAAATATAATGGGGTTTAGGAATACAAAATTGGAAGTGAATTTAAAATTAGTACCCATGTTTATTTCTATACGGACTCACTCTGTTCAAGATTATTTAGCTCATTAGTAAACCGTTTGCATTAAAAGACTTAAGATAAAAAATATAAATATATTCTAATAACTATTTCAGACTGCTAACTAATTTTTGGCCTAACACACGAATGAATCGTTCTTGCCTAGTTTCATAAAATGCAAAATGACTATGCACGAGTAGTTACATAAATGAAAAACAACTGTGAGATTAATGAATTAATGCTCTTATACAAACTAAAACTGTTTTGCCGTTTCAGTTTCTAAGCGCTTTGACTCCTTTATCTAACAGGTAAAGCAATTGGTTTTCTTATTTTTGTCTGCTTACTTTAGTGTAAAAGTGAATGACGTGCAAAAAAACTTCTTGTGAAAATTGACTGTTTTGAAGTTTCAATGTGTTTTGAATTATTTATTTCTCCACGAGCTTGGCGGTGAATAAATTGTTTTATTTATAATAAAGGACATACAGCATTGAATCTGTTGTTACTGGAGCAGTCTGTGGCTCTAAGTCACCCTCTAAACGGAAGCGCAAGTCAAAGGAAGTCTTAAAAATGCCAACTTGCGTTCAATGCCTAGAGGTTGACACATTATGCCGACATAAGTGAAGCAGTGATAGTGGTTGTGGCAGTATACGTAGTAGTGGTGGTGGTAGTGGTAGTGGTAGTGGCGGAGCTCTACGTTAGTAGGGTTTCTTACCTGTAATACGAACAAGAGCTGCTTCCTTGACATCCCTGCAATGCTTGGTACCCCCTCTAATGCGAGTAGCATTTGCTGAAAACAACATAATGAAATAATTTAATTTTTTGGTATTCCAATGGAAATTTCGATAAAGCTATCAAATATTACTCGTCATTACAAAATTCCTTACTACTGAATACTTATTCACTGAATTTTAGAGCAGTTTTCAATTGAGGGTCGTAAAACCAAAACCAAAGTAATTACTCTGACCAATCACAACAGTCGTAAACAATCCAATGAACCAATCAGAGCTCGAAGCAATTACATGTCGGCGGCGCCAAGCGCGGGAAAACGCGTGCGAGCAAGTCACGTTTGGTTTTGGTTTTACTTCTGATTGGTCGAGAAAGTGGTGCAGGATTTTTTAGCCAATCACAAAGCGTAGCAATGCAAAACCAAACAATTGTGTAATTACTTTCGACACTCAATTGAAAACTGCTCTATTTATAATTTATTACCTCGCATGATATAATCCAATTCTCGTCATCATCTTCAAGTGTGAACGCGGATCTTAAGGATCTTACCACTGAAAACTTATTCACTGAATTCTATTTATAACTTATTACCTCATATGATATAATCCCATCCTCGTCATCATCTTCAAGTGTGAACGCGCGACCGTACATTTCCAGGTGACTTCGGTCCACGAGTCGATACTGCGACAAGTAGTCAATGGTGGAGTCTGAAAAGAAGAGAAAAGTACTTGTCGAGTCTATCTTCTGTAGCTCAGAAGGACGTCGGACACCTTATTGAGAATTATATAACGTAATGAACCTGTGACCTCAACTAGGCTTAGAATTTAGATAGCCTACCGTACCACTGTACCATCTAGCTTCTCGGGTTGCTTAGTCCTAATTTTAACTATATAAACTGCTTACCCTAACCTCAACTGAAAGCTAACCAGTTACTCAGTTATGTAAGTCTCAACAAAGTGTCCGACCTCCTTCTGAGCTATGGAATCTAGACTCTTCCAGAAAAGTAAGTCGATTATTTAGCTCCTCTACTCCCAGAATTCGGGTTTACCTCGGTGTAAGAACCTGTGATTTTTTCCTTTGTTTTTTACCTTTGTAGTATTGCATTCCCAGTTGACTCTATTGTTTTATGCCTTTTGTGTTTCTTTGTTTTCCGTCACTCGTGAGTTTCCCAGGTTCTTACGCCGAGGATGAGCCCAGAATTCAGCCTCTGTGGATGCAACCCTAAAGTTTGACCATCCAAATGAAAGCTACTGAGCAGTACTTTCCTGTGGTGCTGTTTATTATGCGCTTCAAGGTGGCTCGAACTTTTGAGTCTGTGGATGAAATCCTAAAGTGTGACCATTCAAATGAAAGCTACTGAGCAGTACTTTCCCGTGATGCTGTTTATTATGCGCTACAAGGTGGTTCGAAGTCTTGAGTCTGTGGATGCAATCCTAAAGTGTGACCATTCAAGTGAAAGCTACTGAGCAGTACTTTCCTATGATGCTGTTTATTATGCGGTTTAAGGTGGTTCGAACTTTTGAGTCTGTGGATGAAATCCTAAAGTGTAACCATTCAAATGAAAGCTACTGAACACTACTTTCCTGCGGTACTGTTTATTATGCTGTACAAGTTGGTTCTAACTTTTGAGTTTGTGGATGAAATCCTAATGTGTGACCATTAAAATGAAAGCTCTCGAGCAGTACTTTGCAGTGGCGCTGTTTATTGTGTGATACAAGGTGGCTCTAACGTTTGATTCTGTGGATGAAATCTTAACTGGTGTGATTATTCAAGTGAAAGTTAATGAGTAATTGTTTCCTGTGGTCGCCAAGTTATTATGCTGCATAAGCTCGTTCTAATCTTTTAGTCTCTATTTATGTTTTAAATGCTGTACAAGGTGGATCTTACTTCTCAATCTGTTAACAAGACCTCAAAACGTGACCCTTTAAATGAGTGAGCTACGAAACAACAATTTCCTTGTGTGTCTTTTTTTTTTGAACTACAATCATAGACAAAAGTGTTGGGAAGATTAGTAGTTTTCACTATTATTCTCTTTCTCTCCCCTCCCCCTGTTACAATGTTGTGTATAACGGGACATGTTTAGTGCGTAATTGTTCGCTGAGATCCCAACATTGGATAGGGGGGTATGGGGGACTCAGAAATTTAACTAATTATTTCTATTTTATTTAAGGAGAACATTGATGTAATTCCCCACTGATGCTGTTCATTTTCACAACCTTCCCAACTACTTTTGTCTGTAATTGTAGGTGGTAAATGACTTATAATTTACGTACCGTACAGAGCATAAATTGTACTGTCAACTACAAATTACCTGTCGAAGCTTACATGAACAAATTATGGAACATCATTATCACTATAAAATACCTTTTCTCGTTTTGGCATCGGCTTGTCCAATGACATCACTGATAGCTTCCCTAAAATAAAAAAATAATATTATTACAGTCGAACCTACACCCCACCCCCGGGGCCGGGGGGAGGGGAATTGATGGGGATGATTGTCGAGAATTTTGAAAGGAACCCCTAAAAGATCAACGTTTTGTGGTTGACGCTCACATTAGTTAATTTTTAAGAGGTATAGTTACCAATTGTTTCTGAACAGTTTTTCCTGTCAACATATTTTTCTGGGTTTACCTCGGTGTAAGAACCTGTGACTTTTTCCTTTGTTTTTTACCTTTGTAGTATTGCATTCCCAGTTGACTCTATTGTTTTATGCCTTTTGTTTTCTTTGTTTCACGTCACTCATGAGTTTCACAGGTTCTTACACCGAGGATGAGCCATTTTTCTGGCTTAATAATACAGTGGTCATTTTCGATTCAAACAATCTTAGTGGTATAAAGCCACGAATTTTTACCTCTAAAGCCGGGTTTCCATATGATCGCTACGATCGTTTCCATATGATCGCTACGGACTAAGCCACTCTCCATACTTTCAAATATAATCGCTACGATCGCTGGAGAGTGGCTTACTCTATTTCGCTCTAAGCGCTGAACGTTTTTTCAGCGATCGCAGCGATCGTAGCGATCATATGGAAACCAGGCTTAAACGTGTACGGCGATCACCCCCGCCAATTGAAAACTGCTCTAAACAAGAAATAAAGACGATGCCACATAGAGCAGTTTTCAATTGAGTATCGAAAGTAATTACACAATTGCTTTGGTTTTGCATTGATACGTTTTGTGATTGGCTAAAAAAACTCGCGCCACTTTCTCAACCAATCAGAAGTAAAACCAAAACCAATCGTGACTTGCTCGCACGCGTTTTCCCGCGCTTGGCGCCGCCGACATGTATTTGCTTCGAGCTCTGATTGGTTCATTGGATTGTTTACGACTGCTGTGATTGGTCAGAGTAATTACTTTGGTTTTGGTTTTACGACACTCAATTGAAAACTGCTATATCATCCGTCATAACTTACTTTAAAACACTCTGTAATCTCTTGGCCAGTTCTGCTCGTTCTTTAAATGCTGCATTCACTCGCATCACTCCTCGAACTGAAGGAAGACAAGGAATTAGTAATTACGTTTATATAAACTAAGAACAATAGAGGTTCCAAGATCGATCCCTGTGGGACACCGCAAATAATGGGGCAATAGTTTGACAAATGGGTATTTACAAAGGTTTTCTGTTTACGATTAGTCAGACATGACCTAAACCACTTCAAAGTTAAAAACTTTTTGCAGTAAGATCCGGTGATCCAAAGTGTCCAAAGCTTTTGTTTCAGGTATCCGCCTTAGAGAGGTTTCCTTCTAGAGAGGTATCCCCCCTTAGAGAGGTGTCCGCCTTAGAGAGATATCCGCCTTAGAGAAGTGTCCGCCTTAGAGAGGTGTCCGCCTTAGAGAGGTGTCCACCTTAGAGAGGTGTCCGCCTTAGAGAGGTGTCCGCCTTAGAGGGGTGCATGTCCGCTTTGAGAAAGTTGACTGTGTAACATTGAACATCCTTGCTTGTTTTAAGATACCTTTGGGTTACTACTTGTAGCCACTTCTTGTTTAACTCGCAGAATATACGGCGATTTGAATTCATTAGGTGAAAACTTGCTGATCGTAAAATTGAAAAAAAAAAACTATTAGCCTAACCTATTAGCAAACTTTTGCTTTAATAATTGGATTAACGTAAGATATGAAATTAATTAATTTACTTTTTTAATCTTAAAAAATATCTACTTTGCATAACTTTACTTTACATCATGATCAGTACATTCATTCAATCGGTAAAGTCTACCTTCTATAGCTCAGAAGGAGGTCGGACACTTATTGAGAATTATATAACGTAATGTCGACAGTTGGAATTTTTTTTTCAATAAATTTTTAAGTGTAAAAAAGAAAATCTAAAATCCCCACTCAGGATTGAACCTGTGACCTCAGCTAGGCTTAGACTTACTTAGCCTACCGTACCACAGTGCCACCTAGCTTCTCGGGTTGTTTAGGCCTAAATTTAACTTTATAAACTGCCAACCTCAGCCTCAACTGAAAGCAAACCAGTTACTCCGTTATATAAGTCTCAATAAGGTGTCCGACCTTGACTCTCCGAATCTAGACTCTTCCCATTCAATCAAGTCAATTAACTTTGGTCATCACTACCTTTTGGAACCACATTTTTCTTTTCTTCTTTCTCCTTTCGCTCTTTCTCTTTCTCTTCCTTTCCCTTATCTTTCTCTGTCTTCTCTTCATTTTCAGTCTTCCCTCCTTTCTCTGACTTTTTTTTGACGTCTTCAACAGCATCATTTTTATTAACGGCTGACTCATCCACAACTCTCTGCTCTGCCAATCGTACTTCTTTCTCAGTCCCCTCTCTGACAACCGGTAATATTTCTTCACCAGCCTCCACGGTTTCTGAGGCAAGAATGGGGCTTGTAATCCCGGAATCGTTTTTCTGTATAATATCTTCTTCTTTAGGTGATTTTTGTTTTGTTTTCGGAGGTTTCTCCTTTTCTTTATACACAACAGTTTGTGATATAACTTTCTTGGAAGGTTTCGTTTTCTTTGTGGATTTGTTGGAGAATGCAGATGGTTTAGGTTTAGATGGAAGTTGTTCTTCCACTGGAGTCCTGTCGGCTGATTCACGGTGCGTTTCAAGCTGAAATTGAATCAGTTCATTTCAGGTTAGGTTTTCACTGGTGCGATAAGCTCAAGCAAAATCATCAGGGCCGAGTTGTTCGAAGGACGATTAGCGCTAATCCAGATTTAATTACTATGACAACTCATATGTTCTGCGGTTGACAGTTAATCCAGGATTAGTGCTAATCAGGCTTTGAACAACTCGGCCCAGTACAAAAAAGCGAAAAAGTACATTTTTGTGATCATTCATCCGCTTGTGCTCATCTCGCGTCGATTCGCACATGATCTTTCTTATTTTTGCATTTGTACTTATGCTTGTGGTTGTGCTTATCGCACAAGTCACCGAAATCGGGCTAAAGGGCGGATGTTGGTCGTTAGCAGCCTTCCGCGCGACAATGTGTTTTTCCAAGACAGATTGCTTGATTGATACACTGCCAGACTTTCCGAGCCTATGTTGGTGATATTTGCAATAACAAAGCCTTACATTTTCCTTTCGCTTTCTGTTATTAATCTAAGTGCACAATATATGAAGTCAATACGAGGGCACACTGATTTATGGTATTATCATTTTAATTAGTGCAAACCTTATCGTCCTTCAATGTGTCGTGTTCCTCGCCCACTCCGTTTTCCAGTTCATTCTGGAATTCGTGTTCTTCATTCTCGGTTACTGAGATTTGGTTGCGCTTTATTCTGACGCGTTTTACGTTGTTCACATCTTTCTTCTTTCTCTCTGTAGGAGCCCTGAAGTTTTATAAACTGCTGATCAACGCGGATTTACTAATACACATCAGTACAACCATTGACGACACCGAAACGTCACTTCAATTTTATCGCTTTTTTTGGCTTGTCCAAATTTGTTTACAACGGTCGTAATGATCGAGCCAAACCTTACACAGCTACAATAGAACTCCCCCATTTTACTTTAATAAACACAACCACACTGTTAACACGTCAACTTCATCAACATCTCCGCTATTTTTGGCGAAAAAAAAAATCTGAAGTTGTTTCCCCTCTGGAAATCCCGTTATTTCAGCCAACCACGACTTATACGACCACAATAGATAGTTGCATTGACAAAAACCCTTAGGATGAGGAGGAGCTGGTTAATATATACCTAATTCAATAAAGGTTGCTTTGGTCATTGGTAATTGGGCATTGGGAAGCTATTGTTTGGCGGTCACTCAAGCGAAGCATTGCATTGTGTTCCGTATGCCAAATGCCAAATCCCAATTACCAATGACCAACTGCAAAAGCAACCTTTATTGAATTAGGTGTATACTAGCTTCAGTCTCCAACGGATAGAATTTCCTGTTGTATAACATAAATTACTCGGGAAACAACACTATTTCATCGCATAAAGTAGAATGATCAACGATGCTTGAATTATTAATTAATGGTAAGGGCAAATTTAGAAACGTAGCTTGATTCCTACAAAATGTGAGTTCTTACCGGCTCTTTCGCTCTTTCTTCTTTTCGAAGTTCTGAGAGGAATATAAATCAATGAAGTTTGTCAATAACAAAAAGAGTGGCCCTTCGTAGGTTTAGTACAAGGGTTGAGCTTAATTTTTTCAATTAGCTTTCGTTCCATAACATAATCTTTGCTAAGAGTCAAACATATGGTCATGTGGTTTGGTTCTAAGTTTTGAGTATTTGAAAGAAACCTCAAATTGTGCCGACTATTTAAGGTGGCTCTGTTGTTATTTCGGGCGCACTCGTGTATGACAAACTTTGGGACATAACTTTTTCGGCTCTAAAGCGATGCCTATAAAATGTTGCGAAACCTTACAGCTATTATTCAGCAATAATATGATAGAATTCTATTTAACTTTGAATCTTTTTAGTGATAATCGAGCTTAAATGATCCCCACTTTTTGAACAAAATCGAACCCAGTGAAAAATGTTGCTGCGTTAATATAGTTGTGTTAAATTTCTGGAATCAGCTTACATTGACTGAAAGCTGTCGATCAGTACTTTCCTGTGATTATTATATAATTAATTGTTCTGTGCAAGGTGGCTCTAGCTTCTGAGTCTGTCGATTAAATCTCAAAGAGTAACTTAATGCACATGACGCAATAATTACTTTATCAGATTGTGGTTATGATAATTATGCCGTAAAGGTAGCCTTCTTGAATGTGGATGAAATTCTTAAGTATGTCCATTCAAACGTGTTACCTGATCGGCGGCATTAAGCTGGTCACTAGCCATTGGAGAACTGTGTTCCTGGTCGAGTTCGATTTTGTCTGCAGACGAGAACCGCACGGGTCTGCGATCTTCTCCTGGAAAATGACAATAAAAGTGGGTGAAAAGAAACCATTATCTTTTTCAAGCTATAAATGATATCATACAAGAGAAAGTAATCAAAACAACAGATCCCCATACATGGGCCTCTTCTAATGAAAGTTATTGTTAATCTATTATTAGGTCGGTGTCATACTGCGTGAGGGTAGCGTGGTTATTTTAAGGCCGACACGTGATTGGTCAGTTTGAATGACGTCAATATGATACGAGTAGGTAATGCCTTTACCAATAGTTCACCTCTTAACAGTTTATTTGAAATTTTTTCGCGCCAGTAAATTTCCATAACAGACTGCTATAATGCGAATCGCTATCTTGATTGACTTTTTATGAACCGGAATTCAGTTCATTTTTTTATGCCAAAACCCACTAAAACAAACGTACAGTGTTTTGGGTGCTAAATAACGAATATTGCCATGGTTACGCTTTTACCTCTTGAAGTGTTTTTGGACTCCTCTGGAATTGTTGGTTTAGCTTCAAAATCTGGAAAAACATGTTTAAATGCATTAAAAAATCATTTTTGCAAGTACAGTAAGTAACACAAGCATTGCAATCGGCTGTTATATGACTATTAAACAAGAGACTCGGATATTCACTGCAGGTATAGCAAATAGTCCCAAATGTTTTTGTAGACCGACAGATGTCGGCTTGAAGAATGGCCCGCCTGAAAAACATCCTCATTGTCATCATCCGCGGAAGTTGAACGCAGTTGCACTTGTCTCATCTCTTGCGCACGCACCCGTCTCTTTCAGCGTCGTCCCTAACTCCCCACTAAACTTAAACGGAAAAGAAAGCGCTTCCCTTATTTGTGTAAAAATTCTCATCTCGTTTTAATCTTTAGAACATATATTTAAAAAAAGTCTTGTTTTGCTAATGCGCTTTTAAAATAATTAGAAAGATAATGTACAGCTTAAGTAACAAAGCCTGCTCCCTTAAGTACTACCTATTACTTCTCAGGTAATCACAACAAATATTTCAACATACCATCTGAAGCAATATCCATTTTTCCCTCCCCATCTTCGTTGGCGTTCAGTCTCTTGCAAGCAGATGTACATTTGTACCTCGGATTACTACAGTTTTCACAGATATCCCGGCAAGCACTGCAAGGCCCACCTGGTCGCTGACACATGGTACCGCACTTCGCGCAAACGCCTTGACACTCCGGAATTAAAGCTCCACATCGGTAACAGTTGATACCTTTGCAACCCACAGAGTCTTCGCTAGTGGTTCCGTTCTTCTCCCTTTTTCCCGGGTATGGCGCTTGGAACTGCTGTTTAAAATAGCTCAGGTCACTTTCGCTTAAATCGTCCTCGTCACGTGGAACGCGGAGTTTGGGGCGGGGTGCAGCATGATCAGAATCTGATTCTAAAAGTGAAAAAGAAAAACATGATAACAACATCATCGTCATCATCATCATCACATTCCTAGCTGAGCCATAGGAGAAATGATATCAGATGTTAGTATAAATCTACTAGCGTTCTATCACGAATGCTGTTCTCTTATTGGCTACGCTATTTACTATCTATACCGTTGTAGATTGTGAGTAGAGTGAATAGCCTAATGGCGGCCGCTTCTTCGTGTTTTCGAAGTGTCTGTGAAGAGTATTTGTTGTTAAGTTTTGTGCGTCTAGTAGCTTTATACTAAAAAAATTAGATTATTCGCTCTTGATTTCTATCGCGTGATACAAATCTCGAGCTCATAATCTAATTGTTAATTATAAACTTAAACTGTCGCTGAACAGTAAGCAGCAGAAATCAGCAGCATTGCTGAAGGAACTGCATGTTAACCCTTTAAACTCTAACATCAATATGCATATTCTCTACACTTTTCTCCATACATTTCTTATGATACTAATGAGGAGAATTTGATTGACAATCAAGACCTTGGTTCGAGACAAAATGAAATCACCTACATAAAGATGAGGAGGCGTGGTGGTTCGAGGACTGTTCTCGGGCGTCGTGTTGGTTTCTTAAACAATAAACTTTACTGCACATTGTCTCTCTCCACCCAGGTGTATAAATGGGTACCGGCGACAAAATGCTTGGGGGTAACTCTGAGATGGAGTAGCATCCCATCCAGGGGGAGTAGCAATATTGTTAGTCATTTCATAGTATATAAACCAAGTCACCCTGTGATGGACTAGCATCCCATCCAGGGGGGAGTAGCAATACTCCCAGTCACTTCAAAGTATATAAACCAGGTCACCCTGTGATGGACTAGCACCCCATCCAGGGGGGGAGTAGTAATACGCCTAGTCACTTCATAGTATATAAACCAGATCACCCAGTGATGGACAAGCATCCCATCCAGGGGGAGTAGTAATACTCCTAGTCACTTCATAATATATAAACCAGGTCACCCTGTAATGGACTAGCATCCCATCCAGGAGGGGAAGCAATACCCCTAGTCACTTCATGGTATATAAACCTGGTCACCCTGTGATGGACTAGCATCCCATCCAGCGGGAGTAGCAATACTCCTAGTCACTTCATAGTATATAAACCAGGTCACCCTGTGATGGACTAGCATCCCATCCAGGGGGAAGTAGCAATATTCTTAGTTGCTTTATGCTACAGAAAAAGTGTGGGTCACATGTGGCTAGTTTGCGACTTTACCATATAATAATGAATTACATATATATTGTGTTAAGATTCTTCAAATATCTCACCTGGGCCAATCGTGGGTATAGGCTTGACAGTCGTATGTCTACTTAATTTCCTGTCTCTTACACCTGTTTCTGTAGCACTATTCCGTCGACGCCCTTCTCCATCAATGGTGCCCTTTTGATGGTCGGTATCACTAGGTTTGCTTGCCTTTCTCCTAACATTGGAAGCAGTACAAGTTTTATCAGATCCTTTTCTGATTCTCTCTTGGGGTTCTAGATTGCTACTTCTTCTTTGGGTCCCATTCTCCCTGGGATCATCCTCGCTGCTAGACATACTTAAGTCGCTGAGGGGCTGGACATGCAAGCTGAAGTCGCTATCCCAGTCATCGACCCATTCGCCTTTGTTTAAGGAGGCTCTGTCTGGACCGTCTACATCTGCAGATTTTTGTGAAACTGAACCTTCTGTTTCTGTAGAAACATGAAAAATATTAAAGAAACAAAAAACGCGCCGAGTGCATTATTGAGTTATATAAGCACGTGGGAATTTTTAAGAACACGAGAAAAGTGCAAAGAAGCACGAGCCAAAGGCGAGTGCTTCTCGCACTTCCCGAGTGTTCTCAAAAATTTCCAAGTGCTTATATAACTCAACAATGCACGAGGAACAAGTTTTTTATTTCTTTTAAAAAATAAAAATGGTTATAATGAACCTTGCGTCACGCGCGTGCTTTATCGAGTTATAATGAACTCGGTTTAACCAATCATAGCGCGCGCATTTCCTTCAGCATTTTATAAATTGCAATACAAATTGTATGGTGCCTTATAAACGCTGTGCACAGATAGAGAGATGATATGTCGGAAACTATGACGGTTTCTTGAAAGAGTACGTCACTGCACAAGCGATTTAATACGTAGTACAATTACTGTTTATATACGTTAAATATCTAAGTACATTTCAAGGCTGTTTTTGCAAGCCACAACGACCGCATTCTGGGATTTATAGAGAAACTGAACCACGGAGCGTGGTATGCCGGTTTATTGAAATAATCACGAGGTGCTTAAAAATGTAAAATCACTTTTAAGTCGTCGACCTTGTCGTCTCTGTTGTAGATATATTAGCTCCTTCGTAGCACAGCAAGCTAGAAGTTGTTGCCATGACAACAACGCATCCCTATATATTTAAAGGGAGTGTTTGTATCTGGAAATGTTCAAATGTTAAAAAAAGATTCACTAATGTAAACGTTAGAAAATCTTCAGTCAATATGGCTATATGGAAAATACTGCGTGTTTATGCGAGCTCTCTGATTTTACTAAAGCATGCGCCATCACCGAGCACGCGGCTATAAAACTGTAGGAGCCACCTTTAAGAAAAACAATGACGAAGAACTGTTCGTTACCTTTTTCTTTTCTGCTTTTTGACTCTTTCCTCCTCACTTCTTGTCCTTCCTCTTTTCGCCTCTGAATTTTCTTGGCATCATTCCGAGCCTGTTGAATCTGAGCTTGCAATGAACTTAGGTCAGCGTTCTCTTCACTGTCGGCAAGGTAACCATCATGTTGTGTGGGTGAAATGGACAATGAAGAATGGTAATCCGCATATTGCTAACAAGACAGAATCAAGAGTTGGCGACTGAGCTACTTGCACGTGCGTTCTTTACAATTAAAATGAAACACACTCTGAAAAAGTACAGTAAAAGATATGTCTTTCCAGCGTGTTTGTGGCCACACGCTTTTAGAACGAGGTATACATGCATATTTGTTTTTTTTGTCCGCGCACGCTCGTTTGTTTCGTGTCATTTATTTTTTCTAAGTCTCTCACGAACTGACTTTTCCGTGAGACGGGTCGACTATTGCTGCGACGAGTCGTCACGACCTGGTCGGGTCGTCACGATCCGTCAACTAAATATTTCACCCATACTCCATCTTAGTCTCTCACGAATTGACTTTTCCGTGAGACGGGTCGACTATTGCCGTGACGAGTCGTCCGGTCAAAATATTCAGGTTCACATCTATCTCTCAGATTTGTCAAGCTGACTTCCGGTAAGTGTAGTTAACTTCCGCTTCGAACTTCACGATCCGACTTCCGGTAAGATGGGTCGTCTCAAAGGAGTGACGACCCGAATCAGTTGGTGTATACAGTCTTTTGATTAAACGTTGTCATTGAAATCGGTCTCATCCCTACGCGACCAGACCGAAAAGGATTATGGAGAGAAATCAATTCACATTCAATAGCTGCACATTATCAAAATACGGAACGTCCTTAACGGAATATGTATCGAAGCGACTCTTGTCTTTGCGTAGCACGCGAAGACAAACGTAAATTTTGTTCTCCATTGTAAACGCGATAGAGAACAATTAATCAAGCATTTTAATTCACCCATACTCCCTTTCGGTCTGGTCGCGTAGGGGTAAGACCGATCAGTGACAACGTTTAATCAAACGACTGTATTGGACATGGATGAAATGCTGACACCAACTAAAAGTATGTCCAAAATAAGTATACCGATAATTTGTCAACTATCTCCAATAATTTCCAAATAATTCCCTTTCATAGACCTCTTCCAAGAAAGGTTCTGAAGCATATTTCGATTCTATTACATAAATACTGTATTTTGTCTGAGGGAAAGTTCTTCGCAGTGTTGTTTGGCAGATGCAAGGAAAAACATCTCTGCAAGGAATTTTTGCACATAAAATTTTTCATCCACGGATCCCTATATCATACTTTCGTATATTTAAGTCACTGTGTAACTTTAAAACACAGTTTTATTTCATTGATGGCGGCCTTGAAAGACGTTTTAAAAGTGCCGAAAATAGTTATTCAATTCATTAATATTTATAGACTGCAGTTCACTGCAGTTTAAATAATAATAAAATACCTCTTCGTTTGGAGAAGGCATGGAGGGTCTTCTTACCGCGCCATGAAGCAGAGGGCCTGAGTTCCAGCTATCAGCATTGAAATCGATATCTGATAACGAATCGTCAGTAAACCTCTTTTCGGGAACAATTATAACGTCATCTTCGTCAGTCTCTTCGAGAACTGGCTCCTCGCTAAACACGTAATCACGTCTGTCTAGGCCCACCGTGTAAAATGAGTCAGTTCTCGGTAAGGAATGTCTATAATTTTTCTCTCTTTTTTTCGTTTTATTTTCCTTCCGTTTTAAGTTGACAAGTTCCTGTTCGTTGCCGTAGATGTCATGTGAACGCGGTTGCCTGCTTGCTTTCTTCTCGGCGGAAATTTGTCTATTTGTTTTCTTTCTTGAGTGATCAGTTTCTTGTATTTTACGTTCAGTTTTTTCATCGCGGTAGCCATGTTTTCTTCCCTTAGCTGTCGAGTTCTTTTTTGTTAATTCGTCGTCTTCAATACCGTGTATTAAATAAGTAGTATTTTGAGTTCCGCCAAAAGGCCTTCTGCGCAGGCGCACTGTTAACCCTGATTCCGGATCATAATCTTCTATCATTTCAAAACCACTGAAAGAGTCATTGTCATTGTCTGATAAACCGCTTCCGATTACTTCCCCCTTACCCCAGTCCCCGCTCTCATCCTCATATTCTCTCGTCACTTCCGCTCGAGCCGATCCATCATCCCATGCGCGCCGCACATCTCTGGGCTCGTTTATTTTATCGATATCCGCCCCAGGTTCCGTCATGAATACACTACTTCTCGATTCTGAGCGTTTCTGTTCGGAAGCTTGGTCTGTAGTTTCCAGATCGTCATCTTGGTTGCTCTGTCGGCTCATGTGAAGTCGGAAAGATTCCATGTCTTCGTGCCAGTCGAGTGGAGAGCTAGAAGCCGGTGACACTCTTTCATTATTTTTCGGAGTAGGTCGCGAATCCCGTGAGTTATAAAATCGCCTATGATCTACGATAAATCTAGAGTCCCCTCTGTGCAAAGTATCCAGAACACTTTCATGCAAGTCTTTTTCAGTGAGAGCTTGATAGTCTGTTGTAGGAGTTCCACATTTGTGACATCGCTTTGGAGTGGCAAGTATCGTGCGAAGCTGTCCGTGAGAGTTAATGACTTTCTCCGTGACATGCAAGCTTGCGTTACACGAGGCGCACCAATAACCAGGAGAAAACTCTGGATCATACTGCCCAATTGAAGGAAGAACATCCAGAACCTGACGGGAAATTATATGTTTTAAAATATATTTGTTGTTTCTATTCCACATTGAAGAGAGTAGTGAAATAATCAGGCATTTCCTAAACTGATCCTGATCCTATTTTAGCTGACTGTTGACTGCTGCGGTGGTGTAGGTTAGCGCTTTGGACTTTCAACCTAAAGGTCGGTAGTTCGAGCCTGCGATATATCTAAATCCTTGATTCTGATTCACGGATTGATCACCTAAAAAACTTTCAACGCTACAACTATTTTTAAAACTGTCATTTAAGCCTACTCTTGTCAACCGACGAGAACACACAGGCAAGCATAAGTTAGAGTGCTTTACATAAGGTAAAAGTGATCAAGAGAAAGCGCACGCACGAGAGGAGGGTGGAGTGCACTCTCATCCTCAAGAGAGCTTACTTGCAGCCTAGCATACACGGGGACAACAAAACCTCAGAGCACTCTACTAGTACCAACGCCGAAAAAAGAACTGTTGAGCTTGAGCTTACTCTAGTTGCTGCGAACAAAATCGGGAGAAGGACGTCTTATTTCCGGGGGGACTCCCATATAAAAATGACAGGGGTGCTCTTTGGAAATTTTCGAAAAACACTGTAAAAGGTACCAGAATCTCGTTTGATGGGCGTAGTTCAAATGGATTTTTACCCTAACAGGTATCAACTTTAAAACAACACATGTCATATTCTGTCATATTTCTTCGACTCAATACCCTAAAAGGTACTGCGATAAATCTAAATAGATTTTAGCATCCTAATTCCCTGGGATGCCAGAGGCTTTTTCTCGTACTCTCATCTCTCTAATATTACACGCCTCCAGGAGCCCATTACTTGGAGCCTCCAGCTCCCATACAAGCCCTTGGAGTCAACCCTTACCGATGAAAAGTTATTTATAGAAATAGTTTTCGCGGAAAATTTGTCACGCTCTAATGCGTTGTTGGTAATAACCAATCAGAGTGCAGCTCAGTAATGGTCATTTACATATGCTTTGGAAAGCCTGTTCTAAAAATAATTCTTTACGGGAAAGGGTTGACTCAAGGGTACAGCACATATGGAGGCCCCAAGTAATGGGTTCCTGACGCCTCTTATGTCTCTTATCCGCCGCTCGTTACCGGTTTCAGCTCCGGTCGGTCAGTCGGTCTTCGGTCGGACCCGACAGCTTACGAAAGCGAGCCGCAAAGAACCTCTCGCTTTAGGTACACTCTAAGCCGTACCAATCTATAAATTTTGACCCCTAAAAGGTACGACGGCATCTCCGTCATTTTTATATGGAAGTCCCCGCCCCTCGGCTGTTATCTACCCTGTAAGATTTACTTTCACGTTGCCCCGCCAATTATCTTGAGTGGGACCAAGAGATAAAAAGGGGATAGAGAGTGAAAGTTAGGAAGTTGGCTGGGAGGTGCGAGTTTAACCACATTTATTTTAAGAGAACGGGTAAAACAGAGGTCGGTTTCCCGAGACGTCCGTAAACGTTCAATGGTGTTGTGGTATTTGTAATGATGGCTGTTCAATATTCAGTATGGCTTTCCCACATGGAACTTATAGGCGTTTGCGGACGTTCCGGGAAACAGACTTCGTCTCCATGAATTCTAAAAATAACTTTAGTGAAATCATCGTTCTGTGCCCCCTTATTTTCTGTTGATGGAACAGTTTGCATTGACATAATATTATTCAGTAATTGCCTTCCAGCTGAGCCTGCGATATCCTCCACCGACTCGTATGACAGGATTCAGAGGAAACATTTCCTACAAAACACAAGCGTTGAAAATCAACTGTTTATTAACGTTCCTTTGGTTACAAAATGCGACAAGCTTTAGAAAAACGCCTCTTTTTTGAGGATATATGGGAGCTTTTATTTATAGCGTAGCACAAAATGGGCCTTTAATATCGTTAAGAATCGCTTTGAATGCCCGTGGCTGACTATTCGCTACAAGACGTTTTGATGCTATTGAATTAATGATAATTGGGGAAACATGGATGACTGCGGCCAAGTAAGAAATGAACAGAAAGACGAAAGAGGAGATATTTAGAAGGACAATAAAGGCGAATATTTTCAATGATCTGGATTCTATCCTTGGAAGATAGCTCCTTTGATGGGCTATCTATATAGGTTAGTTCATAAAAATGTCGCTGTCTTTCCATTCAAAAAGGAGCAATCCTTATCCAACAAATGGATGCATTTGATTTCCTTCTCTGACCGATGAACTACGAGCAGTCCCTCTTTTCCAGCTTAGGCCGCGCGAAAACTGGGAGCGAGACGAGCCCCCAGTTTTCGCGCGGCCATTTTCCGCTCGCCAATTTTTTTTTTCGTTTCTCACTCAACGGACTAAGCTGGGAAAGAGGGACTGCTCGTAGTCTATCTGATCGATTGCAATAGCTAGTAATTTAATAGGTAAATATTTTCTGGTAGTGAAACCTACCCTTTCAGATCTCTGGCTTCTGAGTAAACGAGGACAAGGTGAAGTTGATTCTGGAGAAACATTCTGCACATAAAGAACACAAATCAATCAAATGGATAATAACGGGCAAAGAACCAGCTTACTTTTTTTAGGTGAGGGGAAAGGGGGCTACTAGAGTATGCAACTTTAAAGTTCATATAAAATACAGCTGGTGCAACCCACCATAACTTCGAATTACGCGTCGAGCGTTTGTCCGACCTATGTGTCGAGAATTCATTACACTATAAGTAAAGATGAATAAGCCGCGATATAAAACCAGGTTGACCACCCGGACGTCTGTGTAACTGGCCTCTTATAGCTTTACCAAATGACATACCCTTCTGTGTGTGTTTTCTTTGGATCTTCTGTCCTCTGTGGAGACCTTTAAACTTAACGGAGGAGGACGGATAAAGCTGATATACTTTGAAACATCTGTACCGCGGCTGGTCTGTGGGGGAATCAAACAGTACGATTATCTTTCATATGGCATGAAATGTTTGGTAGTTTCTTGGTGTTGCGGATGGTGTGATCACCAAATGACGTAAAACAAAAGTTTCAAAAGACACTGAACAATACACACACCACAACACAAAAGCTAACCAACAATGGCTTCCGCAATACCAAGAAACACCCAAATTTTTGCATGTTCTTAGTTTTTCAATTTTTATGATCGAAAATAGAAATGTTCTCGCAACAAATAAAATACAAAACTACAGTCGAACACCATTACAGGTATATATGGACGCCATAGCAATCACGGAAACTGTCCGTATAAACAAGGTTTCCGTATTATGGACTAACCGGTCACGGATACGCGAGTGCTCTTATCAAAGCTGCAGTCGATAACTCCGTATAATGGATAAGAAGGTTTCAGTCTTGGCGAAAAATATTAAAGCATCCGTTGTCCGTATTACTTGGGAGTTCCGCATCGAAGGAGATTGTAAAACGCGAAACGGAGTGCAATTTATCAGTCCCACAACTCCACGCGCACCGAGCTAGAATAAGGAGGGACGCCTGAGCACGGGACAGGAGCCAACTAGGTACCCACACCCTCCGTTTACAGGTTATAAACTGGCGGCCATTTCCTCCATTAGCAAAATTAGCAAAGGAAGTGCGTGTGTGTGTGTGTGTGTGTGGGGAGAGAGGGGTACGGCGACCAGACAACTATACTTGCAGGTGCCTTACCAGAACAAAAGGATCCATTTTTGGAAGTCTCTGAATTACCCGGATGTGGTTCCTGTGCAACCAGTCGTTTACCAGTTCCTCTTGACAGTATCCCGGATTTGGCGAGGAGCACCGCTGAATTTGCCATTTACTAAGTGGGGTGAGCTGTCTGTTTTCCGGCTGACGATCGGAACTTGTTGTTGCTAGAGCCAGTCCAAAAAGACAATTATTCACTAATGTTAATGGTTTTAACCTCATGTCCAAGACGCTCACGCTTTGAAGAGCCCCAAATTACCAATGTTATTCTCGCCCTTTCCCTCCCAGAGTCAATGATGTTGACATTCGATTGACATGTTTTGTAGTTCTAACTTTTGAGTCTGTTGATGAAATCCTATGGTGTGACCATTCAAATGAAACCTCTTCAGCAGTACTTTTGCATGGTACCATTTGTTCTAACTTTTGAGTCTGTGGACGAAATCCTATGGTGTGACCATTCAAATGAAACCTCTTCAGCGGTACTTTTACATGGTACCATTTGTTCTAACTTTTGAGCCTGTGGACGAAATCCTATGGTGTGACCATTCAAATGAAACATCTTCAGCGGTACTTTTGCATGGTACCATTTGTTCTAACTTTTGAGTCTGTTGATGAAATCCTATGGAGTGACCATTCAAATGAAACCTCTTCAGCAGTACTTTTGCATGGTACCATTTGTTCTAACTTTTGAGTCTGTTGATAAAATCCTATGCTGTGAACATTCAAATGAATTAACCTCTTCAGCAGTACTTTTGCATGGTACCATTAATATTGTTCTAACTTTTGAGTCTGTTGATGAAATCCTATGTTGTGAACATTCAAATGAAACCTCTTCTGCAGTACTTTTGCATCGTACCATTTGTTTTTCATTGTTTTTTTTTTCACGGCCTCGCCCGTTCCGCTGGATAAGAGTAACGGGGACTCTGAGAACGAGATTGGAGCCGGTGAAACCAATTGTGGAATTGCACACATTTTAGACATCCTACTGATGAACAGTTACGAAACTCAGATATGTTTAGTAGCCACGTTTATTTCAAGTTTGTCCCCTTTGAATATCTTTGGGTATCTAAAAAATAACCGATAACAACAAGGACGAATGTGTTTCTACCGAATTTCCCTTTTAGATTAGATCGCACAAAGGTCACAAAAGTAACAATCGGTGTTTTAGAATTTGATATACCTCTCGATAGCGGGAATTTTAACATCTGTCAGGCTAGTTTTACAAATTTAAGGAGTCGATGGAACACTATTATAATTTGTAACTAAATTAACTAAAAAGGCAACAATGTTTACATTTCATCAACAAATTATTCAATTTTCATACTGTCATCATACTATGAATTTTGCTCGACTTTCCCATAAGCTGATTAAACAAAGCGAATTTTACAGAAATGAAAATTATCATAAAACATATCCCTTCCAATAAATCTTTAGGTACGAAGATATAAATTTCAGTTAAAAAAAAATTGAAAAAAGCTGAACGTATTTGCATAATTCTATAGCTAGCCTAGCAACATATGACAAGTTATGTCACATTAAAATTTTAAAATAGTCATTTTTATTTTTATCTAAATTTGTTTTCTTAAAACCGATTCCAATAATCGCATAGTTGTTTTAGCATTTCGTCCCCTTAATTAAAATCGCAAACAGATAAGAAGCACCATTTTCTCTTTCATAAAAAAAAAAACCTGTAAAATATTTCATCACCAATCCACGGAATATTTTACACTTTTTAAAATTGTTAATAGCCTTTCAAAAATAAATGGTTAGAACGAGGATGAACCTATCTTTACTATTTGCTTCCAGAGTAAATCGCACACGTGTACATGTGTACATATGCCAAAACGTTCTGTGTTTTCGCAGTGGTAACATTTCTGATTGTGTTTCTCGTCCAGCAATTGGGTTTGAATAATTTTATGAGTTTTTTCTTCCCGACTTAGATGCACAATTAATGCAGAGCTATTTTTACTGCCCTTAACGGACGGCTGTATAATTGTGTTTTACACTACGAGTCTCAAAACAGCAAAACGCGTTTCGCAACCTCCGATTTCGATTCATCGATGACCTGTTTACGACAAATTTAACAAAAAATGATTTAGATCTAGGATGAAAGCTGCTGAATTCGAATTTCTAGTGATCAGTGCTAAAACAAAACATCTTTGCTTTGTTGTCATCGAGTTAAGGAAATCGACAAAGCAAGAAAATTAAAAACCCACAAGTTAAGTTATCTTCTTATCTCAAAATTAATATTCTCCCGGGGAACACAAGACTGTACATTTTTTTTTTCTTTCGGTGTAAAATGTTAAACAGGTCAAAGACCGCAAATGCCGGTTTAAACCAAATTTAGGTCATACATGCAGGCCTCATGAGTTCTAATATAAATATCGAAAACATGAAAGTCTGCTTACCTCGAACGGGTGGTAGAGCGATCAACTCTTCTTTTCTGTGTTCCATGCTTTGATCAACCCTTCTTCGTGTATCGTGAACAGTTCGCGGGTCGTTATTAAACCTAGATCCTTGTTTTGTAAGAAGGACTGAGGTCTGATGTCTGGCCATTTTGAGTTGCCATTATCTTTATTATCGACATATAAACATCTGCAGTTAAATGGTTTCCATGGAAAGCCATTTCAAAGTAATCAATAATTCATCTGATATATTTCACACTGAGACGAGGCAGGTGAAAATTCGTGCAGCCGGCGACGAAACTATCGCTGCAGCGAAATAAGCATGAAAAAATCGGATAAAATTCTCAATTTTCCAAAACAATGAATCTCAAATGCTTTTATAATCGAACGAGAGTTCAAAGTGGCTAGTTCTTCTCTTAGGTGTAAAAATAGAACATGCTGAAAAAAGGAAAGGATATCGTTGTTGTTTACATGTTGCAATGTCAGATAATTTGTATGTAAATTGCTTGCTTAATAATCGTATTTAGTTTTTGTACATATTTCCGGAAAAAAAGGGATCAGATGAGAAAGGTTCAAAAAACAGTTGGATTCCACCAACAATTGATGCATTATAATTTTTATGTTCAATTTAAAAAACAGTTTGCAAATAGAGGAAATGTAATAAGAAAAATGTACAAAAGCTAATATTATGGCGTATGCGTTTGGCACGGAAATGAACCATTAAGGTGCGAATTTTTTGGTCTTTTTTTTTTTATCAAGGATTGTACAACTAAAATGAGATTCACAACCTTTTTACCCCCTTGAAAGAGGAGAAGACCCTATGGACGAAGTTGTGAGATTTATGTTTTGAGTATCTAATGAACAGGAATGACTTTTCTGGTAGTTTCATGGTGTTGCGGATGGTGTGATCACCAAATTACGTAAAACAAAAGATACAAAAAACACTGAACAATACCCACACCACAACACAAAAGCCAACCAACAATGGCTTCCGCAACACCAAGAAACACCCACTTTCCTACATTCAGATGTTCATGGGATTTTGGCTGTTTTTACACTTAGCCTAAACACGAAAAAAAATATTCGGCATGTCCGAGAGCATGGGACTGATTCATTTCTGATTCATTTCCGTGCCAAACACATACACCATAATATTAGCTTTTGTACATTTTTCTCATTACATTTCCTCTATTTGCATGCTGTTTCTTAAATTGAACATAAAAATTATAACGCATCAATTGTTGGTGGAATCCAACTGTTTTTTAACCTTTCTCATCTGATTTTTTCCGGAAATATGTACAAAAACTAAATTACGATTATTAAGCAAGCAATTTACTTACAAATTATCTGACATTGCAACATGTAAACAACAACGATATCCTTAACTTTTTTCAGCATGTCCGAGATCATGGGACAAAAGGAAAATCGGCTGATTTAGCTAGCCTCATGAGATAGCTTTAAATTCCCGACGGGAATTCCGGAAACCGGTCCAACCATGACGAAAGCGACCTTTGTGGTGACAAATAAAGACTGAAAAAAAATTGTTACATAGACTGCTAAACAATCGTATTTCTTGCGTTGGTCATACGAATGCGCGCGGTCTTGGAACGAAAGGTCTGGAGCGAGTGTGAATATGGAGAGTGGGACTGGGAAGAGACGCTAAGCTTCGCTACGGGTGTGCGAGGCTGTGTGTGGCTCCCGCGCTCCGCGAGCGGGTATCCACGCTTCAGACACTTTCGGCGCTTCGCGCCTTTGCAAGCGAGCCAGCGAAAAAAAAAACCGACTGTTTTACAGTCTTATTGTTACATAATTATATTACACCTATCTTTTACCATCTTTATCTCCTTATCACCATGTTTAGTCTTATCACGAATGTAGTGTTTCACTGTGAAAGCGGTACATTGAAACATTCCCATCTTGCCTAATTCTGGATACGGCTTTTTCCCAGACCTTCACGGTCATGCATTGGTGACGTACGTATCCGTGATAACCGCGACGAAATAACGAGCCTAGGTACTTGGCAAGTTCACATGGAACATACTATTCTGAGAATAATTTAAAGCTATCTCATGAGGCAAGCTAAATCAGTTAAAACACGTTAGACAATGCTGTGTCGTCAAACGCTGCAAGACCCTTTGCTTTCGTAGGGCCAACCTCGTTCCCAGGGTTACTTCAGGAAGAGGACCCTGGGAACGAGGTTGTCGAAGGGCTTGACGAATTCGATTAAAATACAGAATGAATATGTTGTGGTGCAATTTTATCCTTGGTGCAAATTTTATTTTCCTTTGTTTTTGGGTATGGTAATGTATGATAATGTATGATAATGAGTTTTGAACAAAGGAAAATAAAATTTGCACCAAGGACAAAATTGCACCACAACAAATACATCAAATTCGAGCTCCATTATTTTGGGTCATGTCGTACGTCCTTTGAACGAGTTGTTTTATTGGCTCACCAAAACAATAGATGAATGACCTAAACAATGCCCCTATCCCTATAAACAATAGTAGGTACTGTTTTAGAACGGCCAATGAAAATAGAGGTTTATGAGAGGTACGTGTAAAATCGCAAAAATTAAAGAACCAATGTGAACAACACCATAGCGAAAATGTTTCAATAGGATAAACGGGTTTCGCTTAAACATTTCTACTTTAGTGTGAACGCTAACAAATTTGTTGTACACAAACTACAACTCATTGTTTGCTTTGTTTTCATGGCGCACAGTTTTGAAAATGTTTGCGAGATTATTCTGGCTTGAGCAAGTGAAAGCCTCGAAAAATGTTTAGCGGGAGCTGTTTACGAGCAAGAAAAAGAAGAAACCAAGACAAAAAGTGTTCTTGGTGACTTGAAAAAAACTGAAACAAATCTTCGAAAAGTCGAGCGCTACGAGGCAAGTTCGTAATTTTACTCTTTTTACTTTTCTGTTCATTGTATAAAGCAAATAGATTCCATTTGGATGTGTCTTTTCAGTTATAAATTACAGAAGATGTCAAAATGTGATAACATCAGTGATACACGAGCCGCCATTTTTTTGTTCTCAACACTTTGACGTCATCTGTGATCTATAACTGAACAGACACGGCAAAATGGAATCTATTTGTTAAATGCCTTGTTTTGTTTGTCACTCGTGAGTTTTGCAGGTTTTTACACCGAGGTAAACCCCATTTTTCGCTAAAGTTAACGAAAGTTCGTCCATTCGAAGGTGTCTCCGTTTGAAAACATTCTCCACAGTGGAATCATTTGAAAACGCATCCGTATGGGCAGGATAATGTGTAATGCGTCAGTCAATTCCAGAAGAGATCTCCTCCCTCTCCCCCCCCCCCCCTCCACCTCCTCCACTCCCCCCCCCCCCCCCTTTATTGAAATCCAAACACGCACAATATACACGGAAATAGAAGCCGTTTATTGTTTCAAAATCTGCTCTAATTAAACACGGAGAGGCGCTCTTTAAGACTGGAAACTACCATGTTCAAGGCTCTATCTATAGCACTATTACCTGACACCTCAAAGTCTGCTGCCATCTCACACTCTTGTAAAGATCACGGATTCAAGCACCTTTCATTTTCAAGTGCAGCAACAAATATCTCCATTAAATTAGTAACAAACGGTATTATCTCTATTATTTGCCTGTATAGACTAGAGACGTAAGTAGCAAAGTTTCCAGCAAGCACATTTGCGAGTCCTTGGAAAGGAAGGTCATTGCCTGACACCACTTTTCCAAAACCTACAATGGCAGTTGTTTAGAGAAAAAGCAGTTACGTGAACAAATGTCTTTGCGTGACAGTTTCCTTTTCCAAAAGCAACAATAGCAGTTGTTTAGGGGGAAAGCAGTAACGTGACCAAATGTCTTTGCGTGACAGTTTTCAAAGCAATTTCAACAGTTCTTTATCCAAAAAAATCACACCAACGTTTATTCCAAGGGAAGGAGAAGTACTCTATTATGAAACAAACTGTTCTGCTGTGGCCCTGCTGGTCCAAAGCCATGGACGCAGTATTTTTTTTTTACAAATCAAGGACAAGACATTCTTTCCCCGCATACTTTGTTTTCCAAGCGAAAGGCGTGCGTGATCCAGCAGTCCAGTCCAATCCAGAAGTGCAGAATGCGTGATCCAGCAGTCATTTAGAAGTCCAGACCAATTCAATTTTTCCCAGTTGACGCATCTTTCCAATCGAATCTCAAGAGTGCGTTTTTACGTCAAAGCGCAAAATCCGAACAAGTGCTCACAAGCACTCCAACGAAAACTAGCAATCACACTAATTAAGTGCTGTTTATTTTCCCATTCTTCTACGGGAAAATTTAGAAATTTTATCAATTCAGTTTTTATGGCACTCTAAGCAGATAAAGATTTTAGTCTACATGTTTCACTTCTTGTGTTAAAAGCCTATGGCGTTCACGGCATATCGTCAACACTAGGCCTTATTCATGTTTTAACATGTGTCCTGGTCTTCTCTGTTTCTTGGCTCCTGTAGATATCTCATGTGTGTGATTTATGCCAAACCAAATCCCTCAGGGCACTCATCCACAGCCTTGTTTAACATGGAGCGCAGTTTATCATATGTCTCATACGCCGGCAGATCAAGCTGGTTGAAGCTAAAAACAAAAACAGAAAGAAAGACATAATTACTGTTCAGAAGAACAAAGAAAAACAAAACATCTGTGAAGTTTGAAGTTACCCGAACGAACTTTGAAACATAAGGTTAAGGTGGCCGAACACAGTTTCGCGGGCGGTCAGCAGCAATTCGCGTGACGGCGCGGGGTTTTAGAAAGAACGTGAGAGATCCGTTTTGTAAACAATGTACATGTTGTGGTTCAATTTTATCCCTGGTTCAAATTTTGTTTTTCTTTGTTTAAGTAACAATCCGTGTAAGAAGTAGGCAATTCTCTATTGTTCCGCTGCATTTCGCTTTCCCCACATAAGAATGTTTAGATTTTCGTACTGAGAATACGTCAACCTATGGACAACATGGTTTTGAAATAAAATTTACTGAAACTTTATTTTAAAGCGATGTTTCTTTTGTGTTACAAGATTTCATCCAATCGTGAGACTCCAAAACAATGGCCAAGACTAATTTTCCATGTTCCCCACATGGAATTTTTGTTGCATTAAAAATCACAATAGTTTTCACAAAAAGGGAATCAATTAGTAAACTAGAGATAAATAAATGAGCTGCCTGATGAAGTTATGGTAGATTTTCATGAAACCTCTTTAGCGGTACTTTTGCATGGTACCATTTGCTTTTCAATATTTTACAAAATGAAATTTGGGATTTTATCTTTGGTACTCTTGGAAGTTAAAGGGTTAATATGTTGGCCCAATTGTTGGGCCGATGTTGGGCCGATGTTGGAACCGTTTGAAAGGCCTCCAACATTAGCCCAACATCCGTCCAACGATGTTGTGTGAATATTAGAACCTTACGGAATCAAAACGGCAAAACTTACCAAGTGTGCGCTGAGGGTAATCTGTCTGTGGACCGATCGTCACGGTGGATTTGGAACTTCTGGAATCCATTCATTCCTTCAAGGGCGGCAAATCCCTGTAACGGGACCTTGCTTGTACCAGTGACAAACTGAAGAAATTTAGCACGATCTGCCTGGTCGAATGATCGCAAAGCTCTCCAGAACCACTGAATCTTAAATAACAAAATTGGATAAAAGGAATAAGACAGTCGGTTTTCGGCAACATAGAGGAAGACATACAAATTATATTTAAGGAGGCTCGTAAGGGTTTCTTGCTTTCAAAAGCGTGTCTAAAATGACGAAAGATTAAAAAAATGACGCAACCGATCATATTGGACATCTATACGATGCTATTATCAAGCACTACTTTAAGAGTGCTTATGACGTCATAGCTATTACCATGGCAACAGTACAGTTTTCTGAAAAGAGCCTGCAATTTACTTAGTTTTCGCCATTAATCTTAAATCTAATTAATCTTAATCTAATTAATTAATCTAATTAATTAATCTTAAATCTAATTTGGTGACCTAGAAGTTTTTCTCTCATTTTGGAAGGCACCATTAATTTTCTATTCCTTTTGGCGGTATGACAAAAATCTATCGAGTAGAAATCGAGTTATTTCCAAAACAGGTTGTTGACAGATAAGAAAAAAAATTCCGCAAGATAATTTTTTGTCATACTTTTGTTTAACCTGGAAATACCAAATACCGCTTGCATGCAGAAAATCAGGATAGGTCACCGAACAAACGTTCGAGAAGAAGAGGAACATTTTATGCTCGATTGATCTCCGGTTCGCGCGATTTTACGCAGTATTTTCATTTCTGATGAGCTATGCGGCTACTTTTGGATAGGAAAATGTGTGCATGACGAGTGCATGTCGAGTGCATGTCGAGTGCATGTCGAGTGCATGTCGAGTGCATGACGAGTGCATGACGAGTGCATGTCGAGTGCATGTCGAGTGCATGTCGAGTGCATGTCGAGTGCATGTCGAGTGCATGTCGAGTGCATGACGAGTGCATGTCGTGCGCGCACGCAGCTCAAAACCCTTCTTAGCTTCCTTAAATAAAAGAAAACATCTTAAATTAAGTGAAAAACGAAAGACAATATCAAGATGAAAAATATTTAGGACGATTAGAATGTAAAGGATTACAAACTGAATGATTTGATTATTATTTGCTTCGTCTGTTGTTTTTGTCTGTCTTTCTAGGCTGGGGCGCATACCTGTAATGAGCTTTCGGTGTATTTGTGATACTCCGTGTTTGCTTTCAAGTCATCCAAGTCGATATTCGGCAGTCCAGAGATAAGTAACTCCAACTCCTGCTCGTCAAATATCGATATCAGCCGCTTGGGAATGATCTCGTAGAATCCCTCGAGGAACGAGTCGATTTGTTTCCGAATAGCCCCTGTCATTTTCATCTGGCACACCAGTTTCACGTACTCTTTCTTGTTCTCCTCCGTCACAGCAATGTTTCGCCCATTAGGTTTCAGATCTCTGATTTCCGATAAGCCGAATTCTTGCACCTGACAAAAATAATAAAGTCAAGACGATGGAACCGATAGTCCCGACGTGCCGGTCACAATACCGTCAGTTGCATCTAAGCAAGGACGCGTCATGTGAAAACTTAAGTTAATTTGGTGTAAACTAATACTATGGCAGAATTAGTCATCAAACATTTGGCGTTTAAACAGCCACGAATTTTCCATAAGTGACCATTTAAATGAAAGTTATTGAGCAGTACTTTCCTGCGGTGCTGTTTATTATGCTGTACAAGGTCGTTCTAACTCAGTTTGAGTATGTGGATGAAATCCTACAGTGTGACCATTCAAATGAAAGCTACTGAGCAGTACTTTCCTGTGGTACTGTTTATTATGCTGTACAAGGTGGTTCTAACTTTTGAGTCTGTGAATGAAATCCTAAATTGTGACCATTCAAAATGAAAGCTATTGAGCAGTACTTTCCTGTGGTATTGTTTATTATGTTGTACAATGTGGTTTTAACTTTTGAGTTTGTGGATGAAATCCTAAATTGTGACCTGTCAAATGAAAGTTATCGAGCAGTACTTTCCTGTGGTACTGTTTATTATGTTGTGCAAGGTGGTTCTAACTTTTGAGTTTGCGGATGAAATCTTAAAGTGTGACCATTCAAATGAAAGCTACTGAGCAGTACTTTCCTGTGGTGCTGTTTATTATACTGTTTATTATAGAGCGTATGCACATGACGTCACGGCGGCCATATTGGTGTACCAAAACAATAGAACGGCGGCCATGTTGGTGTACCAAAACAATCCTGTGGGATTTGAACGCTTTTCTTATGTTAACACTTTCTTTTGTTCCAATAAATTTGCATAGCTGCTTGCCACGTGAGTGCATACGCTCTATACTGATTCTAACGTTTGAGTCTGGATGAAATTTTGAAGTGTGACCTTTCAAATGAAAGCTGTTGAGCAGTACTTTACCGTGGTGTTGTTTATTACGCTGCGAAAGTGGTTCTAACGTTTGACTCTGCAGATAAAATCCTAAAGCGTGACTATCCATAAATTAATTGAAAGATGTCGAGCAGAACATTCAAGTGGTACTGTTTGTATAGGGTTTTCTTTCCTTCAGGGGCAATGTTTTTGGTTAAATTGGTTGGTTTATTGGTTTATTGGTTTTCAACACTGTTACATTAATTAATTGATCTAAATGTTTTAGACATTTCGTAGGAACGCCTACGATTGTCTGAAGAATAACAGGAATAGATTGCAGGGTACATTACCTCCGTGCTAAACGTTAGCTCCATGCCAATATCACTCAGATCGTGATCCAGTAAATATTGCAGACCTTGATAAAACGAGTAGTCGAACGACTCTAGATCTGTAAAGTGCACAGCCTTGCCCAATATGTGCTTGTAGAAGGAGCGTGTGAAGAAACAATCTAGCAGCTTGTTGTCGTAAATTGCCTTCGCCACGATCCTGGAACAATAACAACATTTATGATTTGTGATTTATGTGGTTATTGTTAGCGAGTGCTGTCCGGGAAATATTTCGTGTCTGCGTTATTTTCAACGAAACTACAGCAAACCAGGCGTGCGTTTCTAGAAACTCCTAAAGACTTTTCGGGCCCGAAAGCTATTTCAGTTTTTAAATGTAGTTTCTAACGAAAGGCGTTAAGTTTTTAGCCCACAAATCAGCTAAAGTTGTGTAGCAAACGTAAGATTTTATTGCTTAGCTTTCAAAATCAACAAAAACCGAATCTTTATTGGTAAACATTCTGCATGTAACACACCCTTTTGGGTCCGAAAAGTTTTCCGGACTTTCGAGAAACGCACGCCAGGGCCGTAGGCAGGATTTGTCAAAATTGGGGCTCTTAAAAGCCTCCTACGCGCTATTGGGGCATATTTTGTTTTTCTCTCCCTTATATTCGCGATTTTTGGCTTCACAGTTTTCTTTTTTTTTTTCTGCTGAAAAATGTTTCAAGAAAAAAAGGACATTTTTCAAAATATAAGAGTCGGTGGGTAGGCCAAACTTCCCTTCGATTTTGCGAGGGAATTTACTCGGCCTTTTTGTGTTAAATCATCCTTGTTAAGACATGAATTGACACATCTTTTCTTGCGGCAAGAAAAAAACGACGTGTCGAAACAACTGGTGTTGTCATAAATTGAACACTGTCTTTAGTTAGCTCCTAGGTCTCAGACAGTGGGGAGTAGTTCAAACGCGAACGCCAATGTGAACGCCACAATAAAACAGGCGGAGACTTGAGGGAAAAGAGGGCGCATCCTCATTTCCTTGAATTTCCAGTTTATTTTTGTCGGCATAATCTAATTTAACTCTTTCCTACTATCAGGCAGCCTGGAACAAGCTGTAATGTGTTTATCCATTGAGCAGGCCTTAATGCGCGTTTAAGAGTCATAGTGTTAAGCCCAAGTTCTATTTTTTAGTTTACCTGCCGACGAATTTGAAGTAACTCAAGTGATTTGAGTTACAGTTGGAGCTGGGATTCGGCTGGTATGTGACCCGGTCGCCGGGGGAAGTCGTGAACAAAGCGTAGTTTGGGTTGAACATCTCCCGGGACATGATCACAAACCACTCCCTCAGTAATCCTCCGGCATCTTGCCCCTCTTCGCCCTCAAACACCACGTACAGCCGGCATTTCATCTCTTCCGACGATCGCCGATGAAGCTCGCGGAACGAGTCTTCGAACACATGCTCTCGCCGTATGTGGATGGTCAAATCGTCTCGTCGGATTCCTTCGTCAAGACGCTCCAGCTCTTGTCGGAAGAATCGGCGTTTGACATCAAAGTCGAGTACACGCGTGTGGTCCACGAGGACTGCGAATGGCCCGTCGGCGAGGTGCACGGTGGACTGGCGAAGGATCTGGTTCAACACGGTTCGGTGCTTCTCTGTAAACAATAATAACAACAATAACAAAGTTTCACCTTATCTCCACCGCGGTCAAACGTCCTAGGCGTTTTTCGTTTTATTTAGCGAGATTTTATTTAATATTAACTGGAAATATGGGCAAAGATATATAACAAAAATTAGTTGGCGTTACTATCTTTTAATTTTTCTCAAAATGACGAGCTTTTTACCGTTGAAAACTGACCAAAACTCTTTGCGCCTGATCAAAATGATGTTGGCAAATGGCGCCGACAATTCTGTAGTTCACAGTTTTTAAACGCTTAGAACTTTTTTGGTAAACTTTCAAAACGTTGGTAAATTGACAGTGTATTGGCAATATATTAAACTTTAAACAGTGAAAATGACAACCTTGAATTTTAAGTACTTTGCTTAACTTTTGCAAATTTCTCTCGTTTGACCGCGGTTAACACCTTATCGCTTACGGCAGAGTGAATGGACAAATTCTTGCAGTAAGACCATTCAAATAAAAGCCTTTTAGTCGTACTTTCCTAAGGTTATGTATGTTTTTCAGTATTTTTTAAAATAAATCTGGGGATTTTCTCACGTTTCGAAAGTGCTCGCTTTGTGGTTAAGGGGAGTTGGCACAGAATGAAAACAAAACGGGAAACCACTGTTAAAACAAATTCACGTTAAATAGTTGGAAATAAGGTATTTCCAACTATTCAAAGTCAGTTTCTTTCAAGAGTAAACGTTTCCTTCGAGGGGTTTACGGGCTAAAAAATTGCTTAACACGATTTGACTCTTGCAAAAAGAAGAGAAAATCGAGCCTCGTCGTTAAAAATATATATCTATCTCACCAGCAAATCGAAGGAATTTTTGCGTGTCTGATGGCAGGTCTGACGTCACAGAGGTGACTGACATCTGACGGCTGGGGCTCACGGGGCCTGGGGAGAGTGGTCCGGGTGACGCAGGCATGACTTCCGAACTCAATGAGGACAACCGCTGACCAGAGCGCTGTTGTTCGCTTTGGTTTTGGCTTGAACTGCTTTCCTGCAAAACAAGACACATCAGATGAGTTATCGGCTTTCACTTCAATTCTGTGCTGGAAATAACAGCCGGTCACCATTAGACATTGTCTAACCAAATTTCTAAAATTTCAAAAAATTCTTAAAATAATTTATCTCATTCAAAATGGCTTAAATCTCATTCCGGTTTGTTCTCTCTTCAAGGAATTTCCTCTCGGTGCTCTTAGTGTACGAGCAAAGCTAAAATAGAACCCGTGACATTGCAACTCCAATTACTACAAGATAAATCCATTGTGAGCCAGTACCTGTTTTTCAGTGCCGTGTACAAGGAAGAATGCCTCCACAGCAGGCTGCAGTACCAGTACAGCATGACTATCAGAAGTCCGCCCCAGCTCAGACAAACACTCCCCTAAGGTATCCCATAACTCCTCTAGGGTGATCTGTTCACTCAGTAGTGGCAGCTCAGGCTCTTGAGGGGCTCCTGATGTAGACGCATCTGCCGAGACGACAAAGTAAATTCTCCTTATTCATTCCCATACTTTACTTATTGCGATAGTTCGGAGAATTCATTAAAAATCAGAAATTTTTCCTTACTTTTCTCTGTCAAAATCGATCCTTCTGACTTTTGAGTTTATGAAACTATGTTTTTGACATAAATTTAATACAGTTCAACCCCCTATAATAAGAATACCAAAGGGAATGGTGGCCATTTAATATGGAGAGGTTTCAACACCACTGTCGTAGAAACATAAACACATGGCTGTTAAATTGAAGAGAGGTGTCTACTGTGGGCAGATTGCTAGTAGCATGCCTAACAGGCTCTTTGTAGTGTGGAAGCGCGAAGCGAGAGCAATGAGCGTGGAACGTGAGGCACATCTCTCTCCTTTCTCTCCTTTGCTTCCCACGCGCTCCGCGCACGTTGCTCACGCACCATAAAACCACCTGTTGTGCAGGCGACATTTGCAGACACGTTAAATTGGGACACCTCATGCGACACTCAAATTCAGATTAACAGTCCGTGTTCCCCTCTCCCAATGTTGAAAACCAACAGATCTGATGATCAACAACAGATCTGATGATCCTGGAATTGTAGGTCGTTGCTGGAGGTTCGACCGAAGTCAAAATTATATTGTACAAATAAACTAACCCTGTTGTGCACTTGCACCCTCCTGTCCTCCCCCCTCAGGTCTATTTCCGTCCTGGCTGTTTTCTCCTCGAGCCCCGGGTTCATTCCGCTGACCGCCAATTCTCCCAAAATCCCCTTGGGGGTCGGAACGAAGAGAGCGCATGTGCGTGAATGCTTCATAGATGGCTTCTGCCTCGCTTTCGATTGCTGCAATCACAGCACCAAGACCACGTGACCCTTGGACAAGCCGCTGAATGACCGAACTTTCATCCGTTACTACAATTCAATGAAATAAATTGCAAAAGATTAATCAGCGCTAAAAAAGCCTTTAGGTTAACCCTTTCACTCCCAGAGCAGGTCAATTATGGAGACATGTATTGCTAACTTTGGAGTCCGTGGATGGAAACCTATGGTGTGACCATTCAAATGAAACCTCTTTGGCAGTACTTTTGCATGGTACCATTTGTTTTTCAATATTTTACAAAATGAAATTTGGGATTTTTCTTGAATTTTGATGTTTGGCACTCTTGGGAGTGAAAGGGTTAAATCAGTGGTAAGGTGCACCACCCACCTCTTCTTTGTGGAACTCTCCCTCGTGACGCTGTTGATCCAGTGACAGACCGCCGTGCCGCCTCCCTGAGCTGCAGTATGACCTTGAGTACCCTCAGCAGTAACGCCTGGCTTGATGTTTTACACGTCAGAACGGGCATGGAAGGCAAATGAAGATCGTATCGCACTTGTCTGTTTTGCTGTTGTCTCCGCGCTCGGGATCCAGCAGGCGCGGTTGCCCAGCCGGCTTGGTGGCCGCCCCTTGTTGGTCTCCGAGGGGCAGTGGGGAGGACGAGTGACGCTGGTCTCTTGCCTGTGGGATAAAGTCATAATATCAGGATTGATTATTTTTACTTGCGTGAAACGGGTGTAAATAAAACGCACGTAAACAATTTCCACTGTAGCGTTACTTGTACGTGCGTATTACGAGCGTAAATAAAATAAGAGATGATGTATGAATGGCTTGCGTAAACGTGAAAAGGTGAGCACGGTTCAACATTTTACGTTTACACAAGCCGTTCATACATCGTCTCTTATTTTATTTACGCAAGTAAACGCACGTAAAAATAAGGCGACTTAGGAGCCAAATAAGGAAAAAAGACACGAAACCTGTACGACCAATGCACAACTTGTGACAAGGTTATGATGGAAACAACATCGCTACTAACCTTTTTTGGTTTCTGACTCGTCCTTCTGAGGAGCATTCCTATTGTGCTCTATCAGTTCTACCAACAGCGTTGCGATATTTCTTTGCAGAGTGTCTCCTATACTCCGAGCTCCCTCTAAAAGCAGCTGCAGCACACTGTCTCGTGTTTGCGGGTTCAGGCGCGAAATTTGCAATAGTAGAGTGGTGGCATCTTCGAGCCCCTCCTCGGAACACATTCCTGACGTCAACACGTTAACAACGAGCCGCAGATGACTTTCCATGACCAAAGAAGTCTTCTCTTCTGGGGGATCTTTGGGCATCGTGAGTGATGTAGTTGTTAACAGAGAGCTGCCCGCACTTGAAGCCTGCGATGTGGTGTCAACAGGGGGTGTCACCTCAACCACCATGGGTTCCACCATCCCTGGATGGGATGAAATCTCGCTGGGGTGAGACAAGGGCTCATCAACCGACCCGCTGTCGAGTGACTCTACTTCATGCGGTTCACCTCCGGCTTCCGAAGATCTTTCAACGATTAAAGACGAAGCCACCGACTCGGTTTCCGAACCGGGTGTGTGAACCGTCGGGTGATGCGTTGTCAAGCTTTCCTCAGGCATATTCACGGTTACACTTGTCACGGTATTGAGAGATGGTGTGACAGGTTCGGCCACTGGTACCTGAGCTATTGTCTCTGGAGGAACAGTCCCCGATGACGCAATCTCGCTACTCTCTGATTGTTTGCTTGATGTGCTGGGCATGTCCGGAAGGGCAGCTGATGTTACTGATAACAGACGCAAAAGTTTGTCTGTCACAGCAATGCTCTCCTGTACCACAGGGTGGGCAAGTGCCACCAGTAACTGTCCAATAGGAGCTGTAGAAAATTCCTGTAATTCTTCTGTAGGTGATTCAGTGGTTGGTGAAAGGAGCGAGTGGCTTGAACTCGCTTTAGCGGCACTTTTGCCCTTTCTTCCAGCGCCAGCAGTGTCCAGTTTAAGAAGGACATCCCAAAAGTCTGTGCTATCTTGAGAGGCGGGAACAACTGGTTTCCCTTCAGTTGATGAACTGTCTTCCTTACTGCAGGACGGATGCGCCTTCGCCGCTGCAAATGGCGTAAAACTAGCTGGGAAGCTTTTCGCTAGGAATAACAAGGCATCAAGCACGTGCTTACAGACGAAATGCGAAGCTTGTGGGTGTATACTAACAAAGGTACTTCGTTCAAGTCCAGCTTTGCCTTGCCGCTTTATACAAAACACATTTGTCCGTGACCCAAGAGAGGTGCGTACACCAAACGAGAGCCAAGAGTGCTGTTTTGAGGATTTTGAATCTGACGCGGAGTGTTCTTGAGTGCTTAAGTACTCCTCAAGCCTGCACGGGCTTTCAGTTCTATCAGGCTGGCTACTAGATGAAGCCTCACCTTGTGATGAGCTCTCCACAGAAGGTAAAGGGCAAGATCCATCCGCATTTTGCCCGCTAGTTCTTCTAAGAATCGCGATCATGGCGTTAACAAGCCAAGAGCGAGTTTCCTCGTGATAGCACAGGTTTCTCAGCACCTTGTGCAAGCGTCCAGTGTTAAGCCGAGGTTCTTCCACAAACAGAAGAACAAGGAGACACGAAAGCGCCTCGTGGTCCAGTAAATGGCGTCCTATGACCTTTCGGTTGGGAGGAGGGAGTGAGGGAGGGCCGTTTGAAAATCCCGTCACCCTACCACTCAGTCCTCCCCCGGCGGGAAGGAGCCTTGAAAAATGGGACCCTCCTCCGTGACGCGATAATGCAGAGTGACGAAGAAGAGCGGAAATGGCCGACGCGCGGTCTCCGCTGCCGAAAGAAAAACGTTCCTGTAGAAGCCTATGGTGCCGGGCCTCTATCTCTCTCCGCAAAGTCTGGGCCTCAGAGGCGAGGTCGGTTGGTAGCAGAGGTAGTAGAGAATCGTCTATGTCTGCTAAGACAGTTTGCCGCAGGGAAGGCGCCAGGTTACGTAGGAAAGATCCCGGATCAACGGCCTGCTCGGGAGTGGCTGTTTGGTTTCGACGTCTCTCTTGTTCAATGCGCTGCTGTTGAAGGACCTGCAAATCAAAGAGTTCAACACAAAAGTGGTCACAGATGCAATGGTAAATACTAACTGAAGGGCTTAGTGGAATCAAAGGCTTCTACGAGCCAACTCGTGAATACGAAACAATCTTCCGACCCTCCCCTCCCCTCTCTTACGTGCTTTGCTCCCCGTCTGCTACAACTCGTTAAGGCTTCGCATAGAGCAGTTTTCAATCGAGTGTCGTAAAACCAAAACCAAAGTAATTACTCTGACCAATCACAGCAGTCGTAAACAATCCAATGAACCAATCAGATGTCGGCGGCGCCAAGCGCGGGAAAACGCGTGCGAGCAACTCACGATTGGTTTTGGTTTTACTTCTGATTGGTCGAGAAAGTGGCGCGAGATTTTTTAGCCAATCACAAAGCGCAGCAATGAAAAACCAAAGCGATTGTGTAATTACTTTCGACACTCAACTGAAAACTGCTCTATTCACAAGTTAAAAATTAAAAGGGGCACAAGTCTAGACATCGGATGAAAATGCTCCGAATTGGTTAGAAACTTCTATATTAATTTCGTTTCTTGTTTCAAAACTCAAGCTAATGATGACAACAACTAGTACTTCTAACATAATCATTCCTCCCGTGATATCCATTTGTAACATATTGCAAACCCTTCTACCTACAGAATTAAACGTGTAACCTGGTTCTAACTAAATCTGACCATTCGATAAGTCTAACATTCAAGTGGAAGTTAATTAAGCACTGCTTTGCTGTAATGTTATTATAATGCTGTACAAGGTGGTTCTAACTTGCGTCTGTGGATGAAATCCTAAAGTGTGACCATTCAAATGAAAGCTACTGAGCAGTACTTTCCTGTGGCACTGTTTATTATGTTGTACAAGGTGGTTCTAACTTTTGAGTCTGTGGATGAAATCCTAAAGTGTGACCATTCAAATGAAAGCTCCTGAGCAGTACTTTCCTGTGGTACTGTTTATTATGCTGTACAAGGTGGTTCTAACTTTTGAGTCTGTGGATGAAATCCTAAAGTGTGACCATTCAAATGAAAGCTCCTGAGCAGTACTTTCCTGTGGTCTGTTTATTATGCTGTACAAGGTGGTTCTAACTTTTGAATCTGTGGATGAAATCCTAAAGTGTGACCATTGAAATGAAAGCTACTGAGCAGTACTTTCCTGAGGTACTGTTTATTATGCTGTACAAGGTGTTTCTAACTTTTGAATCTGTGGATGAAATCCTAAAGTGTGACCATTCAAATGAAAGCTACTGAGCAGTACTTTCCTGTGGTTCCTTTATTATGCTGCACAAGGTGGTTCTAACTTTTGAATCTGTGGATAAAACCTACAGTGTGACCAATCAAGTGCTTTTAATTATTTTCAGTATTTAACAAAATAATATGTGACTTTTCTCAAATTCTTATTTTGGCGCTCTTGAGAAAAAAAAAAAAAAAAGAATTAACCAGCTTAAACAATGGTACTCAAGGAAACGTTGAGGTGTTTCACATACCTCTTCCTGCACATCAGGAGGTAAAGCAGCCAGAAATTCTGGGCTCACATTCAAGTCTGCTGTTCCCTCATTCTCAATGGATGCAGCATTTCGCTGAGATGGTGGCGGTGGATGTAATCCCAGTTGCTCCGCTAGAACCTCACGGCGAATAGCCTCTGGTAAAGCTTCCAAGAACGAAGGATCCACGCCATCTGGGATTGGGATACCATCTATTGTTAGGGCTGCGGCCTCTCCGCTGGTGCCTGGCTGTTCGGTTTCTGGAGCAGGCACGGCTGCTGAGATCTCTTCTGATGTTTCAGGAGCGGCAAGTGGGGGTTGTAACACGCCAGCTAGTTGTAACAAGCAAGAACAGCTAATGGTTAAGATACATTGGTAATTGAATATGGAATACATTTGAATCTTTTGAATCTTTACGTTAGTTCATCAACCCCCACCCCCACCCCCTGCGTCCAACTCCCCACCCTCCTCTCCCTCTAACGCCTTCCCCATTAGTGAAGCAGGTGACATAGCCAAACGACTGATCGAGTAAAATTCAGTCCCACTGCCAGAAACTCGTTCAACGCTTGGTGTGTTCACGAGTTAAAAACAGGGTTTTAAACTTGAAAATATACGCACCAGTAAATGCAGAAGCAAACGAATCCTGAGCAGACTCCGCCTCTGTTGTGGCAACAGTTCCTTCTTCACCAAGAGCCATGGGCGAACCATCACTTTCCTGCTGCCGTGCATCTTGGTCTGCACTCTCTGCTTCGCTGGCAGATCCCTGTGGGGTGTCAGCAACTGGTGGTGGTGGTGGTGGTGGTGCTGGAAGCTCATCTCCTGCCCTCAGGCTAGCTGCCTCCACTGTGGCAGCACTGATGATGTCCTGAACAACTGAGCTGGCACTGGTGGGAGGAGTAACTGCGGGTGCAGGTGCAAAATGGTTTTCACTATCATCAGCAGGTGTGGATGTCCTCACTGTATCTTGATCAGTTGATGTTGCAGAATTATCAACGACAGGTTCATCCATGCTCATGCTGACTAACACAGAGGCTTCACCTACGGCTCCTTGTTCAGTAGCTGCAGGTTCTGATGCGGCAGCAACTGGTTGCTGTTCAACTTGCATACCTTCGCCCTGAACTTCCATGGAAGCAGCTGCATCAGCCACTGCAGTACCTGTGTCTGTTGATGCGCCCTCCCCTTCTGCAGGTGTAGACGTCCCTCCGCCATCTTTACTGCTTTCTTGTTTCTTCTTTTCTTGTTCCTCCTTCTTTGTGGCAGCAGCCTTGGCCTGCGCCTCAGCTTTCTTCTTCTGCTCTTCCTCCCTCCCCTTGGTAATCTCTTCGGCCTGGAGCTTCAGCAGCACTGGAACGATCTCTGGCTTCACAGCTGCCACGCAGTAGTGAATGCCCTGTGCATCAAGAAGCTGTCCTTCTTCTGCCCAGCGTGTTAAAGCGGAAGGCACATTGGATGGTGTACCTTCACCAAAGTTTTCAAAAAATATCTCATCAGTGACTCCATCTTCCGTGCTCCTTGCTATGACTTGTATTTCATCGTGCATATGTCTGCTTCTGTGGCTAGCACCTATAATGAGCAACAATAGAATTACGGATGTTTATAAATAGTAAAATTTAGCCTCAAATTGTCAAAATACCTGTATTAAAACAGTGCTGGCTTTCTTAGTCGGACATTTTGAAGCTTCTAGCAATGAAGAAACACCGAAGACGAACAAAAGAAGCCAAAGAAGAGAGTGGTGACTAGAATGGATACTCCAAAATCAGGTTGGACCACCTCGGACGTATTTTTGAGACTTATAAAACGGAGTAACTGGTTAGCTTTCAGTTGAGGTTAGGGGTAGCAGTTTATATAGTTAAATTTAGGACTAAGCAGCCCGAGAAGCTAGGTGGTACAGTGGTACGGTAGGTTATGTAAGCCTAAGCCTAGCTGAGGTCACAGGTTCAATCCCGAGTGGGAATTTTAGATTTTCTTGTTTACACTTAAAATAAGTGTCGACATTACGTTATATAATTCTCCATAAGTGTCCGAGGTGGTCCAACCTGATTTTGGAGTATCCAATCTAGTCACGACCCAAAGAAAAGAGTCTGTAAACAAGCAGCCATCTTGGTTAACCTTAGTAACCAGGCTAAATAAAAACATATGCTCAAGAAATTTGCACGGTTACCAAGCTTGTTGTGACCTGAACAAAAGGCGGGCGAACGAACGAGCGTAAGCTGCAATCAAAACGGTGGGGCTTTATTCGATACAAGATTATTCGATGGATAGAAGCAAAGTTGAACTCAAAGTTCTTAGAGCCAATTCTCTGAATTGCGTTTTTTCCAAAATTTGGGGTGGGTTTCTTGGTGTTGCGGAAGCCATTGTTGGTTAGCTTTTGCGTTGTGGTGTGGGTATTGTCCAGTGTCTTTTGCATCTTTTGTTTTACGTCATTTGGTGATCACACCATCCGCAACACCAAGAAACTACCAAAATTTGAGCTTCAAAACCCGGGGTGCGACTTATCCGCCGGTGTTTACCGAAAGTAACTTTTTTCATAAACAAATTTTTCTAGAACAGCAACAGTAGGTTGTCAAGTGAATTTTCCAAGTCACAAGACAATGGAAAAACATTGAAAAACCGAACCGACCTTTTGCAACCTTTTTCTCCTGCCCATTGACATTCAAAGGCGAGTATTTATAGTTTTAATGCACTAGAAAAGAAATTTTACATTTTTTGGCTTCCATTGATGCAAACACGTCTTTTGACTACAAGGTAATACCAAAAAGTGGTCACGTTGTCCAATACTGTCGACGTTAATGTAGATCACGTGACGTGATAACGTCATATGACGCGGAAATTGCATCATCATTCCGAATGGTCGCCATCTTAGGTTTCCATCCGCCAAACCCCCCCCCTCTCCCCCTGCCCCCCCCCCCCCCCCCCCCTCCCCAGGGTTTGAATGGGATTAAGGAAATTTAATACACTGTATTAAGGCCCCGCCAAACGAACGCAACATTTCAACGCAACATTGTTGTATCGTGTTGTGAAGGAACTGGCCAAACGCGCGCAACATGTTGCAGCATGTTGGATGGTGTTGGATAAGTTTAAAAATGGTCAAATTTGGGTTGTTTCTTGGTGTTGCGGAAGCCATTGTTGGTTAGCTATTATGTTCTGGTGTGGGTATTGTTCAGTGTCTTTTGAATCTTTTGTTTTACGTCATTTGGTGATCACACCATCCGCAACACCAAGAAACTACCCAAATTTGATCCAACATGTTGCAACAGGGTGGCCAAACGCGTGTTAACAAGTTGCGCGCTACGATGTTGCGTTGAAATGTTGCGTTCGTTTGGCCGGGCCTTTACTTCTTAGGACTACCTGCACTGAACTGTAGCCCATCCGATGAACTCTCGGGTCCCAGAAGGTTCTGAATCACGGCAGGCAAAGGAGGCTGACTCACCCCTTGAGGGTGAGACAGGTGAATTGACTGAGTCTGGTGGGTGTGATGTCTGGGCCCGGTTACCCTGAGGCCGTGAACACGGGACAGGCGCTGGGCCATGCTGGAAATGGTCTCTGGTTCGTCATCTTGAGACACGGTCATCATGAATGTACCAGCGAATCTACCACCATGAGGGCCAGACATCCAATCCAGATGGCGACCTGAACATCAAGAAAACATTTATGAAATTATTTTAATGTACGCTTCTTAAGGTTACAGTGTACCTTCAGATCGAAAATTTATTGGAATTTTTTTTTGGCGCCAAAATAAAGTTTACAGAATAAACTTTCATCCAGAAAAAAATTATCGAAAAATAGTGAAAATTGACGGAGAAATGACGGTACAACTTTTGTGGGCGGAGTTTGTTTATGAAGCGATATGTTTTTTTAAGCGCTGTTTTCTCAAAGTTAAATTTTCGAAAATGTTAGAGACTGGATAAAATGTTCAGCCGTTCTGGCCTTATTTTGTTAGCAGATAAGGGGGAAGGCCCTCCCCTAGATCCGTCACAGAATGTAGCTGCACTGACCTGAGCCTTCATCAAATGGAAGGTAGATGTCATCTTCTTCGTAGATTCTGAAGGAGTCATCTATCATATCACCACCATCTTCATCCATGTCACTACCACCTTCATCGTCTTCGTCATCATGCTCATCATCATCATTATCATCCTCGTCATCATCTTCTCCTTCCTCTTCCTCCATCACATCAACTCCACTAGACGCTTCCATCACTCCATCTTCTCTTTCGTCAATGGCACCTGAAAGGAAAATTTCATCAACTTGAGTAAAGTTAGAGTTAGAGTTGCGCAAAAAGGGGGTTAGTTTTACAGTCTATAAACAAGGTGGTTCTAACTTGAGTATGTGTATGAAATCCTAAACTGTGACTGTCCAAATGAAAGCTACTGAGCAGTACTTTTCTGTGGTACTGTTTATTATGCTGTGCAAGGTGGTTCTAACTTTTGAGTCTGTGGATGAAACCCTAAAGTGTGACCATTCAAATGAAAGCTACTGAGCAGTACCTACCTGTGGTACTGTTTATTATGCTGTACAAGGTGGTTCTAACTTTTGAGTCTGTGGATGAAATCCTAAACTGTGACTATCCAAATGAAAGCTATTCAGCAGTACTTTCCTGTGATACTGTTTATTATGCTGTACAAGGTGGTTCTAACTTTTGAGTCTGTGGATCAAATCCTAAACTGTGACTGTCCAAATGAAAGCTACAGAGCAGTACTTTCCACTGATGCTGTTTATTATGCTTTACGATGTGGTTTCAACTTTTAGTTTGTGGATGTCATCCTAATTTGTGACCATTCATGAAGAGGTTTTTGGTTTTTAGTATTCCTGTCCCAAACTGCATTGAGGCTTTGCTACTTTCAGACATAAACTGCTCTCAAATTTTCTGCCTAGACTTCCGCTTACCTATCTGACATTAACCAAGAATATAGCAGGTCACAATGGTACATAGAACATCTTATTGGTGAGAAATAGCCTTGTAAAATTCATTAATAATTCATGAGGGTACTAACAAATAGAAATGAGCCATTCCAATCACGTGGTTACAACCACTAGTGAGTTGCATCTGGAATGTGAATTTCACAAGTTGTTTACTACATTCGTGTCTGTGTTGTATCGCTGCGCCTCGAGATGGTATAGGCTGATACAACACTCCCGCTCATGTAGTAAACATTACTTACAGTTGAAATTCCACAAGTATCAACAAAACAAGAAATAAATCACAAACCTTCGGGTCCTGGTACTGTATCAATGTCTTCTTCTTCATCGTCATCCTCGTCATCCTCATCATCATCGTCATCATCATCTTCACCATCGTCTTCATGATCATCATTTTGATCACCAGATTCTTCAAAAGTGAACACCATGGTCTCGTCATCGCCTTCTCTCTCATGGTGATCGCCATCATCGACGTCAGAATCTTCACCTACATCCTCACCACCACTGTTCTCATCAGAAGAGTCACTGTTGCTGTCACTGGAGTCAGGGTCAATCACATATGTGGTCTCCTCTACGACGCGCCCATCAGCCATGCGGCGAGTCATCACATGCTCTGCAAGGATGTTATTGTCAACATCTAATGTGAAAGGAACAGTTACTAAATGCAATGGAAAATATATGAATAACTCTTTAATTGAGTACTTAAAAACATTTGGGCATTGTATTGGGAGCAAGGATAGTGTATAGTGGTGAGAGCACTCGCCTCCTACCAGTGTGGCCAGGATTTGAATCCCAGAGGCGATGCCATAATTTATGTGGGTTAAGTTTGTTGTTAGTTCTTGTCTTTGCTCCAAGGGTTTCTTCTCCGGATACTCCAGTTTTCCCCCTCCACAAAAAACAAATTCCAATTTGATTTGGAAACAGTTTAAGTGAGAGCCACTTAGCAGATTTTCAGTGAAATTCCTATATTTTTATTTTTCATGACATCAGAACATGACCTTTGTGCATCATTGAAGATACTTAAGTAATTTTAGCAAAGGATTGACCAAAAATCAACAAATCCTTTGTGGTATAACCCCTTTAAAACCCTTTCAATGCTAGAGTCAATAATGAAGACATGCAGTGCAGTTCTAACTTTTGTGTCTGTCAACGAAATGCTATGGCAGTGCTGGAAATAATTTTTCTTACTTGAAAGGACATGTGTCCTTTCAAACCTCCAGTTTGATCGGACATTTTGCAGAATTGGTCAGACATCCACCATTTTGGATTTTTCCTGAGACAAAATCCGTAAGCATACACGACGTGCTATAAGAAAGTTTGCAATGCATTGTAGGGCGATTTCGAATGACACAGTCTTGTCTGAATTTTCTTGAATCGAGATAGCCTTTTACAGCAAAATAAAGGGTACAAGCTCAGCGTAAATACCTTTTGTAATGTTTTTGGAATCAAATGCGATGAGTTAACAAGACTTTCAAGGCAAAAGCTAAGTAATTTTTATGCTCGGGCACCATGTCCGAGCATAATTTAAAATTGGCGGGACATTTTCGAATTTTGGTCGGACAATGTCCGATGACCGACTGTTATTTCCAGCACTGCATACTATGGTGTGACCATTCAAATGAAACCTCTTCGCCTGTACTTTTGTATGGTAATATTTGTTTTTTAATATTCCATAAAACAAAATTCTTGGGTGTTAAAGAGTTAAAATGTTGAAACCATACCCTGTCCTGATTGGCCGTCAGTACCATCAGAGTTCAACAGCTCATCAACCATTTCCTGCAGTTCTTCGAGTTCTTCTTCTGATGCCATGGGAATGATGCTTCTGCCAGTGATTTCAGGAAGCGCCCATGAATCACTAACCGCTGCCGTGTTATCGGGTTGAGAGTCAGATGCTTGAGAATCCACATTGACTGCAGCTGAAAACAGAATTCACAAGGGTACTTCATGATTTTCTAGTTAAATGTACACCTTCTTTTTTCTCCCTAAAACAATTGAAAGGTTTTTTTTTTTTACAAGAGACGTTTTGGCCTGACAACACAATTGCTTCATACTGGCTTTCTGTTGTGTAACAAACATAGTTTAAATGACAAACTAAGTATATAGGTTTGCATAGTTTTTTTTTTCACCTGACCGCTAACCTGATAAGAATCTGCCTTTACAGGTGAATTAGCTACATAGCTAAGTGCTCGTCCACTATAAACAACATTTACATTTTTTTACATTTTATTCTACATCCAAAGAAGCTCAGAAAAAGCATAACTGATTCTTATTGTGCTTTGAAGCGCTGATCGGGAATTGCTACTATCTGTTGTCTTATATATTTTGAATGGAGTCTGTGAAAATATGATTTGCCTGTTGTTACAGCCAACACGTTTTCTAGCATTTCAAGAAGCTCTCAGTAAAGGCAAAACTGATTTATTATGATAAAAGACAAATAAACGAAATCAATCAAGCATTGCACTATTTTCCCTCTGTTTCAAGCTCAAGTTTCTCAAGTCCATGGTGCTTGTTACCTTCAGCAGATGTTCTTTCAGTGGACTGCTCATTATCTTCTGTTCCTTGCTGATCTGCTGTCTCGCTTGTCTGACCTAAGCACCATCACAGACAAAGACACAAATCAGTCATTTCAGACTACTTCTTCTGTAGGTGAAAGTATTAGTTCCAATGGCAATTATGGCAAGTTCACCATGATTTGTCTTGAGCCAACTAACTTGCATTAACTCTTTCACTCCCAGAGTCAATTATGTCCAGAGACATGTAGTGTAGTTCTAACTTTTAAGTCTGTGGACGAAATCCTATGGTGTGACCATTCAAATGAAACCTCTTTGGCAGTACTTTTGCATGGTACCATTTGTTTTTTAATATTTTACAAAATGAAATTTGGGATTTTTCTTGAATTTTGATGTTTGGCACTCTTGGGAGTTAAAGAGTTAAAGATCCATAAGCACTTACCATGATACTTAATGCATTGTTTATTACAAAACGTGAGCACCGTCCGCAATAAATAAGATAACAATAAGTTGTAAGTAACTTTCTCGCAGCTTTAACAGCATCACTCAAAGAACAGGTTAAAAAGATTATCTCAAAATAAACGAATACACACAAAACAGGCAACATGATTTCAATAGCAGTTGTAAATTTCACTAAAATTGGCAGACGATGTAGTATCAGCATTATCTGCCACAATGGAAACAGATTTCACTGCGAACGGCTGATTTTCATTGTCCATAAAATTCATTTACGACTGTGGTGCATTTTGGAAACTGATCAAGGGACTTTCATCCTTTCACTCCCAGAGTCAATTATGGAGACATATAGTGTAGTTCTAACTTTTGAGTCTGTTGACAAAATCCTATGGCGTGACCATTCAAATAAAAGCTCTTCAGCAGTACTTTTGCATGATACCATTTGTTCTAACTTTTGAGTCTGTGGACAAAATCCTATGGTGTGACCATTCAAATGAAACCTCTTCAGCAGTACTTTTGCATGGTACCATTTGTTCTAACTTTTGAGTCTGTGGACAAAATCCTATGGTGTGACCATTCAAATGAAACCTCTTCAGCAGTACTTTTGTATGGTACCATTTGTTTTTCGATATTTTACAAAATGAAATTTGGGATTTTTCTTGAATTTTGATGTCTTGGGAGTTAGAGAATTAAACACTATGCTATAACTGCAACATTGTAACATACCAGCTGAAGGGGCCTGCTGAGACTCTGAATCAGCTACTGCACCCTGTCCTCCAGTAGCTTGCTGATCACCACCAGCTGTTCTTTCTTTACCGGCTGCAGTGAGTGGAGCACTAGCGCTCTGTTGATTCACCATCCCGGACAGCTTCTCCAGAGGTTTCAACAGACAGTTGACAGTTGCCACAAAATTTGGGCTAGCCAGGTCTAAGCTGTGTGGAACTCGAGCTAAGTCATTCACAAGCCCTTTCTTCAGCAAGAGCTTCATAACACTGTTCGGCTGCGACGCTGCATGTTGGGCAGAGTGAGGCCCAGATTCAATCATAGTCTGAACTAAGGTGAATATGGCTTGGAGTCGGGAATGTTTTGCTGTGGACTCTGCCAATGCCAAAGCGCGTCCCAGAGATGCCTTCATCTCAGATATAAGTGTCTGCTGGGCTTCAGGAGCCTGGTGGCACGTAGCTATCGCCGCAAGTAAGATGCGCGCATAAGATGGAGTGTCTTCGTTATCTCCAGGGGAACCAGATGGAAGAAGATGATCAAGAATAAAGGCCAGGACTGGACCTTCATACTGTGGAACAAGGGATAGAATCACGTGATGCGAAACCTTTACATGTCAATGCCAGGCGTGCATTTCTCGGAACTCCAGAAGACTTTTCAGGCCCGAAAATTATTTTTTAAATGTAGTTTCTAACGAAAGACGTTGAAGTTTTTAACCCAAAAATCAGCTAAAGTTGTGTAGTAAACGTAAAATTTTATTGCTTAGCTTTCAAAATCAACAAAAACCGAATCTTTATTGGTAAACATTCTGCACGTAACACAGCTTTTCGGGTCCGAAAAGTTTTCGGAACTTTTGAGAAACGCACGCCTGAACTATTAACAATTTACCAAATAGACGCTTGTAGATATTAAAACTGACATTATCACTATTTTTTTTTCACTTCTGCTTCAGCATGGTACAGGATCATGCCAGATGTAATTGAGGCTGAACTTTTAAGTCTCATACCAAATAAAATTTCTAGGGCACAAACGGAGGTGTGACGGTAATAAACAGATTAACGTCATTGTTCTGAAAACATCTACTATACCCTGTTTGCAAGAGAAAGTAGATTTTATAACAAATAAAAGTTTAGATCAGCCCTGACTTCATACGTTGTTAAGTCTTCACAAGCCTAATGGCTCACTCTGTAGGATGAAGCGACTGAGAGTATTACTACTCCCCCTGGATGAGTTGCCAGCCCATCGCAAGGTTACAGGTTGAAAGTCCGACACCCTGACCATGGCGCTTCCACTGCAGTAACCTGTGCTACATTTTATTTATAACGGGACAATCTACAGAGAGGAAGTCGATGGCATTAAGATTTACAACTAACCTCTGAAGCAGATGACAACTTCGCATTGTGACTGTACTCTGTAATAAGCTGTCCTACACCTGCATATGATTTGACTAGCTCTGCTAACAGCTTGAGAATGGCTGACTTGGGGAGAAGAGGCTTGGATGGAGTCTTGATATCCTTGCTTGAATCCTTGTTTTCTTCTTCTTTTGAGATGTCATCATTCTTTTCGTCATTCTTTATCATGGCTACGTGTAACTGAGAACTGGTTTGACTGTTATTCTGGGAAGAGTCTGCATTTCATATAGAGATTAAAAGTTACAACAGGCTTAAAGGGACACTGTCCCGGCTGAAATAATTATTGTGTGTTCATGATTACGGCCAGAAGCTTGCTTTAAGCCTACTTTATTATCTTGAAATTGGAAGAAACCATCGCCAAAAGTGATAGAAGCAAAGAAATATGAACTAAACGGACAAAATAACGGCCAGAAAGGTCAACATTTCACAAGAATGGCAAGTTTGATTTCTTGACCACCTGTCAATAAATCAAATTTCATGAACTGTAATCCACTTCAATCCTTGCAATCCTGCACTTTATCTCCAAACTACTGCTTTTGTTTTGCTCTATAGTATCTTTTTTAATATTTCTTTTTAATTTTTATGCGGGTGAAAGCTTTAAGTGTGATCAGTCAAATTAAAGCCGAAAAGCTATTTATTCTTTCATGCTAACTAATTCACTAATCAAGATACTTTGAAACAAAGAGCTAGCTTACCAAGAGCCATTTCTTCAACTTCAACATCCTCATTAGTAAGTTGCCTATTGTAAGCAGGTAATTGTCGGGCTGCCAAATTCTGCTGCGCTCCCTGGCCACTAAAACCAGCAATCAGATCACCTACTTGACCCAAAGCGCGTCCGAGCTCCCCAAGCATTTGGCTGTCGGAGCGGCGCACAAAGATACCTCTATCCATGGTCCGTGTAGTGCTATCAGACACGCATAAAACATTCAATAGATCATAAACAACACCATGAACTTGCTTAGCAACAGCCGGTGGTTTTACAGGCTTGCCAGCGACAGCAGCTCTCACAATCTGAGCATAGTTTGATGGTATGTTTGTTTCTCCACCTTCAATCATAGTCCTCCTTAGCTGAGGTGTGATGGCTAAACGAAGCGAGCTCATAGCCACCTCTTTAAAAAGTTCACTATTGCGACATGCAGCAGGTCCTAGAACCCTTAGAATATAGTTGATTTCCTTAGCTCCTGGCGAGCTTGGACTCACACCAGTATGCGCACTGCTAACACTGCTTGTGGCTGAAGATCGAACGACTTTCTCCATGGTGTGTTTCAAGTTTTCTTCATCTTCTAACACATGCCTGAGAAGCAGTGTTGCTAATGTAGCAAAACCAGCAACTGCAGACTCTTGTGTCAGTAACAGCAGAGCCCTTGCTCCCCCCTGCTCTACAAACTGAACTGCATACTTGTGTTCTTGGGTGAGTCGAAGACACAGTTTCAGGACTGCTTGGAGGGTGTTTGGTGACACAGGTATACCGATAAAGCTAGTGCAGCACCTGTAAAAAAAATTCACAAAATGACTATAAGGTTAGACCTCGTCAGAGGTGTAGCTGGAAGGGACCAGGGCTGCCTGTGAGTCCCCCACCCCTCTTGGCAGGATCCCCCTATTAACAGTTTAACTTTTCTTGCAGCATTGAACACAAGATTTTTTGGGGTGTGAAACGATGCAATTTGTTGTGTACAATGTCGCAGAAGTCAACTTGATTCTACTTCTGCAACACAGCAAGAGAAGTTGCACGAGTCTCTTTCCACTCAGCTGTGTGAATGGCTACTGATAAGAACAGATTAACATGATCTTTTCAACTATTATTTTTAACTAAACTACTCTGTTTCCTTTGATGTCTGTGATGAGTAATACTAATAAACAACTGCATTGAGCTGAATGGCTGATGGGTGCCCGGGAAGTCTGGCGGCCTCCACTGAGACCAGCCGGCCCCAAGACAGTAAAACCGCTCCCATGGCTGGCAATCCCCGCAACCCAGCCATGAGCCCCCATAAACAGTCATCCAGGCACCCGTCACACTGATATAACAGTGGATAAAGGGAAGGGGAGGGGGAAGGAGAACCAGAGAAAAGCCCAAATGCTCCAAGATTCGGGCACGCTAAAACACGCTACAACTCAGAGTGCACCACGCCTGTGCTTACGTGATAACTGCTGACTGCCGAGTACTGGCACTGCTGACCGCTTGTTGAAGGTGCTACTGGAAGAATACCTGTTGATGGTGTCGCAGACCGTCAAACGACTGCCAGCTTCTCTTTGTTGTTAATTAAGTTAAATTGCATTTCACTGCATTAAACACAACACTTGGTCAAGATTCAAGCATCAAAGTTCGCATGTTATTAAACAGCACAGTATTATACAAACCTGATTATAAGAGCTTTTTGGTCATCGTTCAAGTGGTGGATAACTTGTTCTTCTGTTGTTTCAGGTTTAACTCCATCTGAAAATGTATCACATTTGTTTGTCCATATCAAATTACAGTATCTAAATTTAATTCATTGTAAGTTTTGTGGATAAAGTGAACACCTGACGATGAACTTAAAAGCCATCCGTAAAAATTCAGCTCCTGGACAATCCATTAGGCGAACTAAACAAATTGGAACGGATGAAAAATAGTTTAAAATAGTGCAAATTCTTTTTTCAAGTGACGTTTTCCTTGGCGCTGCTGTCGTCGTTGCTAAAACTCCCTAAGGATACCAAAGAGACAGATGTGACATGACTCATTGATGACTCACAGGAAGATGTTGATAAATGCCACCCTCTCAGTTAAACACCCCCTTGAGAAATATTGTCACCAGCTGTTATTCAAAGAAAATAATACAGTAACAATGAGAATAATCAATTTACCTGAAGTGTCAGTGTCTTGCTTTTCTTTCTTCATTTTCTTGCTAGCTTTGTCCTCAGATCCTGACTGGGAATTTGTTTCCTCTCCGCTCCTTTTCTCACCAGCAACTGGGGTACTGCTTGAAGAGCTCTCAGCTTCTCTTCTGTTTGCAGCACCATTGCTAGAGTTAGCGGTTTCTAGCATAATGGGGCGTCGGTTGCCAGAGTCTTCATTGACCTACAAAGTAAACAAAAATGCAAGTTTTTCACTGAATCTTCCAGAATATAAATGACATTTTCTCCAAGGGCTGGTTATATTTTTAAATTGTGACATGACAAAATACTTAAATTTGTTAGGAGCTGAGGCAAAATTATAAGGATTTGTATGGAGTCATCAGAGCATAACGGTGCCAATATCTCACCCCCAAATTGCAATAAGATGCTGATTTTTGGCAAGTGGGCATTTTTCATCCTACTCATTCCAAATATTTAATCAAATCCCATAATTTCATGAATTTTTGTGATGTCAACGCTTTTGGATGCTATGGATGATATCCTCTGGCATGGCCGTTCAAATTAAAGTCATGAAGCAGTTCTTTTCTATGGAATTCTCTGTAAAGGTAACCTGGCTATTCACTTTCGCTGCGACCATTCTGTTAGAAGCTATAATTGCATACTTTTTGTGGTACTGTTAATGTTAAACTGTATGTATTGCATGGCATTATATGACACACAAAAATAGGCCAAAATGCAGGCACCTACACCATGGGTATGCTTTGTCAAGTTTTAAAGTATCCAGCCCATGTGAAGAGTTTGAGATGTAAATGCTAAGAGTAAACTTTCTATTTTGCAATGTTCAGTCAATTAAGCACTGGAAAATTTTTAAAGAACACTGCACAAGAGCAAGCACTTCATGTCTTATAAATTTCCATGTGCAAAAATAATTCAGCAAGGCACGTTTTCACATTCACTATTTCCTCATCTGAACCAGAAACATTTATTGTAAGAGTACAAATGAATGTAAACTTCACCTGGACCATTGTCGAGAAGTTCACTAAATAGCGCCGTCTTCCTGCCATGAACCTGGGAAGAAGAAAACCCAAACTTTCACTAAAGATGAATTCATAAACAAGTAAACATTAAATTCCACGCATTTTTGAGTCATTTGGACTCCACTAATAGGAAGACCAGATAACACAAAGACACCACCTGACCATCATCACCATAATTTAACATCTTATCAAATGGTAAACCATAATAATAATAATGGCTTATAGAGAAGATAAAATCAGACGTACCTGACTCTGGAGTCTCCATTTCTGTAAGCTGCATCGATTGTTGTGTTGTTGTTGACATTGTAGTTGTACCAGCGTCCACTTCGGTCATCAAACCATTTCCATGCATGAGTAGTGCACTGGGAAAGAAACCAAAACAAACATTACAGTAAGTTATGTGTCTAAATCTCTACTTATCATACTACTAGTAATCAACCATTAAGAAAATGCATTCACACAAATGAAGGTATGTGAAAACGTTCGGGGAGATGCCAAAGTAGATACCAGAACATTCCCACCCAGTTTGCCCCTGAAAAGAACAAAAGAATCTTTGGGGGTGGGGGCTAAAGTGGCATAAAAACAGAGGGAAGCTGAATTCAATCCAGCTACTACACAGGACACCCAACACAAGATTGGGATTGCACGAACAAAATAAAAAGGTGGTTTTGTGAACTGAGTTGATAAGGGAAAAGGGGAAACCGTAAAAAGATTCAAGCGCTAGTCCTCCCTCAGAGCGACGGGCTTGGCGCCCAAACGGCAGCTTTTGAACCTTTTTCAGTGGTGAATTTACCTTATCAACTCAGTTGATGAAATCAAAATTTCTTGTTTCACTCCCCCATTGATGCAGATTCAAAGTTTCTATAGAAACTAATACCTTTATAGTTACATACAAGACTGTATAACACACAGCCAACTGGAAATATTAAAATTGAACCTTCCTTGTTTTTAAGATAAAATAACAATAATGAGCCGCCACATTAAAGAACACAATACAAACCACCAGGGCAGCCTATTGCAAAATTCGATTATGTACCTTATCATGAAGCTGTTTTCTCTTGGTAGTGACTGCTATTTTCTCATGAGTGTCCAGCAGGAGTATTAGAGGAGAGAGCCATCTGTACAACAACAACAATAAACAAGAATGTCATGAACAAGTGCCTTACCGTAATGTAATGCAGGGGTTATCCACACATACACTTAACTACTTTAACTCCATAGAGTGCCAAATACATGTTGTATTAAAATTTAAGAAGCATCCTAAATTTCATTTTGTAAAATATTGAAAAACAGATGGTACCATCTAAAAGTACTGCCAAAGAGGTTTCATTTGAATGGTCACACCAAAGGATTTTGTCCAGACTCAAAAGTTATAACTACACATCTCTAAAATTGACTCTGGGAGTGAAAGGTTTATTAACGGCCATCAATTTCAAGCAAACACAGAACACTTACACTGGGGTAGAGGTTGTGCTTCCCATCAACTTGTTTTGAAACATAACTGTTTGACACACTTCAAGTAGCTCTAGCAAAGAGTTTAGAATACCAAACTTCTCAATGATGGCTTCACAGCGGAATTTCTTCTCCTATTAAAAACAGCAAAACAATTCAATGGAATAACTTTTTCAGTATCAAGTTGGAAATAACATGCAGCTGTACTTAATAAGAAAAAAAATTCTGCCAACGCAACTGTCACTATTATTGACACTTAACTTCAGAAACTATGGCTGGAAATCTAGTTGGAGATGGATCTTCCAGCTCATTACATGTAACACTCAGAGCAGCATCCTGGCTGTTACAAGATCAAACCACTTACCTCAAATAACAAGCAAGTGAGATGAAGAAGAGAGGATAAGCGAGCTGTTTCTGGCATGCTACCCATCTGCGACATGATTTCTTCAAGTTGCTTGCTGTCAGCATTTTGGATGGTACAGGAGTTCAAAACAGCTCTAATATCAGTTTGGACCTGATGAAAGTATGAATTCTACAGTCAAAAACCAAACTAACATTGCAGTTGTGTGCTATAATAATTATTGTACATGTATGCCTTTAAACAAGCATCATCATCCTTGTTGCTCTTTTTCTCGCCAAGTGTGGCATAGGCCGCAAACAAAAGATCTCCATTCTAGCCTGCTTTTAGCTAACTGTATCTCAGCCCAACTCTTCCAACCAAATTCTTTCCTTCTTTTTACAGCCATTCTTTGCCACGTGTCCTTCAGTCTTACAAAAACATACCTGTTCTAAAATGTGCATCATTGTGTTCTCTTTCCACTCCTCTCCATTGCGTAAAGCCACAGCAGAGAGCACATCACAAGCTTTGAACACAGTCCCGGGCATTCCAGTCAGCACCTCTAGACAGCCATTCAACATATCAGCTGTGAACTGATCCAGGACAGCTTTCTCCAAGGGGATGTTATCATCATTTCCTTCTTCTTCTGCCGCTTTCGTTGAAGTACTTTCCTCTTCTTTCTTTTCTGTTTTAGGGGTGTTAGTGGCTGTAGTTTCTGATGCACCAGAGGCAGTAGTGGACTAAACAACAAAAAATGCGAGAGTTTACAAGAACTTCAGCTAAACACAACTCGAAACTAAAAAAAATGTCCAGCAATGCAGGAAAGTAGTGTCCAGTGAAGACAGAATGTACCAGCTTAGCCCAGGATATATCTGCATTTCATGGCAAACAATCCAACGATGCAAAACTTCTGGTTTGTCAATATTGCATTGATTTTACGAACAGCAACACAATGAAACATGGAGCTGCAGATACCGACAATGCTAATGTAGTTACAACAAGTTCAGTCAAGAGGGATGAAGAAGCACTTTAAAATACAGTAAACTCTGCCTAAGATGGACACCTTTGGAACCAGCTCTTGCTGTCTGCCTCAGAGGTGTTCACAAGTAAAACAAGTAAACAAATAAACAAGTAAACAAGTAAACAAGTAAAATTCAGCCAGAACCTGTCAACAAATTATGTCGGTCCTAGAGTGGTGTCCGACTTACAGGGGCATCTGTCTTAAGAGAGTTTTTTATAGTATACCTTCAAACCAGAGCTTAGTGTGGTTCATCAGAGCCAAAAATAATTATATATTGAATGTTATAACATTAAGCTTGTACCTGATCAACAGCAGGGGTGACAGGGGTGGCTGGGGTGGCTGGGGTGGCAGGGGCGGCAGGAGCAGCAGATGAAGCAGGGGCAGGAGCTGTAACATCCTGTCCAAGAGACATAGCTATGGCCCTCATCATTTGGTCTTCTTCTAACATGTCATAGTCCAAACCAAGCTCCTAAAAGTGTTTAAATTAAAACAATTTGTACAACATTTCCCGTTCTCAGTTGAGGTTGTAACCCATAAAACTTGTGGTGGGCCAACATTATTCTCGTTCTCAGTTAAGGCTGTAACCCATAACACCTGCAGTGGGCCAACATTTCTTGTTCTCAGTTGAGGCTTTAACCCATAAAACCTATGGTGGGCATCACCAGTAAGTGTTACAGCTGTGCAATACATGTTTCATTACAAAGTTTAGAGAGGCCTGTTGGCTATATACAACTTTGCGACACCTGTATACAGAAACCTGTGTACAAAACCGTTGTTGAAGAATTTATTTAAAACCCTGCAAGAGTAGCATGGTGGTGGCCTGAAGCAAATTAAGATCCTGCTTTACTACTATGAGGAACAATGGGTTCTCCATTTCTAATGTCACATATTGGGTTCTAATATCAAATACCTACCCTAGCTGGGGGTGGTGGAGGGTGTGTCAGGATGTAATCAGTGGCCTCCTCGATGCTCCCTGTATTTAGGAGGGCCATTCTGGCATGTTCATGTGTAAAACCCATGTCTATGAACTAAAACAGCAAGAAAACATAAATGTGGTGTTACACTGCAATCTATTGTGCAACTTGTCTAACAATAGGTCCTTCTGCTCTGTGCAGCTACACAAAGAGGTATTCTTATATCAGGTATTAAAGGATTCATGCAACTTGTTTCACAACACCGACGGCAAAGAACTGGGGTGCATGTATGCATGTGCAGTAGGTATACAAAAGATGAATTATAAGTTTAACCCTTGGTCTTACAAGGGGGGGGGGCAACCATCCCCCTCCTTAAGGTTTTTCTCCCATATTTTCAAGACCATTTAAGATTGGCACATGCCGTCTTCAGTAGCTGTTCGTTTATCTTTGAGACACATTTTGGTAAAGTTTGGCGACAACCAGTTGCTATGGAAACGAGATATGACGTCATCAGTAACATGTGGTCAAGCCATTTTTGAATAAAAATGCGTTTTTACCTTTTTTCAATGAAAAAAACATAAAATGCTACCAAAAGCACGTTATTTTGCAACTCTAGCAAACCATATTTGCAATTTCCGCATTTTTCCAAAAATTTTGAATTTTTAGTAAAATCCAAGATGGCGGCCATCTTCGCGGCCATTTTGGATGTCACAGACCCACGCAAAGCCACAATCCATGATATTTACCTTATCTTGTAGAGCACATTGAAGGCTATCTATTAGATGTAAAATATTTCCGAAATATTGCAACATCGCAAAAACCCAAGGGGAGGTTGCAACAACACCCACTTGTACCACGGTAGGGATATGCGTTTGCGTGTACATCCCAGGGTTAAGACAAGTTGCAGAAGGAAAATTTACGGCGCAATGCTAAAAAAGTTGCTGGAACTGTTGCAGAAAGCAGAACTCAAATCTGCTTTCTGCAATGACTTTTGCAACTTGTCCTACAAGGGTTTTGTCTGTTGCAAGGTATGTCCACAACAGACCACCATTACCTCCACAGCAATACTGCATGTACACTAACCTGTTGCAAATGCTGCATGTTGATCTCAGGTTGAGCTGCTGGTTCAGCGGAAGGTCTTGGTGCAACAGTAATGCTACTAGTGGATGCAGAACTTTCTGGTACAGGCCCCAATTTCTCCTTGATTACAGCCTCACCCTTTATAATGTGGTATAAAATAGACAGCATGGACTCTGCTATATGGGGCCCATACTCTTTGGGAAGTTTCTGACCCCAGAGCTGTTGGATGGCAGAGAATGCTTTCTGAAAAACAAAAATTGATACTCAATGAGCTGTGAAAACAGAATTTTTTTTAAGCTTCTTTTTTCAAAGCCTTGAACTGTGTTTATTGCATTAATCAAAATGGCAAAAATATCAGAATCCTGGTTACTTTGATTTGGCTTTCACATGTTTATTTACTGGTTTAGGTAAACCAACATAATGTACCAGTTTAGTCCAGGGTATGTCTGATTAGAATCTCCAGACAATCCAACGATGCAACTTACTGGCATACATTGTACATTTATATTGCATTGATTAAACGAACAAACTCACAACAAGATATGTGAGAAGTAGATACCGACAATGCAAAGACATTTACTGCTTTAACCCTCTGACTTCCAAGAGTGTCCAAAATCAAAATTCAACAAAAACTAAAAATTACATTTTGTAAAATACTGAAAAACAAATGGTACCATGCAAAAGTAATGCCAAAGAGAAACCTTTTATTTGAACGGTCACAACATAGGATTTTGTCGACTGACTCAAAAGTTAGAACTGCACTACATGTCTCCATAATTGATGGTTAAAGAAACAAAGCAAAGAAAATCACAACTCAGAAATCTTGAGAAATATGTAATGTTCACTGTCTCATGAGCATGGAACAAAGCAAAACATCCGAGTCCACGACATAAATCTAACTTCTGACCTTTCCATACACCAGTCCTAACTATGCTCTAACCACTGAGCTATAACAGACTCATGGTGAGCTAGGTCATTTACGAGACTAAACTAACACCTGGACCCCAGTTTTAAACTGGTCATAATAATTATGATTATTCAAAGGCTCCTATGAGCCAGCCTGTGAATAAGAAATGTTAACACATACATGTAACATATGCAATATTGCGGTGATATATTTCACACTGACACGGTTCAATATTTTTTTTAAATTAAACGTAAGGATTTTTGACAAATGCAAAAAAAAACAGTAAATCACTTTCCTAATGTCCAGTCCAGATAAAAAAAAGAAAGAGATAGAAAAAAGATGTCTTGAGCGTGAATTGAACCCGAGGCCTTTTGACTGTGAATCCAGGTGCTAGACCACTAGGCCATCGAGGAACAGATCGATTTTAATGTTCCATTAAAGACTCCAAATGCGAAACTTCTTTAAGCTAAGTTATTTATATCCATTTTATACAACAAATTAGTTATTGTTATCGCTGGATTCACATTATTCTTGTTACTAAATGCATTCGTAACAAAGCATTACATCACTAAGTTTACAGCTGATGGAAGGAGCGAGTGAGTGAGTGAATTAGCCAACGTTACCGATAACCCGTTCATTACGCATGCGCGTATCCATAGGTTAAAAACTTATTGACTGGGACAGGCTGGGCTGGATGGGAAAATACTTGACTTAGTGAAGCTACGTACATGTAACAGGTCAGTTTCCAAACTTTTATTTATTATCAACATACTGTATCCCTCCCACCTATTCAATAAAATACGTTAATATTTTATTATTATTATTATTATTATTATTATTATTATTATTATTATTATTATTATTATTATTATTATTTACAAAGTCCATCATCATTATCATCATCGTCATTACCAGTGCCACAACAACTTCTGCATACCTTTTGTGTACTGACAAGGAAATTAATAGGCTTAAATGGAACAAATCCTTGTTGAGTGGATGTAGCGGGAAGACCGTGAGGAGAATCCATGAGTGTTTCTGGATTTGCCAGTCTACCAACCAATGTTAACCACGAGTCCAGCAACTCCTGCGAGCCAGCTGAAGGAGAAAATAATAATAATAAAAAAATTAAAACATCTTCTTAGTAGGGTACCCCCCAGCATTAAATTCACTGGTACCCATTTATGCATCTGGGTGGAGAGGCAATGTGAGAGTCAAGTATCTTGCCCAAGTATATGTATATAACAAAATGACCCCAGCCGGCCAGGGGTACTAGATAAGAAGAAATCAGTTTGTCACTTGAACACAAATATTAAATTAAAACTAAATGGCTGCCGTGTTCACCATGTGCTTGGTTTTCATGACACTTAGTGTAGACTAACCTTGAAAGGATGAATGATTAATGCTCTCATTGGCAGAAGCTTTGGTATCGTGATTTAACACCAGCTTTGTCAGCCTACAAACAAACAAAAAAATACTAACTAAATTAATATGAACATCTAAAAGTATAACAAATTACATGTAGGATGGCATCACAATAACATAGCAATCACTCTTCTCTTGTGGTTGTAACATTTGCGTCTGTGGGTAGAATTCACAGTGTGACCATCCAAATGAGAGTTGTTGAGCAGTACATGTACTTTCTTGTGGTAATGTTTAGCATGCAATACAAGATGGTTCGACTTTCAAGTCTGTGGATAAAATCCTAAAGTGTGACCATTCAAATGAAAGCTACTGAGCAGTACTTTCCTGTGGGGCTGTTTATTCTACTATATAAGGTTGTACTACTAATTTGAATCTGTAGATGAAATCTTAAGAGTGTGACTATTCAATTGAAAGCTATCAAGCAGTACTTTTCTGTGGAACTGTTTTTTTTTTTATATACTGCACAATGTAGTTCTAACTTTTTTGTCTGTGGATGAAATCCCAAAGTGTGACTATTCAAATGAAAGCTACTGAGCAGTACTTCCCTGTGATACTGTTTATTATGCTGTACAAGGTGGTTCTAACTTTTGAGTCTGTGGATGAAATGAAAACTAAAAAACAGAACTACCCAGTGATGCTGTTAATTTTTTTAATATTTTTTACAAACATACAGATGAATGTAATTTAGACATTTTCCCACATTTTAAGTGTAATTATATTTGGGCAGTGAGTAATAAGGCCAAGAGACCTATAATAACTTACGAGAAAAGACTGCTGTGAGCTCCACATATGACAAACTGCTGCAGCATCAAATGGTAAGGGTTCTTCTTGTCATCAAACAGCAGGCGAGAGGCAAAACCAACCACACACATGTGAAAGTGCAATCTGAAATGTCCAGTTGAAAAGGGAATGAGCATAGAGTCCTAAAAGGATGACATTACAACAACTCAAATTGTACAAATAATGGGATTTGATCAGATTATATCCGGAAAGAGCACAACGAAAAAAATGCCCACTTCCAAACAATCATTTGGAACTGAGGCAAAATTAGAAGGGTTAGGAAATGTATAGGGACAAGAAATGAGAATTTAAATTTTGATATTAGAGCTTAAAGGGTTAAGAAGGTGTATTGAGCATTTAAGTGCATAAATATTTAATGAAAATTTCTGTTCATCAAAACAAACAAGCCTACATAAATTAAATTCTTTCCCAACTCTCTGATGGGTGTTGGACAAGCTGCATGACTAGTGTCTGACAAATGCAGCTGCACTGGAGGAAACATGAATCTACTTGACAAATAAAAATTAATGTAAGTTACCTTAATTTGGGAACTGGGATATTGCTGGGAAGACCTTGCCAAGAGAGAGCATCCTTTAACAATTTAGTCAGTTGCATGGAGACAAAACGCGCTGGCAGGGTTGGAAGTCCAGGTGTGGCAGCGGTGTGTGGTGCCCGACGCTGTCGCTGGGCAGACCCAACACTTAACTTCACGAGAAGGACAAACAGGTCTGACAAGGCACGGCCTAGTGCTGTTGATGTCTGAAGAACTTGTTTGATAATTCTTTGCTGTGCGGGAAGAAGAGTTGATTTTGCAGTCACAGTGTCAAGTTTGGACTCCTTCTCACTTGTCACTGTTATTGCTGGGCTGCCTTCAGATGTTTGTCCTGATTAAATACAAAATTTTGTACACATTTTAGTTTCTTCAGGAGTTGTTACAAATGACATGCAATGTCATCTAAAGGAGGGTCTGTCAAGCGATAGCAAAACAGAATTTAAGAGTTGTTACTCAAACATTTGGGCTACACACAGTAATTACTTTGGTTTTGGTTTTACGACACTCAAGTAAAAACTGCTCTATTCCAGTTTGGGACAATCATTAAATGGTATGAAAACACACCCTATAGGGCAGATAATTAAGGAGGTAATCGGTAAGCATATTAGGGAAACTATTACCTATTGACTCTTCTTGATTCGCTGAAGTGGAAGCTTTCAGCATCTCTAAATCCTTGTCTGCAACCATTGCCTCATCACCAGATGTTTCAGATCGGCTAATGGTTTCCAACACAATTGTCTCCCAAATGAGGAACATATAAAGCTGGCTAAGTTGCTTCAGTACAATGATTCCTTGATCAGAACCCCAATGATTGATGCACAGGCTGCGGATGTCGAACTGAGGAGATACATGTAATTTATAAACTTGGGTCATTAGGGTGAACTTGTATCAGTAACTTCAAGACCATTAATTTTTACATAATTCTTATAAACAAGTAGTACGCTACAAGCTGAGGGATTTTTTCCATACTTTCCCCTTCTCTCAAGAAAGGCCTGATAAAAAGTTCATGGTAGCCATTATATTTTATTTTTAGTAACCATTCATTAATTTAATGTAATGTATGTCCCAGGTATCATTCTTTCCGCCAGTCTCGTAACAAACACCTTTCCTTGATATTTTAATAATAGTTTCATCCAGTTTATATAGAGACCAAACAATTTATGCATTGAACAAATACATACACATTCCAGCATAGACAAGATGCATAACTGGATATAACTTAATCAAGGTTTGGAAATGGACAAAACTAGAACATAATTTGGCTTCATATGTTGAAATAGTATCGAAATAGTATTGTTGTACATTCATACTAACATACAGACCACACAAAAATCTGTTGGACAAAAAAGACCTGTCTTTCCCCTGAGCATGGTCAAAATTCATCTATCAGATGAGTGTAAAAGTGTGTGAATCCTACTGTATATTAATTTTAATAATTTCAAGACTGCACAAGCTACCAAGTTCTTACCTGGCCTACTTTGCATACATGAAGGAACATGCCAACATATGCATGCGCTGCAACGATTCCATGCAACAGAGGAGTCAGCTGCACTGATGCCATGGCTTGTTGGGGTCGACCTGATGATGCAACTTCGTGTAACAGGAGAGATATTGGGGAATCGGCTGATCTTGAGATTAGTGGTTCAAGGGTGGTTAGAACACCATTAAGTACAGTTAGGCCTTGCTTTAACACTTGAGCTTCATGAGATAACATCTGCAACAGAGAAAATAATTCAGTAAAATAAGTCACTTTGGCAACTTTCTACAGTCAACTTGTGTGGACCCCAACAAATTTGGTACAAAAAATTGTTTGAAAAGAACTCAAGAACAAAAATATTACTGTACAATAAATGTCGTATAAAATGGAACCTGATTATTATGTTAAAACATGACTGATGTTTTTGCCTAAAATTGATCATGCAACTGCTGTAACTAACTGGTTGAAACACAACCAATATTCCAGGAATATTTTAAGCATTTAGGGTTTTTTGGCAGCACTGACAGTGCACAAATGTAATTCTTTACAAAAACGTTTTTCTAAAACGTACAGTACCGAACAGAAGTAACCTAACAGAGAACTTGTAGCAGAATGCATTTGCATGAAAAATCAAGATCCTTAAAATGAATTCTAAGTACATTGTAAAATCTAGAATTCATTTTGTGGATATCAAGTTATTGACAGGTTTGCAGCTTGTGTGCAAAATAATTAATGCATTCTGCTCTGCGTCCTCTGTTAGGACATGGCTAATCTGACTGTGAATGTGGAACCAAGTTCCTTATACAAAGTACCAGGGTTCTCCAGAGAAATTAGACTACCTGGATGTAAATAGAAAGTAGGCGGCACCTGGCACTCGAGTGCCCGAAGGGTACGAGTATCTAGGGGGGTCCGGGGGCATGCCCCCACAGAAAATGTTTTAAAATGAAGACAGTGGAGATGCATTCTGATGCATTTTGGGGACAACAGAGATGAAAAAAGTCATTTCATTTTCAGCCAGTTTTTTACCTTTTTATTATTCACTAAAAAAAATTATTGCTACCCTTTATATGCTATATATTCTAAAGAAAAACATTATGGCCAAAAGAAATCACTTTTGTTTTATCTTATGGCTATGAAGGATTTGTTTTTATAGCCATACAAGTGTTGGCAAGAAAATAGGACGGATTTATCCTTATCTTCCCCCCAAATATTTTCTGACTAGCCGGCGGCCCAAGACGAGTAGACGGTGATTCTCGCCGGTCGCCAGAGCTTCCAGAGAACCCTGAAGTACTAGTTAATACTCACCAAGATAGATTTACATACACCTGAAACTGACTGACAAGCCTGAGAGGACACAAAGTCAAGCGGCAGGTTAGGCAAGCCAAGAATGTTGATCAAGGGCTCAAGTCCTCCAAGACGAACAAACTCTCTACAGTGGTCATCAGTTGAATTGTTACTGAGAATTGAGTCAACAAATCGAACCTGAAAAAAATAATCAAACCTGAATAATCAAACCCTGCAACTTGTGAAGAAGATTTGCATTAGTTCAAAAATGAAATTACATAAATTTTACACATGTAACAGGTCATTAAACTTTGTTAAACAGTGCAAATTGAAACATAGTAATGGTGGTGTAGAACTTTCAAATCTGCCTCAGACTATACCAAATAATGTTAACTTGGGCAATTTTGACTTGCTGGACTGTACTTCACTCAGTCTTGCGTGTCATTACTAATTTAATAGCACACATTCAAGTACACTATAGTACATACCACATTCAGGATATAATCCATAAGTGGAACGAAGGTCCGTTTCTCCTCTTCTGTAGTCCTTTAAAAATAAACATAATGGATATCTTGTAGTTAAAATTTTTCAATAGGTAATGTTTTTCTAACTAGGTAATTTTTTTAACTAGGTAATTTCTTTCTATTAATAAACAATGAGATAAAAGAACCCACCCCTCCCTAATTCTCATATTAACTGAAAAATACAAACAATACAATAACTTTATTAACGTGGCTGACACTTAGCTATAAAGCTAGTTTACAGGACAGTCATACTTTGAGCTATCCTTGTTCTTGTCACTTTCAGCCAAGACCTTAGCAGTGCTGGTGGTGCTTGTAAAACTGAATCTATCGTCATCATCCTCCTCTTCATCTGACATCGGCTCATCAGCACCACATGCCACACGCCCAGGGCCCTGTACAAAACCTGTACTACTGTCTACATCACTGCCATCTGTTTTAGCACCCATCTTGAAACCAATGCATTTGGGGTCGCGGCCCAGGGAACAGACCTCTTGCAGTAGCTAAAGGAGGGAAAAGGTGAATCGTCTTAGAAAATGATGCATTGCAACTGCAACAGTTTGTGGGCTAAAATGTATTTGATGAAGTTCAGGAAATGAATGCATTTTGGAGATAATTATATAAGAAAGGGAATTGTTTGCTTACAAGGCAGATCTTGCAGGTAAAATAAAGACAGCATAATGCTGTCACTCTGGTCCTATTCCCCACCTGGGGGAAAGAAACTAAGCAAGCAAGGACTGCTGTCACTGCAGTTGGGTCCTGTCATGTCCTCCAAGAATACATTTTCATATCGGTATCTTTTTGGTTATTATATTTTTAGTTGAGTCACTGCTAATGGATCCATAAGTAACATCTAACCCAAGCACCCAAGCACCCAAGCAGGCCTGGGCCCCTCCCCTCCCCTCCACTCCCAACCAACCTCCACCCCAACCAAACACACACACACATCCCTGGCACCTCAAACCTATAATTATGCAGTGTTAATTACCTTGATGATGGCTGTCATGGCATCTGTTTTAAGTGTTGGCTGATGTCTCATGAGCTCATCCATTGCTGTTCCAAGGTTTGAAGCAGTTTCGCCTGCACAAACAATCATGACATGACAACTAAGACTATGCATATATATATTGCAAGTAAAATCCGGTCTCAAGTTAGATCAGTACTCAATCTAGGTTAAAATGTGTACCGTACCCAGTATATATTCAATCTAGGTACATAATTCTATACACCACATAGATCTGTAACATTCAGTCATTAAGAACTACCTTTGCTATGAAATCTGCAAAATTAATAATGGTAATTGAACTGAGTGGAGTGCAATTTGGTCTGAAATCATACACATGATTTCAAAATCAAATGAACGTGCAGCATGAGTTTGATTTGAAATCACAAGTATGATTTCAGACCAAAATTGCACGACACGAAGTTCAATATTACCACTTTATTACATCCATTTTAAAATCGCACAATTTAATTGTCCAAATACAGGATTTTAGTCAGTACCAATATTGATGTGACTTATAGATGCGATTTAGAGCAAAAAACAGTGCGATTCGGGAATAAATCGCACCGCTAAGAAAAATATGCGATTTGGAGCAAAAAATAGTGCGATTTGGGAATAAATTGCACTGCTGAGAGCCAATCAGATTGCAAGGATCACCAGTGATTTCAAAAAGGATGTAATGGTTAAACCTTAATGTGGCACAGATGACCACGGAGAAATGGCCAGCCCGTCTCCAGTTGAGGGATGTAAAATGGTGTCCTCAATTACTACTTTCATGCTAAATACATTGGCACTTAAATAAAGTATTATTTTTTGGTTAAAACCATTTTACTACCAAAATTAGAAATTCTAAGAAATTTATCCACTGCAAAATAACCTTACCAAGGCTTTCTGAAGTTCTTCTCCGTCTCATGGCTGGCAGATAGTCTGGAGACAACAAGACTCGGAACAACTTGTCAAAAGGCTTACAACTCATGAAGGCTTGAAGCCCTCGATTATTCAAACACAGTGCACTAAGCACACTGGGCAGTGAAGACAAAACTTCTCGGGTAGCAGGAACCTATAAGAAGAAATAAGACATTTCTTTCCTTGCTTGTAACGATTTAGGTACAGTGTAAGAATTTGAAGTGGATAATCTTCAATGCTAATAAGCCTTTCCAAATCTCAAAGAAGGATGAGTTTGAGTATTTACACTGTATGTATTCACTTGAAAAAGCGCCACAGTGCTTATTAGTTTTCTTTACTTTCTTATGCAGCACTTATTAAAAAGTCATTAATTAAAAAACACAATGTTTTTTAATGAAAAATAAGTACTCTTTCTATAATAAATAAAGAAAAGAACAATAATTTAGGCATGAAAATTTCCACACATGATTTAAAGTCAAACATGTTTTCTGTTTTCTGTTTTCCAGCCATTTCCATTTGTTTAAACTGAAAAGTTTTCTTTTTCCAACTTAATTCCAAGTGTTGGATATCCTAATGAAACATGTCTCACCCTTGACATATAATTATATTATTATTATTGGAAACAACTTTTTAAAAAATAATTAACCCAGCTGTACCTCTTTGACCACCAAAGCCTTGAGCATCACGCTGGTCAAACCATTATCTTGAAGTGAAGACAGAAGAGATGGCTCGTGAAAAACATACACAGTCACCACATCAATAGCTGTTGAATAAACGAATTATAAAAATAAATGAGGTTAAACATATTTAACTTAGTTAACAAAGAGTATTGTTTCTCCCTTAGCTAGCTGGATGAGATACTTCTCAATTTCAAAGTTACTCCCCAGTAACCTTTTCAAGGTACATGTAAGATTAAAGGTTTGAATCTGCAACTCTTAATGATCACATCTCCACAAGTGTAAAGCTGCAATAATTGAGCACATGCCATTGATGAGATAATGTGATGGTCTACAGTTGTTAGATACATGGTCAAATAAATATTGTTGGCAAAGTAAAGAATGGCATTACTGATAAAATGAATGATCAATCATACCTGCCATAAAAAGAACAGGACCATAATACTCTACATTACTGATGATGTGCTTTAATGATGTTGGAAGTGAACTATCCATAACTGAAAACAAAAAGAAAAGTCATTATTCAACATAATTACAGTACTGTAAAAAAAGAAAGTGATAATATTTCAATGCATTTTCAAAACTTCTATTGTCTCAAGCAAACAGCATGGAAGGATGGGAAATATTGCTAGCAATGTTGCCAACATTTTGATTGCGAAATGTAATTGTCAAATTTCACTCTCATTAAAGTTTTCCGCAGTTTTCCAAAAAGGATAGAAATTATGATATTACATGGATTTATTTTTTATTTTGTTTGCTGTTTGCATGCACATTAAAAATGATTGAAATTTATTGCAATCTACATGTACACTAGTTTACCATTTCTTATACTCTCCGAGAAGGATGGATCTGGAATGGACTTCTTCAAAAAGCTAAGCACAGCCTTGATCAGAGCTGCTCTTTGAGGCAAACACCGGTTCTTGCTGACAGGATTGAGTGAGGAACTAGGAACAGAAACTGCTGCCTCAACCAGTGGCTTTTCTTTTCCTGTTTCATGCTCGTCCACCTCCATGTGGCTATCTTCTGCACCTGTATTGTTGACATAAGGATGCTCGGTTTCCATAGGAACCTCTTCAGACTGATGTGACTGCGAAGAAGCATCATCAGACTGGTGTGACTGTGAAGCAGCATCTGACTGGGCACCCTGGGTTTCATTGGTTTCCATGGCAACACTATCTTGCTGGTTGGATGGAGGAGAGGGGAGGTCTGGTGACAATATTGCTCCATGATAGGGTTGGCATTTCTTAATTTCTTGCTGCAAATTTTCACCAAAAGGAGGAATGATTAATAACAGCATGGGCCACGTGGTAAAGAGCAGTGTTGGGTAAGGCCAAAAAATATTTGTAGTTGATGACAAGTCAATGTGGGTGATGGCAAGATAAATGTGAGACAAGGTGCAGAAGGGAAAATTTCCTTGTAACTGTTGCAGAAAGTAGAACTTGATATTACTTCCTTTAGTGGCTTCTGACACTTGTCTCGCAATGATTTTGTCTGTTGTAAGGTAGGTTACACTGTGCAATTTTTGCAAGCAACTTTTGCATGACAAGTTGCACAAAATATTGCACAGGGCAACACCATGTTAGGGCTAGTATGTTTACTGTTTGTAGCAAAAGAGTTAAAAGAATTCTAATTACCTCAAGTCTGTTGATGATAGCAGTTAATCCACTCTGGTTCTGATATCCCGACAGATCCATGTTAGCTATCCACTCCATGATGCGAATGGCTCTTGTCACAAACTATTAACCAAAAACATACATGCATGATTAACCACTTTTTTTTCAACTCATGTAATGTCGCATGATGGTTCAAACTTTAGTCTGTGGATCAATAAAATCCTAAAGTAAGATTATTCAAAAGAACTACCACATGATCAATAATTACACTGTATTTGTACAATTTCAGTATTTAAGCACACCCAAAAGAAATGAACTTTTCTTACAGTCAGATGACTGTCTCCTCCTTGGTGCTCCACAACACGAAGAAGTGCTTCTAACAAACCACAAGAAACTAATGCTTCAGCACCTGAAAGGATAAAAAGAAAATTCAGAACATAGTTAATGAATAAAAACACTTTTTTATGAGATAAGTGACCAATCAACTAAGACTAGCACTGGCATTTTTCTTGTTTTCTTTCTTTTAGAATAAGCGAAGTGATTGTTATGTTTTATTAACCTGCCCCTGAGTAAGCGCCACATTAGAAAGTCAAAAAGTTTAATAAGGGCTGCAGCACTGTAAATGGAACTTTTGCTGGAAGCTATTCATACACCTGGGTGGAGAAACACTATGTGAAGATGGGTAAAATGCTAAGGACACAAAATGGCAGCAGATAAGTCTCAAACTAAAAAGCTTACAATAATGTCAGGGGCTTTTTACATCTGCCAGTAATTTCAGACTTACCTATTTCATAATATGCTAAATGGTAGAGGAATGAAAACAAGCCAGTCGCAAATGGTAGGGGTAGCGAATCTGCCAGTGGATCTACAATAAAATATAAAAAAATGACCATTATTGGAACTGTGGGTATTATCTTGGTGTTGCAAAAACTGTTGTTGGTTAGCTACATGTAATATTGTGTTGTGCTTGGTGGGGCATTGTTAGGTCTTTTGAATCTTTTGTGTAAATTGCAGAAAAACAACAGGAAAGAAAGAAAATTGACAGAGCCAAATTGATCCCTGTAATTTGGGCTTAATTAGAAGAACACTAGATGGACCAGTTTTTTACACTTAGCCAAACACAAAAAAAACAAGGGCATGTCAAGTATTTTTGGGACAGATTCTAATGCTGTAGAATTCCACCATTTTACAGAGATGAAAGAGAAAATTCCTTGACAAAGAGCAACTGTAATTAATTGCTGCACAACGTACATTATCCAAATGGTAAGGTGTCTGTTTAAGATAGAAATGCAGTACTTCCAAGAAAAGTGATTTAAACACCATGCACATGGGAGGCAATGACAGCCATATATAATCAAACACAGTTGGCCAGTATATAATGAAACCCAAGATATTTTACCTGTGAGAGACTGAATGCAGTTTCTGGTGAGTGTTGGAAGAAATCCATGATAAGATGCTAAACCTGTACAGTCTATGACGGTGTTTACCCTAAACATATAATACATCAAGTTGAACTCTTTACATTGTATAATTAAAGCAATGTACATGTACATGTACATACATTGTATAACTCAGTTCAACATTGTGAAACTTAAATTATGGACACAAACTGAAGACGAAAACAAAGTTCTAAGTCATGCAACATATATACTAGAATTCATTTTTTGATAACAAGGCAAATTTCATTTTATAAAAACTTGTAAATGGCCCATGATTTGTGAACATACATATATGTATTTGTTGGCTGTGTTAGGGCCTGGTCGCACTACAGTCAAAAACAAAAATTAGCCGTGCAAAATGACAAAAACAAAAACATTCCACAAAAAGCATGTCCCACCGGAGCGGTTTCTTTTGTTTTCCTTAATTTTGCACGGGCGGATTTTTGTTTTTGACTGTAGTGCAACCTGGCCCTTAAGAAGAAATTAATTTGTAGGGGAGGAATGGATTGTGTGATGAGGCCTAAGGATGTCTATGTTGGAAGCTAATGCAAATAGTGCTTGCTATTTTTGCTATAATATGCTTAATCTCAATACCTTGGACTGCATTCCATGTGCACAAGGGCAGTTAGTGTCCGGATAGCTGCTGTTCTTATATCCTGAAACACATTACAGTAAAAAGGTAGATTGCACCAGTTTAAAAAGTCTGTAATCTTTGTTTTCATCCATGATTAGAAAATGGTTGTTATACAATACATGTAAATCTGTGTTAAATCTATGTCAATAGTAATTAACTTATGCCTTAGGAGGGAAAAACAGCACCAAATGAAATTACTGCTAAAAAGCAATGTTTTTATAGCCAGAATAGCTATGCAATGGAAACTACTTCTTGAAGAAATTCATGGAAAATTCACTTAAAAGCTTTTGTGAATTTTATGAGATACATGCCTTCAAGAAGCCTAGTTTTCAATATCTGGCTAAAAGGCTACTTACAAGTTTGTTTTTCTTCATAAAACTGCAACCGTGCATTTGGTATAAAGATCTAGACAATTGCAGTACTTATTACATGCAGCTGTTAGAAGTAATAAATACCAGACTTAGAAAACATTATATGCAATAACTTACAGAGAATTGTGCCTGGTCAAGTTCAAGTAATTCCACAGTTTCCTCAATAAATCCTTGGTACAGCAATGGGTTTACCACATCCTGGGTGCTGTTCGAGTATACTAATAGAAAACAGTGACATGCAGGTACATCATTAACATGCAGGTGCATTATTTTGTAGTACATAAATAGTGTTTACAGCACTGCATTTAATGTATTTAAGATACCAAATAAACTACATTGTATAGAAGAAAAAGAAAACACTAGGTTATCCCTATAATGCAGAGCAATAGTGAACACATCACATGTAGTTTTGCATTGGCTCAGCATTTGGGATGCATTACTACTGAGTAAACTGGAGATTGACAAATGCATTACAGAATGCATTCAGTCCAAAATTTGTAATACAATGTAAATTGCATTCTTTTGGCATTCCACCCATGTTCTCTTTTAGTTTCATTTGCATTTCACTGAACAGGTTCACTGTTAAGTTATTTCAGTCTGGTACATAAATTTTTCACGTATTAATATATCCCATCAATGGCTGTGGATGGCAATTGAAACATGGATTACAACTTAAAAGAGCCTAGACAGCTCGGTTTTAAGTTCTGTTATGGTACCATAAGTTTAATAACTTATTACTTACATAACACTGAGATAGCTTGTAGCCGAGCCTGGATACACTGCAGCCTTTGCTTGTAGATGGGAAAGTGCTTTGCCAATCGTATTCTGCTGAACAGATTCACCTTAAAAGGAAGATGAAATACTTGTTGCAATCAGATTTGCCTAAACGTTCTTGAGAATGGGAGCACTGCAATATTTCATCTAGGAGCTGGCTTGCCACAGTGGAATTTCCTGATGTCTTAGGCACTTAATTGTCACTAAAGCAAAGCAGTTGGTTATTATAAAATGTATACTAATGGTGAACATTACTTGTTTATCAGTGGGCACACTATAACAAGTCATCACTTGCTCCATAACCTCTCCAGGGTTCTCTGAAAACTACAAATAACAGATGAAATTATTAGTTATTATAATTATATAAACTTCAGTGAAATACAAGGATTTCTCAAACTGAGACACGTGAAGATAAATAATATCAATTTATCTTCACTGTGAAAAGTGAAGATATCAGTACATGTATCTTTACGTTAACTTCATGTACATGTACCATGTTTGCTCTTATTAAATGTCAAACAACCTAAAAACTGTTGGTCCATAATCAAAACGTCTTTGGATCATCCTCAGAAATCTTTGGTAAGTCATCAGAAACTTTTGTACAACCTTTGATTAGTATTTGGAGAATTTGCAAACATTTTCAGAAAATCTTCAGAAAATAGTTTAAAACTTTGTAATTAGTGTTGTTTACTAAGTTTGCTAAGGTGTCCGGTTAAACAGTAAATTACATTATTTTCATACACGTACCTGGTTAAGTTGCTTGACATGTATGGAACATAACTGGCTACCTGTGGTTTGTGCCTGCTGAAGGAAAATTGTGTGTAATTGTTGAGTTTCATGATCGTGGCAGTCAAACCTCTTCAAAGCCAGAACATATATAATGTGTACAGTGTTCAGTTTATTACTGGTACACAATTAAAACGATTACAAGCTGTTAGAATTTTGTTTTGCAAGGAGTTATCTTAAGCAGTCTGTAATTTATTGACTAAGTTGAAACAATGTTTAGGACATTGACCATTAATAATATTTTGTCAGAACTGGCTGGCCTATGATATAGGTTAGGTCATGGGTCACCATTATTTTTTTAACTGACCAGTAAGGCCAGCCAGTTCCACTTAAGTCCACAGTTGCACACAAGTATTGTTTAACAAATAGTTACTTGTCATTTCCATATTACTTGATATAATTTTGTGACAGAATTGTGTGTGCTATAGTGAACTTTTATAAATGAGGACACTTTGTGATGCCTATCATGGAGTAGTGCAGCACCCTTCTTGTGCATGACAGATGGCAAGCAGCCCAAGTTTCCTAGGAGGCCAAATACATGTACAGTCACAGGGTGATAGTAGTAAATACCTGGGGGTCTGACTGTGAAGAAGTGCTTGTGGTTTCATTGTAGAACTCGAAGTAGACATCAGCGCAGCTAGCTGGAAATTCCTGCGTAGAAATTTTAAAAAGACAATACTGAATACACAACCATGAAATGATACATCATAACAATTAAGGTCAATAACAAAATGAAGTGACTAATTGTTGCTTAAAATTCACTTTTTTTATCATTTATAATAAAAGTAATATAAAGTCAATGCCTAATCTATAAATAGAAATCTATAAATAGAATTTAGGTTTACTAAAACATTGGCTTACATTGTGTAGTTCTTAAGAAGTACACAGCTGAGCACCCTCTGCAACCACCCTCACAAAATCTGGTTTCTAAAATTCTTCAAGAAAACTATGGTGTGAAAGCTCTATTAAGCGACCAGCTTTAGTTATGGCCATGTTTTCCAAGTACCCAAGGTGGTCGCTAACAAGAGTTATGACTGTTCCTTGTTTCTTTTTTTTCCTTCTCTTTTTGGGGTGTGTTTTAAGAACCCTGCTTGATTTGTAAAGAAAATGCTCAACTTCAGATAACACAATGTTACTCTTACCTTAAGAGACAGATCCTGGCAACAGTGTGAAAGACTAAATCCTGCATTCTTTCCTCCCCAGGTCTAACAGGATAAAAATAAACAAACAGATATTGGCAACCGTACGTACCATTCACATACATGCAGTATTTCTTGTCTTTAAAGAAAAACAAAATTATAAGACACAGCCATCACCATAATTAATTTTACTCTAGAATTCCCTGGCTGGTCATGACAGGAACTGAGGGGAAAGGTTTGGAAACTTAAAAAAAATCAAAATTCATTGTTCAATTCTAGTTTTAAATTCTTGCACACTTGCCTCTCCTAAGCACTGAAGACGCTGTTGTATTGCTTTCCTTTTGTCTGCTGGTAGCCTTGGTATGAAGCTGGATCTTTTGCTACAATTAACAAGGCATAAAAATACAAACACTGTTATATGCATGATGTATATGTTGTAGTTAATTTTTTATCTCACATAATTTTTATTTTTCCATTGTTTTTGGGTATGGTTATATATGCTAGTAAATTTGAAACAAAGGAAAACAAAATTTACCTGAGATAAAAAATTGACTACAACATATATCCAATGCAATGTACACTGTAAGATGCAAGACTTGCACTACGCAGATGTATTTTTACATATTACACGAACAAGTAATAACAGTGATGAAATTAGCAAGACTGGTGATATTGTTAAGAACCTGATAATGCAGTCTGAGTGAGTTTTCACAGCTTGAATAATGGCAGCAAGCACTGCTATCCATCAACATCTTTTTAAGAACTTACAGGTATTATAGATTGCTTTATAAAATTTGGTAGCCTTACAAATTACATTTTGATTACACACTTTCCATTTCTAGTACACTTCAGATGAGTTACATCCCATAACTTTTGAAGGGGCCAGGCTATAATGACCCCAAGCTGCAAAGAGCAAATAACATTTAAATATTACATGTTAGGTGCAGCAGACTGAACCAAATGTAATTTTAAAATTGTCTTTTCTACCTACATATATAGCTAGTTGATGAACAACATACCTAAACACATAAAGTACACCAAGAACAGAAAGTACGACTTCCATATCACTTGCAACCAACAGTGAAACAAGATGCTGAAAGAAAAAAAGATGTCACTTGAAAAGAGGTTTCTGAAGGGCATTTTTCAATTGTTTATGCGTCCATGATAATATGGAGACTACAAGTACATGTACATATACATGTAGATACACCCTGTTAATCAGAGCTGTTATTTAGGTTTTGAAGAAGATAGTTATACATGGAAAGCAGCTATGTTGTAGTTCAAAGTTTTCTTTGGTTTAATTTTTTTAACCAGTTTAATTTTAAGTTTCCTTTGTCTCAGATTCATTATCATAATCAGAGACAAAGGAAAACAAAAATCAAACAGGTTTAAAAACATTTAAACAAAAGAAAAACTTGAACCACAACAACAGCTACATATAAACTACTTATAACCTCCCAAACTGTGAGAGCAGGGATGGTGCAGTGGTATGAGCACTCGCCTCCCACCTGAATGTGGCCCGGGTTCGATTCCGGTCCCGGCGTCATATGTGGGTTGAGTTTGTTGTTGATTCTCATCCTTGCTCCGAGGGTTTTTCCCGGGGTACTCTGTTTTTCCTCCCTCCATAAAAAAAAACAACATTTCCAAATTCCAATTTGATGCGGAAACAGCTAGTGGAGATAAGAGGCACTTCATGGATTCCACTGAAATTCCTATTTATTATTTATTTATTATTATTTTTATTTTAATTAAGCTGTTGTCCTTTGGCCATTTCAACTTTGAGTTGGAGTCATCTTTGAAGCAGATGGCATTTCCATTCACAATTGCTAGTTGCTACTAATGACAGCCTTGATACATGTATGCCAAGGTTGTTAAAAGTGGCCAGCTGCCAGTGACCTACTTATTAAATGTCAATTGACTACTTTGCTTGCCAGTTCTTTAGATGAGGCAGCATTTAAAAAGGTGTCCAATTACTTTCTTTAATATTTTCTGACAATGCTGCATCATTCCAATGGCTTTCAAAAAAAGTAATCACGTTACATCATATATCTCTGCATATATAGCCTACCTCTGATGAGTTGTATAGTTGTCTTGTATATGAATGCTCCAAGACAAGAGCGGTGAATCTTAACACATGGTTGACCAGGCATCTTCGTTCACTCTACAGAGAAAACAAAAGCAAACCAATGTAACAATGTACATGTAAAACTGTACTAGTTGCTTATCACAATAGACTTTTTAATGCAGACTTTTGAACAATACGCTTGTTCAGAATGATTCAAACGTATAGTTCATATATTTATGTTAACAAGTCACGAGTCCAGTAAATTTTCCAATAGAGATAGTGGAAATAATAGAATTATATTTTATGCGACAGAAGGCATGCATCTTCCTGGACTGAAATTGGGAATCTAGCGAGAAAAATAAAAAAACAAGGGCTGTCATTAAGCTTTGGAGAATCCATGGCTCTCAAAAAGGAAAGGAGCCAGTCCTTTATACATGCTTGTTGTCTTGTGGTCATTTTCAATCTTTAAGTAGCCAATCATCTTTGCTGCAGTTGCCGCCATAATACTGTAACTGGTAGCTGGAATATTAATGACAGCCCTGAGTAAAAAAAACTAAATTCCCTTTTATTTCCTCCTAGGCCTCCTGAACATCAAGATTCCAAATGGTAGGGGATGCCTGTGTGACAAGCAATAGAAATGGGAGGGTTATTTTAATGCATGCAAGGAGTGCAAGAAGAGAATACAGAGCAGGAAAGAGGCAGCTTCCCCCCCCCCCCCCCCCTCCCTCCCCCCTCTCTTGATGCTCTATTCTTTCTTCTTATGCTCAAGCAAATACATGTACAGTGGTCCTATTCATTGCCTTTCTAGCATCTGTCAGCCAGGCCACTGTATGGGAGGCAACTTTTTAATGCTGACGTGTTTTCCTTCTCATCCAACTACCGTATTTCCTCAAATAATAGCCAGGGGTGATTATTAATTTTTTCACTCCAAAAGAGGGCCATTATTCAAAAGGAGGCATTTAGTCAAGGGGGGCGGGGGATTATTTTAAGAACTGCTCCCTGGAAGTGCTAACATGCTAATTAGAGAGATCCAAGAAACAGAGGAAAGAGTCAAATACACGAACATCACTACATGTATATAAAAAGTATATGAAACCTGTGCTTTTGTAATTTTACTGTAATTGTAACAACTGTTTCTTATACAAGAAGTGAAGTTTTAACTTGACTGCAAGGAGGGGAGGGGATGGGGGTGATTAATCGAGGGAGGAGATTATTTCAAATATTTCCAACAATTAAAGGGGGTGATTCTTCAAGGGGGGTGATTAATCGAGGGACAGCTATTATTCAAGGAAATACGGCATATTATGTATGTCCCTGAGAGTGCCTACATTTCATCTTAGAACTTACCCCTATTTCAGGTCCTTCAAGTTGATCCAGCTTATCATAGGTCAGGATCCAGTTGCTTCCATTGACAGGCTTAGCAACGCCTGCCAGGATTTCATCGAATTTGTCCATAACATCAACCCAATGTTGCAGCTCACACTAAAGAAACAGCATTAATGTATGCAGGTTAATCTTTTCATTCCAACAGTGTCAAAGACACAGGTACAAATAATATGACAACATTTTAGGCTTTTATGTGGAAAAATTGATTTAAGTGGACACCCTTAGGGAAGATTTAACCCTTTAAGCCCTAAGAGTGATCAGCATCAAATTTCTCCCTGTAATATTAATGCCTTATCAATCAAAAAGGTCACGAGAATTAAGGAAATGATCACACAAGATGAGTTCTCTTGATATCCAAACAATTTATCCCCACTATTTCTACAGGAAATGTATAGGGGCAAGAAATGAGAATTTAAATTTTGATGTTAGGGCTTAAAGGGTTAAACAAAACAAAACTTCCATAGGGGGATCTTACAGTAGGAATATTTTCCTGAACAATACATTGCGATTATGTCATTATTGAAGACTAAATTTGTAACTGCATACCCAACCAGGAAACAAGTTTCAAACTGTTAATCCAATCAAATATAATTTTGACTGTGCTCACATACAATGTACAGTACAGGGTACCTTGTCTTCACAATGAACAATTTAAAGTGTTTACACTAACTAAAATTCATTACACCACCCACTGAGTCCATTTGTCTGAGTATTATTACATGTATTTAAATACATTTGGTGTACAAACGGTATTTCAACTCAAACGCTATGGTCTTAAAGGGTCCCTCTCAACCAACGTGCATTGTGCACCGAGATACCTATCGGCAGCCATTTTCTGTGCCACAGAAATTCAGATCTCACAAGGTTGAAGGAAAAAGCTTATTAATATCAATTTTGTCTACATGTACATTTCGAATGTTTTGAAAGGATTTAGTGTTTATGGTTTATTTGACTAAAAGCTACACACTAGCAAACTCAATAGAATTTTTCATGACAAATAAGCTATAACTTTGCCATTTACGGCTTTGTGTTGAACACCACATTCCGTAAATGTGTATTAAAGCATGCTTGTTGTGCTGATTTCTAAGGTACAAATTGAGTGATTTATACATAGGCCTGCATAACTTTTAAACCACGTTTTTAATACCATTTGCTCCTTCTGTATGTTTTGAATGGGAGTCATACATTTTAGTGTTGACTTTCAAATGTCAGGTGCGATGGACTGGAGTTCAAGTCTGTCTGTTGTTTCCCATGGTGATTGCTGTTGTAGAATTTGACCTCTTTTCATTCTTTTTGCCTGGTGGTTGGTGTGTTTCGCCATTATTAGCAGGGTTGTCAAAAAGCGCTGTCTACTTTCACAGTTTCGCGGCTACAATTTGCAACCAAAAGCTAAAAAATAGAGGGAAAAGTGTCCCCCAGGGCTGTCTACTTTCTTAGATTTTCCATCAACTACTTTTTGACAACCCTGATTAGAAAGGTTTAAACTTCTCTAGCTTTTCTCTCTGAAATGACAGGATTTGAAATGACATCTGATATGTTGGCCGTGAATATTGGCATGAATCCAGCTATTTTTGACACGCCGGGCCCAGCTATTTTTATAGTTTTTATCCTTACAGGACTTCAAGTTTATAGATCCCAGCTTAGCAGAGAGAGAGAGAGTTGTAGCTTAAGAAGAAAGCTATTTAACTTGTAGAGAGTTGAAGTTTGTCTCTGTCAAGGATGTGATTTTAGCATCCATTTGCTTTGCTTTATACAGTTTATAGCTGCGTGGAGCTTGATGTTTATAATTCCTCCATTGGCAATTTTGCCAGTCTAGCGACTCATTTGTTTACGCCACTATTTCATTCAGGCCAAAATGCCATGTAAAACGTCCAGGGATTTTTCTTTTAGATGGTGACAGAAAGAGTAAAACACTCAACCAAAGATCAGCGGGAATCGTGTTATTTGTACTGTGAAAGATATCACATCTCCTGGATGATAACAATAACATACAGCCGCATTGCACACTGGTTGAGAGGGACTCTTTAAACACTTCTGCTCAAATTGTTCATTATCATCATCCATTCATTCACTTACATTGTTAGCATGCAACTAATCAAAAGACTTTATACATTAACTTCCTGCAATCAGGTAAGCAAATGATCAAATGATTCTTGTTCAATTAACAGCATACAAAAAAAATATTATAATGGCTTCAATACATTAAACTTTACTATCTTAATAGTTTAACAACTCTAAGCTCGAATTAATATTAAATGAAACTACAAAATCGATGTACACGTGATAGGAATAGTTTACCTTTCCATAGTACCAAGTATTGATATCTTTGAGAATATGGATCAGCTCGAGGTCACTTGCTTCTTTGAGTCTTTGTATGAGCTGTCTGCACTCAGGAGCCTATGAAAAAAACCTCGTGAACACTACACTAATAACGACAGACGATTCGTATCTATGCAACGAATACCTATTCCTGTACCATGCATTTTCTTCGAAGTACTTGAAGAAAGAACTTATATCGAGTCAGTTTCTAATCCAGATAAGCTTAAGTTAATTGAAGAGGGGAATTTAAAAACTCTGCTGGACTTACCACGTCGGACTGAGTTTTCCGCAGTTTACTCCTGTCAATCTTCATTTTCCACGGACAAATATTTATAACAGAAAACTATTTCGTTTGCCAATCTACCATGCTGCACCACCGAAACTTAGAATTGGGTCTAACTTCTGTTCTCAACAGTGTCTTGTAAAGAAAACTCTCTGGATTCTTGGAAATCAGGGATTCACTCCCGTGATGTCTTCACAAGGCAGTAAGAATCCCTCTGTTTTCAATGATTAGCTCCTTGAGTCAATGTTTTGTCGAGCCCTGTCAAAAGAGGCCAAACAACGCGATAAATATCACATAATTTCGGCCGTTTTGCCTTTGTACGTGAGAAGTAGTGATTCATTCAATATGGCCGACAATAATGGCGTGCGCGGAGCACCACAACGAGGCTAATCGTTGCAAGAAACTGATGTTCCCACAAAGCATTGCGCTTCCAGTCCAACACAAACACGTGCGCAGTTTACGGAAAATTTCCGTGTCCTTTGCAGTGACTTGGCGTGACTTCTCTTTTCACTTCAATTTTAATTCAGATTATTTTGTGAGTTCAAATGCCGTAAACTTCCAAGGCAAACAGAGGCCTTGTTTTTAGTCAACGAATTTAAGACTGCTGTGTGCGACTATTTTCTTCAAGTTGAGCTGAGAGAGTGGTTTCAATTTTCTATTCACGATTAAAGCCCGGTTTACACGACAAGCTTTTTGGGCCCGGCACTCCTAAATTTGGCACGCGGGCCAATTTTTTTTTTGGCCCGCCACTGTTCCATTTACACGACAAAATTTAGCGCATCTGGTTTCGAGATGGGCACGCCTAAAATATGAAACGGCACCCCAAATTTCTGAGCATTTCAGTGCTTTCGCCAACGGCTGAACCACTTTTTGGCGAACCCATTATGTACCATCTGGATCTCGTTTGACAAAACTGTGGACGCGGCACAGCGCGCAATTCAGCTGGCAATTGTCTGTTTGTGTTTGGAACTGAATGCAAAATTGTAGGAACCCGAGACTCCAGCCAAAGCCTCACGGAAGCAGGACAACACATAACCAAAGCCCAACAGGACCGCAAATAGCATGATTGCAGAAATACAGAACCACAGTACAATGGAGATGAGACCCAGAGCCCGAGAGGACAATAAGACAAGAAACAGGGAAATGTAAATTGCATGGAAGATGAAGGGGGATAGAATGTGTCCCATTGTGATATAAGCGCAACTACAGGCACCCAAGTGAAGGAGAAATATAGAAACGCAAGAAGATAAATTGAAGGAGTTTAAAAAAACCGCCTTAAGAATTTTGATTAAAAACAAACAAAACAAACTAAAATTCTCGATCACTGGTAATCTGTAATTCATATACATGCACTTTAGCGATATCACTAAAAAGTTATTAATAAACAACATAGATTGCCGATAATTTCAGAAAATAAATTTATCTGCTCAAAATTTCTGTCATTCTCGTCAGGGGCACATTGAACAGGCCCGGTAGAGAGATTAATTTCAGCAAAACATTCCTAACCGAAATAATAAATAAGCTTAGTATATACTGAAACAGTGGATAGCATTATTGTTGGCGCGCTCTGATTGGCTACTTAAACTCGGAATAGCAAGTGCTATTCACCTCCCAGCAATTTGCGCTCGAAAATTGTAATCGTTGACAGGAATAAATGAGTTAAAAAGCATCATTTTCGTTATATTATCTCACTGTTTTAGTATATACTAAATTTCGCGGCTCGGTAAATATCCACCACTACCCACCTACACTGAGGTGAATAGTTGTTAATTATGCGTACGAGAGACAGGTAATCTTTCGATGAAATTTAAGCTTACGACTTATCTGCCAAATTTATTCGGTAAATTGTACTCTCTACCACACATTTCAAACCGTGCCAGTACCGTGGTTTTTTTACGGGTTTTTTTCTTGACACAGAGGTCGACCTTGCAGACGACGCCATTTTTGTTTGTTGAAGAACATGTGCGCATGTGTGACTGAATTTGGGCACGCAGGCCTATTTTTTGGCGGGCCGAGACTACCTCGCCAGGCGGGTAAATTTGCTTTTACACGGCAAAATTAGAAGTGCCGTGCCAAAAATTATTGGCCCGCGTGCCAAAATTTAGGAGTGCCGGGCTCAAAAAGCTTGTCGTGTAAACCGGGATTTAATCATAAAAAATTTCTGAATAATCCTGTTTTTTCTTTCTCAAGAAAATTAAGGCATGGGCCGCCAGTTATTTCGCCCAAAACGTGAGGGGGTGGTCTATCTTCTGAGGATTAAGCTATACAAACGTAAAACTTTGACAGATCAATATGTTTGACAAAGTTGCCATATTGACATCCATGACGTATGCAAATTAAGTCACGTGATCAAACAGGGCTATTTTTAGCTCAAAATTCTTTTAAGCAAAATGGCACCAGTTTTGCTTGTATAATCAGAAAACGGCAAACTGATCCTTACGGCAAGGCGATGAAGGAGTAAATAAAAGAATAAAACAAAATATATATATATATTAAAACAAATTTCTCCGGAAGCTGCCTTTGGGATTATAATGTTTTGCCTATTAGGTACATCATTTCTGTGCCCGGACTTTTTGAGATAATCAAAATAAAAGCCTGAAAAATCAAATTACTTGTTTGAGGGGACTGGGAACTAGTAAAAAATGTCGTTTATTTTCAAAATTAATAAAATATTTCAAAAGGTCCGGGCACAGATCCTTTGTTGCTCACTTTGGAAACCATTTAAGAGCAGTAAAAATAGATGACTATTGGTATAAACTGGTGCCATTTTTGTTTAAAGATTTCTAAAGACTTTTTGACCGTAATAAGTCACGTGACCTAATTTGCATAACATTTATATGTCAAAATGACAATAATTGCAAACTTATTTAGCCATCCAAAGTTTTACGCTGTTACAAATAAAGCCTCAAAAGATAGACCACCCCCTCACTTTTTAGGCGAAATAACTGGCGAGCCATGCCTTAATTTACATGAGTTCATTAATATAGTACATCGAACGTGTACAGCAGACGTGATGTCGCATGATGATTCTATATAATCTTAAAAAAAGAATGACCGTTGACAGTTCCCTGATACATCAGTCTCATGTGGGAGCTGCCTGCGTGGAAGGCGTTCGAAGGGGAAGGAGAAGGGGGATAATAGACACATGCCTGTCCAAAAAAATAAATAAATAAATAAATAAATAAATAACCAAAATAAGGTATTTAGCAGCCTGGGTACTTTTGATATGTGAATCGAGGCTGTCGGGGTCCAGACCGAGTAAACTGTGTTGAGTAGTTAAGTCTAGTTAAACGAGTGCTCCCAGAGTTCTGCAGTCCCGTAGTTGATGAATGCGCTCGCACCTTTCGCGCAACAAGCTTTTAGAACAAGAAATATCCATGTTCTCTGTTAACCTTTGGTGTAACTCGCGTTTAGAACGAGGAATGTCTGCTTTTAAGGTTACAGTGTACCTTCGGGGGTGTCTCCAGTATAACAGCTCTAGCGTCTTAAGATTACACTTAATATACCTAAACCCAGATATCAAATTAAAGCTTATAGAGCTGGCTATCTAAATATGGAAACCATTTAGTAATAGAATGAATTGTCGAATTTTTTACGACGTCTAAATTCGAACGTCCGAATCAGCTTTAAAACGCTATAACTCAAAGTGATTATTATATTTTGCTAATTTGATTTGTTCTCGGGTTTCCGGACATGAAGCGCTAAAAAAACGTGTCGGCGATTTTCCATATTCAATTGCAGTGAAAAGTTACAGAATATTTTCGAAAAGGGGAGAAAAAAAATTGGAATGATCGCACGGAAATGCCTCTTGACGAAAAAGTTTTCGGAATTAAGAAATTCGCCGACAAGTTTTTGTTCATTATATGTTAGCCTAGCTTCTGTCCAAATTTAAGGAAAATCGAACAAATTCCCTTTGAGTTGTAGCTCTTTAAAGTGTCCCCAACAAGCGAAAAATTAACTTTGAGAAAACGGCGCTTAAAAAAACATATCGCTTAATAAACAAACTCCGCCCACAAAAGTTATACCGTCATTTCTCCGTCAATTTTCACTATTTTTCGATACTTTTTTTTTGGATGAAAGTTCATTCTGTAAACTTTATTTTATCGCCAAAAAAAAATTTTCAATAAATTTTCGATCTGAAGGTACACTGTAACCTTAATTTAGAACGAGGAATATACATGTAAGGAGTTGTTTTCATTTTGACGACTGCGGGACTGCGGGAGCAGCTGCCAGCATGAGAATACGACTGCGGGACTGCGGGACTGCGGGAGCAGCTGCCAGCATGAGAATACCACTGCGGGACTGCGGGAGCAGCTGCCCGCATGAGAATACCACTGCGGGACTGCGGGAGCAGCTGCCAGCATGAGAATACCACTGCGGGACTGCGGGACTGCGGGAGCAGCTGCCAGCATGAGAATACCACTGCGGGACTGCGGGAGCAGCTGCCAGCATGAGAATACCACTGCGGGACTGCGGGAGCAGTTGTCTTAAGTTGGATTTAGTGAGCCGGGTATTTTGCAATTTAGTCCCATATGGAATAATATTGCCGCTTTCTACCGATTCTTTAATTTGCATTTTCACCAAAATTTGAGATGTTCCTAGAATAGATTTTTAGGTTTTCTATTCAACATTAACCCAGGTGTTTGATTTTCTTGCGAAAATATGATAAAAGCCGTATCAAAGCCTTCGCCAACACCATTTTCCCATACAAAATTCTTATGCAGATGAAGACGTTAACAAATGGAGAGGTTTGTTTGTCTGAGTCACAACGGGGATCAAAAGTATGTGACGTCATTAGGGAAGGACCATTATTTTTTGACGGGGGGGGGGGGGGGGGGTGTTAAAATTTTCGCATGCAAACATTTTTTTTATATGCGGCACCTGCTGCAAACAATTTATTTTGTGTCTCCGTCCAACTGCTATACTTCCAGCAAACAATTTTTTTCTTTATTTTTGCTTGCATACAATTGATTTCAGTGTTTATAGCCTCTTCAAACAATTTATTTCAAAATTTTCCAACCCCCCCCCCCCCCCCGGTCAAAAAAATGGTCCGTCCCTTAGCGCAAAGCGCTATTGCGTTTTGAGAAACAGGCTTTCTGAAACACAAATTAGCACAGGCTTACCATCTTCCGTCTGTGTGGTGACACTGCTTTTAACGACTGCATTGTTTATCTGTAATAACGAGTTATTAAGGGCTTTTTAAACAGAACAAAATAAAATAAAAACGCTAAAAAATACGCATGTGATGTTGGACTTTGTTGTTTTGTGTTTGTTTTGTCGATTTAAAGTTTGCAAGAGCGGTCAACTTAAAGTTTTTCTTCTTGGATTTCTATCATACTTCATCAAGACTGTGACAAATGGCAACAGTAGTATTATTAACAACAGCATATTTCCCTCGGCTCCAAATACTGCCATTTGTCTTATAATCTAGTCTGGCACGTGTTAACGAAACGCTAAGTTTTGAAGTACTCAAGCAGCAATAAACGCTACAGGAAGATGTTTTTTATTTTCTTAAGTATAAGGCCACATACAGTGCATATACTGTAACCCATATCCGAGGTGTTCATTTTCCGAGAGATTAGACTACATATATAATGAACTGGTTTTTTTTTTGTTTTGTTTCTTACTGGGATCTTGATTTTACTGACTAAGGAAAATTCGAAGACGAGGAAGCGATTTAAAAATCGCGATAACCAAACAAGCAAGCGCTCGAGAAAAGAACCAACCGCGTGGAAAGTGAACTCGAGCCAAGTTTCCACGCGGCAGACTTTCGCACGAGTTCAGAGTTTCGCTTTTCGCTTGATCGCGCATGACACTCTGAGAGAAAAGAAGGGTTTTGGGGTTTAGTTTAATGTGTTTGTCATTTACTAAACGATTACTTTGATGAGGTTTAGTTCTTATTTAACAGGTATCTATCTCCAGTTAGAGTTCCATGTATACATATCTTATCGGGAAATTCCACTACGTAGGCGTGGTAGTTTAGTGATTGGCAAGTTGCACTTTCGACATGAGGGTCGGTAGTTCAGGGCCTGTCCTTTTCTATACATTGGCCGCTTTCACAGCAGAGACGGCTTTTCCGTTTCTAAATCTACATCGAATACTGCGCAAAGCTCATACATGGAATATATGTGCACAGGGAACGGTCAGCGGTCATTCAATTATAGTAATGGCTTCTACAGATTTAAAAATCGTTACATGTAATGTCTTGGTCTCGCATAAGTGAGGACTTAAGGTGCTGGTACACAAGGGAATTTTTTCCTGCAACTTGCAACGGCAACGCTGACGAGAGTTCTTTGCGAGACAAGTTGCGGATGAAATTGGGTATGTACTTGGTGTATCCCTTATTATTTTGTATTTAAAGACTTAGTTTTTATTTCAGTAGAAAAAGAAGATAAAAACAGCAGAATGGGGAATCGAACCCGGGCCGTATGATCTACTCCATGCACACTATCCACTACACCACCGAGGACTAGCTGCCGGAAATTGTAATTTTTAAGGGATATAAGATAATATGCTGCTAGCCCAGACCATATATAAGAACTAACCCTTTCGATACACTGGAAATACTGGAATCAGTGCTTAACCCTAAATACTAAAATCAGTGCTTCAACCTTAGATACTGTAATCCGACCCTAAATTACACTGCAATATATCTAAATACATTACAATAAGGGATACATGAAGTACCATACATTATGATCAGGGATACACCAAGTACCTAGGTGAAATTGCGCGTGTAACACCTTCTCTTCACAACTTGTTTCGCAAAGTTGACCACTTATCTACTTTTTGCAGCGCGTTGCGAGATAAGTTGCAAACGTGTAACATGCAATCAGCAACTTGTCTAGCAACGGCTCTCGTCAGCGTTGCGTTGCAAGTTGCAGGAAAAATTCCCTCGTGTAACGGCACATTTAAGGCAGTCAACAGAAGAAGCGTTCTGAATGTGAGGGGCGCAGATTGTTCCACTCTGGGACAGTGCGAGCAAAGAATGATGCTCTGTAACAAATCTTGAGCGCTAAGACATTCCTGAAGTGGTGTTGATCTTGGGATTGTCTAGTAGGACGCCCACTCCTAACCACAATCTGACTTTCAACGTACAGTCCACAAGGCCGTGGCATAGTTTCAGACGAACTTGGGAAAAGATCGTTTCCGAGTTCGTTTACCGTATAAAATACGGGCAGAAGACCCATTACGCGTTTAGACAAACTGTCTTCTATCCATAGTTCGTGGTTCCAGACGCATGGTAGAAGATAGCTTGTCTTGACGTCTTGTGCGCGTCTTTACACTAGAACAACTACGAGACAATGTCTGTCCAAGTTCGATTGAAAATGCTCTCTCCACTGCACCCTGGTGTATAAAGTAGAGTATCAAAGAAATGACGTCACAAAAACTAAATTTGTGAAATTATGGGATTTGATTAGATATTCGGAAAGGGCAAGACGAGAAATGCCCGCTTGCAAAAAGCGTTTGGAACTGAGGCAAAATTAGAAGAGTTTATATGGAGTCATCAGAGCATGAAAGGGCCAATATCTCACCCCCAAAATGCACTAGGATGCCGATTTATGACAAGCGGGCATTTCTTGTCATGCCCCTTCCGAATATCTAATATATTCCCATAATTTCCCAAACTTCGGTAGTTTTTGTAAATAAGAAGCAAAGTACCGCGAACGAAAATGCTGCTGATTTACGTAGGATCTGGAGAAGATTTAGTCAGCCAAAAATAGAGATAAAATCAAAGAATAAAGCAAGGCTGATACTACGTAGAACATTTAACGCAACAACGACATGAAAGAGCCCAACTGAAAGCCATATGCAACCGTGGACAGTTGTACTCTACACTTGGAAATATCTCATGATATGCTTGTAATAAACTTGTAATCTGGCATTTACTAAAGAAATAAAAAACGCGCCGAGTGCATTATTGAGCACGCGGGAATTTTTAAGAACACGAGAGAAGTGCAGAGAAGCACGAGCCAAAGGCGAGTGCTTCTCGCACTTCTCGAGTGTTCTTAAAAATTCCCAAGTGCTTATATAACTAAAAAATGCACGAGGAACAAGTTTTTTTTATTTCTTTTATAAAATAAAAACGGTTTAAATGAACCTTACGTTAACGTTATGTTGAGCAAGTTAGAACTGAAAATATGAAGCGAGCCTTCTCTATTTCCGGTGCTCTGATTTGGAACAGTATCCCACTTTCTGCATTAATATTAGGCCAATGAAGTTGCGCTCTGGCTATATTAATATTGGGCCAATGATGTTGGGCTCTGGCTACATTAATATTGGGTCAATGAAGTTGGGCTCTGGCTATATTAATATTGGGCCAATGAAGTTGCGCTCTGGCTATATTAATATTGGGCCAATGATGTAGGGCTCTGGCTGCATTAATATTGGGTCAATGATGTAGGGCTCTGGCTACATTAATATTTGGCCAATGAAGTTGCGCTCTCGCTATATTTATATTGGGCCAATGATGTAGGGCTCTGGCTGCATTAATATTGGGCCAATGAAGTTGCGCTCTGGGTATATTAATATTGGGCCAATGATGTAGGCTCTGGCTGCATTAATATTGGGCCAATGATGTAGGGCTCTGGCTACATTCATATTTGGCCAATGAAGTTGCGCTCTGGCTATATTAATATTGGGCCAATGATGTAGGGCTCTGGCTGCATTAATATTGGGCCAATGAAGTTGCGCTCTGGCTATATTAATATTGGGCCAATGATGTAGGGCTCTGGCTACATTAACATTGGGCCAATGATGTAGGCCTCTCGCTGCATTAATATTGGGCCAATGATGTAGGCCTCTCGCTGCATTAATATTGGGACAATGAAGTTGGGCTCTGGCTATATTAATATTGGGCCAATGATGTAGGGCTCTGGCTACATTAATATTGGGGCAATGAAGCTGGGCTCTGCTACATTAATACTGGGCCAATGAAGTTGGGCTCTGGCTACATTAATATTGGGCCAATGAAGTTGCGCTTCGGCCACATTAATATTGGGCCAATGATGTAGGTCTCTCGCTGCATTAATATTGGGCCAATGAAGTTTGGCTCTGGCGATATTAATATTGGATCAAGGGCCTGGCGCACGCTACTGGTGTACATGGCTAAAATTCACACTTAATTTAGCTCTTCTGAAATTATTAAAATTCAGTTTAGGTTGAGATTTGGTAAAAAAAACTAAAGTTCATTAATGTCTTCTCTGTGAACAATTTTAGTTTTGCATATAGGGTTGAATAAAAGAAAATTTTACAATAGTCACCAAAAATGAGGCCATTTTGGACACTACGCGTAACATTTACAGTCTAACGTGGCACAATTCATAATTTCTCGGCTTTGATGATATGTAGGCATTTTTTCTTTTGCAATTAAAGGCTTGCCACTTTTCTTTTTCGTCTGTTGGACATTCTCGCCATTTTGCTCGTCGGACTGCGCGCGTTACAACACTAAAGGCGTGACCTAAAGTTTATGCTAATTTATTAAACTAATTGTAACAAAGGGAAAAGACTGGCAACGTTCAAGAATTCAACAAGACTTTTGATGAAGGAGCTTGCGTTTAAGAATGCAAAACTTCCCTGTGCGTTAATGTGATTATTTGACAGGCTTACCAATAATCAATGTCCTTGAAATTCCCAGACATTTTCAAGTAAACATTAATGCTTTCGTCATGCGATTTTAAAGGAAATTTATCGATGAGTTTTTTAGTCGCATTTTTCACAGAGCACTACAAAATTACAAACAAAAATGAGTAAATATACCATCTTATATAGTGCGGCCTCGACGGAAATCGGAAAAAGCAATTTGCTTCACACTCTTTCTCAAAATAGCCTGAAGGCAAGGGTACCTTCTCCAACCCAAAAAATTATTTAGAAAAGCGTATTACACTCCTTTAATTCGTGATTAAAGTAAAGCAATATAAAATTGCTAATTTTAACAAAGAATAAGGTAGCCCGGATGTTCTCGAAAACGCTCTCTGAGATTTTGTCCAAACTTGCAGTACTTGTAGCCCTACCTTTGAAGTATAACGTACAGTAGGTGGTTTTAAAAGTTTAGGTCAGGTACTCATGAAAATGGACAATATGTAAATTGGGTGACGTCATTGCCGTGTTGCCATGGTAGCTCCGATGCTAATTAAATTGACATTACCGGAAAGTTCAATCTTTAAGAAGCTATGTGTGTTAACGGCTAGTCAATCCGAGCTCGAGCACCAATGCTATGGGCGCTCAAATGCGAGGTGTGTGGACCCTCAAAAACTGCCGCGAGCCACCTTAAGGAGTGATATAGGCCTTAGATTTTCTAAAATAGTTGTGTCTTTAGACTTTCTTGGAATAAGCGAGATGATACCTCTCCTCTGGCTAATAGATAACATCCCTGATTGATGGGCAAAGTTGAAACTATCTGTCATTTCTTTACTGATTTCAGGCCAAAAAAGCGATAGAATCGTCAACAGGAAAACCATCGGTACCAGGTGTTTTTGTGCGTTAAAGCATTGTTCTACGGTGATTTGCCTTCACAAGAATTCGTTTTTTCCTCATTTAAACTGGTTAGGTTTTCTGGGTTGAAGAAAGCTGATTCTTTGAATTCAGATTCGGTGATTGCGACCTTTGATTTTTAAAGAGATTCATAAAAACGTTTTTCTTCTTCTAGAATTTTGAATTGATCATCAGTGTAAACGTTTTCAGCTAATTTTAATCTTGTCACTGTCTTCTTGGCGTAATTTCGTTTTTCTAGGCCGTAAAAGTATTTCGTATTGCGTTCACCTTGTTCGTGCCATCTTACTTTACTTCTTAAAATCGCACCTTTCGTTCTATATGTCATTAATTTTTTAAGACGCGATTTTTCAATTTCGAGTTCTTGTATAAAGTTTTTATTGTGTGGATGCTCCTCGGCTTGTGCTTGTAACTTGTTTATTTTTGCTTGTATGTCTCTTTCCTTGTCCCTAAATATATTGCCTTTCTTTTAGAGTATTTAACTGTAAAACCTCTAATCTCCATTTTTATAAGATCCCATCTCAACCCTAAGTTTGTGATATTATTGTATCAGTTTAATTTAAAATCAGGAAGATTTTCTCGTTAAGCTGTAATAAATTTTTCATCTTCAAAAAGTGAGATATTAAACTTCCAAAAGCCTGGACCTTTCTTCTGAGCTGAGACATCGGATTGTAGATGAATTGAAACGGCTGAATGATCACGTTCGGGTGCTAGAATAATTTCACATTTTTATTTGCAAGGGTGCGAAATTCTTTTGAAATTAAAAAGTAATCTGAACGGCTTTGTATTTTTAAGGATTTGTTTCTCCAAGTGAAACGAAATAAGTCTGGGTTTGAAGTTCGCCAAATGTCACAAAGATTGTATGAATTACAAAACTTTTTAATTTCTTTAATGACCGACGCTTTTTTTTGCGGACAGGATTTCCCCCTGTTTTATCTTTAGGCGAGAATGCACAATTGAAATCGCCACCAGTTATCAAATATAAATTTTCTTGTGTAACATCTTGTAAAAGATTGTTAAGTTTCGAAAAAAAGTTTATTTGTTGATTAGCGTCATTTGGCGCGTAAATATTAACGAGAACAAAAGGGATTCCGTGAATCAGTGACATTTCTAAAATAATGAACCTTCCCTTTGTATCAGCAGTAAACTTTTCTACTTTGAAATCCAAAGAAGGGTTTATTAGTATCATGACACCTTTACTGTGATTTGTCCCGTGACTAAAGAAAACCTTCCCACCCCATTCATTTTCCTATGTGGATGTACATGAATTAGTATAGTGCTATAACACACTTGCAGAAAAACAAATTTTGGCTCATCCTCGGTGTAAGAACCTGTGAAACTCATGAGTGACGTAAAACAAAGAAAACAAAAGGCATAAGACAATAGATTCAACTGGGAATGCAATACTACAAAGGTAAAAGGTAAAAAACAAAGGAAAAAGTCACAGGTTCTTACACCGTGGTAAACCCCAAATTCTTGTTTCTGTTTGTGCAACCATTGAAAAACCAAACGGCGTTTGAGAGATTTGTTCAGACCTCTGACGTTTAACGACAGGCATTTTAAATTCAGAGCATTAGTTGTATTTATTCTAGGTGTTTGTGTATATACGGAGAGCAGTCAGCACAGGTGTCAAGAATGAATAATATGAGATCAATTCCTCATGCGAGATACAGACCGTAATATTTGCAAAGCAACAGAAATGATCGCAACGTTTAGCTTGGTAGCCAGTCGAACGATAAATGACCTAGGAAAAAAACACGTCGTATAATAATATAAAATAAATACCAATATAAATAATAAATAATTACATTCTATAAAAGATCTTAAGATTTGACCTTAGTAAAAGACCCTTGGGACTTCGGACTTATAACGCTTGCTGGAAATGACTGCCATTGACAATAGCGAGTTACGGCATTTGTCAGCATAGTAAATTTCTGCATAATATCTAATTTGCTTAAACATAGTTGTTGATACTGGTATCATTAATATTGGGCCAATGATGTAGGCCTCTCGCTGCATTAATATTGGGCCAATGAAGTTGGGCTCTGGCTACATTAATATTGGGGCAATGAAGCTGGGCTCTGCTACATTAATACTGGGCCAATGAAGTTGGGCTCTGGCTACATTAATATTGGGCCAATGAAGTTGAGCTTCGGCCACATTAATATTGGGCCAATGATGTAGGTCTCTCGCTGCATTAATATTGGGCCAATGAAGTTTGGCTCTGGCGATATTAATATTGGATCAAGGGCCTGGCGCACGCTACTGGTGTACATGGCTAAAATTCACACTTAATTTAGCTCTTCTGAAATTATTAAAATTCAGTTTAGGTTGAGATTTGGTAAAAAAAACTAAAGTTCATTAATGTCTTCTCTGTGAACAATTTTAGTTTTGCATATAGGGTTGAATAAAAGAAAATTTTACAATAGTCACCAAAAATGAGGCCCTTTTTGGACACTACGCGTAACATTTACAGTCTTACATTCTTCGAATTATTTCTTCTATCAGAAAAAGAAAAATGCAATTAATTACCTTCCTTCTTCATCGCTTGACCACTCGGTTGATGAGGCAAACAAAAGAAAAATTTAAATATAAAAGATGCTTTTCTTAGTGATACATCTATAACCCTAACCCTAACCCTGATCTAACCTAATTGCGGATCTAGCTTTGGTCTAATAATCGCTTCACCTAAACCCAGTTTTATAATAATGATAGCCTACTTTCATCCCAATCCAGGCATAAACAAGACAGAAATGGCATCGACTATCACAAAAGGCCTGGTTACCAATGAATGCAAATGATGGCATCGCAGGAGCCACGAAGCTCTTTAGAACCTCTTTTTTATTGGCCCTGGCTATCACGAAGCTCTATTGTTTCAGGGCTAGGATCCATTCTTCTGTTGTTTGTTCTATTGTTTTCTCAGCCAATCCTGTGAGCCGTTGTGAGAGCTTCGTGGCGCCCCTGGCATCGACCGTTAAAGATGACATCACTTGTTTACGAAAGGGAAACCACTCGTTAGAATTTCACGAAATTTGGCACAATAATAGTTCCGAATATGCTGAACTCACCTGCCATCAGAAATTTGAAATCCAACAGAGGAGATTTTTACAAAACGCAAACATATTAAACCACAAATTACGGAAGATCCCTCTGTTTAAATTACATGAGACCAGTGTCAGTAACATGCAAATATTTTTACGAGTTTACTGGAGACAAATGATGGACAAAATCTAACGACTAGATTTTCTGAAAATAAACGAAACCAAATATTGCAGGCTGATTTGCAATCCACCGTGTTGCCATTGCAACACCCTAAAAGGTCAACAAAAATATCAAAATATATAGCTTGTTGCTTAATCGTATGCGTCACAAATGTTTGGCACCCAGACGTTAGTAGTTTTAAAATGACAATAAATGACGCATAGGTACAGTGAAACTGTGCTCAGCCACCTTAAAGTGAAAAGGAAAAGTCAGTTTAAGATATGGAAACGAGCGTTAACATGGCATGAAGCGAGTGTTAACATGGCTGGGCTGCTGAATGAGTGACTCACATACACAGCTTCGAGAAAACATGTATTTTATACCACTGATACAAAAGATCTGTACAAAGAGCAAAACGTTTAATTTACAAGACTGTCTAAAAGGACTTGGCCATGTACATGCACGTTATATTGGAAGCGAATTCACTGGAAAAATACAATCTCCTATAATCACCACCTGCGAGCCCACGTTCTCCTTAATTCTGGAAAGCGGTTGGAAAACTACTGCTGATCAAGGTTAACGCGTCATCGTCATAAATGGGTATTCCAAACTGCGAAAAACCTTATAAATTAAAGCGTTTAAGGATTATAATTTTGCCACGACATGTTCAAAGAATCGCTTGAGTTGTCGGACAGACTCCATTGTTTCCCGCCACGCAATAATTCATCAAGTTCCCTGACGAAGGAGATAGCGTGACAGCCATCTGTGTAAATTCTGTTCTGTAACGCAAGGGACCATTGCGTTGTCCGATAATAAGTAAGATGGAGTCGCAGCTCTTACTGTATATTTTAATCAGTCACGCAATAGTTGGCCGTTGTTCGCACGAGCGAGTCACGCAAAGCTCTATCATGTTGACTTCTGTTAACGCAGGCACAAAGGAATTGTAGCAAGCTACAGTGTCTGTATAATGAGCTTTCTCCTCTTGTCGTGAATAAAACGATTTGAGGTGAACATTGGACATTCGTAGAATGAACCCAGGCTTGTAATGTTGATTTGGCGAGCCTGTAAATGAAGAAAATTTACTTAACACGTGTTCAAAACTTGAAAGTGTGAACAACACCTAAATTTTAAGGTTTTAGCCAATGTGACAGGCACTAGAGCCTATTAACCTTTTAGGGGTTAAAATTCATGGTTTGGTGCCACTTTTAGAGCACTGTAATTTCTCAATTAAACGCCCCCGGCGTTTATTTGAAACTTGACCTAGTGGACCCGGCATTTCTTTGAATCAGAGGTTTTTTCTCGCCCGCCTTTTTTTAAGAAAGGGTTATTATTCGTTTTTCTTGGCAGCCGTGTACCTTGCCCTTAAATCTTAAGTTTATTATACCACACTAAATGTTTCAGGGGCTTACTTACAACTTCCTCTATTATACCCGGCGTTTATTCGGGGCCCGGCATTTAATCGAGAAAATACGGTATCAAAGCAGATAAAAATTCTGACAGGGACAACTTTTATGAAAGAGATGGTACCTCTTAGGCGTAAAAAGTAAAGTGAGCCACATGTAGAAAACGGAGTTTCTGGTACTTTTCTGTGTTCCTTCTTTCAAAATGCCCCATCAATATTATATGCGAGTCTGTTGGTCCGCCCCCGCGAGTCTGTTAGTCCCCCCCCCCCCCCCCCCAGTGGCGGATCCAGGGGGAGGGTCGGGGGGGTCCGGACCCCCCCCATCAGACCTGTGTCTCCCACGTGGTTCATAAAAATAATAGAGTAAAATTGTTTTATAAGTAGTTGTTTCACTTCCACCAATTGACTGATTGCCAAGTTTTTGACTTAACAAACGCTTTTCGACTCTCAGGAATGCCGGAAATGGCGTTTTAGAGGGTAAAATCGGAAAAATTTTCCGGGGAACATGCACCCGGACCCCCCTTTCAGAAATTCCTGGATCCGCCCTGCCTCCCCACCCCCCTCTCCTCCCACACTCCCCAGAGGGGAAGAGGAGGGAGATCAGACCAATCGACCACTCCCTTGTCCCGAGGACGACCATGAGAACAAGGTTATAAAAGTGTTGACCTGCCAACTCACACGCATTATGCGTAAGTCTCGCGCCTGCGGATCAAAAACATCACACGCATACAGAACAATTTCTCACATCTGACTCACAATTCCGGAAATCTCGGCAAAATCGCGCCAACATTTCAGCAACTTTGGAGATCATCTGAACATCTTCGGGAATTGTCGTCAATGTTCCAAAGTCATGGTAGCATGTTTTGGTAATGTTCGGAAGTCGTCGGAACATCTTTGGCAATGTTCGAAAGTAGTCGGGAAATTTTCCGAAATTCGGGTAATATGCCTACGAAAATCTCACGCATTTGACTTTGGAAAAGTTGGCGGGTATAAATAAAAGTGTTGCATTTGTCCTGTGATATCTCACCCTGTCCGTGAACTCATCCTCTTGAATTTCAATCAAATCAGGTTCGCTGCGGTATCGACTGCGGAAGAAGGTAGTCTGTTCTTTAGCCAACTGCTTCAGTACAAACAGCAGCAACTCGTTGTTGTCACGACGATACGCCAAATACTGAGAAAATGCCTGTTGAAAACAAACAACACAATAAAAAATTAATATTCAGGGTTTTTGGTTGAGTGTTGAAGAAATTCGCATTTGCTTTCGTTTCTTAATACTACACTTTGCGATGGGTTAAAAAAAAAACTCGCGCCATTAATTTTCACAACCAGTTAAGAGCAAACCAAACCCAATTCGTGACTTACTTGCACGCGTTTTACCACGCTTGGCGCGAGCTACACGTAACTGCTTTAATTCATTCACTGGATTACTTTCGTTTTCTGTTTAAGACATTCAAAAACGTCTCCTTGCTATACGGACTGTTGTGGTGGCCGTATCGAGGATTAGCTTGCCGCCAGAAGTATTTTGTCTCGCTCACTTTTTCTCCCTAGAATGCGGCAATGATGTGAAAACAGTTGGCCGTGTATTCTGTAGTTTAACCCTATCTTTAAAGTGGTCTCGACCTTTCACAAGAGCCAACCCTCAAATGGGATCACCCTAAGTCAGGGGGCTTTCCAGACCTCGGACGATGCTGAAGTTAGACGGAGCTTACATTAGCTAGGAAACGAAGTGAAAATAAAACCCACAATTTGAATATGGTTGGCGCATACATGTTTTCAAATCCAAATGACAATATTAGCCATGATCGACTTAAAATGATCAGAATTGTATGTTGATTAGGATTCTGAGGTTTCGTCCACAATACGCCGGATAAATTTGAAAACGGCGTTTTTACTTTGAAAATGCAACAAAACTTTTCCGTCCAAACTAAAACGCCTAGCCCGATTTTTTAACTTCATCAACTCTGAAGACGCCGGAGAGCATTTTCGAAAAATTCCTTTATACAAAATTTTCTCCTTCCACACTAAAACGCAAGGCCGGCATTTTCAAAATTTATTCACTTTGAAGTGCGTTTTCGAAAAGTTCCTTTTTCGGTCGTTTCTTCGTGGACGGTAGGCCTAATCGTAAAAATAAAGTTACGTTTTCAAATTTATCCGGCGTAGAGTGGACAGGGGCCTCAGATGACGTGACATGTTAAGCCAAAGTTTAGCTCGTTCCAAACGTTCGGATGGTGGAAGCGAAGGGTAAGCTGCGCGTGAACCATCCATAGTGCTGAAGGAACGGGTGGGCGCGAAGGAGAGCGAGTCTCTTCCAAGTTTCACGAAAATGTGGTCTCAGCACCATTTTTTCTTTAGAAACTAACGACTGTATCCTCTTCCCAGTTTTTCGCTTTTTCTTTTCTCCGCTCGCAATTTTTCCTCCACGTCGCTTCCCATTGTCTGAAGGCTTGGAACAGGCTAGTCAAAGTTGGACTGTATACGTAGAAAACTGAACAAATTGAGAAGTAATTGCATACCTTTCTCATATTTCTCATTACAGAAAATTTCTGCGTATCGATGAAGCTCTCGAGCATTACTCTGATTGCCATGTTGACATCGTCTTCTGTGACGTATTCTCTCAGATGCATCTTTGCGTGTGACTCGGCCATTCGGATCATGGATTCAATGTGACGAACTGTGATAGGTATTGAGCCAGTAGCCTAATAAAAAAGCAAATAAGAAGTCGTTAAGAAAGATGTAACATTCATCATGTTCAAATTTGCAATGGCCACACGACAGGGACCCAGCCTCAACAGGAATCCTCAACGACAAAAATATAAGGATTTGTATGGGATTTTATCGTGAGTTTGATAAAATATCAAAAATATAAATAAACAGCCATTAAAGTGTTCATACCTCATTAAATAATGTCAGCTGTCTGTTGTTTCTTGGCGGCTTTATGGCTTCTAAACGGCATTTTAGCGAGTACTTTACTTCTTTTAGGTGAAGTCAAACCAGAAATACCAAAACTCGCTAAAATGCCCCTTTAGACCAAATGATGGTCGCCGCTTGCAGGACTATGAAATTTTGAATAAAGGTTGAATGCCATTTAGAAGCCATAAAGCCGCCAAGAAACAACAGACTGACATTATTTAATGAGGTATGGACACTTAAATGGCTGTTTATTTATAATTTTGATATTTTATCAAACTCACGATAAAATCCAGTACAAAATCCTTATATTATTGTCGTTGAGGATTCCTGTTGTGAGCCTAGGCTCCCTATGGCCACACTAAATGTTTTCACAATCTTTGCATAATCTTGTGAATCCACATCAATTACTTTTCGTGTTTTTCTTCACAGATAAAAACATTTGAACAGCAAATGTTTTAAAAAGTCATGTAAATGGAAAAACTTGATGACTGTGAAATAAATAACCAAACAAACAACACAGAGTAATACAAAATATTATTTACAACTCGCACATAAATGTCCCTGCATACAGCAGGTGAATTCTTGGCCTATTAAATCTGGAAACAAGTTTTGTCCTAGTAAAACTTCATACTTTCCTTACCATTGACTCTTTTCTCAGCTCAGCAAACATCTTAGCCACCTTATCCTGGTCCATGTTGTGCAGTTTGGGGTGGATTTTTTCGCGCGCATATATGATGTACTTCTTCAACATCTCTTGTGGGATTGTCTCGACACCAGGAGTCAGAGGATCCTAAAGGGTAATTAAAGAAAAGGTTTGCTAACCACAGGCAGCACGTGACCAATGTGACCCAGCATTCCAGAACAAAACATGGCTTCCTGAACTAGACGCTTCTTCTCTGTTAGATGACAAGTTTTGAATTATAAAGAGTTGTATGAAAACTCAATGGGATTTGTTGTAAAACTTTCACTCCCAGAGTCAACTATGGTGTGACCATTCAAACGAAACCTCTTCAGCAGTACTTTTGCATGGTACCATTTGTTCTAACTTTTGAGTCTGTGGACGAAATCCTATGGTGTAACCATTCAAATGAAACCTCTTCAGCAGTTCTTTTACATGGTACCGTTTGTTCTAATTTTTGAGTCTGTTGACGAAATCCTATGGTGTGACCATTCAAATGAAACCTCTTCAGAAGTACTTTTGCATGGTACCATTTGTTCTAACTTTTGAGTCTGTTGATGAAGTCCTATGGTGTGACCATTCAAATGAAACCTCTTTAGCAGTACTTTTGCATGGTACCATTTGTTCTAACTTTTGAGTCTGTTGATGAAATCCTATGGGCCTGGCGCACGCTACTGGTGTACATGGCTAAAATTCACACTTAATTTAGCTCTTCTGAAATTATTAAAATTCAGTTTAGGTTGAGATTTGGTAAAAAAACTAAAGTTCATTAAAGTCTTCCCTGTGAACAATTTTAGTTTTGCATATAGGGTTGAATAAAACAGAAAATTTTACAATAGTCACCAAAAATGAGGCCATTTTGGACACTACGCGTAACATTTACAGTCTAACGTGGCACAATTCACAATTTCTCCGCTTTGATGATATGTAGGCATTTTTTCTTTTGCCATTAAAGTTAATAGCTAATGAGCATTATGTATTTTAAGAATGACTTTAAATGATCGAAAAATAACAAATTTATAGCAATTTGCAGCAAGGTAACCTAATATTACGTACCTACAAAAACAGCCTGGTTGAAAATTTTCAAAATCGATTTGGTTTTAGCTCCGTTTCTTATGTTAAAAAATAAAAAGACTTTTGAAGTGCTCATAAGTTCAGCTTATTTTCTGGGGTAACAATTTTCAATTTGGAAAATCCATTTTCAAACTACAATCCAATTTTCACGGTTAGACAGCGTTTATTTTACATAAAAATACGTTTCGTTGTACGTAGGATCGAATTACGGATTCTACAGTGTGCCTTGGCACGAACAAGTTGTGCATAAAGTGTGCCCAAGTTGTGCATGAAGTGTGCATGTCTAGCCTTTTTCATGCCTAAGCTGTGCCTAAGCAGTGCCTAAGGCCCGGTTCAAACGTCGAACTTCACATGTGCCGAACCTAATGCAAATGAGAAAAATCTATTGTTCTTGCTCATTTGCATTAGATTCGGCACATGTGAAGTTCGACGTTTGAACCGGGCCTAAGTTGTGCCTAAATTGTGCCTTAATTCGGGCCTAAATTGTGCCTTTGAACGGCGTAATGTAAATATTCCCGGGAAACATTATTTTCATCTTGCTCGTGTCACAGCGCTTTCTGGTCACACATTGTTATGACGATAAATTGCAAGATTGTTCTCATGCAACGAATTATTTTTTCTCCAAGTGAAAGCGACGGCGGGAAATCAGTAATCGTGTTTAATTTACTTGTATTCTTCCCGCACTGCCGCTTTCCCAGCCGTTTGGAGATGTAAAATAGTACTTGTATTTAATACAGATGTAGTTTCTGACCATTCGGTCATCGGCTTTAGATAAATACTGCCAAACATTCAAAAAGTTGTTCGAACAAATTGACGTTTTGGAGTTTTATCATTCGATTTGGATTTATAAAACGGAATGGGTCATTTTATTCATCGGATGAGCTGTCTGGTGTTTTCACAAGTTGGTCAATTAGCATAACCTGATGTCAAAACTGTGCAGATCACATTTCAGCGTTGAGAGATTTGCGTGTTTATTGACAAAAGGATCTGTCTCCAAAAAGAATCAGTGCACCAGTTGAGTAACAATGATTACAAAGCGGAAAACAACGCTAATTTCGAATTGTTAAAACAGAAAGATAGATTTATATCAAGTTTTCTTCAAATATTTAAGTTCACGGCGCATTTTATACCAAACAATCTTTGTTTAAGCGAACTCTGTATTTTCGGCAGGAAAGTTCACCGGTGTTTCGTTTCGTTTCAGCGAAATTTCTAAAAATTCGCTTCTTTTTTTTTAATTTGCTTTGCGAATTTTCGTGTGCGAGTTATCATGAGAACGATGCGAAAGTACCCTCGAAATGTCGGCGATATTTTGTCGAATATTCACGAGAACAAAGAACGAAGAAGTCAAATCAAACTACAGAGAAGGTAAGCCTTAAAACTGCTGTTTAAATGTTTTGTTCAAACGACTTTTGTAAAGTATTAAACTCTGTGGACCGAACGAATAATTTAAACGACTTTCCTAACGCTTTCAACGCGTCAACGGCCTGGAAAAAAGTTTTGTACGCTCTTTTTTATAAACGCTTCAAACGGCATGGATGAAAATTCGAACGGTTTTTCCAACGCTTCTAATGCTTTCCTAAACCATTTTAACGCAGTTTCCGAACTGCGATCAAACGCTTTTAGGCCGTTTAACAGATAACTGTTTAGTGTACGTTTTCCCGTGGAAGGTCACATTTATCATGTTTTATTATTATTATTATGTCTTGCTGTTCTCGCTCAATTCTCGCTTGTTTGTCTTGCTCGTGTCAGCCGAATTATTACTATGACTTGCCACTTTCGATTCTCGCTGATAACCATATTTTTTACGGACTGAATCTGGTTGGTCACTCGCCGAGAATTTTCGTACGGCTTGCCTTCGGACGAGTTAAATATAACGTTTCCGAAAAACGTGACTAAATGGGTGTAAACTGTGCCTAAGCTGTGCCTAAACTGTGCCTACGCATTCTGTAAAACGTGCCGAACCTGTGCCTAGTCTGTGCCTTTTATGTTTTTTTTTTCTCGTGTGCTTTTGCGTGAAATCCGTGCCTTTCACAGAACGTGAATTGGTGCATAAGCACGGTGTTACGCTCGTGTACACAAGTAGCGTGCGCCAGGCCCAATGCTGTAGGGTTCTGGCTGCATTAATATTGGGCCAACGATGTAAGGCTCTGGCTACATTAATATTGGGCCAATGAAGTAGGCCTCTGGCTACCTAAATATTGGGCCAATGAAGCTGGACTCTGGCTACATTAATATTGGACCAATGATGTAGGACTCTGGCTGCATTAATATTGGGCCAATGAAGTTGCGCTCTGGCTATATTAATATTGGGCCAATGATGTAGGGCTCTGGCTACATTAATATTGGGCCAATGATGTTGGGCTCTGGCTATATTAATATTGGGCCAATGATGTAGCGCTCTGGCTACATTAATATTGGGCCAATGATGTAGGCCTCTCGCTGCATTAATATTGGGTCAATGATGTTGGGCTCTGGCTTCATTAATATTGGGCCAATGATGTAGGCCTCTCGCTGCATTAATATTGGCCAATGAAGTTGGGCTCTGGCTATATTAATATTGGGCCAATGATGTTGGGCTCTGGCCACATTAATATTGGGTCAATGAAGTTGGGCTCTGGCTATATTAATATTGGGCCAATGATGTAGGGCTCTGGCTACATTAATATTGGGCCAATGAAGTTGCGCTCTGGCTATATTAATATTGGGCCAATGATGTAGGGCTCTGGCTGCATTAATATTGGGCCAATGATGTAGGGCTCTGGCTACATTAATATTGGGCCAATGATGTTGGGCTCTGGCTATATTAATATTTGGCCAATGATGTAGCGCTGTGGCTACATTAATATTGGGCCAATGATGTAGGCCTTTCGCTGCATTAATATTGGGTCAATGATGTTGGGCTCTGGTTCATTAATATTGGGCCAATGATGTAGGCCTCTCGCTGCATTAATATTGGGCCAATGAAGTTGGGCTCTGGCTATATTAATATTGGGCCAATGATGTAGGGCTCTGACTACACTAATATTGGGGCAATGAAGCTGGGCTCTGCTACATTAATACTGGGCCAATGAAGTTGGGCTTCTGGCTACATTAATATTGGGCCAATGATGTAGGTCTTTGCCTACCTGAATATTGGGCCAATGAAGTTGGGCTTCGGCCACATTAATATTTGGCCAATGATGTAGGTCTCTCGCTGCATTAATATTGGGCAAATGAAGTTTGGCTCTGGCTATATTAATATTGGGCCCAATATTATATTATTATTAACGCTTCAAACGGCATGGATGAAAATTCGAACGGTTTTTTCCAACGCTTCTATGCTTTCCTAAACCATTTTAACGCAGTTTCCGAACTGCGATCAAACGCTTTTAGGCCGTTTAACAGATAGCTGTTTAGTGTACGTTTTCCCGTGGAAGGTCACATTTATCACGTTTTATTATTATGTCTTGCTGTTCTCGCTCAATTCTCGTTTGTTTGTCTTGCTCGTGTCAGCCGAATTATTACTATGACTTGTCACTTTTGATTCTCGCTGATAACCATATTTTATACGGACTGAATCTGGTTGGTCACTCGCCGAGAATTTTCGTACGACTTGCCTTCGGACGAGTTAAATATAACGTTTCCGAAAAACGTGCCTAAATGGGCGTAAACTGTGCCTAAGCTGTGCCTAAACTGTGCCTAAGCATTCTGTAAAACGTGCCGAAGCTGTGCCTAGTCTATGCCTAACTTGTGCCTTTTTATTTTTTTCTCGTGTGCTTTTGCGTGAAATCCGTGCCTTTCACAGAACGTGAATTGGTGCATAAGCACGGTGTTACGCTCGTGTACACCAGTAGCGTGCGCCAGGCCTATGGTGTGACCATTCAAATGAAACCTCTTCAGCGGTACTTTAATTTGCATGGTACCATTTGTTTTCAATATTTTACAAAATAAAATTTGGGATTTTTAATGAATTTTAATTTTTGGCACTTGGGAGTTACAGGGTTTTAAAAGGGAAGAAATCCAAGCATTTTCTTAAAGGCTGGTTTTCACTAGCGCATAAGCATAAGCACAAGCCAACATACGCAGACTCAGTAACATGTTTATCATTAGTGTCTATTGTTCTGTTTTGTTCAAACAATTGGAACTAATGAATAACACGTTACTGAGTCTGCTTATGTTGGCTTGTGCTTATGCTTATGCGCTAGTGAAAACCAGCCTTAATATTTTATCCAACTAATAAAATTCATTAATAAATCATCAGGAAAATACAAAAAAAAAGAAGATTCAATTCTCCATTTTCGAATTGCCCATAATACACTTTGTTTGCCCCCCGAAATTTTGCATAACTATTGTTTTGAAATGCTCTTGGGAATATACCGTCCTCCCAAGAGCATTTACAAATAATAGTTGATGCAAAATTTGGGGGGCAAACAAAGTGTATAATGGGCAATTCGAAAATAGAGAATAAGGGTTTGTAAATCCTGATACAAAAAGGTTATACTGTGTCACCAATAAAGAATACAAGTAGGAATGGTAATAAACTTCTGATTGCTACTGTTCTTTCATTTGAAGATAATATCAGGGTTTGTACACTTTTTCAGACCAAACATTCAAGGACTTTCCAGGACCCTACTTAGAAATTTCAAGGACTCTTTTTTCGTCATGAAACCTACGTTTTGGGCATACAAGTTGTGCAAGCCTTGGCTCAATGTACATGCGCGCAAGAGTAACGAGAGTGCACTGGGAAGGAACTAGTGTTTTACGTATTTCGCAAGCATTTCGAGACTTTCATTCCATCTGCATTTGCACTTTCTACTCGAAAACTTAGTACATTTAGAAGTCTTGATATTTTAGATGTTCTTCGGCAAAAAATCAAGGACTTTCAAGGACCAAAAACCAATTTCAAGAACTTTCAAGGCCTTGAATCAGACTCCAGAAATTCAAGAGTTTTCAAGGGTTTTCAAGACGCGTACGAACCCTGTAACATATTCAAAGCAGAAGTTCTGTACAAATATCAATATGGCTCTCCTATGGCTCGTCATTGTAAATACCCATACAGTTGCCTGGAAGTAGGCTGTGGCTGGGTTGCCATGGAGACCTCCTTGCTGCTGAGGAGTTTTCTGTCATCCTCTTTTGCTACCTTTACGGCACCTACGGTATCCTCCAATATCCCAACTGTTGTTGGAAATCTGGCAAGCCATAACTTGCTGAAATGACTTCAAATTGGCCACAGTGGCAAGGCAAATACATGTTCATGTAACAAACTTACAGTAACACTATAACAATATTTAGTCACACCTGTTGCGAGTCTTCTTCCTCATTTTCTTCATTGTTGGTAGCATTTGGATGATGTTTAACATGGCTGTTTACGACAAACCTGGCTAACAATTCATCCTGCAAATACATTTGTAGACAATCACATCAGCAATGAGGTTCGGAGGACACCAGTCAGTTCTTGTGAGGTTAAAACTCGTAAACTGCCAGCTGTCTATTTACAGTCAGTCGAACAGGTGAGCCAATCATGAAAACAAGATTGGCAAGACTGGAGCGAGAAACAAGCTGAGGAGAAACTGGGTCTAGCCCCCCTCCCCCAGCTTGCATGACTTTTGTCACTCAATTGCCACTTGACTATCCAGGAAGAGACTGTAAGCATTCTATAAATCTTACTGTTTGGTTAAACCTTTGAGCCCTAAGAGTGATCAGCATCAAATTTCTCCTTGTAATATTAATGCCTTATCAATCAAAAAGGTCATGAGAATTAAGGACATGATCACACAAGATGAGTTCTCTTGATATCCAAACAATTTCTACCCACTACTTCTATAGTAAATGTATAGGACTAGAAATGATAATTTAAATAATTTTGATATTAGGGCTTAAAGGGTTAAACCATGCAGAATGTCAAAGAAAGGTCTGAAACTTCAAACTACCAGCACAGAATGTTGTCAATGTTATTGTTTATTTTTATTTACCTGTACTGGATCCACAGTATCCTTTACCACACAGAGAATGTCAAAACGCGACAGAATGGGCTCGGTAAGATCAACCTGTAACAGAAACAAATACTTTGTAAATGGTTTGAAACAAGGAGTATCAGCAGTCTGTAGAGCGTGATCATCCACAATAGTATTAACAGTTCTGAAAAGAACTGTTGTTGACACTGCAATGACTGACGTTTTGACAATCTCAACAGAAGTCATCTTCAGAGCCATGGGAATTGCAATCTGTCTGTTGATGGCATTTATATATTGTCTGGCTGTTGCTGTCATTGGTCAGTTTTACCATGATGTTATTGCCTGTTGAGACTCAAGTCAGTGATTGTTCCATTTTGATTCAGATTGATCTGTATAAATTATATAATTACATATTTTCAGGGGCGGATCCAGACCTTCAGGGAGGGGAGGGGGGATGTGGAAGGCTTGACTATGAATGTCACATCAGTGCACTGCATTAAGCTTAAGCTCAAGCTCAACCCCCCTCCCCCCCCCCCCCCACCCCAGGATCTGCTACTGATATACCCAGTTTCAATGGAGAACTCTTGCACTTACATTTTCAGCAAAAGTCAGTGAAGGGTCGTATCGTCCACCAATAGGATTCGCAGCAGCTAAGATGCTGCATCTAGCCTGCAAAAATGTGAGATAGCAAAATACTTTTAACGAAAAGGCTCCAGTTTCTTTAAATGCTATAATTGCCCCAGATTGGATGCTTGTCAATTGCAAGGAAACTGCCAGTATCATTGGTTTCCCTTGTTTTATCAAAGAACATCAAAGTCCTTGTGACATAGCCCCCAAATCATAAGCATTAGTTGGAAATGAAAGTTTGTGTGTTATTGATAAAATGCAGTAAACTTATTAGTAAAAGCAGTTTTCAATTGAGTGTCATGAAACCAAAACCAAAGTAATTACTCTGACCAATCATAGAACTTATAGACAATGTGATGAACCAATCAGAACTTAAAGCAAATTTACATGTAGCTGGTACCAAGCACGGGAAAATGCGTGCGAGCAAGTCATGATCGGTTTGGTTTTACTTCTGACTGGTCAATAAAGTGGAGTGAATTTTTTTAGCCAATCACAAAGCATAGCAATGCAAAACCAAAGCAATTGCAAACTTACTTTTGACACTCAATTGAAAAGTGCTTTATACCAATTTTAATACAAGTGAAACATCAAATTCACCTGCAGTGAAGTAACTATTCCAGCTTTGGAGATTGAGATGCTCTGTTGTTCCATTGCTTCGTGGATACTTGTGCGGTCAGCATCATTCATCTACAGACAAAACAAGGTGATTACCTACATTACCACTGGAATATATATATATATATATCTGTAGCCTGCGAGCAAGCTCTGGCCGGAAAGGTGATAAGTAATGATGATGATGATGATGATGATGATGATGACGACGACGACGATGACGACGACGACGATGATGATGATGAAGATGATGTGTATGATCCCTTTCACATGATAATATAATGAAACTCACTTTATCAAACTCATCAATCAAACAGACTCCTTTATCAGCTAACACAAGTGCGCCAGCCTCAAGTGTCCATTCTTTAGTGACCGGGTGTCTTTGAACGTATGCTGTCAATCCAACTGCAGAGGCACCTTGGCCAGTCGTGAACACTGCTCTTTGTGCTGCTTTTTCAACGTACTTCAGAAACTGAGATTTAGCTGTTCCAGGATCACCACAAAGGAGGATGTTGATGTCACCACGGAGTTTGTGCTTTCCACCTACAAAGTTATTTTTCAGAAAAGTCAGTGCGATACACTGGAAATGTTTTAATTGTGGCACATCCCTCCACCAAGTGGGGCCTACATGTATCCCCTAAGCTCATCTATTGGTGAGGAGTTTTAACAGGAAGTATCTTGCAAAACAGGATAAAAGCCACATTTAATATTTTAGCATACATAGCCCATATAGCAAACACTTTCAAAAAGGAAATTTTTGTCAATCCTATGTACACAGGAAGGGGGGGGGGGGGGGGGGACTCTCATTGCGCAATCCTAATTTCGTGTTGGTTGTCCTGTGGTTTATGTGCAGTAAAATTTGACATTTTTTGGTGGACGGTCTTCCAAATGGCTGCCCCTATTGGTTTTTTTCAGGGGCTCATTTCCGCTGGAAATTCCTTTGAACGCGTCTCCAACTGCCAACTTTTCCTAAGTCAAGTGCATGAGATTTTCGTACCCATATTGCCCGAATTTCCGAAAAATTTATGACGGCTTCCGAACATTGCCAAAGATTTCCGAAGACGTTCTGACGACTTCCGAACATTGCTGAAGATTTCTGAAGATGTTATGACAACTTCCGAACATTGCCGAAGATTTCCGAGGATGTTACGATTATTTCCAAAGGTTGCCGAAGCGGTTGGAAGCTCGAAATCTTGGCATGATCTGGTTATTAGCATTCAAACACAACATTTAGCGCCGCTCACTGGACTATTGTGCAGTTCCAGAAAATATCCATACTCCCCCCACGGAAGGTTTTTTGTTTAGCACCCCCGTCCCCCTAGGAAATTCCAGTTTAGCTTCATACATTGCTTCTAAAATGTTGGCTTTTAAGACCCCCCTCCCCCCAGGAATTTCCAATGACTGAACAAGTAGTCTGGAATTGTGAGTCAGGTGTGTGAAAGTTTCCTGTATGCATGTGATCAATATTTTCGATCTGCAGGCATGTGACACACGTATAATGCGCGTGATTTGGTAGGTATAGGATACTTGTTATCAGTGCCTTTTATCCAATAATTAATTTAACTAACTTAGAATATAAAAAAATCTTGTTGTGTGCAGCATTCCAAGAAAAGACCTCTTTACTGTGAAAAATAGTGATTCTAACCTGGGTCTTTAGCTACTCCACCAAACATCGCCAATGCTATTGCTCTTTTGATGTCTTCATGTCCATATATGGATGGGGCAACACTGTTAATCAACTGGAAAAACAAATAAAACTGAATTATTATTAGAATCAAGGAAGAGGTCACAAACTATGTAGCAGTAGATTTAGGGGCAAGGCAACTCCTTATATTGCAACAAAAATAAGAACCAAAGGGCTAAAGAATATTTTCATTTTGAATTATATCCTTTTAGACCGCCTCCTTGTAACCAAGTCTTGATTCAATAGTGATAACATGGATGCACAATATCCCAGTGTGAAAACAGAGGTTTTTATAGGAAAATATATAGAACACACTTGTAATGTCGTTGATTTTATGAAACAACAAACCTTTTCTCCAATTCTCTCATCTTTCGACAAGTCGATAATTGCCTTAATGTCCTCATCTGTCAAACTTGTCACAGCTAATTTGTCATCCTGTTTAGTGATGTAATTAGCCTCAATCACTGTTGCAAACACTGGAAATCCATTGGAGCGGTTAAGACTGGTGTCATAATTAATTCTGTAAATTCCTGTCAGTTCCTGGTAAGATGAAGAACAAGTTAATAAATATATATATATATAAATTGAAATTATTCACTTGTTGAATTTAGAAAGAACTTAACAGAATGAACAACAAATGCAACTCACATGATACCAAACCTGGGGTGCGAACCAAGAAGACTTTGGTGAGGTGAGTGCTCTCACCATTATACCAACTTAATGTGTGTTCCCATTCATTCATCCATCCCATATTGATCCCATTCATTCATCCCTTCTCAATCCCATTCATTCATTCAATCCATTCATTCATGCATCCCATCTGAAACCCATTCATTTATTCAATCCATTCATTCATTCATTCATCCCAATCCCATTCATTCATTCATCCCAATCCCATTCATTCATTCAATCCATTCATTCATTCATCCCATCTCAAAAAAATAAATAAACTATATTTAGAGAGGAAAGCCACATCAGCCGTAGCTGGTTTTCATGCAGGTCCTCTATCCAGATTGAATTGGAATTTAGAATGTTGGTTTTTGAGGAGAGGGGAAAACCGGAGTACCCGGAGAAAAACCTCTCGGAGCAAGGATCGGAGAGAACCAACAACAAACTCAACCCACATATGACGCCGGGGCCGGGAATCGAACCCGGGCCACATTGGTGGGAGGCGAGTGCTCTCACCACTGCGCCATCCCTGCTCCCCCTCAAACCCATTCATTCATCCTATTCCAATCCCATTCATTCAACCCATCCCTGTTCATTTATTTTTTCATCGCATTCCATTCATTTATTCATTCATCCCATCACCATTTATTCGTTTATTCATCCATTCCATTGTTGTTGTTGTTGTCCATCTCAATTCCATTCATTTATTCATTCATCCCATTCCCATTCATTTATTCATTCATCCAATCCCAATCCCGTTCATTTATTCATTCACTCCATCTCAATCCCATTAATTTCTTCATTCATCCCATCCCATCCCAATCCCATTCATTAATTTAATCACCCCATCCTGAGCCCATTCATTCATTCATTCATTCATTCATTCATTCCAATTTGATCCCATTCACATCCAATACTGCACTTACAATTTCATCTCCAGGTTTACAGCTGTCCACCAGATCACCAGTAAGAATGACGTCCTTATATCGTGGAAGTCTGCCCGCTGCAACTTTGCTGGGACTTTCTTGAATCTTGATTTTTTGGAAGTTCTGATAAATTGTCTGCAAGGATGAGAAAAAATGGCTTGCTCAGCATAATTAAAGTACTGAATAAATGTTAGTTGACAAGAAACTCAATAAACTACTTAATTCAATCCACTCCTCATGAGGGGCTTTTCAGGGATATAATGGCACACAACATTGGAAACAAATACAGTCTTCCATAAACAAACATCATCAGGACCCCAAAAAATGTGTCTGCTGAAGAGAGGCGTCCACTTATGGGGGTTAAAAATGTAGTGTGTGTTTGTGGCTGGGTCATGACTAGGTGTCCGCTTATAGAGCTGTTCACCTATGGGAGGTGTCCATTAGTGGAGGTTCGACTGTATTACAAATAAGACATAACAAGTAAGAATCACAACCAGCAGGTGAACCAGTTGGCTATTTTACAAGCGTGCCTGAGGAGTTGAAGTCGATTCACCGTCAAACAGTTCCAGCTAGTGCTCAGTGCTGAACTTGAACCAGGGACCTCTGGAATTCAATAACAGCACCCTTACCACTCAACCAAGCAATCATACCTGATCCATGTTTATTTCAAAAGGCCCTCGCGACTGACACTCGGGGCAAGACCCTGGCTTGACTTCTTGATTGGGCGATTGAAAAAATGGACCCAGGATGAACGAGCATTTCTGACAGTCATATTTCACCATGCTAAGCTGAGGAAGAATTCCTGTACTGCTGGTGACAACACCGCAGGTCCGAATCAACTGGTTCACATGCAGCTGTCTGCAAACAAACACCAACAAAATGTGTTATTCAGGAAATCTCTTTTCCCCTCCCATGGAAGGTTTTTGTTTGTACCTTTCCCTCCCTCCCAATGACCCCCACCCCCCACCCCCCACATTCAACTCCCCACTCCCCACTTCTTCCAACGCTGCCCCCATGGGTAAGGCAGACGATCATTACATTTTGCTGGCTGAATATTCACGGATTTCCCCCCCCCCCCAAAATCTCCCTAGGTGTTTTCTTACATCCCCCCCGCCCCCCCTTCCAACCCTCCCCTCCCTCCAACGACATTCCCATGGCCGGCAAGGCAGGTGACCATTACATTGTCGGCTGACAGACTAACCAAGTTTAATGTCTTCCTAAATGCTAAAATGCGTTTAACATATTAACAAGTTAAAAAGGTTCTGGCTGGGAGGTTGTAAAAATAGCTGCTATTGGTTTCTATAAAGTATAACATCTAACAACATCAAACGTCAAGAGACACATGCAGCAAATACATGTAAGACACAAACTAAAGGAATTTGAATTCCCTACCTCAATGATCTTAGTTCTTCCATCAGGGGTAAGTCAGCAATTCGCACATGAATATCACTTGTGATACGGTCATAATTCGGAAACATGGCAAGCACTACTTCTTTTGCCCCCTGGAGAAAGAAGTCAAATTCAAGGTCAACATAACATCTAAGATAGCCACCTATGGTAGGTGATGTCTTTATGAGCCAAGTGGAAGGAAGGAAAGGAAGTACATTTAGGCCTGTAGTCTGTAAAAAAAAAATTAAATGAACATCTCAGTGGGTTGCTATTTACCTCATCAAAGATCTGCAGAACTTCTGATGGTGCTTCAGGAAGAAAATATGCTAAGACCTGCTGCTCATTCGCCAAGATGTTATAATCAATCACAAGACTTTGCTTATTTGCTGTTATAAGGAAATAAACAACATACATTAAGGTCGTGATAAACCATTTAATGTGGTTGTTATCTGTTGATGAAATCATGACCATTCAAAAAATACATTACTTGGTATCCATCTTTCTTTTTGAGTCTGTGGATGATCATTACATGACAAACAAATATTCAAGTGAAAGCTATTGAGCATGGAAATTTGCGGCGAATTAATTTTTAATTTTGAGATCCTCTCCATTTGAAACTAATTGTTTTAGTTTTTATTTTCTGTAACCCATTAACTACTAAAGTTTGAAGCGAAAAACAGCAATTTGAAGCCACTTAAGTATATCCTTTCATAGCAACACTTATCTAGTTAAATTGCAATCAGACTGGCCAAAATTCTGTTTGCAGCATGTAAACTAAACATCCTTTACCTTCAAGGGCTAGTTAGTCGTTACATATCGCCTTTTTCTTACCAGCATGTGCACAGAGCAAAACTTGAACAAAAGATAAACCAGCTGCTTGACTTTTTTTCCCTCTTTTTTTCTCTTCTATTTCTTCACACTTTTCATTCCATGTTGTTAGTCCAGGTGGTTTAAGTGTCGATGCATTAATCGCCCATGACATAACATAACGATGTTGCAATTAAGTAACATTCTACCCAGGGCTGTCATTAATTTAGGAAGAAGCAGGCTGAAAATGGAAAGTATGCGTGTTTTTTTTTTCTCAGAGATTACACCCAAACCTGGGAACTACCTGTGAAAATTGTTCCATGCGTATACCCACAGACCTTCGATAACTTCAAAAGAGATCGGATAGCCCATAACATCAGATGCTGATGTTTAAAACTGTTGTAATACAGATTAATACATCTTTACTTTGACTAAAACAAACAATTTCGATGGACTTTTTTTATAACTGTAAGCTTTCTCTTCAACAGTAACAGTGAAATGAAACGAAAGTAGCAGCCAAGTATAGGCAAGCAGCCGGCAGTTTTGGCCGGCTACCGGCCCTTAATGACAGCACTGATTCTACCTTCACACATCTGTGATATCTTTTCCCGGTACACACTGTGTCCTTGATCATCAACAAAAGAACGCAGAAACTGTTTAAATCTGTTCTTGATCTCAAGTCGAGGAGCCTGCATGGAAACCCACTCGCGCACAGAATGTCCCTTCATGTCCTCAAGGTTTTCTATACTTTCAATAAGCTATGAAGAGAAGAAAATCCTGGATTAATTGAGGGACAAGAGACAATGTCTACTGTTGACCACTTTACTCGCAGGGTAAAACCTTGAGAATAAGCTTTGAGATCAGAATTCAAGGACATAAGTAACTTTTTTTTCAATCTTTAATACCTCATCTTCGTCTTGCATATCTCCATCTGCGGCTCTTTCTGCAAGCCGGCGCCGGCGTCTAGGTTGTTCCTCATCCTCTTCATCTGTTTCATCTTGGAAGGAAAAACAGCAATGATACATGTCATTATTAAGTAGTTTTCCTTGCTCATACTGTCTGAATGACTGACTAACTTGTAACCTAACTGACTGATGGATCGACTCAATTCTGAGCTGTTGGACTAACTTACTGACTTAACAATTTACTGTTTGACTGATAGAATGTTTGACTAACAAGTAAACTGATTGACTGACTGACTGACAGATAGAATAACTGATCACATTGAGTAACTGTCTATCTGACTGGCACATGACTGACTGACGGACCGATTGAATTAATAGTTTGTTGGCCTGAAAGATGAACTGATAGCGACTTAAATCTTTAAAAATTAATGTGGACTGGTTGATTGTATTGACTGACTGACTGACTGACTAATTGATCATGATTAACTATCTGTCTGACTGAACAAGTGTTAGGTACCGTACCAGTACTAACTGACCCACTTAAATGACTGACTGTCCAATTGTCTGTCTGACTAATGGACTGATTGACAGCATTATATGCTGTTTTTTTCTATATATCTTTTCAAAAAAATTTACTTCAAGATTACAACAAGAATGTGTCTATACAAAGAAAAAACACAATTTACCATAAAGAAGTCCCCTATGAAGACGTCCCATAGCTGCCGCCTCCTCTCTGTCCCTCTTCCTCATGAGCCGTTCGGCTTCCTGCCGAGCCTCTGGTGCCATTTCATCAAAATCCTCATCATCTAACACGGCTGTGTCATACACATCAAGGGCTGCAATAGGCCGGTAATCCCTGCAAATATTTAAGGTAATGATTAACTCTAACTCCTGAAAATGGTCCAGCTTATCAGTGAACAAATTCCATTTTGTAAAACATAGAAAGTATGACTATGTAAAGTTTCATTTAGAGTGGATTTTAATAATGGAGGGTCAAAAATAATTTTGCTATTGCTATCGGATGGTGACACTGGACAACTCTAAACTTTTCTACAGATGTATGGAATGTGTAGTTCCAGAAAAAATCCATACCCACCCCATGGAAGGTCATTGGAAATTCCTAGGGGGAGGGGGGTCTTAAAAGCCAACATTTTAGAAGCAAAGTATGAAGCTAAACTGGAATTTCCTGGGGGGACGGGGGTGCTAAACAAAAAACCTTCCGTGGGGGGAGTATGGATATTTTCTGGAACTGCACAATACCTTAGACATTACTCTAAGAGAAATACCCACTCTAGCTGCTTTTAAATGTGGATTGTCCAAAGCCAAATTTTAATCTGTAGTTCTAATTTAGCATATATTTAGCACGTACATGTATTTAATTCATGTCATTTTCCTTAGATTATTTGCATTTTTTTTTTATTATAATCTTAATTGAGGACCCTTTGTAAACCACTTTGTGATCTAGATAGGCTTCCTCGTTAAAGATCATTATTATTGGTTATGCATTGCTAGGAATCAGGATTGGCTAAAAAATCGCAACCAATCAGATGTAAAACCAAAAACAACTATGAGTTACGTGCTCGTTACTGCACTTGGCCGCGGCTACATCTGATTGGTTCAATCGATTGCCTGCATCTGTTTTGATTACTTTGATTTTGGTTTTACGACACTCAACTTGTACTGATGAGTTCTTTGAACAAGAACCAAAGGCATGTTACATGTAGTTTCGAAAAATTTAAAATATCAAAATTTAATTTTGTCAGTTTTAACAGACAATAATCGTATTCACGGTGTCGAACTGGAATTAGCGTGCAGTTAAGGCGCATACAGGGGAATCTTTTCACATGCAAATATTTTTAATGATATTCCCCCATATTAGCCTCGACTGCAAGCTAGTTCCAGTACTTCAATACCAAGAATACGAATATTGTCTATTTAACAAATCGACCGCATTTTTCCATGGTCTATACTCTCATCGACCATAGAAATGACGCCATAAAATGTTCAAAACTCAAGTGGAACCACGAGCCGTTAGGCGAGTGGTTTCACTGCCAAGTTTTGAACATTTTATGGCGTCATTTCTATGGTCGATGAGAGTATAGACCATGGAAAAATGCGGTCGATTTGTTTTTTACAATAACAAACTTGAATAACTGCGTCCGCCGAGCGAACGAGTTTGCGGGAATCATTTTAGAAAATCAAGATAAGCAACTTAACACTGACAAACTGCTGCAAAATGTTTTTGCGTGGGGAATAATTAAAGTCTTAACTTTTTATGTGAATAAATTATGTAACGAAAAAGGCTCACACAAAAATTCTCTTCAGCTTAAATCATCGCTAGAATCTTTTAATATAAATTTTAACACAGCAAAACAAAGAGCCGTTATTCGGCAAATTTTAGAGAACCGCGCTCAGCAATAATCGCAAAATAGAGCACAATAACCTCACACAAAGTCAAATATAAAATTACTAGGCACAGATAACAAAGCTAACCTTTTTCAAATTTGAAATATCTTTGAATAATCAGATGAATCTTTGCTCCAAGTTGTTTTCGGCTCAGTTTTAGTTCTTTCGGGCGCGGGCGACTGATTCCGTGGATTTTCCCGTGAAACTACGACAAGTTGTTTGTCCTTTTTGCTTCGCACTTAATCCCAGGCAAGTTTAGCTGATTGTAAATTAAATTTAACTGACGAGAGAGCATTCTTTTCATTGAAGAATTCCAGTTATAAGTGCATTTTTCACTGTTTGAAGAACCCGCAGCGCTAAAAGTTTGACAAAACTCACCGCGTTGCATTACCTGTTACGTCATTTTCATGGTCTATACTCTCATCGACCATAGAAATGAGCCAATCAGCGCGCGAGAATTCACACAGTTATTGTAAAATATAAAATAAAATAATATTTCCATCTTACTGCTCCATCCTGTCGCCAAACAACTCTTCTCCATCCTCCTCATCAACCACACCGTCATTCCCAAGAACTGCATCAGTTTCATCTTCAAATGGAGGTAAGTCTCTCGCAGGACTGGACGTCAAACCATCCGTCCTCTGTGGACTGCTAGGCACACCAAGGCTGCTTGAAGATTCCTACAGAGAAAATACCATGTATTAGTGACAGAAGTCTAGGATTGAACTAACAAAACATTTTATAATATACTATAAATCCTCTATTAAGCCCCCCAAAATCAAAAAAGCCCCCCTCCCCTTTTGAAGCAAGAAAATTATTAAGCCCTCCCCCCTCTATGCAAAAATTGTAAAAATTACAAAATTTGCAAAACTACAAGACTTCCTTGCATCAGGTAGAATAATTTTATAAAAAATAAAATATTACCAAAATGACAATATTGATATAACATTTGGCACATTTGAAAAGGCAGTACCTGATCCATACCTCATGCAAGCTAAAATGTAAGCTGATGATGATCAAAATTCTCATAAGATTGTTTCATACATACTCTATTATCGTCTTCAGGGGAATTCAGCTTTAGATCAATAAGTATTTAACGACGTGATCCAATCTTTCATGTCCATGGCCTGGCTTCTAATTGATGAATTTGTTGCAAGGGTTTTACATTCCTTAAGCTAACTTACTGCCCGCCATTCCAAAAGTTGTACAAATAGAGAGCCACGATCGAAAAAAGTGTACATTTCACAGGTATCAAACTGCTCAAGAAGAGCTTATATTCAACGACCAAAAACAATTCTTACGTAAATCTGGAGCTTAAACCTTTGCCGAATAGCGACGATGGATAGAACACTTCGTTTATTCTCAGCTTATAAAAAATTCACTCGTGTGAAAAGAACGAGACATCAAATAAGTTTGTCGTGCATTCGATCGAATCATTTTCTTGTACGATCGAAATGAAGCCATGTGTTTTGCATCTATAAAAATAACCAAAAAGCGAAAACCCTGAATGGACTGTAGAAGTGATGAATCCGATGTGAAAACTAACCGGCTGAGGAACAGAAAAGGTTCTAGATTATCAAACTAGGAGAAATTACCTTGAAAATATACCGAACAACTTACCGCCATGCTGTCTTCTTCGGCTGATCTGTTCACGTGATGCAATTTTCCCGCGTTTTTCCGTTGTTCGTGAAAACGAGGCAATGTCAATCAGCTGAGATTTTTTCGCGAAAAGAAGCTTGGGAACGAGTCAAAACACAGGCTCACCATCCTCTGTTCGTGTGGTACACTGTGCCTCTGTAAAGGCCGTACTTGGCTGAGCTCACTGAAGGCGAAATTTGGGGCTCTTAAAACTGATCAAAATGAAATAAAAACTCTTAAAATCATTGCCATGCTGTTTAAAGGCTCAGGCCCGGGGCGGCAGAGGGCCGGTACTCCCGACAATTTAGGATAGGTGTGTGCCGCCAAGGTTCTCAAACCCTGACCCTATTTAAGGGTAGAAAATAGAGATTTGATACCCTTTTTAAGGCCCAAAACCAAGGCGTGTAGTACAGTTTTAACAGACCATATGTTTTTCATTTTGCGCGTTGGGGTGGATACTGCAATTTAGTGACCCTATCTAAGGAATACCTAAGGATTGCAATACCAAAAATACCAAAAAGGATACCCTATTTAAGGACAGCACCTCAAAAACCCTACCCTATCGGGCGGCACATACTTATATAGCGTATATAGGGGAGTATCAGTGGCGGGTCCAGGGGGAGGGTCGGGGGGTCCGGACCCCCCCCCCCCCAACAGTTTCTCTGAGTGTTAACTTCATAACATTTGCATATTCTTTTATTTTCTTAATTGATATCTATTAAAGTCGATCACCTGGAGAAAAGACGTAAATATTTAACGCTTAGAGAAGAAACAAACTTGGGGAAACAAATGACAACTTTTCGCCGACATGTTTCTATTTTACAAAGTATATGTAAATGAAATGCTAAAAGACCGGCTGGTTTAGTAGCGCGCGACGAACGTTTTAAGTTTTAAATGCTACGTCCAACACCGTCTAAACGGCGAGCTAACTTTTCAATTCAACCAAGAATCCATACAACACCCTTTTGCGACACAATTAAACACTCGCACCTTTCATCTCTATTAGGCACTTTTATCTTTCTAGTTACCACAAAAAACAAGTTTTCTATTACTACCAAAAAGGTTTTTCGTTTTTGTTGCATTTCAGAAGAGACGCCATCTTTCTATTCCTTACCACTACTTCCTGAATTTTATGTGACACTGGTAGCTTAACTTGAATATCAACCAAATAAATTGAATTTCTTAAGTTTAAAGCCTATATATTTCTTATCACAATATTTATCGCCAAATTATACGGCGTCTTGTTTACACTACTATATCCTCTATACAATGTCTATATAATATCTCATACACTTAGTTTGTCTAAAAGTAGTTTTATACATTGCGTTTGCCTTAAATTTCCAAACAATTAGCGAACGTTAATATGAAGTAATGAAAAAATACTCAGTATAACTTATTTCCTGAATAAAGGCAACGGCTTTTTAACAAAGTCTGTCAAGGTTTTATTTACTTAAAAGTGCTTTTTCGTAAATCGCCAATCGATCCGCTAATGCCTTAACTTAAACAACGACAAAACTGTCTTATTGTGGCCTTCACTGCTTGTCTCACTTCTCTGATCTTCCAACAGTACAGTAACGGGTTTAGAGATGAGTTTAAGTAAAGGAGAGTTGTTGTAGAATTTAAGACGACAATAGCGGTTATATCGGAAAGATAACCTTTTGTTATTATAACAAAAATAGAAAATGGGACATAGCATGCAACTAAAGACAACTGCACCCAAGCTATGCTGGAAACCGTCTTCTTGTATCTTGCTACGTTTAATGACATTTCTCCTCTGTTCGGTTGTCCTTGAACGTGGGCTTGTACGTGAGCTTGCCGTTGTCGAAGTGTAAGGAAGATCGTCGTGTAAGAACTGACAGAGATTAGTAAGGAAAGTATAATCAAACCTACTGCTGTATATAAGGCGATGAAAAGGCTCCAAAACGACTTTATGAATACAATTGAAAAAGCAATTAACCAAAAGAGGGATATAACTGCACGAACTCGCCTTAATGTTACGAAGTGTCTGTATCTTAGTCCCAGCAACAGAGCGAGAAGTCTGTCCACACTAATGGCGGTCGATGTGAAGATGGATACTGCACAAAAAATAATGGATGAATCACGAGATACTCTGAGAAAGAAAAGAAGAATATTCCTGTTCATCTCTGTAACACAACCCAGGATGTAGATGGTAAAGACTGGTTGCGAAATTAGACCAACACCAAGATCAGTGACTGCCAGGCATCCAAACAGCAGTTTTGAAGGTGGATGAAGAGAAGACACTTGACGAAGAGCAATCAGGATCAGAGCATTACCCAGAAATGCGGTTAAGGATAGAAAAATATTTATAGCGAACAAAAATCTGAAAAATACGTTTATGCCTGCTGGGAAGATACTTGCAAAGCCAACGGTTTGGTTTATCGGGCTGGTGGCATTTCCATCTTCTGTAAAGTTCGCCATTTTTGTGTTACGACGTTCGGTTGTAGAGATATACTAGAGTCGACTGACTTCTCTTCGAATGGGTCGATAACACTCAAGGTGTTCTTTATGACTGTCCTTACGAGAATGCTGACAAGGAGGCGCTTCGATCATTATGCTATTAAATATCGTATGTTTTGACATGTTTATAACTATGGGGTAAACTAACCTACAATTTAATCGACAAGTTTCAGACGTCATTGATAACTTAAGAGGAATTTTCATCGGAACGTCGAAAAAAGCGCTATAAGTGAAAGTGATCATTTGTATGTCATATCCCAACATAATTATATTGTTTTTGGCCACATTTTATCACGTCAGCAACCGTTATTGGACTACGAACTTCAATTATTTATTCATGCAACTGAAGATCTTGGCGTCAACCGCTTAGCAGCTGAAAAGAAAGTTGTTACTAAATTGTTATGCTTCCACAGCCCTAAAAAATGAACATAATATTCTTGACTTAACGAGACCTGAACCATAGTTTTGTAACTCCTTATTCTCGTATACACTTTCGTCGCCCGTAACAAGAACCCTTCGGAAACCAGGTTGTTACTGAATGGGTGTACCTGAATAAATTAAGTGATCTCTTTAGATGAAAAAATGAAAAAATTAAAATTAGATGAAAACCGGCATCAGTAGTTAATTTTCCACCATAACCAGGTGCTGTGGCTGGCATTACTACTAAACATCGTTAAACGTTTGACATCTATGTAGCTACACATAAGGTTATATATCTTTTCAACACTATAAAAGAAAGGGAGTACAAGCGCCCTCGGTTATATTTTCAGGATTTATAATGCTTTTCTTCTTTCGAGCAAATGGGCCCAGAAGGAACCTGAATCAGTGATGCCTCTTGCTCATACTTGATCCGTTCATAGCTGAAGCTAATCATGAAGACGTGGTTGTTAAAAATTGATATACACCTAGGAGAGGAAATTTTAAAATGTTATAGCTTCAACTGAAAGGTTTTACTGGATGGTATAAACTTTTTGATGTTTGCATATTCGTTTATTTTCCGCCTTTATATCCATTTCAGTCCGATTAAAGCGATTACCCGACCTATGTCGATTATCTGGGGAGAAGATGGAAAAAAATTCTAATAAAGAAAAGGAATTTGGGAAAATAAAACATAACTTTACGCTGAAACGTTTCTTATTTTACAAGGTACATGTATATGACTGTCAAGTACAAATTAAATACTCAAATTTTGCACACAAGCGGCGAATATCAATTGCAACGTGAAGCAGTTGCTTCCAGTCATGCCCTGCTGAGTGAAGAAAAGTATTTTTCTTACTTTACCAAAGAGATCGACTGGACGGTTATGAGCGCGCTGAACCAATCGTTCAAAACGGTCAAGACAGCGAGTCAATTTTTCAATTTAAACCAGAATCCATACGGCACCCTTTTGCGACACATTGAAAACACATGTTACTATTTAACACCATTAGGTGACTTTATTTTATCACAACGTTAAACTAGTTTTAAAGTACTTTACCTAAAAGCTTTTTCACTTCTTGATTAATTGCATTTCAGAAGGGCCGCCATATTTCTATTCCAAACTACGTTCTACTTGTTGTCATGTTATATGATATGGAAGCTTCGCCCAAGTTTGATCTTCGCGCAAGTTTGTTCAGATGTCTGAAGTTAAACATCTTCATTTGTTATCACTGAACCACTAAGTTTTACGCCCTCGTTTAAACAACTATAACGCCTACTATATCCTGTATATAATATGTCACATACTTGGCCGTTTTGTCTGCGAGTAGTTAAATATTTAAAACTTTGAGTGTTTAATAATCTCCAATTCTTTTATTTGACAAATTTCTGGCGGCATTGATAAAATAAAAGGAATTTCTATCGCAACGTCGTGGTCACTTTTATGTCACACGCCAACATATTCATATTGTTTTTTACCACATGTTTTTCAGGTCGGTAACCGCTATTAAACCACAAACTTTATTTATTTATTCAAGCAACTTACGGTGTTTGTCAACTGCTTGGCAGCTGAAAAGGAAGTTATTGAAAAACTTGGTAAATTAGAATAAACGAGTATGAGTTAAATAATAATGAAACACATTATGCGTTATTTGTTAAACAGTTATAGATGGACCAGTGTCAAAAAGGTACGGGGCTCTCGTCATTTTACTAATAAACATCGCCAAATGGTTTACATTTATGTAGCCACACAGTTAATTTGCAAACCCATTTTAATGAAAACAAAAAAAAAAGAAAAAGATTAGCCATCATTGATGCATACTGAGCAAACTATACTTTCCGGTTAACACGCTTTTAAGAATAAATGAAAACGGGGTCAATATCAGCCTAGTGGCTGAATAGGCCAACCTTGTTAGATGAAGTAATACATCTAAACTTCAACTTAGGCTATATAGGAAATAAAAAATAAAAGGCCCCAGTTATCTTTCCAGGATTTATAACGTTTCTTGGTCCCAGAAAGGAACCCGTGAAGTGATGCGTTCATGGTGAAGACGGACATGATTTCAAAGTCAGTGTAAACATTTGAGGCGACGAATAATTTTCTCGCGTTTGCCAGGTGAATTTACTACTAGAAACGAGTCTAGCGTTTCTGCTAATTCATGACGCTATTTATACAAAACGAATAAAAAAGTTTAGATATTAAATGACATTGATCTGGATAATACTAGCCAGGAAAGCAAAACAGCTTCCAAGATTAGGCGAATCCACTTGTAAGAACTCTTAATTTTATGTAAAAAGCACTTTGTAAGACCGACAAATTTTAATTGCTTGGAATAGGAGCATAAAGCGGTTTTTAATTAGTCATCCTAGGAACTGAAATTATATAAACTGTCTTGGTCTTCTCACTCGCATAACTCATTTGCACTTATCTTCAACAAATTTTGAAAAATTTAAGAAGTCTAATGGAAATTTGAGGGATCTGGAGTTTCACAAACCGATGAACTGGAGAAAAGATGAAAATAACGCTCACTTGTATATCTAAATCGAACACTCAACTTTTGCGCACAAAAAGGCGTATATCAATTGAAGCTAAAATAAATTATTTTGATTATGAAAAAGATAAATTTGTTATTATTTTATCACAGTTTTGTTTTATTCAAAGGGCGCTTTATTTTCAATTGTTCAAACGTTCAACATGGTCCAGACAGCGAGTCAATTTTAATTCAACCAAGAATTCGTGCAGCACTCTTTTATAGTCTCTTTAGTGAAACAATGAAAACACTCGCAGCTTTTGATAGTCTGGCTGCTTTACGAATTGAGCAAAAGCCTTAGAAAAGGTTTCTTATTTGTTTTTACACACTTCCAACAAAAAGGGGCTTGTAAATATATAGTAAGCTTATTATACCCCCTCTTAGAAAAAAATGCCTGACGTCCTCAATAAATACAATTACTACGAATTTCCGTGGACAGTCACAAAATCGCGACATTTAATAGTGAAAGTGGGCATTTTTAATTCACACCCAACATAATTATATTGTTTTCGCCCGCCGTATCTCAAGATCTTGGACACCTGCTAAAATTTGGCACATCGTTTGTTAAAAAGGATGCTAATGGATTTAGAATCAACAAAAAGCGATTATGAATAAGTGATTCTGGCAAAGTTCTGGAATAATAAAAAATCTGTTACTCGACACCCTCTTATAATTTATCTTTACTTAATCTTCAACATGTGTGCAAATGTTATAAAATTTACAATTTAGAAGCCCTATGAAAACTGAGGTAGGATGCTGAAGTCACACATTTTGTTATTGCTTTAACTGATCAGTTTTCCTGATATGCAAAAATTAGAGAAAGATTTAATACACGACGTTACGGTGTCGCCATGACGCCACCGCAGTCGAGAGTAAAGAAAATTTTACAGAGCGAATATTCTGATATTTGCATATTCATTTATTTTCCGCCATTATATCTGTTTGAGTCTATTACGCTGCCTATGTCGATCATCTGGTAAAAAGATAAAAAATATAACCGCTCCTCGTAAAAGAAAACCAAGCTTGCATGTTTTATATATATATATATTTTACAAGGTACATGAATATCAAAACTGAATACGCAAATATTGCACAAAACGGCGAATACCAATTGCAAAACGAAGCAGTCGCTTCCAGTCGTGTCCTGATGGCTGAAATAAATTCTTTTTCTTTCCAAAAAGACCGCGGCTGGATTTTCGAGCACCGAACATGTTCAGTTTTAAGTTATTTCTCTTCAAAGGGCGTTCCATTTCTGATTGTCCAAAATTTTCAATACGGTACAGAATCATGATACAGACCCATTTACGACACACTGAAAATGCATGTAACTTTTAACACTTATAAGACATGATTTTTATTGTTTTCACAGCTAGTTTTTAATCACTATACCTAAAAGCCTTTTCACTTTTATTGCATTTCATAAGAGACGCGATCTTTTCATTATTGCTCACACCACAACTTGCTGCAGTTTTATGTTATGCTTAGTCGTAGATTCGGAGTGAATATTTCCCAAATATATTAAATTTCGCCGGTTTAACGTCTACATTTCTTATCACAATCTAAACTGTCAAATTATACGGCCTTGTTCTGTGTAATCTCATACACTTAAATTGTCTGCAAGTACTGAGTTCCGTGCAAAGTTTTAAACAACCGAACTTTAATTTGATGCTATGAAAGCTACTGAGTGGACAGATATAACGTATTTCTTGAAAAAAGTCTATGATGAATTTTTAAGGTTTCATTCAACTGACTTGACAGTGCTTTTTCGTAAATCGTCCATCGATCCGTATTGATCTTAACTTAAACAACAACAAAACTGTCTTATTGTGGCCTTCACTGCATGTCTCACTTCTCTGATCTTCCAACAGTACAGTAACGGGTTTAGAGATGAGTTTAAGTAAAGGAGGGTTGGTGTAGAATTGAAGGCGATAGTGGTAGTATCGCTATAACCAATTACGTTTGCTATTATAAAACAAACAGCATACGGAACATAGCATGTAACTAAAACCAACTGCACCCAAGCTATGTTGGAAATCGTCTTCTTGTATCTTGCTAAATTTAATGGCATTTCTCCTCTGTTCGGTTGTCCTTGAACGTGGGCTTGTACTTGAGCTGGCTGTTGTCGAAGTGTAAGGAATATCTTCGTGTAAGAAAAGACTGAGATTACTAAGGAAAGTATACCCAAACTTACTGCTGTAGGTAGGGCGATCCAAAAGCTCAAAAAATAGTTTATGAGTGCAACCGAAACAGCAATTAACCAAAAGCAGGATATAACTACACTAACTCGCCTTAATGTTACGAAGTGTCTGTATCTTAGTCTCAGCAACAGAGCGAGGAGTCTGTCCACACTTATGGCGGTCGATGTGAAGATGGATACTGCACAAAAAATAATGGATGAAGCACGAAAGGCGCTGAGAACGAAAAAGTAAATATTCCAGTTCATCTCGATTATAACATTACCCGTTATGTAGATGGCATAGAGTGGTTGCGAAATTAGACCAACACCAAGATCAGTGACTGCCAGGCATCCAAACAGCAGTTTTGAAGGTGGATGAAGAGAAGACACTTTACGAAGAGCAATCAGGATCAGAACATTGCCCAGAAATGCAGTAATGGAAAGAAAAATATTTATGGCGAACAAAAATACGTTTATGCCTGCTGGTAAGATGGTTGTTTGGTTTAGCGGTCTAGTGGCGTTTCCATCTTCGGTAAAGTTCGCCATTTTTGTGACTTCTCTTCGAATGGGTCGATAACACGCAAGGTGTTCTTTATAACAGTCCTTACGAGAATGCTGACAAGGAGGCGATTCCATCATTATACCATTAAATATTGTATGTTTTGACATGTTTATAACCATGTGGTAAAATAATCTACAATTTAATCGACAAGTTTCAGACGTCATTGATAACCTAAGAGTAATTTCCATCGGGACGTCGAAAATAGCGCTATTTGTAAGTGAAAGTGGTCATTTGTGTGTCATACCCCAACATATTTATATTGTTTTTGGCCACATTTTATCACGTCGGCAACCGTTATTGGACTACGAACCTCATTTATTTGTTCAAGCAACTGAAGGTCTTGGCGTCAACCGCTTAGCAACTGAAAAAGAAAGTTGTTACTAAATTGTTATGCTTCCACAGCCCTAAAAAATGAACATATATAATATTCTTGACTTAACGAGACCTGAACCATAGTTTTGTAACTCCTTATTCTCGTATACACTTTCGTCGCCCGTAACAAGAACCCTTCGGAAACCAGCTTGTAACTGAATGGGTGTACCTGAATAAATTAAGTGATCTCTTTAGATGAAAAAATGAAAAATTTAAAATTAGATGAAAACCGGCATCGGTAGTTTTCCACCATAACCAGGTGCTGTGGCTGGCATCATATTACTACTAAAACATCTATGTAGCCACACATAAGGTTATATATCTCTTCAACACTATAAAAGAAAGGAAATAAATACGCCCTCGGTTATATTTCGAGGATTTATAATGCTTTTCTTCTTTCGAGCAAATGGGCCCAGAAGGAACCTGAATCAGTGATGCCTCTTGCTCATACGTGATCCGTTCATAGCTGAAGCTAATCATGAAGACGTGGTTGTTAAAAATTGATATACACGTAGGAGAGGAAATTTTAAAATATTACAGCTTCAACTGAAAGGTTTTACTGGATGGTATAAACTTTTTGATGTTTGCATATTCGTTTATTTTCCGCCTTTATATCCATTTCAGTCCGATTAAAGCGATTACCCGACCTATGTCGATTATCTGGGGAGAAGATGGAAAAAAATTCTAATAAAGAAAAGGAATTTGGGAAAATAAAACATAACTTTACGCTGAAACGTTTTTTATTTTACAAGGTACATGTATATGACTGTCAAGTACAAATTAAATACTCAAAGTTTGCACACAAGCGGCGAATATTAGTTAATATTAATTGCAACATAAAGCAGTTGCTTTCAGTCATGCCCTGCTGAGTGAAGAAAATTATTTTTCTTACTATGCCAAAGAGATCGACTGGACGGTTATGAGCGCGCTGAACCAATCGTTCAAAACGGTCAAGACAGCCAGTCAATTTTTTAATTTAAACCAGAATCCTGGGGCACCCTTTTGCGACACATGTCCCAGAAGGGAACCCTTGAAGTGATGTGTTCATAGCTAATGCTTGCCATGAAGACGGACATGATTTCAAAGTCAGTGTAAACATTTGAGGCGACGAATAATGTTCTCGCGTTTGCCAGGTGAATTTACTACTAGAAACTAGTCTAGCGTTGCTGCTAATTCATGACGCTATTTATACAAAACGAATAAATAAGTTCAGATATTAAATGATATTGATCTAGATAATACTCGCCAGGAAAGCAAAACAGCTTCCAAGTTAGGCGAATCCACTTCTAAGAACTCTTAATTTTATATAAAAAGGCACTTTGTAAGACCGACAAATTTAATTGCTTGGAATAGGAGCATAAAGCTGTTTTTAATTAGTCATCCTAGGAACTGAAATTATTTTGGTCTTCTCACTCGCATAACTCATTTGCACTAATCTTCAACAAATTTTGAAAAATGTAAGAAGCCTTATGGAAATTTGAGGGATCCTGGAGTCTCACAAACCGATCAAATGGAGAAAAGATGAAAATAACGCTGACTTGTATATCTAAATCGAACACTCAACTTTTGCGCACAAAAAGGCGTATATCACTTGAAGCTAGAATAAATTATTTTCATTATGAAAAAGATAAATTTGTTATTATTTTATCATAGTTTGATTTTTTTTCAAAGGACGCTTTATTTTCAATAGTTCAAACGTTCAACATGGTCCAGACAGCGAGCCAATTTTAATTCAACCAAGAATTCGTGCAGCACTCTTTAGTCTCTTTTGTGAAACAATGAAAACACTCGCAGCTTTTGATAGTCTGGCTGCTTTACGAATTGAGCAAAAGGTTTCTTATTTGTTTTTACACACTTCCAACAAAACGGGGCTTTTAAATTTATAGTAAGCTTATTATACCCCCTCTTAGAGAAAAAATGCCTGACGTACTCAATAAATACAATTACTACGAATTTCCTTGGACAGTCACAAAATCGCGACATTTTCTAGTGAAAGTGGGCATTTTTAATTCACTCCCAACATAATTATATTGTTTTCGCCCGCCGTATCTCAAGATCTTGGACACCTGCTAAAATTTGGCACATCGTTTGTTAAAAAGGATGCTAATGGATTTAGAATCAACAAAAAGCGGGCATGAATAAGTGATTCTGGCAACTGAAATAAGTAAAAAAAAAAACTGTTACTCGTCTCCCTCGTATAATTTATCTTTACTTAATCTTCAACAAATGTTATAAAATTTACAATTTAGAAGCCCTATGAAAACTGAGGTAGGATGCTGAAGTCACACATTTTGTTATTGCTTTAACTGATCAGTTTTCCTGATATGCAAAAATTAGAGAAAGATTTAATACACGACGTTACGGTGTCGCCATGACGCCACCACAGTCGAGAGTAAAGAACATTTTACAGAGCGAATATTCTGATATTTGCATATTCATTTATTTTCCGCCTTTATATCTGTTTGAGTCTATTACGCTACCTATGTCGATCATCTGGTAAAAAGATAAAAAATATAACCGCTCCTCATAAAAAAAAACAAGCTTGAGGAAATAAAATATATCTACACGCTGGCATGTTTTTGTATTTTATTTTACAAGGTACATGTAGATCAAAACGGAATACGCAAATATTGCGCACAAAACGGCGAACACTAATTGCAAAACGAAGCAGTCGCTCCCAGTCGTGTCCTGATGGCTGAAATAAATTATTTTTCTTTCCATGAAGACCGCGGCTGGATTATGATCACTAAACATTCGAGCACCGAACATGTTCAGTTTTAAATGCTATTTCTCTTCAAAGGGCGTTCCATTTCTGATTGTCCAAAATTTTCAATACGGTACAGAATCACGATATACACCCATTTACGATACATTGAAAATGCATGTCACTTTTAACACTTATAAGACATTTTTATTGTTTTCACAGCTAGGTTTTAATCACTATACCTAAAAGTCTTTTCACTTTTATTGCATTTCGTAAGAGACGCGATCTTTTCATTATTGCTCACACCACAACTTGCTGCAGTTTTGTGTTATGCTTAGTCGTAGATTAGAGTGAATATTTCCCAAATATATTAAATTTCGCCGGTTTAACGTCTACATTTCTTATCACAATCTAAACTGTCAAATTATACGGCCTTGTTTAAACTACTATAGCCTTCTATATCCCCTATGTAATCTCATACACTTAATTTGTCTGCAAGTACTGAGTTCCGTGCAAAGTTTTAAACAACCGAACTTTAATTTGATGCTATGAAAACTACTGAGTGGACAGATATAACGTATTTCTTGAAAAAAGTCTATGATGAATTTTTAAGGTTTCATTTAACTGACTTGACAGTGCTTTTTCGTAAATCGTCCATCGATCCGTATTGATCTTAACTTAAACAACAACAAAACTGTCTTATTGTGGCCTTCACTGCATGTCTCACTTCTCTGATCTTCCAACAGTACAGTAACGGGTTTAGAGATGAGTTTAAGTAAAGGAGAGTTGGTGTAGAATTGAAGGCGATAGTGGTAGTATCGCTATAACCAATTACGTTTGCTATTATAAAACAAACAGCAAACGGAACATAGCATGTAACTAAAACCAACTGCACCCAGGCTATGCTGGAAACCGTCTTCTTGTATCTTGCTACGTTTAATGGCATTTCTCCTCTGTTCGGTTGTCCTTGAACGTGGGCTTGTACTTGAGCTGGCTGTTGTCGAAGTGTAAGAAAGATCTTCGTGTAAGAAAATACTGAGATTACTAAGGAAAGTATACCTAAACTTAATCCTGTGGCTAAGGCGATCCAAAAGCTCAAAAAATAGTTTATGAGTATAACCGAAACAGCAATTAACCAAAAACAGGATATAACTGCACGAACTCGCCTTAATGTTACGAAGTGTCTGTATCTTAGTCCCAGCAACAGAGCGAGCAGTCTGTCCACACTTATGGCGGTCGATGTGAAGATAGATACTGCACAAAAAATAATGGATGAAGCACGAAAGCCTCTGAGGACGAAAAGGTAAATATTCCAGTTCATCTCGAGTGTATGAAAGTTACCCGGTATGTAGATGGCATAGAGTGGTTGCGAAATTAGACCAACACCAAGATCAGTGACTGCCAGGCATTTAAACAGCAGTTTTGAAGGTGGATGAAGAGAAGACACTTTACGAAGAGCAACCAGAATCAGAACATTGCCAAGAAATGCGGTAAAGGATAGAAAAATATTTACAGCGAACAAAAATACATATAATGTACGACTCGTATCTATGTATTCTATGTAAACGGTCTCGTTTAGCGGGCTGGTGGCATTTTCATCTTCTGTAAAGTTCGCCATTTTTTGTTACGATGTTTTGTTGTAGGGATATGCTAGAGTCGACTGACCTCTTTTCGAATGGGTCGATAACACGACAAGGTGTTCTTTATAGCTGTCCTTACGAGAATGCTGACAAGGAGGCGCTTCCATTATTATACTATTAAATATCGTATGTTTTGACATGTTTATAACCACGTGGTAAAATAATCTACAATTTAGTCGACAAGTTTCAGACGTCATTGATAAACTAAGAGGAATTTCCATCGGAACATCGAAAATAGCGCTATTTATAAGTGAAAGTGATCATTTGTATGTCATACCCCAACATATTTACATTGTTTTTGGCCACATTTTATCACGTCGGCAACCGTTATTGGACTACGAACTTCATTTATTTATTCAAGCAACTGAAGGTCTTAGCGTCAACCGCTTAGCAGCTGAAAAGGAAGTTGTTACTAAATTGTTCTGCTTTCACAGCCCTAAAAAAGAACACAATATCATGATTCTTGTAACTTCTTATTCTCGTATACACTTTCGTCGCCCGCAACAAGAACCCTTCGGAAACCAGCTTGTAACTGAATGGGTGTACCTGAATAAATTAAGTGATCTCTTTGTCTTCAGCTTAGTGGCTAACACGTTATATAAAAATTAGATGAAAACGGTATCAGTAGTTTTCCACCATAACATGGTGCTGTGGCTAACATTACTACTAAACATCGTTAAACGTTTGACATCTATGTCTGAGCCAAAACAAGGTTATATATCTCTTCAACACTATAAAAGAAGGGAAATGAAAACGCCCTCGGTTATATTTCAATGCTTTTCGGCTTTCGAGCACAAATGGGCCCAGAAGGAACCTGAATCAGTGATGCCTCTTGCTCATACGTGATCCGTTCGTAGCTGAAGCTAATCATGAAGACGTGGTTGTTAAAAATTGATATACACTTAGGAGAGGAAATTTTAAAATGTTATAGCTTCAACTGAAAGGTTTTACTGGATGGTATAAACTTTTTGATGTTTGCATATTCGTTTATTTTCCGCCTTTATATCCATTTCAGTCCGATTAAAGCGATTACCCGACCTATGTCGATTATCTGGGGAGAAGATGGAAAAAATTCTAATAAAGAAAAGGAATTTGGGAAAATAAAACACAACTTTAAGCTGAAATGTTTTTTCTTTTTTACAAGGTACATGTATATGACTGTTAAGTACAAATTAAATACTCAAATTTTGCACACAAGCGGCGAATATTAATTGAAACATGAAGCAGTTGCTTCCAGTCATGCCCTGCTGAGTGAAGAAAATTATTAAATTTTTCTTACTATACCAAAGAGATCGACTGGACGGTCATGAGCGCGCTGAACCAATCGTTCAAAACGGTCAAGACAGCGAGTCAATTTTTCAGTTTAAACCAGAATCCATACGGCACCCTTTTGCCACACATTGAAAACACATGTTACTATTTAACACCATTAGGTAACTTTATTTTATCACAACGTTAAACTAGTTTTAAATTACTATACCTAAAAGCTTTTTCACTTCTTGATTAATTGCATTTCAGAAGAGCCGCCATATTTCTATTCCAAACTACTAATTGTTGTCATGTTATATGATACGGAAGCTTTGCGCAAGTTTGATCTTCGCGCAAGTTTGTTCAGGATGTCTGAAGTTAAACATCTGAACCACTAAGTTTTACGCCCTCGTTTAAACTACTATACCGCTTACTCTATCCTGTATGTAATATGTCACGTACTTGGCCGTTTTGTCTGCGAGTAGTTCACTGCATTTCGTTTGAGTTAAATATTTAAAACTTTGAGTGTTTAATAATCTACAATTCTTTTATTTGACAAATTTCTTTTGGTAAAAAAATAAAATAAAAGGAATTTCTATCGCAACGTCGTGGTCACGTTTATGTCACACGCCAACATATTCATATTGTTTTTTTACCACATGTTTTTCAGGTCGGTAACCGCGTTATTAAACCACAAACTTTAGTCAAGCAAATAACGGTATTTGTCAACTGCTTAGCAGCTGAAAAGGAAATTATTGAAACACTTGGTAAATTAGAATAAACGATTATGTGTGCTACAGTTATAGATGGACCAGTGACAACAAGGTGCAGGGGCTCTCGTCATTTTACTTATAAACATCGCTAAACGTTTGACATTTAATTTAACTTACAAACCCTTTTTAATCAGTGAAAAAAAACAAGATTAGCCATCATTGACGTATATTGAGCAAGCTATAATTTTGCGGCTAACACACTTTCAAGAAATAAATAAAAACGGGGTCAATACCAGCCTAGTAGCTGGATAGGCCAACCTGATTAGATGAAGTAATACATCTAAACTTCAACGCTATAAAGGAAATAAGAAATAAAAGGCCACAGTTATCTTTCCAGGATTCATAACGTTCCTTGGCTTTCGAACAAACCGTCTCAGAAAGGAACCCGTGAAGTGATGCGTTCATAGCTAATGCTTACCATGATGACGGACATGATTTCAAAGTCAGTGAAAACATTTAGGCGAGGAATAATTTTCTCGCGTTTGTCAGCTGAATTTACTTCTAGAAACGAGGCATGCTACAAGACTATAGGGAGCCACGTTAAACGTCAGCTCTGTCGTCTAGCCTTGCTGCTAATTCATGACGCTATTTATACAAAAAGAATAACACACTGATCTGGATAATACTCGCCGGGAAAGCAAAACAGCTTCCAAGTTAGGCGAATCCCCTTGTAAGAACTAAAACTTTGCATAAAAAGGCACTTGCGTAAGACCGACAAATTTTTATTGCTTAGAATAGGAGCTTGGACAAAAAGCGGTTTTTAATTAGTCATCCTGGGAACTGACATTATATAAACTGTTGCTCTACTCCCTCGCATAACTCATTTGCACTTAGCTTCAACAAATTTTGAAAAATTTAAGAGGCCTAATGGAAATTTGAGGGATTCAGAAGTCTCACAAACCGATGAATTCGAGAAAAGATGAAAATAAGTAAACGCTCACATATCTAAATCGAACACTAACCTTTTGCGCACAAGAAGGCGTATATCAATTGAAGCTAAAATAAATTATTTTCTTTAATCAAAAAAATAAATTTGTTATTATTTTATCACTGTTTGGTTTTATTTCAAGGACGCTTTATTTTCTGAATGATTGTTCAAACGTTTAACACGGTCCAGATAGCGAGCCAATTTTAAATCAACCAAGAATTCGTGCTGAGCACTCTTTAGTCTCTTTAGTGAAACAATGAAAACACTCGCAGCTTTTGATAGTCTGGCTGCTTACGAATTGAGCAAAAGCCTTAGAAAAGGGTTTTTATTTGTTTTTACACATTTCCAACAAAAAGAGGCTTGTAAATATATAGCCACAAAGCTTATTATACCCCCTCTGAGTAAACTCAATATTCTCTGGCGTCATCAATGAATACAATTACTACGAACTTCCTTCGACAGTCACAATTTGCGACATTTTCTAGTGAAAGTGAGCATTTTTAGTTCACCTCCAACATAATTATATTGCTTTTGCCCGCCGTATCTCAAGGTCGTGTTGGTCACCTGCTAAAATTTGGCACATCGTTTGTTAAAAAGGATGCTAATGGCTTTAGAATCAACAAAAAGCGGTTATGAATAAGTGATTCTGGCAACTGGAATAATACTTAATTTTAATCTTCAACAAATGTTATAAACTTTACAATTTAGAAGCCCTATGAAAACTGAGGTAGGATGCTGAAGTCGCACATTTTGTTATTGCTTTAACTGATCAGTCTTCCTGATATGCAAAAATTAGAGAAAGATTTAATACACGACGTTACGGTGTCGCCATGACGCCACCGCAGTCGAGAGTAAAGAAAATTTTACAGAGCGAATATTCTGATATTTGCATATTCATTTATTTTCCGCCTTTATATCTGTTTGAGTCTATTACGCTGCCTATGTCGATCATCTGGTAAAAAGATAAAAAATATAACCGCTCCTCGTAAAAAAACAAACAAACAAGCTTGAGGAAATAAAATATAACTACACGCTGGCATGTTTTTTATTTTATTTTACAAGGTACATGTAGATCAAAACGGAATACGCAAATATTGCGCACAAAACGGCGAACACTAATTGCAAAACGAAGCAGTCGCTTCCAGTCGTGTCCTGATGGCTGAAATAAATTATTTTTCTTTCCACGAAGACCGCGGCTGGATTATGAGCACTAAACATTCGAGCACCGAACATGTTCAGTTTTAAATGCTATTTCTCTACAAAGGGCGTTCCATTTCTGATTGTCCAATTAAAATTTTCAATACGGTACAGAATCACGATACAGACCCATTTACGAGACATTGAAAATACATGTAACTTTTAACACTTATAAGACATTTTTATTGTTTTCACAGCTAGGTTTTAATCACTATACCTAAAAGTCTTTTCACTTTTATTGCATTTCATAAGAGACGCGATCTTTTCATTATTGCTCACACCACAACTTGCTGCGGTTTTATGTTATGCTTAGTCGTAGATTAGCGTGAACCCTTAATTCGGAAACCAGCTTGTAACTGAATGGGTGTACCTGAATAAATTAAGTGATCTCTTTAGATGAAAAAATGAAAAATTTAAAATTAGATGAAAACCGGCATCGGTAGTTTTCCACCATAAACAGGTGCTGTGGCTGGCATCATATTACTACTAAAACATCCATGTAGCCACACATAAAGTTATATATCTCTTCAACACTATAAAAGAAAGGAAATAAAAGCGCCCTCGGTTATATTTCAAGGAATTATGATGCTTTTCTTCTTTCGAGCAAATGGGCCCAGAAGGAACCTGAATCAGTGATGCCTCTTGCTCATACGTGATCCGTTCATATCTGAAGCTAATCATGAAGACGTGGTTGTTAAAAATTGATATACACCTAGGAGAGGAAATTTTAAAATGTTATAGCTTCAACTGAAAGGTTTTACTGGATGGTATAAACTTTTTGATGTTTGCATATTCGTTTATTCTCCGCCTTTATATCCATTTCAGTCCGATTAAAGCGATTACCCGACCTATGTCGATTATCTGGGGAGAAGATTGAAAAAAATTCTAATAAAGAAAAGGAATTTGGGAAAATAAAACACAACTTTATACGCTGAAATGTTTTTTTTTATTTTACAAGGTACATGTATATGACTGTCAAGTACAAATTAAATACTCAAATTTTGCACACAAGCGGCGAATATCAATTGCAACGTGAAGCAGTTGCTTCCAGTCATGCCCTGCTGAGTGAAGAAAATTATTTTTCTTACTTTACCAAAGAGATCGACTGGACGGTTATGAGCGCGCTGAACCAATCGTTCAAAACGGTCAAAACAGCGAGTCAATTTTTCAGTTTAAACCAGAATCCATGCGGCACCCTTTTGCCACACATTGAAAACACATGTTACTATTTAACACCATTAGGTAACTTTATTTTATCACAACGTTAAACTAGTTTTAAATTACGATACCTAAAAGCTTTTTCACTTCTTGATTAATTGCATTTCAGAAGAGCCGCCATATTTCTATTCCAAACTACTACTTGTTGTCAAGTTATATGATACAGAAGCTTCGCGCAAGTTTGATCTTCGCGCAAGTTTGTTCAGGATGTTTGAAGTTAAACATCTGAACCACTAAGTTTTACGCCCTCGTTTAAACTGCCATACCGCTTACTCTATCCTGTATGTAATATGTCACGTACTTGGCCGTTTTGTCTGCGAGTAGTTCACTGCATTTCGTTTGAGTTAAATATTTAAAACTTTGAGTGTTTAATGATCTACACTTCTTTAATTTGACAAATTTCTGGCGGCATTGATAAAATAAAAGGAATTTCTATCGCAACGTCGTGGTCACTTTTATGTCACACGCCAACATATTCATATTGTTTTTTACCACATGTTTTTCAGGTCGGGTAACCGCGCTATTAAACCACAAACTTTAGTCAAGCAAATAACGGTATTTGTCAACTGCTTAGCAGCTGAAAAGGAAGTTATTGAAACACTTGGTAAATTAGAATAAACGATTATGTGTGCTACAGTTATAGATGGACCAGTGACAACAAGGTGCAGGGGCTCTCGTCATTTTACTTATAAACATCGCTAAACGTTTGACATTTAATTTAACTTACAAACCCTTTTTAATCAGTGAAAAAAAAAAGATTACCCATCATTGATGTATATTGAGTAAACTATAATTTTGCGGCTAACACGCTTTTAATAATAAATGAAAACGGGGTCAATACCAGCCTAGGAGCTGAATAGGCCAACCTTATTAGATGAAGTTATACATCTAAACTTTAACGCTATAAAGGAAATAAGAAATAAAAGGCCTCAGTTATCTTTAAAGGATTTATAACATTTCTTGGTTTTCGAACAAACCGTCCCAGAAAGGAACCCGTGAAGTGATGCGTTCATAGCTAATGCTTACCATGAAGACTGACATGATTTCAAAGTCAGTGTAAACATTTAGGCGAGGAATAATTTTCTCGCGTTTGTCAGCTGAATTTACTTCTAGTAACGAGGCATGCTACAAGACTATAGGGAGCCACGTTAAACGTCAGCTCTGCCTAGCGTTGCTGCTAATTCATGTCGCTATTTATACAAAAAAAAAATTAAAAAGTTTAGATATTAAATGACATTGATCTGGATAATACTCGCCAGGAAAGCAAAACAGTTTCCAAGTTAGGCGAATTCACTTGTAAGAACTCTTAATTTTATATAAAAAGGCACTTGCGTAAGACCGACAAATTTAATTACTTGGAATAGGAGCTTGGACTATAAAGCGGTTTTTTCATTAGTCATACTGGGAACTGAAATTATATAAACAGTTGCTTTACTCCCTCGCATAACTCATTTGCACTTATCTTCAACAAATTTTGAAAAATTTAAGAAGCCTAATGGAAATTTGAGGGATCCTGGAGTTTCACAAACCGATCAACTGGAGAAAAGATGAAAATAACGCTCACTTGTATATCTAAATCGAACACTCAACTTTTGCGCACAAAAAGGCGTATATCAATTGAAGCTAAAATAAATTATTTTCATTATCAAAAAGATAAATTTGTTATTATTTTATCATAGTATGGTTTTATTCAAAGGGCGCTTTATTTTCAATTGTTCAAACGTTCAACATGGTCCAGACAGCGAGCCAATTTTAATTCAACCAAGAATTCGTGCAGCACTCTTTAGTCTCTTTTGTGAAACAATGAAAACACTCCCAGCTTTTGATAGTCTGGCTGCTTTACGAATTGAGCAAAAGGTTTCTTATTTGTTTTTACACACTTCCAACAAAACGGGGCTTTTAAATTTATAGTAAGCTTATTATACCCCCTCTTGGAGAAAAAATGCCTGACGTCCTCAATAAATACAATTACTACGAATTTCCTTGGACAGTCACAAAATCGCGACATTTTCTAGTGAAAGTGGGCATTTTTAATTCACACCCAACATAATTATATTGTTTTCGCCCGCCGCATCTCAAGATCTTGGACACCTGCTAAAATTTGGCACATCGTTTGTTAAAAAGGATGCCAATGGCTTTAGAATCAACAAAAAGCGGGCATGAATAAGTGATTCTGGCAACTGGAATAATAAAAAATCTGTTACTCGTCTCCCTCGCATAATTTATCTTTACTTAATCTTCAACAAATGTTATAAAATTTACAATTTAGAAGCCCTATGAAAACTGAGGTAGGATGCTGAAGTCACACATTTTGTTATTGCTTTAACTGATCAGTCTTCCTGATATGCAAAAATTAGAGAAAGATTTAATACACGACGTTACGGTGTCGCCATGACGCCACCACAGTCGAGAGTAAAGAAAATTTTACAGAGCGAATATTCTGATATTTGCATATTCATTTATTTTCCGCCTTTATATCTGTTTGAGTCTATTACGCTACCTATGTCGATCATCTGGTAAAAAGATAAAAAATATAACCGCTCCTCGTAAAAAAAAAAAACAAGCTTGAGGAAATAAAATATAACTACACGCTGGCATGTTTTTGTATTTTATTTTACAAGGTACATGTAGATCAAAACGGAATACGCAAATATTGCGCACAAAACGGCGAACACTAATTGCAAAACGAAGCAGTCGCTTCTAGTCGTGTCCTGATGGCTGAAATAAATTATTTTTCTTTCCATGAAGACCGCGGCTGGATTATGAGCACTAAACATTCGAGCACCGAACATGTTCAGTTTTAAATGCTATTGTTTTTTAAAAAAATATATAAAAAATTGGTAGTTATCTAGCAACCTTTGTGGCATTTTTAGGTGTTATAGAATGAGATCCCCTTAAAGAGGGGTTCCCAACATGAACATTGATTTGCATCAATGGAATATAAGGAGGTTGATAAAAGGTGTATGGGCGGGAGTTGTTGTGAGTAGTGCAAATAAAAAACAAATATTAGTCCGTTAAATTAATTGTTAATTGAGGGAGCGACTTCTGCAACGCAGCACACTACAACCTCAATGTGATAAAAGAATAAAATTTAAAATAAAAATTAGTAAAATATTTATTGCAAAAAGTGTTACAAACAGTCGGTGTTTAAATATTTAAGGGGGCTCATCTTATAGGGGTTAGTAGTTATAGAGAGGGGAAAAACCCATTTGTTAGGGGTTAGCACCCATGGGGGGGGGGGGGGGTGGAAACGTAAATACTAAAAGTTAGTATTTAAGAGGGGGGGGAAACACGTGCTAGGGGTTAGTATTTATAGAGGGGAAAAAAAAAACATTTGCTAGGGGTTAGCACCCCTTGGGGGGGGGGGGGGAACTCACTTGTTAGGGGTTAGTATTAAGAGAGGGAAAAAAAACATATTCGCTAGGGGTTAGCATCCATAGGGGGGGAACTTAATTGCTAGGGGTTAATGTTTATGGGGGAACTCACTTGCTAGGGGTTAGCATTTATAGAGGGGGAAAAAAACCTATTTGCTAGGGGTTAGCACCTTTGAGGGGGGAATTTAATTTCTAGGGGTTAGTATTTATGGGGGGGGAAACACTTGTTAGGGGTTAGTATTTGTAGAGGGGAAAAATCCATTTGCTGGGGATTAGCAACCATGGAGGGGGAACTTAATTGCTAGGGGTTAGTATTTATGGGGGGGAACATTTGCTAGGGGTTAGTATTTGTAGAGGGGAAAACCCATTTGCTAGGGGTTAGCATTTATAGAGGGGGGAAAAACCCATTTGCTAGGGGTTAGCACTTATGGGGGGGGGGGGAACTTAATTGCTAGGGGTTAGTATTTATGGTGGGGGAAACACTTGCTAGGGGTTAGTATTTGTAGAGGGGAAAACCCATTTGCTAGGGATTAGCAACCATGGAGGGGGAATTTAATTGCTAGGGGTTAGTATTTATGGGGGGGGGGGAAACATTTGCTAGGGGTTAGTATTTGTAGAGGGGAAAACCCATTTGTTAGGGATTAGCAACCATGGAGGGGGAACTTAATTGCTAGGGGTTAGTATTTATGGGGGGGGGGGGAACATTTGCTAGGGGTTAGTATTTGTAGAGGGGAAAACCCATTTGCTAGGGGTTAGCAACCATGGAGGGGGAACTTAATTGCTAGGGGTTAGTATTTATGGGGGGGAACATTTGCTAGGGGTTAGTATTTGTAGAGGGGAAAACCCATTTGCTAGGGGTTATCATTTATAGAGGGGGGAAAACCCATTTGCTAGGGGTTAGCACTTATGGGGGGGGGGAACTTAATTGCTAGGGGTTAGTATTTATGGTGGGGGAAACACTTGCTAGGGGTTAGTATTTGTAGAGGGGAAAACCCATTTGCTAGGGATTAGTAACCATGGAGGGGGAATTTAATTGCTAGGGGTTAGTATTTATGGGGGGGGGGGGGGGAACCATTTGCTAGGGGTTAGTATTTGTAGAGGGGAAAACCCATTTGTTAGGGATTAGCAACCATGGAGGGGGAACTTAATTGCTAGGGGTTAGTATTTATGGGGGGGGGGGAACATTTGCTAGGGGTTAGTATTTGTAGAGGGGAAAACCCATTTGCTAGGGGTTAGCATTTATAGAGGGGGGAAAAAACCCATTTGCTAGGGGTTAGCATCTATGGGGGGGGGGAACTTAATTGCTAGGGGTTAGTATTTATGGGGGGGGGAAACATTTGTTAAGGGTTAGTATTTGTAGAGGGGAAAACCCATTTGCTAGGGGTTAGCACCCATAAGGGGGAACTCGCTTTCTAGGGGTTAGCATTTATAGAGGGGGGAAAAAATCCATTTGTTAGGGGTTAGTACTTATGGGGGTGACTTAATTGCTAGGGGTTAGTATTTATGGGGGGGGGGAAATACTTGCTAGGGGTTAGTATTTGTAGAGGGGAAAACCCATTTGCTAGGGGTTAGCAACCATAGGGGGAACTTAATTGCTACGGTTAGTATTAATGGGGGGAGGGGGAACATTTACTAGGGGTTAGTATTTGTAGAGGGGAAAACCCATTTGCTAGGGGTTAGCACCCATGGGGGGGAACTCATTTGCTAGGGGTTAGTATTAAGAGAGGGGAAAAAAAACTCATTCGCTAGGGGTTAGCATCTATGGGGGGGGGGGGAAACTTAATTGCTAGAGTTTAGTGTTTATGGGGGGAACTCACTTGCTAGGGGTTAGCATTAATAGAGGGGGAAAAACCCAATTGCTAGGGGTTAGTATTTATGGGGGGGAAAACTCATTTGCTAGGGGTTAGTATATATAGAGGGGTAAAAACCCATGTGCTAGGGGTTAGTATTGATAGGGGAAACTCATTTGATAGGGGTTAGTATTTATGGAGGGGGGAAAAAACCCATGTGTTAGGGGTTAGCACCCATGGGGGGGGAAACACTGGCTAGGGGGTAGTATTTATAGAGGGAGAAAGAACCCATACGTTAGGGGTTTAACTTGTATAGAAAGGGGAAAAATCCATTTGATAGGGGTTAGTATTTATGGGGGGGGGGGGTAACACATTTGACAGGGGTTAGTAACTGGAGAGGGGGAAAAACCCATTTGTAAGAGGTTAACACCCATAGGAGGGGGGGATTGACTTGATAGGGGTTAATATATATAGAGGGGGAAAAACTCACTTGCTAGGGGTTAATATGTATGGGAGAACTTATTATCTACGGGGTAGTATTTATAGAGGGAGAAAGAAACCATGTGCTAAGGGTTAGTGTGTATATAGGGGGGAAAAACCATTTACTAGGGGTTAGTATTTATGGGGGGGGGGATTCAATTGATAGGGGTTAGTATTTGTAGAGGGAGAAAGAACCCATGTGGTAGGGGTTAGTATGGATGGGGGGGGGGGAAACATTTGATAGGGGTTAGGGTAAAATGTCCTTATGAAATTTACTAATATATGTTTTGTTTAAATGAAGGTTGAGGTGTCAAAGAGAAAAGCAAAAAAATGGAGGGGTAAAAGAAGAAAAGGAAAAGCGGAAATTTATCTTGTTTATATGAAATTACATTTATTAAGTTGACGTCTGGAGTCTTGAGTTTATGACATCTTGATTAAGTTGGTAGTTGTAGATTTCCATTGTGTAGATGAGTTAGGAAAGAAAGACAGAAAAAAGTGTAACCCGGGTTAGAAATAAAGGATGCAACGACACCTATGGCTCTTTTGATTGTTGTGATTCTTCAGGGGCAAAGCACAACTGAGCAGGAATGTTTCTAGTCCGGTACCGGACCTTTGCCCGACATTCCCGTGTCGAGTCCTTATATAAGAGAAAAGAAAAAGAAAAAAAAAAACAAAGGAGCCGAAAAAAACCTGTGTAAGAACAGTTAATTTTTAGTTAAAAAACCATGAACCTCTATAAAAAGCGGGGGTATTGGGGGGGGGGGGGGAGGGGGATAAGGTTACGTATAAAAACTAAAAGGAAACTAAATTTTGTGTACCAAACTTACCAAAAAATTTTGTCGAAAAAACGGGGTCGTCTGTCACTAGAAAAAAATTAAAATTTGTTCTAGAAATTGTTCGTAAAAGTTCAAAAAAAGTTAAGGATGAAACGAAAATCTACTTACGTTGTTATTCCTCAAAAAAGTCCAAAATGAAAAGGTTGCAAAAAAACTAAAAACGTCAAAAAATGTTTCGTCTTGGTGTTGCGGTGTAGTCCTGTCGTGGAAAAAAAATAAAGTGAAAAATTTTTGAAGGTGACGCCAGATTTACGTCAGCCAATGGCGTGATATCTTGGGAGCGCAAAGGTTCTTGGTATTGGTTGTGGAACTTTCTCGAAAGGGAAGTTTTTAAGTTGGATCGTGTAAATGTTGACTTTATTATCGTTTTGTTGGTTGAAAAAGATGAAAAACCATATCCTCTTCGGTGCAGAAAAAAGTAGGATGAAGTGGATCGTGTATTTATGGTGATGTTGACGTATCAAGAGTTAGTGGTTTCCAAAAAGAAGACTTTGTTTATGGTTGTCGAGGTTATTCGTTGATTCCACGTGGTTCGTGATGGTGAGGTGAGCATCTTAAAATTTAAAGTATTTCGTTTATTACCTTCTGTACGGTAGCTTTGATTTGAATATAGGAAAACCGTAAGGGAAATAATAATTTTTTAAAAAACTTGGGTTCGATTTTATAATGTGAGATTTAAATTCTCAACAAATTCTTGAAACTAGGTCGATGAGAGGTGGGGTGGGGGGAAGAATGTGTGTGAGAAATGGTTAGGGTTGGGGTGGGGGTGGAGGAAAGCTCAGGGTTTTCGAAAAAAAAAAAAAAAACAAAAAACAAAAACAAAAAAACAAACATTATTAAAATCACTTCAAGGTTTATTAATAGAATGTGATGAGTGAAATGTCACAAAATTATTATAAAACATAACTTAATTCAAAACTATTTTCGTATGTAAAATGTATATGTGAAGAAAGGTCAAAATTCTATTGACACTTATAGAAATAAAGTAAATGATTAATATGTATTGGAAAAAAGAATTTACAAATTAAACGAAATGATTTCATTAAATTAAATTAGCTATGAAAAGGTCCATCAATTAGATATGTAATTAAACATTGAAATTTAAGTGATGTAAATTTCCTTAGTGGTAGAAATAGAGGTAAAAATTTTTTTAATTATTACATATCGAAAAAATAGCAAATTGAAAGCATAATTGATTTCTTCAAATCAAAGAAAATATAAAATTTTATAATGGAAAACAAATGTAATAAGATATTAAAATTCAAATGATTTAAGTATCATTATAGCCTTTATACGTAAAGTAGATATAAAGGCAGAAATATGAAATGATTATGTATCGAAAGGATACAAATAATTTGTTTTTATCAAATCAAATTTACTGTAAAAAGATTCAATAAAAAATGTAATAGAACATCATAAAAGTTTCAAGTGATGTAAATAACAAATTTGCCTTTGTTATTTAAACAAAGGTAGAAATATTAAATATAACTTCACACAAAATTAAGCGTAAATGATATGGGTTGTAAACAATAGGTATAGGCTAAGATTGTAGGGTTGTAGCATGTTTCAGTTTTGTATGGAGTGTTTTGTTAGTTAGTAGCATGGTATGGAGTTTCGTAGAGTTACAGTAGGCTTTCGTCATTTTTGGGAGGTGTCTGTTGTGGTATTTACGTAGTATGTTGTGGACAATTTTGTCGGTTCGGATGTGTTTGTTGAATTTTGTTTTGTAATAGATGGTAAAAGTGTTTGGTTTGTCCTGTTTCTTGTTTCTCCTTCTTCGTTTGTGACTGGTGTAAGGAAGGAAGGGGAAAGAATGTTTGTCAATCAGTGCCTGTGGGTAGTCAAGTGCAATAAGTCTGAGTGTGAAAAGTTTCCTGACAAAGTTGTAGTCGTTAAAAGTTGATGATAGTCTACTGTAACGTGTTGTTTCTGTTTTAATGATACCTGAAAAAATGTGTTCTGGGTGATTAGATGTAATATGAGGGTACATGTATTTGTGGTGAGGTTTTTGGTAAACTTGATAATGGATTTTATGGTACATGATAGTGTGATTATTTAATGATATGGTGAGATCAAGGTAGTGAACTGAATGATGATTTGAGCTGAAAGTGATTGGGATTTGTGTAGGATATGTGGAAATGAGATTAGTGATTATGTGGTTACGGTTAGCATTGTTAGTTAGCATAAAACCATCATCTATGTAGCGACAAAAATAAAAAGGCCATTAGTATTAGTATTGTTAAAGAAATTAAATTCGCTGAGTAAAAGTACAAGGTCGGCAATTTGCTGCTGTGGTAGCTACCCATGGCTACACCTTGTATCTGTTGGAAAGTGTCTTTTCCAGCAGAAAAATAATTACGATTGTTAATGTAGCTGTTAAGGTTAAGTAAAAAATCGCGATATGTGTTAGGCAGGTTAAGAAGCTTGCAGCTAGTGACAATGGCATTAATGGTGTCTTTATATGAAATTTTTGTGTAGAGTGACGTAAAATCAAAAGTGGTTAAACAGTAATTGTCAATGTCTTTAATGTTCTGTTTGTGTAAAAGGTCAAGTAGTTCTGTTGAGTTGTAAATTAGAGGGAATGGTATGTCGTTGTTAGTAAAAATGTTTTTCAGTTTCAAAATAATATTGTCTAGTTCTGTTCCTAAAAGTCGTGAAGGGTTAGAGGTTGTCCATGAGTGTGCTGTGATGATGGGTCGTCCAGTCAAGTCTTTAAGGTTATTGGTAGAGGCTGTCGTTGAGAGTTTGTGTACTTTAGGTAGAAGTTTCATGTATGGTAGTTGTAGTTGAGTTATGTTGTTGGTATTCAGTAGTTTCTGTTTGTCTGGGGAAATCAGTCTTTTAAAACGTGATTTCAGTTGTTGCAATAGGAGGTTAGAGTTTTTGACATTAGTGTTAATATCAAAATTGTCAATGCGTTGATATGTTAGTGTGTCTTTAAAATGTCGTTGGTATTCGTTAGTAAACCATGAGATGGGTACAAGTGCCCATCCCATATTTTTGTCGGTTTTTGTGAGGATAATGTCTGTACTCGTTTGTAGTTTATGTATGTGTTCAGTAGCGGTTGGAGTAATGTTTGAATGTTGTGGCTGAGAGAGTCTAGTTAAATTTGTAGATTGTAAATAATGTTTAGAATATGAAACTGTGTTATGAACATAATCAATAACATGGAAATTAAAGTTTGGTTTCGATTGTTCTTGATGTAGCAGTTTGATGGGATGTCTTTTAAAATTGTTTTTTAAAAAAATATATAAAAAATTGGTAGTTATCTAGCAACCTTTGTGGCATTTTTAGGTGTTATAGAATGAGATCCCCTTAAAGAGGGGTTCCCAACATGAACATTGATTTGCATCAATGGAATATAAGGAGGTTGATAAAAGGTGTATGGGCGGGAGTTGTTGTGAGTAGTGCAAATAAAAAACAAATATTAGTCCGTTAAATTAATTGTTAATTGAGGGAGCGACTTCTGCAACGCAGCACACTACAACCTCAATGTGATAAAAGAATAAAATTTAAAATAAAAATTAGTAAAATATTTATTGCAAAAAGTGTTACAAACAGTCAGTGTTTAAATATTTAAGGGGGCTCATCTTATAGGGTTAGTAGTTATAGAGAGGGGAAAAACCCATTTGTTAGGGGTTAGCACCCATGGGGGGGGGGGGGTGGAAACGTAAATACTAAAGGTTAGTATTTAAGAGGGGGGGAAACACGTGCTAGGGGTTAGTATTTATAGAGGGGAAAAAAAAACATTTGCTAGGGGTTAGCACCCTTGGGGGGGGGGGAACTCACTTGTTAGGGGTTAGTATTAAGAGAGGGAAAAAAAACATATTTGCTAGGGGTTAGCATCCATAGGGGGGGAACTTAATTGCTAGGGGTTAATGCTTATGGGGGAACTCACTTGCTAGGGGTTAGCATTTATAGAGGGGGAAAAAACCTATTTGCCAGGGGTTAGCACCTTTGGGGGGGAATTTAATTTCTAGGGGTTAGTATTTATGGGGGGGGAAACACTTGTTAGGGGTTAGTATTTGTAGAGGGGAAAAATCCATTTGCTGGGGATTAGCAACCATGGAGGGGGAACTTAATTGCTAGGGTTAGTATTTATGGGGGGAACATTTGCTAGGGGTTAGTATTTGTAGAGGGGAAAACCCATTTGCTAGGGGTTAGCATTTATAGAGGGGGGAAAAACCCATTTGCTAGGGGTTAGCACTTATGGGGGGGGAACTTAATTGCTAGGGGTTAGTATTTATGGTGGGGGAAACACTTGCTAGGGGTTAGTAATTTGTAGAGGGGAAAACCCATTTGCTAGGGATTAGCAACCATGGAGGGGGAATTTAATTGCTAGGGGTTAGTATTTATGGGGGGGGGAAACATTTGCTAGGGGTTAGTATTTGTAGAGGGGAAAACCCATTTGTTAGGGATTAGCAACCATGGAGGGGGAACTTAATTGCTAGGGGTTAGTATTTATGGGGGGGGGGGAACATTTGCTAGGGGTTAGTATTTGTAGAGGGGAAAACCCATTTGCTAGGGGTTAGCAACCATGGAGGGGGAACTTAATTGCTAGGGGTTAGTATTTATGGGGGGGAACATTTGCTAGGGGTTAGTATTTGTAGAGGGGAAAACCCATTTGCTAGGGGTTATCATTTATAGAGGGGGGAAAAACCCATTTGCTAGGGGTTAGCACTTATGGGGGGGAACTTAATTGCTAATTTGGAGAAAAAATGCCTGACGTCCTCAATAAATACAATTACTACGAATTTCCTTGGACAGTCACAAAATCGCGACATTTTCTAGTGAAAGTGGGCATTTTTAATTCACACCCAACATAATTATATTGTTTTCGCCCGCCGCATCTCAAGATCTTGGACACCTGCTAAAATTTGGCACATCGTTTGTTAAAAAGGATGCTAATGGCTTTAGAATCAACAAAAAGCGGGCATGAATAAGTGATTCTGGCAACTGGAATAATAAAAAATCTGTTACTCGTGTCCCTCGCATAATTTATCTTTACTTAATCTTCAACAAATGTTATAAAATTTACAATTTAGAAGCCCTATGAAAACTGAGGTAGGATGCTGAAGTCACACATTTTGTTATTGCTTTAACTGATCAGTCTTCCTGATATGCAAAAATTAGAGAAAGATTTAATACACGACGTTACGGTGTCGCCATGACGCCACCACAGTCGAGAGTAAAGAAAATTTTACAGAGCGAATATTCTGATATTTGCATATTCATTTATTTTCCGCCTTTATATCTGTTTGAGTCTATTACGCTACCTATGTCGATCATCTGGTAAAAAGATAAAAAATATAACCGCTCCTCGTAAAAAAAAAAACAAGCTTGAGGAAATAAAATATAACTACACGCTGGCATGTTTTTGTATTTTATTTTACAAGGTACATGTAGATCAAAACGGAATACGCAAATTTGCGCACAAAACGGCGAACACTAATTGCAAAACGAAGCAGTCGCTTCTAGTCGTGTCCTGATGGCTGAAATAAATTATTTTTCTTTCCATGAAGACCGCGGCTGGATTATGAGCACTAAACATTCGAGCACCGAACATGTTCAGTTTTAAATGCTATTTCTCTACAAAGGGCGTTCCATTTCTGATTGTCCAATTAAAATTTTCAATACGGTACAGAATCACGATACAGACCCATTTACGAGACATTGAAAATACATGTAACTTTTAACACTTATAAGACATTTTTATTGTTTCCACAGCTAGGTTTTAATCACTATACCTAAAAGCCTTTTCACTTTTATTGCATTTCATAAGAGACGCGATCTTTTCATTATTGCTCACCACTACTTGTTGCAGTTTTATGTGATGCTTAGTCGTAGATTAGTGTGAATATTTCCCAAATTTATTAAATTTCGCCGGTTTAACGTCTACATTTCTTATCACAATCTAAACTGTCAAATTATACGGCCTTGTTTAAACTACTATAGCCTTCTATATCCCCTATGTAATCTCATACACTTAATTTGTCTGCAAGTACTGGGTTCCGTGCAAAGTTTTAAACAACCGAACTTTAATTTAATGTTATGAAAAACTACTGAGTGGACAGATACAACCGGTATTTCTTGAAAAAAGTCTATGATGATTTTATAAGGTTTCATGCATTTAACTGACTTGACTGTGCTTTTTTGTAAATCGTCTATCGATCCGTATTGATCTTAAGTTAAAAAACAACAAAACTGTCTTATTGTGGCCTTCACTGCATGTCTCACTTCTCTGATCTTCCAACAGTACAGTAACGGGTTTAGAGATGAGTTTAAGTAAAGGAGAGTTGTTCTAGAAAACGAAGCGATTATAGCGATAACATCGCTATAATCAATTACGTTTTCTGTTATAATACAAATAAAATATGAAGCATAGCATGCAACTAAAGCCAACTGCACCCAAGCTATGCTGGAAACGGTCTTCTTGTACCTTGCTAGGTTCAATGGCATTTCTCCTCTCTTGGGTTGTCCATGAACGTGGGCTTGTACTTGAGCTGGCTGTTGTCGAAGTGTTAGGAAGATCTTCGTGTAAGAAACGACAGAGATTACTAAGGAAAGTATACCCAAACCTACTGCTGTATGTAAGGCGATGAAAAAGCTCAAAAACAAATTTATGAGTACAACTGAAAAAGCAATTAACCAAAAGCAGAATATAACCACACGAACTCGCCTTAATGTTACGAAGTGTCTGTATCTTAGTCCCAGTAACAGAGCGAGCAGTCTGTCCACACTTATGGCGGTCGATGTGAAGATGGATACTTCACAAAAAATAATGGATGAAGCACGAGATACTCTGAGAACGAAATGAAGAATATTCCAGTTCATCTCTGTAACATAAAAACCCAGCATGTAGATGGCATAGAGTGGTTGCGAAATTAGACCAACACCAAGATCAGTGACTGCCAGGCATTTGAACAGCAGTTTTGAAGGTGGATGAAGAGAAGATACTTTACGAAGGGCAATCAGGATTAGAACATTGCCCAGAAATGCGGTGATGGAAAGAAAAATATTAATTGCGAACAAAAATACATCTATGTACGAAAACCAAGGAGGGACTTCAGACAGATTCGTATCTATGTATTCTGGTAAGATACTTGCAAAGCCAACGGTTTGGTTTAGCGGGCTGGTGGCATTTCCATCTTCTGTGAAGTTCGCCATTTTTGTGTTACGACGTTCGGTTGTAGAGATATACTAGAGTCGACTGACTTCTCTTCGAATGGGTCGATAACACGCAAGGTGTTCTTTATAGCCGTCCTTACGAGAATGCTAACAAGGAGGCGCTTCCACCATTATACTATTAAGTATTGTATGTTTGACATGTTTATAACCATGTGGTAAAAATAATCTACAATTTAATCGACAAGTTTCAGACGTAATTGATAACCTAAGAGGAATTTGGTAAGTTTCTTTGCAGAAACTTACCAAGACCAGAAAGCCCAACACCAGTGCTGAGCCCACGACCGAGTTCAAATCTACTGCGGTTTTGCCTTATGTCAGAGGTCTGTCCGAACAACTTCGCCGCTGCCTACAACAACAAGGCGTACGCGCTGTTTTCAAGTCGGAGACTACGCTTAGATCACACCTAGTTCGGCCTAAAGACGCTGTTGACCCGACTAAACAAGATGGCGTGGTTTACAGAATTCCCTGTGAATGCGGTAAAGTTTATATCGGCGAGACTGGAAGACCTATGCAAGACAGAATAAAAGAGCATGACCGAGACATCCGATTCGCCCGTACCAGACCTCCGCCGTTTCAGAGCACGCCAACAACACCGGACACCACCCGCTTTGGAATGAAGTAAAGTTTATTGATCGTGATCCTCATTGGTACACACGCAGGGTCAAAGAGGCGATCCACATAAGACTTAACCCTAACAACATCAACAGGGACAGTGGAATAGAAATTCCAGAAGCATGGATGCCCACGATCAAGAAACAAAACAACAGGAGAGCCGTACGACTACGGACCGCCGAGGGAACAATTCGCCGAAACAACGAGGATCAAAAATGCGCCAGTCACAGCTGTTGAAAACCAACCAATCACAGCAGAGCATCGTGCTTCATAAGGTGACGCGTAACCAGTCGACCCCATCGCCTGAAGAAGACTAGCAACAAGAAGACAAGAAACGTCGCGATCCACATCGGAAGTGACTACATCGTGAGACAAACGAAAAATACTTCTTAACTAAAAAACACATCGTGTGCAGTCCACGCTTGGTCTGAATGGGCAGAGGAACGGAACGAAATCATCTCAAGCAAAGGCGAAAGCGGAGCTAGATATCGCAAAGTCTCTCCTGAAGTAAAGTGAAGTAGTTGATTTATTATATTGTATAAAATTAAGATATTAAGTTCATCCAGAGGAACGATTTGATTCTGTGAAGTAGGCTCACTTAATAGCGTATGAAGTGGATTTAAAATTGAAAGTCGGTGGAGGGCAGTGAAAAGTAGCAGATAACAGCGGGGCCGATGAATTGAAATTATGACTATTAATGAGGGATTTATCCAGATAAATCCCTCGTTTCAGGGATTTATCTGTATAAGTCCCTGCAACGAGGGATTTATACAGATAAATCCCTCATTATATTCATAATTTCAATTCATTAGCCCCGCTCTTCCCTGCTACTTTATCAAGCCCTCCCCAGACTTTCAATTAGTTTACTAATCACCTGGGTTGTAAGTTAAATAAAGGTTCTTGAATAACAAAAGAAAATGTGTGAATCATGAAATAACTTATTATACCCCCTCTGAGCAAAACAATTGTCTGGCGTCATCAATGAATACAATTACTACGAACTTCCTTCGACAGTCACAAAGTTGCGGCATTTTCTAGTGAAAATGGGAATTTTTATCACCTCCATTATTTCTACAGGCCTGTTAACTTCTCTATTTGACATTTAGGCCCCGTCCACACGTATCCGGATATTTTTGAATCCGCAACTTTTTTGTTGCGGATTGGCCTTCCGTCCACACGTATCCGGCGAATTCGGCTCACGAATCCGCAACTTTTTGAATTCGTTCTCCAGAGTGGAAATTTTTGAATACGCTACGAATACGGCATCGTGCGGACGGTCGAATCCGGATATTTTTGAATACGCTGACGTAACAGTATTAGATCCAGTCTTTAACCGCGCGAATATTCAACATGGCCGACCGAAATGTTCTCGCTTCAATTCTACATGGACTTATTTCTAGTCTAATAACGTGTTTACGGTTGAACTTTGATTTGAACTTGGCCTTTGCGTATGCTTTTTTGACAACATTTAAAGAGGAGCCCTGGCTGCTAGAGTGAATCCGGATACGTGTGGACGGGCAAATACGATTCGAATACGCTACGTGTGGACGCGAATATTTTCTAATCCGCAACAAAAAAGTTGTGGATTCAAAAATATCCGGAAACGTGTGGACGGGGCCTTACATAACATCCATATCTTTACTAATTAGAATTGTTGAAACGTTAGGACGTTTCAAACATGGCCAGAAATAAAAAAACTGAATCAGTGACGCCTCTTGCTCGTATCTGATGTGTTCATAGCTAAATTTAAATCATGAAGACGTGCATGGTTTCAAACTGACGGACAGGAGAGGAATAATTTTTCTCGCGCGTGCCAGCTGAGAATAATTTTAGAAACGACTGAGGCATGCTACAAGACAAAAGGGAGCCATCTTAATCGGTCTAATGTTACTGCAAATTTAGAACACATTTCACGAAAAGAATGATCAAAAAAGATATTAAATGATGTTGATATATTGCTCGCCAACAAAACAAAACAGCTTCCAACTTAGGCGAATCCCCGTCTAAACAATCTTCAGTAAAAACGTTTGCATAAAAGGCCATTTGTTTAAATGCACGGTATAGAAACTAGGAAGGCGTCTCCCCGGCGTAACTTATTTGCACGTAATCTTAAACAAATGTTGTAAAAATCACAATTTAGGAAACTCTATAAAAATAGGAGTGATGCTGGAGTCACACAATATTTTATGGCTTCAACTGATCAATTTCACCGGATGGTAACTTTCTGATATTTGCACATTCGTTTATTTTTCCTCCTTTTGATCTATTTCAGTCTATACTCCAACCTATGTCGATGATCTGGAGAAAATATGAAAAATATAAATGCTCACAGAGAAAAGAAACTTTGGGAAATAAAACGCAACTTTACGCGCTGCATGACATGTTTTTATTTTACAAGGTATATCTAAATGGAATACTCATATCTACTTGAGTCTATCACGCTGCCTATGTCGATCATCTGGTAAAAAGACGAAAAAATATAACGCTCGTAAAAATAAACACAAGCTTGAGGAAATAAAATAGAACTTCACGCTGACATGTTTTTATTTTACAAGGTACATGTATATCAAAATGGAATACGCAAATTTTGCGCACAAAACGAAGTAGTCGCTACCAATCGTGTCCTGATGGCTGAAATAAATTATTTTTCATTCTAAAAAGACCGCGGTGTCCTGGATTGTAAGCACGCACAGTTTCAGTTTTAAATGCTATTTCAAAGGGCGTTCCATTTCTGATAGTACAAAATTTTCAACGCGGTACAGAATCCCGATACAGACCCATTTACGACATATTGAAAATACATGTAACTTTTAATACATATAAGACATTTTTATTGTTTTCACAGCTAGTTTTTAATCACTATATACCTAAAAGCTTTTTCACTTTTATTGCATTTCATAAGAGACGCGATCTTTTCATTATTGCTCACCACTACTTGCTGCAGTTTTATGTGATGCTTAGTCCTAGATTAGCGTGAATATTTACCAAATATAAAATTTCGTCGGTTTAACGTCTACATTTCTTATCACAATCCAAGCTGTCAAATTATATTGTCCATCGATCCGTAAGTGATCTTTTTTTTCAACAACAAAACTGTCTTATTGTGGCCTTCACTGCTTGTCTCACTTCTCTGATCTTCCAACAGTACAGTAACGGGTTTAAAGATGAGTTTAAGTAAACGAGAGTTGTTGTAGAAATTAAGGCAATAACGCTTATAATGTCGGAACCAATTCCTTTTGTTATTATAATACAAATAGCAAACGGAACATAGCATGCAACTAAAGACAACTGTACCCAAGCTATGCTAGAAACGGTCTTCTTGTATCTTGCTACGTTTAATGGCATTTCCCCTCTGTTCGGTTGTCCACGAACGTGGGCTTGTACTTGAGCTTGCTGTTGTCGAAGTGTAAGGAAGATCGTGGTGTAAGAAACGACAGAGATTACTAAGGAAAGTGTACCCAAACCTACTGCTGTATGTAAGGCGATGAAAAAGCTTAAAAACAAATTTATGAGTACAACTGAAAAAGCAATTAACCAAAAGCAGAATATAACCACACGAACTCGCCTTAATGTTACGAAGTGTCTGTATCTTAGTCCCAGCAACAGAGCGAGCAGTCTGTCCACACTTATGGCGGTCGATGTGAAGATGGATACTTCAAAAAAAATAATGGATGAAGCAAGATATATTCTGAGAACGAAAAGAAGAATATTCCAGTTCATCTCTGTCAGAGCATAACTCAGGATGTAGATGGCAAAGTGTGGTTGCGAAATTAGACCAACACCAAGATCAGTGACTGCCAGGCATTTAAACAGCAGTTTTGAAGGTGGATGAAGAGAAGACACTTTACGAAGAGCAATCAGGATCAGAGCATTGCCCAGAAATGCGGTCAAGGAAAGAAAAATATTTATGGCGAAAAAAAATACGTTTATGCCTGCTGGTAAGAGACTTGCAAAGCCAACGGTTTGGTTTATCGGGTTGGTGGCATTTCCATCTTCTGTAAAGTTCGCCATTTTTGTGTTACGACGTTCTTTTGTAAGGATATGCTAGAGTCCGCGACTGACTTCTCTTCGAATGGGTCGATAACACGCATTTTGTTCTTTATAACTGTCCTTACGAGAATGCTGACAAGAAAGCGCTTCTATCATTACACTAAATATCGTATGTTTTGACATGTTTATAACCATGTGGTAAAATAATCTACAATTTAATCGACAAGTTTCAGACGTAATTGATACACCTGAGAGGCCGATTTCCATCGGAACATCGAAAATAGCGCTTTTTATAAGTGAGTGATCATTTGTATGTCATACCCCAACATTTTTATATTGTTTTTGGCCACATTTTATCACGTCAGCAACCGTTATTGGACTACGAACTTCATTTGTTTATTCAAGCAACTGAAGGTCTTGGCGTCAACCGCTTTATAGCAGCTGAAAAGGAAGTTGTTACCAAATTGTTCTGCTATCACAGCCCTAAAAAATGAATATAATAGTCTTGACTTAATGAGACCTGAACCATAGTTTTGTAACTTCTTATTCTCGTATACACTATTCTTCGCCCGCAACAAGAACCCTTCAGAAACCAGCTTGTAACTGAATGATTGTACCTCAATCAATCAAGTGATCTCTTTGTCTTCAACTTAGTGGCTAACATATATTAAAATTAGATGAAAACGGTATCAGTAGTTTTCCACCATAACAAGGTGCTGTGGCTGGCATCATTTTACTATTAAATATCGTTAAACGTTTGACATCTATGTAGACACACATAAGGTTATATATCTCTTCAACACCGTAAGAAAGGAAATAAAAGTGCCCTCGCTCAGTTATCTTATCAGGTCTTATAATGTTTCTCGGCTTTCGAGGAAATGGGCCCAGAAAGGAACCTGAATCAGTGATGCCTCTTGCTCATACGTGATCCGTTTATAGCTGAAGCTGATCATAAAGAAGTGGTGTTAAAAACCTGATAGACACCTAGGAGACTGAGGAAATTTTAAAATGTTATGGCTTCAACTGGAAGGTTTTACTGGTTGGTAACTTTTTGATATTTGCATATTCGTTTATTTTCAGCCTTTCAGATCCATTTCAGTCTATTGACCGACCTGTGTCGATCATCTGGAGAGAAGATGGAAAAAATTCTAATAAAGAATGCCCTACTGAGTGAAGTAAATTATTTTTCTTACCAAAGAGATCGACTGGGTTATAAGCGCGTTGAACCTATCGTTCAAAACGGTCAAGACAGCGAGTCGATTTTTCAATTTAAAAACCAGAATCCATACGGCACCCTTTTGCGACACATTGAAAACACAGTCATGTAACTTTTAACACCATTAGGTAACTTTATTTTTATCACGACGTTAAACTAGTTTTCAATTACTATACCTAAAAGCTTTTTCTCTTCTTGATTAATTGCATTTCAGAAGAGCCGCCATATTTCTATTCCAAACTACTACTTGCTGTCACGTTATATGATACGGAAGCTTCGCGCAAGTTTGATCCAAATACATCGCATGTCTGAAGTTAAACATGTACAATTGTTATAAAGTGTAATCTGGGATGGTACTTAGCGGGCTCCGTACTGAACCACTTAGATTTACGCCCTCGTTTAAACTACTATACCGCCTACTCTATCCTCTATGAAATACGGTCACGTACTTGGCCGTTTTGTCTGCGAGTTGAGTTCACTGAATTTCGTTTGAGTTAAATATTTAAAACTGTGAGTGTTTAATAATCTAAAATTCATTTATTTGACAAATTTCTGACCGCAATGATAAAATAAAAGGAATCAGTCTATCGCAACGTCGAAAATAGCGATATTTTAATAAAGTGAAAGTGGTCAAGTTTTATATTGTTTTTTACCACGTTTTTCAGGTCGGTAACCGGTACTAAACTACAAACTTTATTTATTTATTCAAGCAACTTAGGTGTTTGTCAACTGCTTAGCAGCTGAAAAGGAAGTTATTGAAACACTTGGTAAATTAGAATAAACGAGTATGAGTTAAATAATAATGAAACACATTATGCGCTACTTGTTAAACAGTTATAGATGGACCAGTGACAACAAGTTGCGGGGGCTCTCGTCATTTTACTTATATATATAAGCATCGCTAAACAAGATTAGCCATCATTGATGTATATTGAACAAACTATAATTTTGCGGCTAACACACTTTCAAAAAGTAAATGAAACGGGGTCAATACCAGGCCAACTTGATTAGATGAAGTAATACAGCTAAACTTCAACGCTATAAAGGAAATAAAAAATAAAAGGCCTCAGTTATCTTTCCAGGATTTATAACGTTTCTTGGCCTTTGAACAAACGGTCCCAGCAAGATTTCAAAGTCAGTGTAAACATTTAGGCGAGGAATAATTTTCTCGCGTTTGCCAGCTGACTATACTACATGACTATAGGAAGCCATCTTAAACGTCAGGTCTGTCTAGCGTTGCTGCTAATTTATGACGCTATTTATACAAAAAGAAATAAAAAAGTTTAGATATTAAATGAAATTGATCTGGATAATACTCGCCTGGAAAGCAAAACATCTTCCAAGTTAGGCGAATTCACTTGTAAGAACTCTTAATTTTATATAAGAGGCACTTTGTAAGACCGACAAATTTAATTGCTGGGAATAGGAGCTTGGACTATAAAGCGGTTATTTTTAATTAGTCATCCTGGGAACAGAAATTCAGATATAAACTGTTGGTCTTCTCCCTCGCATAACTCATTTGCACTTATCTTCAACAAATTTTGAAAAATTTTAGAAGCCTTATGGAAATTTGAGGGATCCTAGGGTTTCACAAACCGATCAACTGGAGAAAAAATGAAAATAACGCTCATGCACTGATATCTAAATCGAACACTCAACTTTTGCGCACAAAAAGGCGTATATCAATTGAAGCTAAAATAAATTATTTTCATTATCAAAAAGATAAATTTGTTATTATTTTATCATAGTTTGGTTTTATTCAAAGGACGCTTTATTTTCAATTGTTCAAACGTTCAACGGCGGTATTAAGACAGCGAGCCAATTTTAATTCAACCAAGAATTTAGTCTCTTTAGTGAAACAATGAAAACACTCGCAGCTTTTGATAGTCTGGCTGCTTTACGAATTGAGCAAAAGCCTTAGAAAAGATTTTTATTTGTTTTTACCCACTTCCAACAAAAAGGGGCTTGTAAATATATAGCCACATAGCTTATTATAACCCCTCTGAGCAAAACAATTGTCTGGCGTCATCAATGAATACAATTACAGCGAACTTCCTTCGACAGTCACGACCAGTCACAAAATTGCGACATTTTCTAGTGAAAATGGGAATTTTTAATTCACCTCCAACATAATTATATTGTTTTTGCCTCCCCATTTCAAGGTCTTGGACACCTGCTAAAATTTGGCACTTCGTTTGTTAAAAAGGATGGTAATGGATTTAGAATCAACAAAAAGCGGTTATCAATAAGTGATTCTGGCAACTGAAATAAAAAACTGTTACTCGTCTCCCTCGCATAATTTATTTTTACTTAATCTTCAACAAATGTTACAAAATTTACAATTTAGAAGCCCTATGAAAATTGAGGTAGGATGCTGAAGTCACACAATTTGTTATTGCTTTAACTGATCAGTTTTTCTGATATGCAAAAATTAAAGAAATATTTAGCACTCGAGGTTTCGTTGTCGTCATGACGCCATCAAGAGTAAAGAAAATTTTACAGAGGGAATATTCTGATATTTGCATATTCATCTATTTTCTGCCTTTATATCTATTTGAGTCTATTACCCAGCCTATATCGATCACCTGAGGAAAACAAAAATATGGGAACACTTAAAGAATACAAACTTGGGGAATCAAATGATAACTTTACGCCGACATGTTTTTATTTTACAGTATATCTAAATGCAATGCCAAAATTTTGCGCACAAAATGGCGAATATCAATTGCAATACGAAGCAGTCGCTTTCAGTCGTGCACTGCTGGCTGAAATTGTTTTTTTTTTTTTTCTTTTTTCAAAAAAGGCCGTCTGGTTTGTTTATAGCGCGACGAACGTTTTAAATGCTGTGTACAACACACGCAAACGGCGAGCCAAACTTTCAATTCGACCAAGAATCCATACACCTATTTCAAAAAAGGTTGCTTTAGTCGATTGGTGTTTGGTGTTTGGTGTTTGGTCATTCATTACTCCCGTTGCATTGTGGTATTGCTGATTCGTTCTCTGCGTGTGAGACAATGGAGGCCACCGATTCGCAGTCCACAAACATATGTCTTCGTGTCCTTGATCCGAAAAACAAGAAAAGCATAAAAGATAGTTATCAACTAAATGAAATAACCTGTGTCGGCTCGGTAGGCGACTTTAAAGCTTACATTATCAAAACTTATGGGGAGCAAACAGGAGCTGCGGACCAGGCAAACTTTGACCTTGGATACTACGGCCCGCCCAGAGGCACGCGCTTTAGAATAACAAGCGATATAGAGTTGGCGAAAGCCCTCTCTTTGAAAAAAGATGGATGGGTGTTGCTGTGGATGGTAGTTCAACCCCAGACGAAAGCTCCCAAACGTGCAGGCGATTCCAGAGACAACAATTGCGCTCCCGGGTGCAGCGATCCAAAAGCTCAATGCCTTGACGGTAAGTGCTACATGATACATGATTCAAATAGCTGTTTTTCAGTAACAACACTAAAACAAACTTATTTGCCATTGGTTACAGATGGGAAAAGTTACGACAGCATCCTGGAGCGTTTGACCATAAGACATGGAGGGAAAATTCCCGAATTTAAGCTGAAAGTATGGGCCCGAATGCTGGTAAGTGTGAAAATTACTTTGCGCTAGCCTAATGATTTTTTAATATCATAGCAGCTTTGTTGAGTTCTTTTTTACCCCAATTTGGGGGCCAACTTGTGTTTTATTATTTTCAGTGGAGCTCCAGAGCTGGCGAATTACCATAATAATTATTCAAAGTTTTGTTTAAGTCGTTCAGATTCCTTAATTTATTTTACATTTTATGTTACTTTGCATTTTCTGTGAGTTTTGAGCTTCGGAAATGCAGTGTTAGTAGGTTTTAACAAGACGGAAACTCAGGAAAAAACAAAGCATCAAAAATACAGTTTCAGTTCGGGTTAAAGTATTATTGAAAAACTTGTCGGAAGACTACGGATTTATTTTCCAAAACGCCTGCTTGACAATGCTTAATTGGTACAGTTTCAATTATTCTAAAGCCGTGGCCCGCCCCGCACGTGCCGTGATTCAGTTGTTCACTTCCCAACGCCACATCACAGCGATATGGTATCTGGGGCATCAATAAACTTCCTAAAAACACTTATTAAAGCTGGGAAAATTTCGATTGAAATATTGATTTCTATTTTAATGAGCAAAGTCAGCCGGGAGCTGCATTTAATTATTTTTAATGCAATTGTTTGGAAAACACAAATCACTCAACCATTTCCGCCGCCTGTGTCTTCTGCGGAATATGGTGGATATGGTGTCTTTAGTATTTTATTGTTTGACATTTTCAGGCTAATGGTAGTCACGATAGTGAAGAGGAAATACCAAGATTTCCGTTTTTTGGGACCGCGGGGAAGACGGTGAATAGCAAAAGTGGACATGAAAACACAAAGACAACTGGTCGCGAGAATAAGGTATGACATTAAAAAATTCTTTAGTTAATTTAAAAAGTAACACAGAGTTTAAACAGTTAAATAACGTTCTGCACTACAATACGAGAGCTGTAATGCAAGCTAACCGTATGGTATTATTTTCAATGAATCATCGTCAAGTTTTACTGAACATCAACTTTGGCAACTTGAAAGGGCTCATCTGAATATCGTCCCTAAACCATACAGCTTTTCTGTTGAACAAGTTAATTTTATCTTTAGGCGAGTCAAGAAATGAAAAAGCCATACTAGTTCCTGTAAGCATTTGGATGAAGCGGAATGCTTAAGAGAGACCTTATTCAGAGTGCTTATTGCTAACGCGTACGCTGATTGATTAATTATTCTTTTTTTCAGGTGCAAACACGAGGAGCAATTATCCAACAACTCAAAGATTTGAAAGACCTCAAAGATAGCGACATCCTTACCGATGAACAGTTTTTAAAGCAGAAGGAGAAATTGGTCAAAGATCTAGAAGAACTATAATTGTAACTTGATAAGTCACGCGAGAGATGTTCTTTTATCCACGATTTTGATCATGAGACTGTCGTCCGAAACCTGAATCAGTGTAATTAACATTGAAATCGAATGAAAACACAAATAAAACGAATAAATAGTAAATCAAATGATTATTTATTGTGAAAGCTTATAGCTTAAACTAAAAGTCTAACAGGTGCGTTAGAAAATAGATTTTGCCTTCACTACACAACCGAACACACTCAAAGGTTGAGGCATGGGCGCGTTGGTCAGCCAGGCCCACGATACATTTTATTATTGACAAAGGACTATCGTATCACAATATTACTATAATATACTATACTATAATATCACAATAACTCTAGGTTGGCCGGCCAGGCCCACGATACATTTTGTCATTGACGAAGAACTATGATATAACGATAACTCTAAGCGCACCAGAGCCGGACACGTAAACCCCAAAAAACCAACTGTTGGAAAAAATAGGGACCGTGTACCCCCGACCTATGCAGTGGTGCTACCTTTGGGGTTTTAAGGTGTTTTTAACTAAGAAACAAACGACTAAAATGCGGCTAAAACTGCCGATAACAAATCTTAAGGTATTACAATAAACAACTAAGACGCAAGTTAACTTGTTTGAACAGTACTAGAGGCGGCGAGGCTGACCGTAGAATGACACAAATCTATCAACGAACAGTTTTCAAACTCACGAACCGTGAGCCCCTGCGCACTACACTAGTACCCGGTTCTCTGCTCCGTGTCGGCAAAATATTAATTTATGTCAATACCGATTATCACAAATTACATATTTTGCCTTCACTACACAACCGAACACACTCAAAGGTTGAGGCATGGGCGCGTTGGTCAGCCAGGCCCATAGTAGACAGCAAAAGAAAGGGCTAGAGCTCAGAGCGACAAGTACTTGAAGACTTCAAGTCTGCTTGGCAGTGAATCCTTAACATAAATGTTTTAGCTGATCGCCTCGACTAGCTAACCTGCTAACTGCGGGCAGTGGATATTCTCAGCTATCCGGGCCTTTTGCGTTTAAGTTATGAGCAAAGCTAAACTGGACATCCCTGCTACGAATAAGACATAACTCAGAGCTCCTAAGGAAACCTGAAAAACTGAGAATAAACATAACTAGACTTTTTAATTGCAGAGGATTGTCCCAATCAGTTTTTTCAGCAAGTTGCTTGAGACGAGTAACTTCGAGGGATCGACTCGTTCCTCCTGGTGGTAGGTTGGCTGGCAAGGCGAAGAGCGCCTTCTTTTGCAGCAATGACAGTCGGGTGTACTGAAGGAGAATCAACTCTGGCTAGCTAATGCGCCCACTTAAAAGCGTATAGTAGAAAGCACAATTGATGCAGACACTGACTTTGTGGACTCGAGCAGATGTTGCAGATACAGGGCACGATCCAAAGGTCTGACCAGAAAATCAGGAATACGCAACACGTCTTTAGCAAAGTCTTGCCATCTATTAAAGGTAGTTTTGCGATGACCCAGTGGCTTTCGAAGCAATCACGGTGAATTTCAGATTCTGTTTTAGCTGGATAACTTGTACGTTGTCCGGGCTTCCTGCAGACCAAAATGCGGACGAGGAGATATCTAAGAACAACATGAAACACATATAATGTAAAAGACGAACTCATAAAGAAAAATGTACGGACGAACGGAAAATAAAAAAAAAAATGAATTTAAATTGCGCTCGCAACCCTGCTGTCAAAAACAGAAAGCTATCCTAACTGATTCGACAAGCATAATACCAAACTTAAACCCCGTTTAGCTCCTCTTAGAAAATAGGGATGATCCCCTATAGGGCATAACATCGTGCCCCGTCTTGGACGTAACATTGAGCCTGTCTAAGCCACTCTCGGGCATAACATTGAGCCCCTCTTGGGCGTAACATTAAAACCCATCTAGGGCGTAACATTGAACCCCTCTTGGACGTAACATTGAAAACCATTTAGGGCATTTCATAACGCTGAGCCCCTCTAGGGCATTCGGTAAGCCCCTCCAGGGCATAACGCTGAGCCCATCTAGGGCATTCGGTAAACCCCTCCAGGGTATAACGCTGAGCCCATCTAGGGCATTCGGTAAACCCCTCCAGGGTATAACGCTGAGCCCATCTAGGGCATTCGGTAAGCCCCTCCAGGGCATAACGCTGAGCCCATCTAGGGCATTCATTAAGCCCATCTAGGGCATAACACCTCTAACAGGCAATTCAATCTAGGAAAAAAAAAATACCCCTAGAAACTTGACTGATTGAAATACGTTCAGTAGGAAATCTGCAAAATAGTCATATCTCCGTGCATTCACTTGGGACACGAAAGCTCTCACTAGATAACTCGTAGCCCTACCTAGGAGCGATACTAAAGTCAATACGAATTGCTAATGAAGGGACTGTCACGGGATTACAACCGAAAATAGAGTTTCTGGCTTGACATCTATAAGTAAATTAGGCAAATTAAATTAGATAGAATGCCCCAATCATGAATAAAGGTGCTACAGTGGAAAACCATCTAAACGCAGAATGGGCCAGAAATGGGCAGACTTCCAAAATGGTACGCTGAGAGCTCCCTTAGCACTGCAAGATCTCGTATGTCTGAAGACTATGCACGTTAAGTAAACCGGAGGACGCAGCCGGCTGTCGTGATGGGACCAATTTTGGGCAAAGGCGTATGCACCGCTGGAAACGGGTTAGTAGAATCTGGAATTGAAAACATTTAACGTTAGCGTTGAATGAACATGCGAACCTATCACAGGTATGAGGACCCGCTAAACCGTCGAGAGCATAGAAAACCGTGCCATGAATGGTGTAATCGACATAATCAATAAACTTGAATATAACACCTGCAATAGTATTTAGATCCCTTAATAGTATCCGCTGCATGTCGATGTCAACATCGTTGAAAGACAGCTCGGAAAGATGCCTACTGCAGGCTGTTGTAAAGCCGGACCTTTAGATTATCAGTAGACCAGGTAACTGGCTTACTGGCCTCCAAGAAAGCTTAAACGGCAAGCAACTCTCTGAACGTGGAACCTTGCGCTTTCTCGAAGTCGGAACGGGTATTGATGAAAAATTTTGCCGTCGAAACTATAAAACTTCCACAAGATGAGGCCAATGCATCGGAATATATCACCTAAGAGGACTTATGACCGGCTGGCGAAATAGGTATGCCGTTAAGGCTCGCTACGTTGGTTTTCCCGAAGATCAATTCAGCAAAACTCTCGGGAGGAAACGTAAACGTAAGAGTTCCATGTCGACGCATGCAGTGTTGATCATAGCAAATAGATTTCTAGTCATAAGCTGGGAGACGTTGCCCACGCATTAGCCGAGTGAAATAATTTTCCCCGCTAACCCTCGCAATCCTACGAACCGTGACGCGAAAAGAAGCGACCAATATGGAACAATATGGAACACATCTATCTGTCTGTCTATATGTAGCGTAAATTTCCGACGTGGCCGTGTTGATGCCAGTTCCGAGCCGAGAAATTACCTGAGTTGGGCCCCAAGACATTTGGCTTCGTTAGGAAGAAAACCAGAGGTAAGCAAATCGGCATGAACCTGAAGGCTCGCAATCTTTGCGTTGTTGTAACCGACAGCAGCGACGAGACCGTCGTCTAAGAAGGCAACAATTTACCCGGCTTCAGATCTCCATTTCTCAATTAACGGCTTAAACAATTCCATAAACAGGTAAGGCGCTAAACTAAGACCGAAGGGTAAAACTGAAAACTCATAAAATATCTAGCGTGACCGGCGGAAAATGTCCAAGAAAAAGAAAGAAACTTTCGATGAACGAAAATCTTCAACATGATGATGACCACAAGATCATACGAGAACATATAGTCTCCCGGATTCTAAATCTCTTAGGCAACATTCAAGTCTTCGCATCTAAAATATTCTCTTGTCGTGACACACATCTAAAATAAAACGCTTTTAAACAGATTTTTGCGTTAACACAAACAAAGGGTCAATAGTGAAAGGTGGCTCGTAAACTTCAGTAATACAATGTGGACTAATGAGCTCGTTCATGACATTCTCAACGGAACTAGAATCCCTCAAAGCTAACGCGTTATTACTGGCCGTAAAAGACGTGGAAATTTTGAGCAACGGCAATTTGCATACAAATGGAATAACATCGATAATAAACTTCGGCGCGTTAATGCCCTTCCAGAACTCAATTACTCGATATAATCTCCCTTAGACCGACACGAATTCCTGGTCAGATTTAAATTCGCATTGTACTTCGGGGTCCAAAAAAAAAACAAAATATAGAGATGATGGGCAAGAGTCCTCCTGATAGTAATCTTCGTCCAACTCCATGTGTGAACAGAGTCAGGGGTTTTCCGCACGCAAAGCAAACACCAGTAGCAGATCTTTGCACTAAATGTTGTTGATTAAGGCGAGAGAAGAAATTAGATGATTGTTGTCTTGCGATCTGTGGAGATTTAGCCTGATTTGACGTCGGCAAGGTTTTCGTTGGTGGGAAGAACGCGCGGTGAAACGCTTACGGCTCTGTAAATTTTCTTTTCGTCTTCTTCGCCGTCGGCCAAATCATGATGTTTGTATTCATTGACAGTTTTCCAACCAAACGGTGACTTATCTGCAAGCAGGATGAATTTTTCACGCTCTTGCACGAGAGCCAAACCTTTGTCTAAGGCATCCTTAAATTTCTGCATGTCTTTGCGTTCCAGAGCGGCCTTTGCGTCCTTCATGGTTTCTTTAATCGCTTTATTGACGTTGTACTGGTCCTCGCTGCTCTTCTTGTTGAATTGCAGAGTGAAACCGCGCTTGATTCTTTTGATTTCTGTCATCTGCTGGGCAGCCATATCCTCATGTGAAACGCTTGAGAGCTAAACTGGAATCTTTAACCAGAGTCTTAAACTGACCAAGAAGGTCCTGGTTGTTCTGTGTTATTAGTCGTACCGCTGTAGCCTCATTCATATTGCCAGGGAGGAAAGCAAAAAATCGGGGTAACATTGAACTTGTTTGAACAGTACTAGAGGCGGCGAGGCTGACCGTAGAATGACACAAATCTATCAACGAACAGTTTTCAAACTCACGAACCGTGAGCCCCTGCGCACTACACTAGTACCCGGTTCTCTGCTCCGTGTCGGCAAAATATTAATTTATGTCAATACCGATTATCACAAATTACATGTTTCGATGGCTTCCTGATAATATTATCAGCTAACATTTACAACAGGATAACCAGCTTAATAAATAACAGTCAATCGAAATGTTTCACTTCTGTTTTTATGTGTATCCTGCATGATGAATAAAATGTAGGACATCTGTACGAGATACGTTTAGGAATCCCTCGAAGACCATCTGCTCTGGCTCGTCGCATGCTCTCCAAGCAGCATCATTTGCTCTGATCCACGATTTCACCTCTGAGAAAACTCCTTCGCACGGCATGAAATCAGGGCTGTATGGCGGTAGAAAAACAAGTAACGCACCAGTAGCATGTATGGCATTCACCACGTCGGCTACGTGGATGGTGTATGGCTGCGTTATCTGTTAAAGAAAAGAACTAATAGAAAAGTATATTTTCTTTTTAAGTTTCAACCTCACCTCACGTGTCTAATTTGGAATTTTGAAGAAAAATAATATCGAAATGAACCAACCCATTATAACAATAGACCGGGGATTGATTCCATTGAATGGCATCAGGCTAGGGGCAAGATGGTTCTGTACAAACGTTAGGAATCTCGCCCCATCCACATTCCCACGATAAATCCGATATCTAGCAATCCTTCCGTACACGCAATGGGAATTGCTGATATTCTTGGGCCCCAGTTTTGTTGCGGCCGGATAACTTCAGCACGCGTTCCAGCAAAGCTTAGTCCATAGTTCCTTCCAATCTTTTTGTCCTACAAAGACAGGAAAACATGTATGGTACTTCACGTTATTCATTCACGACTTAACTAAGCCATAAAGCATAGAAATTTTCAAATGGAAGGAAGATGTTTTTACCAAAGTACCGGAGATGAAACTTACAAATCCACTCTCATCCACAAAAATTAGCATGCTTGGGTCAAAGGTGCAAATGTTGGCCTAGAACTCTGTTCTCAGTACTTCACTACGTTGTAATGCGATTTTGTGTACCTGCAGAAAAGTTGGATATCCTAATTAAAAGACAAGCTTTGACAAGCTTAACAAATATGAATATTGAAATTAATATCCCACCTGCTTACGCGTAATTCCATTTCTTTTGAAATAATAATGGAGCGTGGAGAAAGCAAATTCAGAACCTGTGACTCTATAAATGTCATCTAGTATTTCGGAATACGTCTTGTCGGGATTCTTTAGTATTGCTTCTAAAATGAGAAGCTCTTCACACGGACGAATGTTAGGGTTCGTGTAGGTCTTCCCAACGTCTTTGTAGAAACACCGCCAGTATTGCCAAGGTTTGCAAGATATCGATTAACAGTCCACGTAGAAATACCAAGATAAAATGCAGCCTCTTCTACCGATTGCCCGAGGTGCAACACAAACCATATAACGCGCCATCTCAGATCTTGCGAGTATGGTGCAGGCATCGTCGTCGCACACACAGCGCCGCCAAGCAATAGTCTTCCCCCACAATGCACTGAGAGTAATGAATGACCAAACACCAAACACCAAACACCAATCGACAAAAGCAACCTTTTTTGAAATAGGTGTATACAGCACCCTTTTGCGACACAATCAAAACACTCGCAGCTTTTATCACTATTAGGCACTTTTATTTTTATCCCAAGTTTTCTATCAGTACGTAAATGATTTTTTTTTTCCGCTTTGCATTACAGAAGAGACGGCTTAACTTGAATATTAACCAAAGAAAACTAAATTTCTTATGTTTAAAACCTACACACTTTTTATTACAATTTAATCGCCAAATTCATATACGGCCTTGTTTAAACAACTATCGCCTACCATATCCTCTAACAAGTATATGTAATATCCCATACACTCTTAGTTTGTCAGCAACTAAAATTTCAAACAATTAGCGAACGTTGATATGAAGTAATGAAAAACTACCCAGTATTTGAACTTATTTCCTGGATAAAGAGAATGGCTTTTTAACAAAGTGTTTTGAGGTTTTATTTAACTTGAAAGTGATTTTTCGGAAATCGCCCATCGATCCGCTAATGCCTCAACTTAAACAATAACAAAACTGTCTTATTGTGGCCTTCACTACTTGTCTAACTTCAGAAGTACAGCAACGGGTTTAGGGACGAGTTTAAGTAACGGAGAGTTAGTGTAGAAATCAAGGCGATAGCGTTAGTAATATCACTATAACCAATTAGGTTTAGTATTACAGCAGAAATAACAAACGGAACATAGCATGCAACTAAAGCAATTTGAACCCAAACTATGTTGTAAACTGTCTTCTTGTATCTTGCTACGTTCAATGGCATTCCTACTCTGTTCTGTTGTCCTTGAACTTTTACTTGAGCTTGTACTTGTATATTTCTTAACCGACAATGTTTGTGTAAGGAGATGGTGAACACGGCTTGCTGTTGTCGAAGTGTAAGGAAGATCTTCGTGTAAGAAAGGACAGAGATTACTAAGAGGGTCTGTTGAAGCCACAAATGTAATAATTGACCACAAATGTAATAAAGCCCTCAAATGTAATAAGGATTGACCACAAATGTAATAAAGCCCTCAAATGTAATAAGGATTGACCACAAATGTAATAAAGCCCTCAAATGTAATAAGGACTGACCACAAATGTAATAAAGCCCTCAAATGTAATACGAATTGACCACAAATGTAATAATGGTTTTTCCGTGCGTTCTTCAGTTTGCACGACAGGGTTACCAGCCTTAAGTTGTGAGGACCAGGATTTCGCTAGTCATTCATGCTAGAATGCTCTCTTGGTAAACTATATTAGCAGCTGCTGACAATATTTGGCATCATTCAGTTTTAATCGAGGCAGCACGCGAACGTGACATCAAAAATTGTAGGAGTCCGTGTTGTTTAATTAAGTGCCAGAGTGTTATCAGCGCGTTGCCAGTAAGAGTGTACAAATTGAGAACGACAAAATTAGGGCGTGGTTCTCCTTTGTCGCTCTCAGTTTCCTACGTTTCTCGAACAAAAGTGCCCAGAAAGGAACCTTAATCAGTGACACCTTTTATTCGAACCTGATGCGTTCAAAGCTGAATCTAAATCATGAAGACGTGCATAGTTGCGTGAAACTGAGAGACATTTAGGAGAGGAAAAATTTTTCTTGCGTTTGCCAACTGGGGATAATTTTCTGCTAATTTAGAATACATTTCACGAAAATAATGATAAAAAAAGATAAATGATGTTGAAAAATTGCTCGCCAGCAAAGCAAAACAGCTTCCAAGTTAGGCGAATCCCCTTATAAACACTCTTCGGGGAAAACGTTTGCATAATCGGCCACTTAATTTTGCGAAAGCGTGACAAATTTAATGCACAGAATAGAAGCGAAGAAAGCGTCTCCCGGGCATAACTTATTTGCACGTAATCACCTTTAAACAAATGTTGTAAAAAATCACCATTGAGGAAACCCTATAAAATAGGACGGATGCTGGAGTCACAATATTTTATGGCTTCAACTGATCAGTTTCACCGGGTAGTAACTTTCTTTCTGATATTTGCATGCATATTCTGGCAAAAAGATGAAAAATATAAAGCTCGTAAAGAAAACAAGCTTGGGGAAATAAATATATCTTCACGCTGACATGTTTTTTTATTTTACAAGGTACCTGTATATCTAAATAGAATACACAAATTTTGCGCACAAAACGGCGAATGCCAATTGCAAAACGAACCATTTCAGAAGAGACGCCATATTTTTATTCCTTCTGACTACTACTGTGAGTGTTTAATAATCTACAATTCATTTATTTGACAAATTTCCGACGGCATTGATAAATTAAAAGGAATTTCTATCGCAACGTCGAAAATAGCGATATTTTAAGTGAAAGTGGTCACTTTCATGTCACCCGCCAACATATTCATATTGTTTTTTACCACATTTTTTTCAGGTCGGTAACCGCTATTACCCACAAACTTTATTTATTTATTCAAGAACTTACGGTGTTTGTCAACTGCTTAGCAGCTGAAAAGGAAGTTATTGAAACACTTGGAAAATTAGAATAAACGAGTATGAGTTAAACGGCTAATGAACCACCTTAAGCGCTACTTGTTAAACAGTTATCGATGGACCAGTGACAACAGGGTGCGGGGTCTCTCGTAATTTTACTTATAAACATCGCTAAACGTTTGACATTTATGTAGCCGCGCAGTTAATTTACAAACCCTTTTTAACGAGAAAAAAAGATGAGCCATCATTGATGTATACTGAGAAAACTATAATTTTGCGGCTAACTCATAGCTAATGCTTGCCATGAAGACGGGCATGATTTTAAAGTCAGTGTAATTAACATTTAGGCCAGGAATAATTTTCTCGCGTTTTCCAGGTGAATTTACTATTAGAAACGAGGCATACTACAAGACTATAGGGAGCCACGTTAAACGTTAGCTCTGCCTAGCGTTGCTGCTAATTCATGTCGCAAAAAGAATAAAACGTTTAGATGTTAAATGACATTGATCTGGATAATACTCGCCAGGAAAGTAAAACAGCTTCCAAGTTAGGCGAATCCACTTGTAAGAACTCTTAATTTTATATGAAAAGGCACTTTGTAAGACAGACAAATTTAATTGCTTGAAATAGGTGCTTGGACTATAAGATAAAGAGATATGAGAAGTTCAAGCAAGTTACCCGTGGATGTTGCATGTATCGGTCTTTGCTTCTATACCACATTCATTGGACTATAAAGCGGTTTTTAATTCAGTTAGTCATACTAAGAACTGAAATTACATAACTGTTGGTCTTCCCACTCACATAACTCGTTTGCACCGACGTAATCTTCAACAAATTTTGATAGATTTATGAAGCCTTATGGAAATTTGAGGGATCCTGGAGTCTCACAAACCGATCAACTGGAGAAAAGATGAAAATAACGCTCACTTGTATATCTAAATCGAACACTCAACTTTTGCGCACAAAAAGGCGTATATCAATTGAAGCTAAAATAAAATATTTTCATTATGAAAAAGATAAATTTGTTATTATTTTATCATAGTTTGGTTTTATTCCAAGGACACTTTATTTTCAATTGTTCAAACGTACAAAACGTACGGTCCAGACAGCGAGCTAATTTTAATTCAGCCAACCAACCACTCTTTAGTCTCTTTAGTAAAACAGTGAAAACACTCGCAGCTTTTGATAGTCTGGCTGCTTAATATTGATTGAGCAAAACCCTTAGAAAACGTTTTTTATTTGTTTTTACACACTTCCAACAAAAACGGGCTTGTAAATATATAGCCAAATAGCTTATGAGACACCCCCTCTGAGTAAAACAGTTGTCTGGCGTCATCAATGAATACAATAGGGAGCTTACGAATCGACGACTTTTGCACGACGACGCCGTTGGGTCACGTCATAGTCCCGCGTCGTCGTCCTCCAGAAATTTGAATTTACGATTCTCAATGAAGACGACGACGTTGGTGGGCGCGCACAAATCGTTGGGCGGTGTTGGATCTCTTGGACAGCTGGACAAGTGAATTGTTTAAAATGCGAAATATCTACGGCAGACTTATCCTAACAGCCGAAGCGACCAAAAATAGACAAAGCTTAGAAAACGAAAATTGCCCGACATTTACGCATTTACAAGCCTATAAATCAATCTGCTCGCTCGCATAGCAGAAAAGCCGAGACAAATTTGTGTTTCTACAACTTCAGGCTGGCTAAAAGACGATTCAGGACAAGAATAAAAAAACCTCATCGAATTACAAGCTTAACTTTTTGAAATCTAGCAGCGTGTATTGCTTCCAGTCCCGGCTTCCAGTAAAATATTTTCCTATTAATTTTTAACTATAGACCCGACTATAAAATATACACCTCTTTTAATTTCTTTGAAAATTCGTTAAACAAAAGCAAATGTCTTATCCTTCATTAAGGTGTGGTTAACATCAGTAAACGAGTTTTCATTCAGCAATCTCATCCTGACCTTTTCGTGTCACTTGGCGTTTCACTTGTTTCACTTGCCATATTTCTACTTGAAGTTTTGGGGCGTTACTTGAATGAAAACAGACAAAAAGTCAGAAACATTTATGTCAAGAACATCTCCCTGATGTGATTCTTGAATTATCTGGCAGAATCCCCTGAATTAACGAGAGAAAACTTCGAAAACTGACCTCACGTTCTGCTGTTTTGGCGACGCCGTCAATTTGCTCAAAACAACGTCGTCGACTTTGGCTCGACGCCGGCAACTTCCCACAAAATCATGCGCAGTAGGCATGTCACGCAATCCAACGGCGTCGTCGTGCGAAAGTCGTCGATTCGTAAGCTCCCTATTATAATTACTACGATCTTCCTTCGACAGTCACCAATATTGCGACATTTTCTAGTGAAAGTGAGCATTTTTCATTCACACCCAATATAATTATGTTGTTTTTGCCCGCCGTATCTCAAGGTCTTGGACACCTGCTAAAATTTGGCACATCGTTAGTTAAAAAGGATGCTAATGGCTTTAGAATCAACAACAAGAAGCTGTACACAGCTTGAACTCGTGGCGCCTTTAACTCATTGCAGCATTGATTCCCAAGTGATTTGAGTGCTTTTACAGAGAAACATAAGCTTAAAATTATATCTAATCAAAGGCTCCCAAGAGCCAACCCGAGAAGAAGAAATGCTAACGCGTAACGTGTAACGCAATATTGCCGTAAGCTTTAATACGTTTTCACACTGACACAGTTCGATATATATTTTTTTAAATTAAACGTAAGGATTTTTGACGAACGAAAAAAAAAAGTACATCACTTTCATAATGTCCAGTTCGAAAAAAGAAAAAAAAAAAAAAAAAGGAAAAAAAAAGAAAAAAAAAAGAAGACTTGATAGAGATTCGAACTCGGGCCGTCCGGGACTAAGACTCAAACTCAATCACTGCGCTGTCCAAGAACACATACTACCTACGTACTAAATTTTATTATTTAAAGCTAGATACGCATCAGAACGCGCGTTTAGGTTGCAAAATCCTTTTAGATCGATTTTAATGTTGCACTAAAAACTCCAAATGCGAAACATCTGTAAGCTTATTGTTGTCTATATTCGTTTACATCAAATTAATTATTGTTATCGTTGGATTCACGTTGAATTCCTGTTACGAAACGTGTTCGTAACAAAGCATTTGCTCACTAAGTTTACAGCTGATGGAAGGAGCGAGTGAGTGAGTGAGTGAGAGAATGAATTTTATTTAAACACCCTTGCCGATAACCTGTTCATCATGCTTTCACGTATACACGGGTTTAAAAGTAAGACTACACTGCATTCACTAGATTCAGTAGCTGACACTTAAGCTCGACCCGGAGCTCGATCGCTAGGCAAATGGCAAGTTTAATATATAAAACACAAAACTTGCCAGAGCAAAAATCCCACAGGAATAAGCGGCGAACACAATATCAAACGGTCCTATCCATCCATGAACGCCTTGAATTGTCTTGAAAGTGTGCAGTTGTACGCAGTAGTTCTTTATCTTGCTTCTGGATTACACAAACGGAGAGATTTTACGGTATGTATTTCATGGCCGAAAGCCATATAGTCGTCTATATAGACTTAAATATGCATGCATAAATTTGCATGCGCTAATGTGACACGAGAAAAAAACAAGAAAAGTCAACGCCAGATTTATACCTCGTGTGCTTCGCCACGAGTAAAAAGCGGGCATGAATAAGTGATTCTGGCAACTGAAGTAAGTAAAAAAAAAACTGTTACTCGTCTCCCTCGTATAATTTCTTTTTACTTAATCTTCAACAAATGTTATAAAATCTACAATTTAAAAGCCCTATGAAAACTGAGGTAGGATGCTGAAGTCACACAATTTGTTATTGCTTTAACTGATCAGTTTTCCTGATATGCAAAAATTAAAGAAAGATTTAATACTCGACGTTTCGGTATAGTCATGACGCCATTATCAAGAGTAAAGAAAATTTTACAGAGCGAATATTCTGATATTTGCATATTCATCTATTTTCCGCCTTTATATAGTCTATTACCCGGCCTATATCGATCACCTGGGGAAAAAACAGAAATTATAAACACCTAATGAGAACACAAACTTGGGGAAACAAATGATAACTTTACACCGACATGTATTTATTTTACAGTAGTATAGTATAAATGCAATGACAAAATTTTGTGCACAAAATGGCGAATATCAATTGCAATACGAAGCAGTCGCTTTCAGTCGTACACTGCTTGCTGAATTTTTTTTTCTTTTTTCAAAAAAGGCCGTCTGGTTTGTTTATAGCGCTACGAACTTCGGCAATTCGACCAAGAATCCATACAGTACCCTTTTGCGACACAATGAAAACACTCGCAGCTTTTATCACTATTAGGTACTTTTATTTTTACCACTAGTTTTCTACTCATTAGCTGAATGATTTTTCGCTTTGCATTACAGAAGAGACGCCATCTTTCTATTCCTTACCACTACTTCCTTATGCGATGCTGGTAGCTTAACTTGAATATTAACCAAATAAACTAAATTTACACTTTTTAGCCTGTCCAGACTTATGGTGGCCGATGTGAAGATCGATACTGTACTTGACAAAACATAAATGATGAAGCACGACATACTGTGGGAGCGAAATTGTAAATATTCCAGTTTACCACTGTAACAAAACCCAGGATAGAGATAGTAAAGAGAGGTTGCGAAATTAGACCGACGCCAAGATCAGTGAAATGACTATAGAAAGTACTGCCAAACTTATAGCTACAGTAAAGATGATGGAATATCCGAAATGCAAGTACATAAATATACCGCCCGAAACCGTCAGCAATTACATGTGTAACCAGAATCAGGATATGAGTGCACGAACTCGCCTTAATGTTACTGGCGGTCGATACTCCACATAAAGTATAGGATGAAGCACGGCATACTTTGAAATCAAAATTATAAATATTCCAGTTCATCTCTGTAACATTGCTATTACCCAAGATGTAGATCGCAATTAGTGGTTGCAGAATTAGACCACCGCAAAGATCCATAACCGCCTTTTCTGTAAGCACGACTAATTTAACGCACGGTAAAGAAGCTAGGAAAGCGTCTCCCCGGTATAACTTGTTTGCACGTAATCTTAAATAATGTTGTAAAAATCACAATTGAGGCCAAACTCTATAAAAATAGGAGGGATGCTGGAGTCACATAATATTTTACGGCTTCAATTGATCACTTTCACCGGGTGGTAACTTTCTAATTCTTATATTTGCACATTCGTCAATATTTTTCCTCCTTTTGATCTATTTGAGTCTATACTCCGACCTATGTCGATGATCTGGAGAAAATATGAAAAATATAAATGCTCACAGAGAATAGAAACTTTGGGAAATAAAACACAACTTTACGCTGCATGACATGTTTTTATTTTACAAGGTATATCTAAATGGAATATTCATATTTATTTGAGTATATTACGCTGCCTATGTCGATCATCTGGTAAAAAGATGAAAAATATAACGCTCGTAAAAAAAAACAAGCTTGGGGAAATAAAATAGAACTTCACGCTGACATGTTTTCAGATTTTACAAGGTACATGTATATCAAAATGGCATACGTAAAAACGAAGCAGTCGCTTCCAGTCGTGCCCTGATGGCTGAAATAAATTATTTTTCGTTCCAAAAAGATCGCGGCCGGATTGTGAGCACCGAACATTTTCAGTTTTAAATGCTATTTCTCGTCAAAGGGCGTTCCATTTCTGATTGTCCAAAATTTTCAACACGGCATGGCAGAATCCCGATACAGACCCATTTACGACACATTGAAAATACTAACTTTTAACACTTATAAGACATTTTTATTGTATTTCACAGCTATTTTTTAATCACTACCTAAAAGCTTTTTCACTTTTATTGCATTTCATAAGAGACGCGATCTTTTCATTATTGCTCACCACTACTTGCTGCAGTTTTATGTGATGCTCAGTCGTATCTTAACGTAAAATTTCGTTGGTTTAACGTCTGACATTTCTTATCACAATACAAACTGTCAAATTATACGACCTTGTTTAAACTACTTTAGCCTTCTATATCCTCTATGGCATATATCATACACTTAATTTGTCTGCAAGTACTGCAGAGTTCCGTGCAAAGGTTCTGTGTTAAAATTTTAAACAATCGAACGTTATTTTGATGTTATGAAACTGACAGATGTAAGGTATTTCTTGAAAAAAGTCTATAATATTTTTTTAAGGTTTCATTCAACTGACTTGACTGTTCTTTTTCGTAAATCGTCCCTCGATCCGTATTGATCTTAACTTAAAAACAACAAAACAACTGTCTTATTGTGGCTTTCACTGCATATCTCACATCTCTCATCTTCCAACAGTACAGTAACGGGTTTAGAGATGAGTTTAAGTAAAGGAGAGTTGCTGTAAAATCCAAGGCGGTTCTAGCGGTAATATCGCTTAAATTAACTACGTTTCTTATTATAACACAAATACTATATGAAACATAGCATGCAACTAAAGCCAACTGCATCCAAGCTATGCTGGAAACGGTCTTCTTGTATCTTACTACGTTTAATGGCATTTCGGCTCCTCTGTTCGGTTGTCCTTGAACGTGGGCTTATTGCACTTGAGCTTGCTGTTGTCGAAGTGTAAGGAAGATCTTAGTGTAAGAAACGACAGAGATTACAAAGGAAAGTGTACCCAAACCTACTGCTGTATTTAAGGCGATGAAAAGGCTAAAAAAAAAAATTATGAGTACAACTGAAAAAGCAATTAAACAGAAGCAGGATATAACTGCACGAACTCGCCTCAATGTTACGAAGTGTCTGTATCTTAGTCGCAGCAACAGTGCGAGCAGTCTGTCCACACTTATGGCGGTCGATGTTAAGATGGATACTTCACAAAAAAAAATGGATGAAGCACCACATACTCTGAGAACGAAAGGAAGAATATTCGAGTTTATCTCTGTAACATAAAAACCCAGCATGTAGATGGTAAAGGCTGGTTGCGAAATTAGACCAACACCAAGATCAGTGACTGCCAGGCATCCAAACAGCAGTTTTGAAGGTGGATGAAGAGAAGACACTTTACGAAGAGCAACCAGGATCAGAGTATTGCCCAGAAATGCGGTTAAGGATAGGAAGATATTTATAGCTAACAAAAATACGTCTATGCCTGATGGTAAGATACTTGCAAAGCCAACGGTTTGGTTTATCGGGCTGGTGGCATTTCCATCTTCTGTAAAGTTCGCCATTTTTGTGTTACGACGTTCTGTTGTAGTGATATACTAGAGTCGACTGACTTCTCTTTGAATAGGTTGATAACACGCAAGGTGCCTTTATAACTGTCCTTACCTGCCTTACGAGAATGCTGACAAGGAGGCGCTACCATCATTATACTATTAAATATCGTATGTTTTGACATGTTTATAACTATGTGGTAAAATAATCTACAATTTAATCGACAAGTTTCGCTATTTATAAGTGAAGGTGATCATTTGTATGTGATACCCCAACACATTTATGTTGTTTTTGGCCACATTTTATCACGTCGGCAACCGTTATTAGATTACAAACTTCATTTATTTATTCAAGCAACTGAAGGTCTTGTTTAGCAGCTGAAGAGGAAGTTGTCTAAACTGAGGAAGTTGGCTAAACTGTTCTGAAAACGCTCAACAAACATTGTTTCCACAGCCCTAAAAAAATGAACATAATATTCTTGACTTATTGAGACCTGAACCATAGTTTTATAACTTCTTATTCTCGTATACACTTTCGTCGCCCGCAACAAGATCTCTTCGGAAGGGGTATGGAATGGTCTTTGCGAGCATTTGCGAGCATGCGAGCACTTTAGAGAAAACAACAGGCGAGCAGCGAGCACTTCGTAAATTTTCAATACTGTATCAGCTTGTATCATTATAATGATAAATTTCATTTCTGAAAGCCACCTTTCCCGTCATCCCACGTTATTCAAATCAGAATTGATATGCCCCATCCTTTCAATCCGTAGACGCCCTGTGACCTATTGCTCTCTGTAAGTCTTCCGATTGAATAGCATATTTGATGGCATTTGGCAGGACATTTATTTCTGCACCAAGAAACCTACAAAGCACGATTTAAGAAATTTCGAGCAATCAGCAAATTTTAACAAGAATCCGAGCATGCGAGCAATTGCGAAAATTTTGCGAGCACGAGCAAGTGAGCACTGGTCTAAATTTTGCGAGCAAATCGAGGAAAGGCCACATTTTGCGAGCACTTGAAAATTTTAAGGGACCATTTGACACCCCTTTCGGAAACCAGCTTGTAACCGAATGGGTGTACTTGAATAAATTAAGTGATCTCTTTGTCTTCAACGTAGCGGCTGACACGTTATTAAAAATTAGGTGAAAACGGTATCAGCAGTTTTCCACAGTAACAAGGTGCTGTGGCTGGCATCATTCTACTATTAAATATCGTTAAACGTTTGACATCTATGAAGCCACATATAAGGTTATACATCTCTTCAACACTATAAAAGAAATGAAATAAAAGCGCCCTCGGTTATCTTTTCAGGATTTATAATGTTTCTTGGCTTCTGAGCAAATGGGCCATAAGGAACCTGAATCAGTGATGCCTATTGCTCATACATGATCCGTTCATAGCTGAAGCTAATTATGAACATATTCATTGATATACACCTAGGAGAGGAAATTTTAATATACGCCTAGGAGAGGAAATTTTAAAATGTTATGGCTTCAGCTGAATGGTTTTTCATGATGATAATTTTTTGATGTTTGCATATTCGTTTATTTTCCGCCTTTATATCCATTTCAGTCTATTACCCGATCAATGTCGATCATCTGGAGAGAAGATGGAAAAAATTCTAACAAAGAAAAGGAATTTGGGAAAATACAACACAACTTTACGCTGAAACGTTTTTTATTTTATAAGGTACTTGTATTAGTATAACTGTCATATATAAATTAAATAGTCAAATTTTGCACACAAACGGCGAATACCAATTGCAAAAGTAAAGAAGTCGCTTTAACCAGTCATGCCCTACTGAGTGAAGTATTGTAAATTATTTTCCTCACAAAAAGGATCGACTAGGTTGTGAGTGCGCTGATCTTTTTAAGTTTTGAGTGCTATTTTTTCTTCAGAGGTCGTTTTATTTCCAATAAACCAATCATTCACAAAACGGTCAAGACAGCAAGTCAATTTTTCAATTTAAACCAGAAACCATACGGCACCCTTTTTCACATGTAACTTTTAACACCGCATTAGGTAACTTTATTTTTTATCAAAACGTTAAACTAGTTTTCAATTACTATACCTAGAAGCTTTTTCACTTCTTGATTAATTGCATTTCAGAAAAGCCGCCATATTTCTATTCCTTACTGCTACTTACTGCCATGTTAAATGATAACGGAAGCTTCGCGCAAGTTTGATCCAAATACACAGACGTCTGAAGTTAAACAGCTACATTTGTTATCACTGAACCACTAAGTTTTACGCCCTCGTTTAAACTAATATACCTCCTACTCTATCCTCTATGTAATATGTCATGTACATAGCCGTTTTGTCTGCGAGTAGTTCACTGCATTTCGTTTGATTTACTGAATAGTTAAAACTGTGAGTGTTTTTAAATACCGTATTTTCTCGATTAAACGCCGGGTATAATAGAGGAAGTTGTAAGTAAGCCCCTCAAACGTTTATTTGTGGTACAATAAACTTAATATTTAGGGGCAGCTACCAAGAAAACAAGAATAATAACCGTTTCTTAAAAAATGGCGGGCACGAAAAAACTGCTGATTCAAAGAAACGCCGGGTCCATTAGACCAAGGGTCAATTCAATAAAACTTGTACACTGTCTTGTAATTTACAAGCGTAGCTATTATTTTCAACCTCTGAAACAATGGCTACACTTGTAAATTACACTTGGGGGGGGGGGGGGGGGGGGCGTTTAATTGAGAAAATACGGAAATCTACAATTCATTTATTTGACAAATTTCTGACGGCATTGATAAACTAAAAGGAATTTCTATCGCAACGTCGAAAATAGCGATATTTCAAGTGAAAGTGGTCACTTTTATGTTACACGACAACATATTCATATGGTTTTTTACCACACCTTTTTCAGGTCGGTAACTGCTATTCAGAGTAAACCACAAACTTTATTTCATTATTTATTCAAGCAACTTACGATGTTTGTCAACTGCTTAGCAGCTGAAAAGGAAGTTATTGAAACACTTGGTAAATTAGAGGGGTATCGAATGGTCCCTTAAAATTTTCAAGTGCTCGCAAAATGTGGCCTTTGCTCGATTTGCTCGCAAAATTTAGACCAGTGCTCGCTTGCTCGTGCTCGCAAAATTTTCGCAATTGCTCGCATGCTCGGATTCTCGTTAAAATTTGCTGATTGCTCGAAATTTCTTAAATCGTGCTTTGTAGGTTTCTTGGTGCAGAAATAAATGGTCTGTCAAATGCCATCAAAATATACGGTCATATACTATTCAATCGGAAGACTACAGAGAGCAATAGATCACAGGGCGTCTACGGATTGAAAGGATGGGGCATATAAAATACTATGATTTGAATACCGGTAACGTGGGACTAGGCCTGGGGGAGAGGTGGCTCTCAGAAATGAAATTTGTCATTATGATTGATACAAGGTAATACAGCGTTGCAAATTTACGAAGTGCTCGCTGCTCGCCTGTTGTTTTTCGTAAAGTGCTCGTTGCTCGCAACAGAAATTTGATGACTGCTCGTGCTCCCAAGAAAAACACAGTGCTCGCATAGACCATTCGATACCCCTAATTAGAATAAACGAGTATGAGTGATTATGCGCTACTTGTTAAACAGTTATCGATGGACCAGTGACAACAAGGTGCGGGGGCTCTCGTCATTTTACTAATAAACATCGTTAAACGTTTGATATTTATGTAGCCACACAGCTAATTTACAAATCCTTTTTAATGAAAAATTAAAGAAAATTGATGTATACTGAGCAAATTATAATTTTGCGGCTAACTCATAGCTAATGCTTGCCATGAAGACGGGCATGATTTCAAGGTCACTGTAAACATTTAGACGAAGAATAATTTTCTCGCGTTTGCCAGGTGAATTTACTATTAGAAACGAGGCATACTACAAGACTATAGGGAGCCACGTTAAACGTCAGCTCTGCCTAGCGTTGCTGCTAATTCATGTCGCTATTTATACAAAAAAAAATTAAAAAGTTTAGATATTAAATGACATTAATACTCGCCAGGAAAGCAAAACAGCTTCCAAGTTAGGCGAATTCACTTGAAAGAACTCTTAATTTTACATAAAAAGGCACTTGCGTAAGACCGACAAATTTAATTACTTCGAATAGGAGCTTGGACTATAAAGCGGTTTTTCATTAGTCATATAGTCATACTGGGAACTGAAATTATATAAACAGTTGCTTTACTCCCTCGCATAACTCATTTGCACTTATCTTCAACAAATTTTGAAAAATTTTAGAAGCCTAATGGAAGTTTGAGGGATCCTGGAGTTTCACAAACCGATCAATGGAGAAAAGATGAAAATAACGCTCACTGGTATATCTTAATCGAACACTCAACTTTTGTGCACAAAAAGGCGTATATCAATTGAAGCTAAAATAAATTATTTTCATTATGAAAAAGATAAATTTGTTATTATTTTATCATAGTTTGGGTTTTATTCAAAGAACGCTTTATTTTCAATTGTTCAAACGTTCAACATGGTCCAGACAGCGAGCCAATTTTAATTCAACCAAGAATTCGTGCAGCACTCTTTAGTCTCTTTAGTGAAACAATGAAAACACTAGCAGCTTTTAATAGTCTGGCTGCTTTACGAATTGAGCAAAAGCCTTAGAAAAGGTTTTTTATTTGTTTTTACACACTTCCAACAAAAAGGGGCTTGTAAATATATAGCCACATAGCTTATTATACCCCCTCTGAGTAAAACAATTGTCTCGCGTCATCGAACTTCCTTCGACGGTCACAAAATTGCGACATTTTCTAGTGAAAGTGAGCATTTTTAGTTCACCTCCAACATAATTATATTGTTTTTGCCCGCCGCATCTCAAGGTCTTGTAAATTTATAGTAAGCTTATTATACCCCCTCTAAGAAAAAAAAATGCCCGACGTCCTCAATAAATACAATTACTAGGAATTTCCTTGGACAGTCACAAAATCGCGACATTTTCTAGTGAAAGTGGGCATTTTTAATTCACACCCAACATAATTATATTGTTTTTGCCCGCCGCATCTCAAGGTCTTGGTCACCTGCTAAAATTTGGCACATCGTTAGTTAAAAAGGATGCTAATGGCTTTAGAATCAACAAAAAGCGGGTTTTGGCAACTGAAATAATAAAAAATCTGTTACTCGTCTCCTTCGTATCATTTATTTTTACTTAATCTTCAACAAATGTTAGGGCCGATTTACACGGTACAACTTTGTCGCATGCGACACGCTTAAAACATGCTTACGACATGCTTACAACACGAATTACTCCGTGTAAATCAACTCAAGTCATGTCGTAAGCATGCCGTAAGCGCGTCGCATGTAATAAAGTTGTACCGTGTAAATCGGCCCTTATAAAATCTACAATTTAAAAGCCCTATGAAAACTGAGGTAGGATGCTGAAGTCACACAATTTGTTATTGCTTTAACTGATCAGTTTTCCTGATATGCAAAAATTAAAGAAGATTTTCGGTGTAGTCATGACGCCATTATCAAGAGTTAAGAAAATTTTACAGAGCGAATATTCTGATATTTGCATATTCATCTATTTTCCGCCTTTATATCTATTCAAGTATATTACCCGGCCTGTATCGATCACCTCGAGAAAAAAAATATACATATATTTAACAACTATTCACCGAAGTGGAGGTGGGTAGTGGTGAATATTGACCGAGCCGCGAGGACTATCTTGCGGTCTTAGCTTTAAGCTTTCATCCGACAACGTTAATTGAAAAAGCTGTAAACACTCGTTTTCAAAAAGGTTGGACAAAACAAAGGAAACAATGTTCCTATGACATCAGCCGCGCGTCAGTGTACTCTGATAGATCATAGGCAACGACCAATCATAGAGCGCGTAGTATTCAGTCCATTGTATAAATATCACAAACTTGGGGAAACAAATGATAACTTTACGCCGACATGTTTTTATTTTACAGTATATCTAAGTGCAATGCCAACATTTTGCGCACAAAATGGCGAATATCAATTGCAATACGAAGCAGTCGTCTTCAGTCGTGCATTGCTGGCTGAAATTGTTTTTTTTTTTCTTTTTTCTAAAAAGGCCGTCTGGTTTGTTTATAGCGCTACGAACTTTAAGTTTTAAATGTTATGTCCAACACCCGCAAACGGCGAGCAAAACTTTCAATTCGACCAAGAATCCATACAGAACCCTTTTGCGGGACAACTTTTACCGAGTGAAAGGCGTGAAAATTTTTTCTTGGAAGTGCAGAATTTCCGAAAGCGACCCGATCTATTCCGAAGATGTTCGAAGATGTTCCGAAGAATTCGGAAGTTCCCATGGACCTCAGATCTCCGTTGAATAACATCCAGTTGTAATTGTAATGTTCAGAACGATAAAAAAATACAAAAAAGTACCATATTTTCATGAACGTAACTAATTAATTAATTAACTAACTAACTAATTGGAGGATGCGATCAGGTAAGGTGGATCAACTCACGCCTAAGGCGTGAGACTTGCTTTGTATAAAACATTCGCAGCTGTTATAACTATTAGGCACTTTTATTTTTACCACAACAAGTTTTTTATCAGTACTTAAATGATTTTTCGCTTTGCTTTTGCTTTGCTTTTCTATTCCTTACCACTACGTCCTGCAATTTTATGCGATGCTGGTAGCTTATCTTGAATATTAACCAAATAAATGAAAATTTCTTAAGTTTATAATCTAACCATTTTTAATACAATTCAATCGCCAAATTATATATACGGCCTTGTTTAAACAACTTTATATCTCCTACCATATCCTCTAACAAGTATGTAATATCCCATACACTTAGTTTGTCAGCAAGTAGCTTCGTGCTTTGCGTTTGTGTTAAAATTTCAAACAATTATTGAACGTTGATATGAAGTAACGAAAAACTACATAGTATTTGAACTTATTTCCTAGATAAAGGGAACGGCTTTTTAACAAAGTCTATTAAGGTTTCATTTAACTTGAAAGTGATTTTTCGGAAATCGCCAATCGATCCGCTACTGCCTTAACTTAACAACAACAAAACTGTCTTATTGTGGCCTTCACTGCTTGTCTCGCTTCTCCGATCTTCCAGCAGTACAGCAACGGGTTTAGGAACGAGTTTAAGTAACGGAGAGTTAGTATCTAGAAATCAAGGCGATAGCGCGAGTAGTAATATCGCTATAACCAATTAGGTCTAGTATTACTGCAGAAATAACAAACGGAACATAGCATGCAACTAAAGCAATTTGAACCCAAACTATGCTGGAAACTGTCTTCTTGTATCTTGCTATGATGGCATTTCTCCTCTGTTCGGTTGCTGTCTTTGAACTTGTACTTCAGCTTGTACTTGAGCTTGCTGTTGTCGAAGTGCAAGGAAGATCTTCGTGTAAGAAACGACAGAGATTACTAAGAAAAGTGTACCCAAACTTACTGCTGTAGTTAAGGCGATCCAAGAGCCCAAAGCCAAGTTTATGAGTACAACTGAAACAGCAATTAACCAGAAGCAAGATATAACTGCACGAACTCGCCTTAATGTTACGAAGTGTCTGTATCTTAGTCCCAGCAACAGAGCAAGAAGCCTGTCCAGACTTATGGTGGCCGATGTGAAGATCGATACTTGACAAAACATAAATGATGAAACACGACATACGGTGCGAGCGAAATTGTAAATATTCCGGTTTATCTCTGTAACAAAACCCACGATGTAGATAGTAAAGAGAGGTTGCGAAATTAGACCAACGCCAAGATCAGTGACTGCCAGGCATCCAAACAACAGTTTTGAAGGTGGATGAAGAGAAGTCACTTTACGAAGAGCAACCAGGATCAGAACATTGCCCACAAATGCGGTTAAGGATAGAACAACATTAAAAGCGAACAAAAATAAAAGAAATACACCTGTGCCTGCTGATAACATGCTTGTTTGGTTTAGCGTGCTGGTGACGTTTCCATCTTCCGTAAAGTTCGCCATTCTTGTGTTGCGACTTTCCGTTGTAGATATTCTAGAGTCTGACTTATTTTCGAGCGAGTCGATAGCACGAAAAGTGATACGAGAATGCTGATAATAAAGCGCTTTCATTATTAGACTATTAAATATCGTATCACAGGGTGAAATAAGGCGTTTCCGTCTCCGTTTTCATAGCGGTTTCCCAACGGAAACTTGAATTTCCGCAAACGGAAATTTAAGTATCCGTTGCGGGAAACACGAGTTTACATCATGTTTCCGCAGCTGCGGAGTCGCAGAAACGCATCACTTAAACTCGTGTTTCCGCAACGTTTCCGTCTTACGTAATCTCGTATAGCCGTCATGTTTCCGCAGCTCGGAAATTCGGCGGACACATGTTTATCCATAGCGTTTCCGTAATGCGTAAACGCGACACCGTCATCATGTTTCCGCAGCTGCGGAGTCGCGGAAACGCATCACTTAAACTCGAGTTTCCGCACGGTTTCCGTTTTTACGCAATCTCGTATAGCCGTCGTGTTTCCGCAGCCCGGAAATTTGGCGGACGCATGTTTGTCCATGGCGTTTCCAAAATGTGTAGACGCAATCGGATCGTTTGAGGTTTCTACAACTAAAAACAGAGAGGGCTCACATATATCCTCGAAAAGGAAAAATTAAGAGTTTGGGGGAACCCGCGATTCGTCCATGTCGCAATTTGTAAGAAACAATTGCAATCGAATTTAAACTATTCATCACGTTTTTTTTTTTTTGCGTTTATTTTGAGACCTACAACATACTCATGTTAAATCCATATAATTTTATTTTCCAATTTAAGACGTATTATAATTTGTGGTCTATTATATCTATCTTCATTTATTAAAATATATACACTGTAATATAAAATTTCCATACTATAATTTCTTTAAATATTTTGTAAAAAATCTAACTCTAACTCTAAAAATTGCTGTTAAAATAATTAAACATCATACAAATTACATTAATCTACTACTTAAAGGAGCTATTTCATGGTGATTTTGGGATCAAAACTGCCCCAAATTAAAACACTAATAGGAATACATGCATCAAGTGAATTATCAAAAAATAAAAAAAATAAATAATAAACAATATTGATTTATCTTTAAAGTAAAATCAAAAATGGTGACATAGCCCCTTTATTATATCATGTCTTTAAATATATTTAAAAACTTGCTGTTGAGATGATTAAAGGGACACTGTCATGACCGGGCGCATGTGCCAGTATCTCGATTTGAAACTTCATTAGTTCAGCCGAAATTTTTCCAAGTTGAAGGGACAATTTCAAAATGGGTTGACTAAAGCTGGCAGTGGAAAACAAATAAACACTTTGAAATGGATAGGTATATTTGAAAACTATCAGGATGGGGCAGGATATTTCAAGTGTGCCTGGTCAGCAAATGGGAAGCTGTGACAGTGCCCCTTTAACAGCATATAAATTATATTACTCTATTACTTAAAGCAATGTCTTTGTACAGATTATTCAATAGTGATTTATTTCAAGTTCTTTGTTTTGAATGACTTTTGGAATTTTATGATTTAAAATTGACCATTTCTCTGAAAGATTTTGAAAAAATAATTATGTCTGATTAAGGACAGCTTTTCTTCACAAGAAAATCATACTCAATATATTTTGAAAAATCCATACATTTGCACTTAAAATACATAAAGCCATAAAGCCCATAAAAAGTAATGTATAATTCCATGACCTTTTGTCGCCCTCAGGGGCTGGGCAAGAGCAGCCATGTCTCACAAGTTTGAAGGCCACCCCAAATACTTCCTGCAGCTTCCTCTAGCTCAGCTGTCAGAATTTGCATTGGCCAATCATCACCAAATTGGAAACGAGTTTCAATGTAAGCAGACATGTAACAACTGCTTATCACCAAATTAAGACATTGAGACATTGCTACAAGCTCTTGCTTCTTCCGCCTTCCCATTTCCCCCCCCTCCCCCCCCCAAAAAAAAAAAAACAACAACAACAACAACCACTGCCCCAATCCAGAAAGTTTACAGAAAGTTTGCTCACAGGCAGCAGGGCTCGAGACTAACAGCAGCCAACTAGCCAAAGTCTAGTAAAAAATCAGTTTTGGTATCTCAATTAGAATTAAAATTAGAATTAAGAAGACAAGTATTTAAGTATGAGATTGGGATTTTAGAAAAAAGAAGAAGCAAAGACTGATCAAAATAAGTTTCCACGGTCTCCGAGATTTTTTCCCTAAAAGTAATTTACTTGGCACATATTACTGTATTAACTGTAACCCCGTACAAGTCTGGCAAGTGAAAATTTAATTTGGCTAGTAAAATTAAACCTCACCCTAGCCACTAGACTAAGCTTAAAAGTTATTCTCGAGCCTTGCAGGCACATTTCTATTACATTCAACTATCAGGCACACGTCCTGCCCAAGATGGACAGTTTTCTGGCATTGTTCTATTGCTTACATTTTCACCTGGTACTCTAATAAGTTTTGCCGCGGTCCTCTTTTGCCGCTTGCTCATGTTTGCTTGATAGGTGGCATCGAGGACAGACTTGATGTTTTTTAATTTGGATCTCTCCCACCGTAGTAGTTTAATCTTTCTTGGTGGTGGACCACTCCTGCCCTCACCTTCCTCCTCCTGACTTTCCTCTGATGACATGAAATCCACAGCATTGTCCTGCTGTAATAAGGTTTTAATTCTTTCTTTGTCTTCTTGGGACAATGAAGATTTTTCAACCATATCCCTACGATATATTACTTTCTGGAGAACAAAAAAAGTAGATTAACAGTTACAAAACCATTACAAAACTTGTTTTACTTGCATATAACTTTGTACAGATAACTATGAAATAAAGATTTGTTGTTTGCAATTATTACATGTAAATCTCAAGGCCACAGTCAGATTCCAAATATCAATAGCATAAAAACAAGTTATGAGAAAACTTTTTCAATTCACAGGTTATTTACAGTATCTTGATACCCTTTTCAATTTACAGGTTATTTACCGGATCGAGACAGCCCGCTTTTTCAATTTACAGGTTATTTACAGGATCAACACAGCCCCCCTTTTCAATTTCCAGGTTATTTACAGGATCTTGATAGCCCCCCTTTTCATTTTACAGGTTATTTACAGGATCTTGATAGCCCCCCTTTTCATTTTACAGGTTATTTACAGGATCTTGATAGCCCCCTTTTCAATTTACAGGTTATTTACAAGGCCCAATAACCTCCCTTTTCCAACTTACATAATATTTACAGCCTCTCTTTTCAAATTTACATGTAATTTACATATTTGTGCTCTACTGATTTTTTCCTTTTCATGTATGAGTTATTGAATGCACTTCACAAAGAAATATATTAAGAAGTAACACATTATTTAAATACATGTAGAAGATGCATTACCCTTTTAACCCTAAGGCGACGTCTTGTCATGACTGTGTGCTTGTCAAGCTTTCCATTTTTCTTCCTCATGGCATCATCCCGGATGCTCCTCCAGTACTGACATATAGCACCTGGCAATTAAGGAAATGCAAGGGATATATACTGTATTTAACTTTTGGCAATTTAACCAAAACATGTGCATTGCATTTACAAAAAACGTCAAGAAAGTAGCCTACATGGATGTGTCATAAAGCATTCCAGCTATTTTATGACACTACTGTCTTGAAACCTGCTTTTAGTCAGGTGGCTTAATGATATGATCGTGACAAGAGTGATAAAAGCATGAAATTTGGCACACAATTTGCTTATGCTTCATCAAATAATATTAGAAGGGGTGCCCAAGTCAATCTGCTCAGGTGTCTGTTTTAAGGGGATATTTAGTTTTGACAGAAATCAAGATTTGGGTTGCCTGTGGTGTAAATATGTTTCATCGGCTAAAAGCCCAGAAATGCTTACCAACTAAGCATTTTAGCAGTTATCTATGTATTTTGTGGTTTTGTAATTCATTTTTGTGAATTTTTGAAAAAACTGACCCTTTAAGTAGCAGAATTTTGAAAACAGACACATAGGCTGGGACCCATGCCTCTCTCGGTCATCCAAGATGGTGACCTGTGTGTCAATCTGTTGAGTCTGTAAGTATCTGAAGAAAATGTGATAATTATTTGCAAAAAACTTGAATATGGTGAAATTATGTGTAGAACATAAAAATTAATATATTTGTTTATCTATTAGAATGGTTTTAAGCCCGGTTTGAGTGGCTTATCTTAGAATTATTGTCATCTTTTCGATGCTTCTGTTTGAGTTCTCTGAGTCCATCATTGCTGATCTGAAAGTAAAACATCTGTAAGTACCCTGCGCCAGAAATCTTCCAAGGAACTTTCTGTCTCACTTCATTTTAAGTCTTTGCACATGTTGTTTCATTCTTTTTTTATTAGTTTTACCGTAGTGACTTGGAAAATATTCCTCTGACACAGGTATATAATATCTTATTAGATGTTTCGGTTTGAGTGGCTTATCTTAGAAGACCTTAGAATTATTGTCGTCTTTTCGATGCTTCTGTTTGAGTTCTCTGAGTTCATCATTGCTGGTCTGAAACTAAAAAAAATGGTAAGTGCCCCGCACCAGAAATCTTCCAAGGAACTTTCTGTCTCGCTTCATTTAAAGTCTTTGCACATGTTGTTTCATTCTTTTTCATTATTTTTACCGTAGTGACTTGGAAAATATTCCTCCGACACAGGTATATAATATCTTAATAGATGTTTCGGTGTGTAGCATTGCTGTATATTTTTACGAGTTGTGCTGTATTTTGCAAACAAGTAAAAATATACAGCGATACTACACACCGAAACATCTAATAAGTGATTTATTATGCAACATAAACTGTTATAACGAGTTTAACAAAGAAAACTCTGAGAGAAAGTGTATCAGGTTGAGTGCGCGCGCAGAAGCAAACCGGTTTTCTACTGTACAAATAATTAACTGTACGAATATCACGGCACATTTATACTCGTTTCGTGCATTATTCGTGCGATGTTCAGTACAGTTCGACAATAAAACACAATGTTAGTGACAGATTATCGGTTAAAAATAATGTACCGACAATTAAGATAAACCCGAAAGTTTTAATTCGATAGAACAAAATTGCAAATAGATCATAAGGAAGTAAGCACTACATAATCGCTTTTACTCAAGGTAAAAGTGGAGCTACAGCTTGCTATTTAAACAATATGAATTTCAGGACGCACTTCTGCTACATGCTCAGAGGGCAGTATACCAGGGTGGAATTTCGACGTCATCAGAACAAGCAATGCAGCATGTTCCTTCCCCCACAGAGTTCTCATGGGTCAAAGAAGAGGGCAACCATGTGGCAACCGGTTTGGATGACTATCCCCAAAGTGTCGGCTGTGTGCAGAGAGCTGATCAAGTGCACCTGCAAAGAGCGCTGTTCGCGCTGCAAGTGTCCTAAGGAAAAGTTGAAGTGCATGCCATTGTGTAAATGTGGCTGCCCAGACAGCAAATCTTAGAACAAGGTGACTCGCCTTTGCGCGTACTAAAATATTGATCCCTCAGACGAGACATTTGCTCCGGGCGTGAGCGCTATTGTTTTGCTTTTGGATTTCTATTGTTTAAGCTTTTGTTTTAGTTTTAAGAACGGTATGCATAACTAATGTATGGGGTTAAACCGAAATCTTTCCGATATTAATACTATATTACTTGTTTATTGTGTAACCTTGAAGCGCGGGGTTTCCTTGATAAAGCCGTGATTTTCTCTTTTCTTCTGATTTCCCTTGTTCTCACCGCTAGGCCATGCACTGACAGACGAGCAAGCGAACGTAAACACAATGCCGACCAAAAGAAGCCAAAATGCACTCAGTCGAAGCAGTGTGCGGCAGAAAAGTGCAAAATGACGGAGGTTTTTTTGTTCGAACCACAGCAAATTTCTCACCAAAATGTTTACTAGATTCCAGTTTTTCCAAAACCGAGTGTAGATGTTGACACTGCACTGTTTAGAACAGGATAGAACGCTTAAAGCGATGACCGCGTGGTCGAACTCCATACAGGTCTTTATACGAAATTGTTCACTTCGAGGTCACAACGACGGTACTTTTTTTGAAGTTATTAAAATATTTTAACGTTTCAAGGTAGAATAATAACTATAGTACTGGAATCCAAGTGTGGATTTCAGACGGTAACTCAGAAATGCGCGAAATTTTGATTTTCCTTTTAAAAAATGATCTTTTTGCTATGATTTTAGGGTCAAATTGGAAGCCTGGTGACGAGTGAAAATACTATATAGGCGAAATATAACGTCACCCAATTTTTTGCCATGGCGAGCGTTTCTGTCGGTTTTTACAGCACAGAAAGTCCACAAACGTACAGTATATTGGCTAAGGGAAAGGCACATTTGGGAAGGTTTTAGGAATGTACATAAGCATTCCCAGATTTGATGTACGGGAAAACGCGGTCAATTTGCACGCAATTTTCCCTACTTATCTGCTACAGTTTTTATGGCCGAGCGGAGACTGGGCACTAATTCTGTAATAAGGCTTTGCTGACGCTATTTGTGATCCAATTTTCATTACAATAGCGTAGTACATATACAAGTGATTAAAACAAGATAAAAAAATGCAAATTTATTTTTAAATGGTAGTAAAATAAATTTTTTGACAATTGCACCACAGGCAGCCCAAATCTTGATTTCTGTCAAAACTAAATATCCCCTTAAAACGGACTCCTGAGCAGATTGACTTGGGCACCCCTTCTAATATCATTTGGTAGGGCATAAGCAATTTATGTGCCAAATTTCACGCTTTTATCACTCTTGTCACGATCAAGCCTAAATTCTGCGTTAAGCCACCTGACTATTTTGGTACAGTGTACATGTACATGTACTTTTTTTTTTTGTCTGCTGTGTTCACATTACTATGTATCTTTATCACATCACAATATGTGGGATTGCCTTCAACGCTATAGCTAGACATCCTAAATCCTGATACCAGGAAATTTTACATGCATACATACGTTTTATTTCTTCCTTGGTCCATTTTTTCTTTCCAAAATTTCCCCGCACCTCCTTTACTAGGATTTTCTCCACCTCTTTGTTTGCATCATGGTCATACCTCAAAAGTGCAAAGATAAAAAACTTGTTGCATTTAATACGTCAAGTGGTACTTTTTTCCTCCACAAAACTACCAATGGTTTGCATGACCAGAGGTAATACATGTAGCAGCAAAGGTTATACAGTGAATACCACAATTTGTACATGTACAGTTCATCCCACTCAAAAATAGGCAGCTCTTCTTGTGTCAATGAATGTTAAAAATCCAGTGGGGACCCTCAATTGAATGGCGACATAAACTGTAAGACTACCCAAGATGAATGAGTGGCAACACTCTTTTAAATATGAGCTTCCTAACATGCACATGTTAGTTGTGTTGGCAAAGATTAATGTTCAATGTGATGAAACTTTGAATCCCTCACATGGCAATACATACACATTCAGAACTTACAACTGATTATTTTGAGATAAAAATACTTATTGTGTATTCTTGGTTTGCACATGTCATTAAAATTCAAAAATCTCAACTAACCAACATACAAAACTGTTGCTAACAAGAGATGGATAAACCGCCTTCGGACTGCCCACGCAAAGATGAGCGGCCTGCTACTTGGCATCAATGGTTGTCCTTCAGTTTCTTAATAGCATAAATTTGCTATTTGCAATGCGGTCCGGCGAAAAATGGATTTTTTTAACACCAAAAATCATTTACTGTGAACTAAGTGAAGTCCGGTTGATTGATGCCAAAATGTATTTTCCCACTCAGAGATGGAAAAACCACCTTCGGACTGCCCACGCAAAGATGTGCGGCCCGCTACTTGACATCAATGGTTGTCCTTCAGTTTCTTAAACGAGCATAAATCTACTATTTGCAAAATGTGGTCCGGCGAAAAATGGAGTTTTTTTAACACCAAAAATCATTTACTGTGAACTAATTTAAGTCCGGTCGATTGATGCCAAGCGCTATTTTCCCACTCAAGATGGAAAAACCACCTTCGGACTGCCCACGCAAAGATGGGCGGCCCGCTACTTGACATCAATGGTTGTCCCTCAGTTTCTTAAGAGCATAAATTAATTTTGCTATTTGCAAAATGTGGTCAGGCAAAAAATGGACTTTTTTTGACACCAAAAATCATTTGCTGTGAACTCAGTGAAGTCCGGTCGATTGATGCCAAGCGCTATTTTCCCACTCAGAGATGGAAAAACCGCCTTCGGACTGCCCACGCAAAGATGTGCGGCCCGCTACTTGACATCAATGGTTGTCCTTCAGTTTCTTAAACGAGCATAAATTTGCTTTTTGCAAAATGTGATCTGGCAAAAAATGGACTTTTTTGGACACCAAAAATCATTTGCTGTGAACTCAGTGAAGTCCGGTCGATTGATGCCAAGCGCTATTTTCCCACTCAGAGATGGAAAAACCGCCTTCGGACTGCCCACGCAAAGATGGGCGACCCGCTACTTGGCATCAATGGTTGTCCTTCAGTTTCTTAAGGGCATAAATTTGCTATTTGCAAAATGCGGTCAGGCAAAAAATGGATTTTTTTAACACTAAAAATCATTTAATGTGAACTAAGTGAAGTCCGGTTGATTGATGCCAAGCGCTATTTTCCCACTCAGAGATGGAAAAACCGCCTTCGGACTGCCCACGCAAAGATGTGCGGCCCGCTACTTGACATCAATGGTTGTCCTTCAGTTTTTTAAACGAGCATAAATTTGCTATTTGCAAAATGTGGTCTGGCGAAAAATGGATTTTTTTTAACACCAAAAATCATTTACTGTGAACTAAGTTAAGTCCGGTTGATTGATGCCAAGCGCTATTTTCTCACTCAAGATGGAAAAACCGCCTTCGGACTGCCCACGCAAAGATGGGCGGCCCGCTACTTGACATCAATGGTTGTCCTTCAGTTTCTTAAGAGCATAAATTTGCTATTTGCAAAATGTGGTCAGGCAAAAAATGGACTTTTTTGGACACCAAAAATCATTTGCTGTGAACTCAGTGAAGTCCGGTCGATTGATGCCAAGCGCTATTTTCCCACTCAGAGATGGAAAAACCGCCTTCGGACTGCCCAAGCAAAGATGGGCGACCCGCTACTTGGCATCAATTGTTGTCCTTCAGTTTTTTAAAAGAGTGTGAATTTGCTATTTGCAAAATGCGTTCCAGCGAAAAAAAGGTCAAAAAAGAAATAGCCACTCATTCTCAGTCCTTAATTTAAAATTAGTTGCAATTGCGGGAAGCCTTGGGGACAAAGCAAATCGTGGAGACATGGGTCTCAATCAAGCGTGCATGGAATTTTGGGAAGTCCGGGAATTTTTTATAGCTCTATCCGGTCGATTGATACATTTGTACCAAGTGCTATTTTCAATTTCCCACTGAGAGATAGAAAAACCACCTTCGGACTGCCGACGCAAATATGGGCTGCCCGTTACTTGGCATCAATAGTTGTCCTTCAGTTTCTTGACCGCAAAGCAAAGAGTTGCTACTGAAGGCGCATTTGAATATATTCATATAGATATTTGCGCCGAATAAGTAATAAATTATTATTATTATTATTATTATGAAGGCAATATGCAAATTTCCAGGTAAAAGAGTTTGACCAGCTAGCATTCAGATGGACTATCAAAGGCTTACCTGACATTGGTCTGAAAGCCAGTAATGTTCTCATTGTTCTTAACAAGTTCTTTGTACATGTATGTTTTCCTAACCGTATCCTGTTGAAAATAAAATATCATATATAAACCATAGGCAATCCAAACGTGTAGCGTGACATACGTGACATGTATAAACCAGTCATTTGTGTGTATATTTTAGGAAATATAAAAAGAAAATATGGTAGCAACCACAGGACAAACCTGACATACAGTGTAAACCACTACAGAAGAAATGTAAGGTTTTGTCTTTAAAACATTTTGAGAAGGCTGGACTCTCAAAGTTCCATAAACCTTCTATATTACAAAATGCTTGAATTTTTTTTCACATGCTTTCTTGTGCACAATTTTTTTTCTCTTAAATTTCTTCTGCAGGAATTTTTTTTTGGTAATTGCCCAACCCCCCCCCCCCCCCACCCCCAAAAAATATTAAATGGTCTGTCCCTAATGGCTGCACTAATACTGTACAATTAAAAATATCGGTCTGGATATCGTATGTGACAAAAGTTTGCCACAGTGGCGAGACAGAAACGTAAGCTAAGACTACGGTTTGTTCAGTGTGCAGTCTTCTTTTTATTTTTCCCTACATTGTCATTTTTCTGTTTGGCTGAAAAAAAATTCAATGAGTCAAAGCAAACAACCGTCACTGACTTTTTCGCTGGGAAATAACAGTTTTGTTTGTGAAAGAACAACTGTATCGCTATGAAATTGTTCATGAAGAATTAATCCTGATTAGAGACGAATAGAAATGAATACATTTGCAAGAGGATAAACATTTCGTTAGAAAAAAAACAAAGTTTCACTTGATTATCAAGGTTTTATGGTTTGCTTTCATTTGAGACGTTTCAAATGTTGCGTTATTGATGTGTATGCTATAATAGAGGTTTATATTAATAAATTCAATAAAGTGACGTACATGTAATCTGTAAGAAACCCCATTATAGCGGACACCCCGTTATAACAGACACTTTCTGTTGTCCCTTCGGTGTCCGTTATAACGGGGTTCCACTGTACTTGTGTTGGCAAATGTTCAACATGATGAAATGTGGATAAATTATCACTTGAGTTTCCTTTGAATTCTTCTCAAGGTAATACATACAACATTCAGCACTTAAAACTGACTTATTTTGAGACAAAAATACTTATTTTGTATGGTGAAAGTAACTTAAACTCATTTTCAATGACCATACATGTACATGTATGTGTCAATGAAAATTGCTTGGTTTATCAAAAAGAAAACTACTCGACTGTATTATTTACATGTAAGATCTAAAATCACTGAATGAGATAAACGGCTCTGAAATTATGATAATGAATGTAAGCTTGTCAGTTAAATAAAAAATACATGGAAAGCATTCAATACTCATGATACATTCATAATACAGTGGACGGGTATTCTACAGTTTAGCCTTGATTTCAGTCAATACCACCTTCGATTTTTCGAACCAATTTCCGTTTCCCTTGGAGGTTTGAAAAATCGGGATTCCACTGTATAATTATAAGCTTAATGATTATCACGAATCAGTTAAATAAAAAATACAAATGTACATGGAAAGCAATCAATACTCCTTTACAAGTATAACACTTACTCTAACAGCGCCATAAAGAACTGTTTATAGTGTGAAACTACTGTTCCAGCTGCCAGAACTTTTACTTGAAATGGTGAATTTCAACACGAATCAAGCTACGAAGGTTTGAGCCTATAGGAGTAGAAAGGACAACACTCTAAACGATTGCGGTTTACAAATCATTTGTTGTTTCTGATTTAAATAATCTACATGTACACAAGGAAGCATAAAAAGTGTAGGCGAGCATGTTGTAAAATGAAAAAAACAAATTTACAAATATCGAACCTACCTTTGCAGCGACATCTTCGATCAATGGCGGGGCCATAATGGAAATATGACTCCTTAAGCTTGATGAAATGGAAGAAAAATATGCATACCCAGCGCAGATACGTTGAAACAATGTTATAAGGAGACAAATAGAGTTTATAAAGCGAGAGGATAACTTTCTAGTCCCTTCAATGCTTCAAATTAAACCACACTCGAAGGTTCGCCGTTGAAATGAGCGCCAATGTAACTCGAACAGCCCGCCGGGAAGAGCTCCGTTTGCGCATGACAAAACCGCACTCAACCTCTCCCGGCCACAGTGTGGCCCAATATATTTCAGCGGGAAAACTTTATACTCCATAGACATGAACCAAATCTACGAGTTTGTTTAGATCTGGAACCATCATTTCGGCTGTTAACAATGGTAACTGAGCTATAAATTAAAATTTGCCCGAATCAGAAATTCTGTTACGTACATGTACAGCGCAACATCAACACAATTTTGTTTATACATCAGACCTCGAGCCCAACAAGGGTAAGAATTGTAGTTTGGGCCGGCCTGGAGATTTTGTAAAATATCAATATAAAACAATAGGAATCAGTTAGGAATACGCGAACTGAAACACTATGGAAACGGATGTGTTCGTGTCCGTGATCGGAAACCCTGCGGAAACGCGTAGAGAATGAATCAATTTCTTGTTACGCGTTTCCCGTTGTATCCGCTCCGCGGAAACGCGACTGAAACTCAAAGTTTCAAGTTTCCGTCACTTTTCCGAGTTACGGAAACGTCTAATTTCATCCTGTGTATGTTTTGACATGTTTATAACCACGTGGTAAAATAGTCTACAATATATTTGGTAAATTTCAGACGTCATTGATAAATTTGAAGGAATTTATATCGCAAAGTCGAAAATAGCGTTATATCAGTTTTTTAATTAAGTGGTCACTTTTATATCACACAGCAACATATTTATATTGTTTTTGGCCATTGTTTTTCACACCAGCAACCGATTTTTAACCACAAACTTTATTTATTTATTCAAGCAACTTAAGGCCGGTTTTTGACAACCGCTTAGCAGCTAAAAAGGAATGCGAGGGAGAAAAGTATACAATTTTATTATTTCAATTCCCGTTATGACCAATTAAAAGCCGCTTCATAGTCCAAGCTCGTATTCCATGCAATTAAATTTGTCGGTCTTGCGCAAGTGCCTTTTTATGCGAACTTAAAAGCTTTTTCAAGGAGATTCGCCTGATTTAGAAGCTGCATTATCGAGTATTAGCATGATCAATGCCATTTAATATATTTTCTTTGTTGATTCTTTTTTGTAAATAGAGTAACGTCACTTACCTCTTGTCTAGGAGCGTCTTCAAATGTGCCCAGGTAAATTAACCCGTTTGTTATACCGTAAAACCGACATCTCGCCTTACTCCTATATTTCCTTTGAAGAACGTTATGAATATGTTCTAATGAGAAGGTGGCATATGATGGCTCAGTTCATAGCGGCATCTCGCCTCACTCCTTTATTTCCTTTGTAAAACTTTGGGTTTACCTCGGTGTAAAAACCTGTGACTTTTTTCTTTGTTTTCTACCTTTGTTGTCTTGCACTCTATTGTTTCAGTACCTTTTGTTTTCTTTGTTTTACGTCACTCGTGAGTTGGCAGGTTTTTACACCGAGGATGAGCCAAAACTTTCAATATGTTCTAATGACAACGTGGCCAGGCCTTGTCTCACTGCCATTTCCTTTGTAAAGCGCTCAATGTCAGTAGGCCTGTCCCGATTGTGCTCGGTAACTTTTGAGAAACTTTTGGCGTTTGGAATGAACTTCAGTTGCAGTTCTAGCAACCTCGAGCAAAATAATTTCGCCTTTCTGAGCAACTTTTTAACAAATTATAGGTTTATAGCACATGCCAAGCACGAAAAGGCTAATAATTTGATAGAAAAATTCAATTTATGCGAATGTATTGATGTTTATCAGGGCCGTTTTGAACAAATAACCTGTCACTTGATAAGACGTCAAATAAACGGTTCTGTCCTGGTGTACCGGTACACAAGGACATAAACAAAGCACTGAACAAAAGACTACACGGACATAATAACCCATAAACAAAGGGAATACAATGTGAAATCCGTTGTGAACCGGTACACCGGGACAGAACCAAATAGGGTTTTCCGAATGAACCACAAGTTTTGTACCGTACTTTCCTTAAAATGCGCCTATATTTGCGAGGAACTGTTAAAAGCTTAAAGTTTCAAGCTGTTTTACCATAGAGCAGTTCTCAACTGAGTGTGGTAAAACCAAAACCAAAGTAATTACTCTGACCAATCACAGCAGTCGTAAACAATCCAATGAACCAATCAGAGCTCGAAGCAATTACATGTCGGCGGCGCCAAGCGCGGGAAAACGCGTGCGAGCAAGTCACGATTGGTTTTGGTTTTACTTCTGATTGGTCGAGAAAGTGACGCGAGATTTTTTAGCCAATCACAAAGCGTAGCAATGAAAAACCAAAGCAAGCAATTGTGTAATTACTTTTGACACTCAATTGAAAACTGTTCTATTAGCAATTATTCAGAAGGACGAAAAATAAAGCTTTAATTATCGTTTGTATAAAAATATGAAATTCAGATAGCAACTTTCGAAATTTAGGTGGCAACGTTTTTGGCATTCTCAATGGAGAGCAATTTTTTAGCATTTCACGAGCACCGATCGGGACAGGCCTTTCATATGAGAACGTGGCGTCGCCCAGTTATCGAGATCTCGTCTCACTCCTATTTCCTTTGTAAAACGTTCAATGTGTTCTAATGAGAAGATGGGCAGACCCGATTACCTACATCTCCCCTCCCTCCTACCGTAAAATCCCGGTTATAAGACCACCCCCCCCCCCCTCCCCCGTTATAGGCTCATCTGGCCCCTGTTGTCCACAAGGTGTATTACGCTATTCACCGGATAAATCACTATCCAGTGGATAGGCATTAGCAAAACCAATTTTGTTATTTATCCGGTGGATAGCGCTATCCACCATTTGAACAACGGGTCCAGTTTGGTAAGAAAACATTTGTCCGGTTGTACCTTCTTCTATATATAAGCACACCACAGTTCCTAACAGCAATTCTTTACAAAAATTTGCAACAAATTAACTAAAACAACGCTTATTTATCACAATATTTTTTGCTTACCATCCAAACAACCCTTACGAAGTTGTATGACCCAGGGCCTATGAACGGGATTTTACGGTATTTCCTTAACTGTAAAATGTGTGATATGTTCGTATGAGAAGGCGGGAGAGCTCAGTAACTGAGATCTCGGTTTTTCTAACCGGGATCTTGGTACTGACCAGGTTGCTAACATGGTTCAAGCCTAAATTTTTTTTTCAGGTTTCTTCTAGCATCACATACCGTGTAGCATTAAATTTTTGCGGGTTTTAATTTTGGCGTATTTTGCGGATTGCCCTCGATCCGCAAAAATAAGTTGCGGCAGAAAAAAACTCTCGCAGAATTATACTCCGCAAAAATTTACTCCCTTCAGTCAAATAAAGAACTCTGCTTACAACACAAGGAAGCACTGTTCAAAAGCCAGCTTTAATCTGAATACAATGCAGTCACGGTCGCTTTTGTCCCCACACTCGGACCGAAATTACCCCCCTCCCCCCAATTCGGCACTTCTTTTGCATGGTACCATTTATTTTTTCGATATTTCACAAAATGAAATTTGTAACTTTTCATATATTTTGAGCCTTTGTTAAATGTTGTAATTACCTTATTCGTACTAATTTTCGCGGGCACTTAATTTCGCGAATTTGGAACACGAATATTTCGCGAGCATCAATTTTCGCGATTTTGCAAAAAATGATAAATTTAGGGCATTTAATTTCGCGAAAATTGACAAAAGACAGACTTAGAAAACCGTTTTTTATTGAATTATGATCACTTCAATGACGATTGATTTGCAATCATGATTTGCAATTAGGTAATAGAAATAGCGTTTATAATCAGACTAATCAAGCAAATATTGCAAATCAATCAGTGCTAATGCAATATTGTACTTAATAAAAGTCAATTGTAAAAGTCAATTATAAAAATATGATTTTAAATACCTATGCCATACAGTTCTGTAATGATTATAAATGCTTAACACCCTTGAAACAGGACAAAACTATAGATGAATAATAATGAAATACAATTTAAGTATGTCTTCCGATACAGCCTTGTGCAATGTCTATATTATTACTGTGGTGCACTGTCTATATCTTTAAATGGGTCCTCAGACAAAGCGAAGAGCTTGTGTTGGCTAATTATAAAGAGCCTGACCTAAATGGACATTTTGATGACTGCACGAAAGATGTTTTAAAAGAGCTACATATACAAGAAGAAGAAATGAGTGATTCGGATGAAGAAAGTGCTGAAGTAGAACTTGAGATAAATAGACTGATGACAATTACCATGTAGCTATAAACGCAGTTAAACATTGATTAAAGCAATTATAGAAGTGTATTAAATTTCGCGTGTGTAATTTTCGCGTATCCTAATTTTAGCGAGTCTTTAATTTCGCGATTTTTTACAAATCGCGAAAATCGCGAAATTAAAGCCTCGCGAAAATTAGTACGAATAAGGTAGCTAACTGACATGTAATTTCACCCCTCTTTTTCTGCGCGAGTTTTCTCGGACTCTTTTGCATGGTGCCATTAGTTTTTCAATATTTTACAGAGTGAAATTTGGGATTTTTCTTGAGATTTGACTTTCGCACTCTTGGAAGCTAAAGGTTTAAAACAAATGCTCAAGCTCCTCTAAAGATTTCCCTTTTGTTTCGGGAACATAGAAATAGAAAAACACCCACCCACAAAATGAAATCCCGCCATAGAGCCAAAATGCTCCATAGGGGGTAATCCACTCGGTTAGCGACAGGAAAGTCATAGAAATAACAAGATTACATGTCCAGTTTGTAGCTGTGGCGAATGCATTTCCAGTACTGCGCGCCCACAGTGGGTAGATCTCAGAGTTGATTGTCCAGGGCATTGGGCCCATACCGGGAGCGAATGCTGCAATGTACAGGACTAAAGCCACAATGGCAAGCCAGGCATTCTTATAAGGGCATGCTGCATATGACCATGTGGTCACGTGATTTGATTTGCTGCACCTTCCGTATGCTGCAATGCTATCACTGGATGCATTGATTGGAATGCAAGATCCATTGATGGGATTGCCCATTGCATCTTTTGCAAAACAAAATCCACATTTTTTATGCACGCAGTCTAAACAGTGCCCATTTATAGAACAATTATTGTTTGTGATATAAGAAGGTGTTTCTTCATGCAAGGATATTGAAGCATCATGCTGCTTAGCCATGAAGAAGGCACCTCCTAGCAGAAACAAGCTGAACATGACCCCAGCAAGGCTCCCCAGGAGCAGTTTGCGGCGGCCCATCTTCTCTACAAGACAAACGCCCACCAAGGTGAATGCAAAGTTACCAAATGCTACTACAGCCGCCAGCCAGACGGCGAGCTGGTCGCCTTGGATTCCTGACATCTGTATAATGGTTGCACTGTAGTACCTGTGGTGAAAATAGTTAAGAAAAAAAAAAGAGTTCAACTTTGAAATGTAATGTCTTAACCCTTAAACTCCCAAGAGTGCCACAAATCAAAATTAAAGAAAAATCCATTTTTTTTTGGTAAAATATTTAAAAAGAAAATTACTGGTACCATGCAAAAGTGCTGCCGAAGAGGTTTCATTTGAATGGTCACACCACAGGATTTCGTCCACAGACTCAAAAGTTAGAACAAATGGTACCATGTAGAAGTACTGCCAAAGAGGTTTCATTTTAATGGTCACACCATAGGATTTCGTCCACAGACTCAAAAGTTAGAACAAATGGGACCATGCAAAAGTACTGCTGAAGAGGTTTCATTTGAATGGTCACACCACAGGATTTCGTCCACAGACTAAAAAGTTACATGTAGAACAAATGGTATCATGCAAAAGTACTGCTGAAGAGGTTTCATCTGAATGGTCACACCATAGGATTTCGTCCACAGACTAAAAAGTTACATGTAGAACAAATGGTATCATGCAAAAGTACTGCCAAAGAGGTTTCATTTGAATGGTCACACCATAGGATTTCATCAACAGACTCAAAAGTTAGAACAAATGGTACCATGCAAAAGTACTGCTGAAGAGGTTTCATTTGAATGGTCACACCATAGGATTTCATCAACAGACTCAAAAGTTAGAACAAATGGTACCATGCAAAAGTACTGCTGAAGAGGTTTCATTTGAATGGTCACACCATAGGATTTCGTCCACAGACTCAAAAGTTAGAACAAATGGTACCATGCAAAAGTACTGCTGAACAGGTTTCATTTGAATGGTCCCACCATAGGATTTCGTCCACAGACTCAAAAGTTAGAACTATACTACATGTTTCCATAATTGACTCTGGAGGTGAAAGGGTTAAGGTGGTACAATGTAGAACTCACTTCAGGTAAAAAATATAACATGCCCAATATTGTTATTGTTACAGCCTTCAGTTTTAGACAGTAGACGTAATCAAAGGCTCCTATGAGCCAGCTGGTGAATACGACATGCTCTAAATAAAACATTCTTCACCCTAAAAATCATGGTATATGGAGGTATACACTTGAGGAACAGATCCATATTAAAGTTGACTTTTACAACTTTTGATAAAGCTAAGGTTGCCAACATCATCAGAATTCCATTTAAAAATAAAAGAAAAGAAAAATATATATTTATTTACCGATTCCCAGTAGCACTTAGGTAAGGGTAGTCGAGAAACAGTGCCCCACACCACTTGACCACAAATGCACAAGTAATTAGTTTTGTTAATATAATATTATATTTAAATATTTAATCATATGAACCTGAAGTACATGTAGTTTCAATGTACAAAGCCCCTGATAGTTAAAGTAGCCTGCATGGCTGGCGGTTTTTTTGTGCGTGATGCTGAATTCATGGCTTTGCTGCTCGAAACTCGAAACTTGCGGCTTCGCTGCTCGCGAATTTTTGCGCGCGCCAACAAAAAACCGCCAGCTACGCAGGTTATAGTTGAAGTTGTGATGCAAAGAACAAAACTTTCATTTTATTGGACTTGTACAGTAACACATGATTCAATTTGAGTCTACAGTGACGCCGAAAATATGGGAGAGTGGTCACTTACCAGAGGTTAAAACTATAGAAAAACTCAAATCATTAGCATTGAAAGTGGCCGTGGTCGCTTACAAGATGTGGTTGCTTACGAGAGGTTTCGACAGTCACTATAGTGATTTGAATGGAAGGAATTTGGTATAGTGGTTGCTTAGGAGAGGTGGTCGCTTACAATAGGTGGTCTCACTTGGAGGTTCGACTGCTATACATGTACATTACACTTACATAACAGTATTTATCCCTGACAGTTGTTGTATTGCTTGTAGCATACAGCCGACCAGAACAGCTCTCCTTAATGTTGCAGAGGCCAAAATCCTATATACTCTGCTTTGAGTGAATGAGCCCGAGCCTAAAAAAGGAAAAGAGTGCTTTACTACATGTTATCTAATCAAGGTGCACAAAGGTGGTAGCACGAACAGGTTCCCAATACTAGTTACATGTAACTGTATTTCTCCTAGCAAATAGCCGCTATGATGTGGGGCTAATGCTAAAAATGTCAGCTTTTGAATTTTTTTTAACATGGCAAGTGACTAAATTAACACAGTTGATACCAAATATTAGTGTTTCACTTTCTCATCAACACAGTATATTTTTAGAAACTAAACTCTTCAGACAGACAGACAGACAGGCACACAGAAAGACACACAGACAGAAAGAAAGATCTACTGTAGGAGAAAAACACTTAGCTGCCAAACACTTACTGCTTTCAAACAAGGAGGCTTCCTCTTCACACACATGTTTCATGGCCACAAGCTCTTCACTCACATCTGCAGATGCACCCCTTAGCTTCACAAGAACGTTCCTAGCTCGCTCATAGTAGCCCCTACTGACAAGCCACCGAGGGCTCTCAGGAAGGAATAGACAGCCAAAAAACATTATGATGGATGGCACAGCAGCTAAACCAAGCATGAACCTAGTGGGATAAACAAACCTGTTATATTTACATGACACTGGTACAGTTTAAAACCCCACTTTGCAGACACCAGCTTATTATGGACACTGTTATATTACATCAGACAGCTTTTCCAGTCCCAGCAGAAACCTGTACATACACTTATACATTTTCTCTAAAACTAATCCATGCTACACCATGATGCAAGTACAGTGTACATACATGTATGATGAGTACAGTCTGTCCCATTACATGTGGTAGTGCTAAAATTGAAGCCACTACAGTGCACACTGTAATACTGTATAAGCCGATCAAATCCTAGAATTGTGTTTAGTCACGATAAATATACATGTACAGTGTATATGTTGTAGTTAATTTTTTATTTCAGGTAATTTTTGTTTTTCCATTGTTTTTGGGTATGGTAATATGTGCTAATGAATTTGAAACAAAGGAAAAACAAAAATTACCTGAAATAAAAAATTAACTACAACATGTAACTAACATGATAAATTTCAATTTCATTAAAATACCAAGCTCTAAATATCAATTCTTTACCTACAGAACATGTAATAAAAAAAATACAAAATGTAATGTTAGTAAATTACTGTTTGGGGAACAAAGTATTTTTTTCTTTCAGGGAGAGTTATCATTAAAATATATCACCACAAGTTTTATATTGAAAATGTTTTGTACCTCCATCCATTCTTTTTGTAAGGGCTGAAAATGCCGTCAATAACAGCAGCAACAAATTGCCCACCAGTGATAAACATGTTGTTAATAGTCACCATTCGCCCTCTTGTGTTTGAAGGTGCTGTTTCAGCAATATACACAGGGACAGTAACTGATGCCCCACCTGTTGGATACAATGTACAAATGTAATTAAACCAAGAGTTTAAAGGGGAACTGTTATACATTGTAGTTGGCTACCATATGGAATGAAATTTTTGTGGGAGTTTAATTTTGCAAAATTTGTGATTTTTGTATTTTGCAGAATCTATTTTGATTTGTGATTATTTTAGAGAGACCAGATTTTTCTAAAGGGAATGTCTTTTTTTTTAACCCTTGGACCTACAGGGGGTGGGGTGGGGGAATGCCCCCCAAAGGTTTTTCTCTGATTTTTTTCAAGGGCATCTATTGTTATGACAGTTTGGGGAGAATTGATTGCCATGGTAATGAGATATGACATCATAAGTAGAATGAGGTCAAGCCATTTTTGAATAAAAATGTGTGTTTTCACCTTTTTTGATAAAACAAGAGGCCGCAAGCAACCTTTACTCATGCGCATGCGTAAGAAAATTTCATGGTAATGAGATATGACATCATAAGTAGAATGAGGTCAAGCCATTTTTGAATAAAAATGTGTGTTTTCACCTTTTTTGATAAAACAAGAGGCCGCAAGCAACCTTTACTCATGCGCATGCGTAAGAAAATTTTACGATATATTTTAAACATGATAAGAAGATGTCCGACATGGAGAAGAGTTACTCCTTTCATTCAGTCATTGTTCCTGCAAACCACGTTGTTTACTATTGAATGTTGTGGACATGAAGACTGTACCACAATGAAGCCAGTGATTCTTCTAAGTCTTATATATACCAAACGTGAACATAGTAATGTATGTTGGGTTGTAGGAGATTCTGTCGTGACACCTAAGTAACGCTCTTTTACCAGAAGTGAGAATAGCCGGAAGTCACTTAACAGGAAGTGTAACTGGCAAATATGTTAACCCGAAGTGCACAATTTAAAATATGCGTGCATAAATTTGCATGCAATAAAAATAAGAAAAACAAGAAACACGGAGCCGAAACCTTAGCTCATGCTGCTTAGCGCATGAGTAAAAAAAAAAAACACAAAATGCTACCAAAAGCAGAAAAATATTTAATTACATATAGTATTTTCAGGGATTCTGACAGGGTGCGTGGGTGCGGGACCGCACACTTCGGTCAAACCCGCACAATTCCGCACAATTCCTAAAATTCAACACAATCCCGCACAATACTGAAATATTTGCTTAAAATTTTAATTAAATCAGGTATTTCTATTGATTACCAAGATTTCGAGAAACGTTTTAGGCTATTTTCAGCCAATTTTCCTTCCAAACAATCAAGAAATCCCTCGCTTTCCTCGAACAGCTCGAGCGGATCGATATAAAAACAACAAGGCGTTCTCTTCGCCGTCCTGGGAACTAGTCTCAGTTTTACTTCTATTCGACTTCCTACCGAATTTAGTTGTCGTTATCCAGACATTATGTTGTTTTTCTTAGCAGCCTGTTGATATTTTTTTGAGTGCTTTCGCTTCCTCTTTCAGTTTAATATGTCGCGGACCGAAGAAGAAACACCGAAGAAATGTACCGTCGTGCTGAAATGACATGTCACCCTGTCTGAATTATTTTTGCAAAGCTAGAACTGATCAAGTTTGCGAATCGACAAACAAACGAAAAGCGCTGGAACTTCGGATTGATAGGAGAAAATTATTAAGTTCTGATCAGAATACTGGATTTGATTTTTTCAATCAAGTGAAAGACATTTTCATTCAGGAAAATGCACAACAAACATGCAAGCAATTATTTTGCATACATCTCGAGGTTGTGGTTTTGCGGCAAACTTTCGAAGAAATTGTGTGAACCTTTAATGGAAATTATTCACACTACATAAAATGTATGGATTTTTCATAAAGGAACTCGCTCAGATCGGAAACATTTTATTTTGAGGTGGTATTGATCGAGTTCATCGTGTCATGCAATGTGATTTTGTTGAGACAAATAAACTTTGGCGAAGAAAAACAGCCACAAATTGGCGATTGCTGGGTACATTTTGATCCCCAAAGTAAAACATCTACATTTTTCATTTATGCAGAATTTCCTCCCTGTCATAAAACTGGTGATTGAATATTTGGTTGGTCACAGGATTGCGCAATCCCGCACAATTTCCTGCACAATCAAAGTTATTTCCCGCACAATTTGCCCCAAAACTCCAGCACAATTTTAGTTTTTTTTCCTGCACCCTGTCGGAATCCCTGTATTTTACAACTCTAGCAAAAAATATTACCATTTTCTGTTTTTTTTTTTATCAAGTTGAAATTTGAATAAAATCCAAAATGGCGGCATTTTCAATGTATAAGAGATAAATTATTTTTGTAATAATGTAACATAGCAAGAAAAATAAAAACAAGGGGGTGGGGAGGGGGCCCTCTTGTACCACGGTTGGGGTATAAGTTTTGGTGTACCATGTACATCCAAGGATTGATTCACAGCAAGTTGAGAATCATTACATTAAAGGGACACTGTTACGGATTCAGATGCTCACTTCAAATATCCTTCAAATATCCTTTTCTGTCCTGATATTTTTCAACTATTCTTTTTTTGTCTCGAATTTATTTGCTGTTTCCCTGTGACCGTGGCGACAAGTCAAAACCATTTTTAAACTTGAAAAAATCAGGCCGAACTCTTCAAGTTTCGATTCAAGAAACTGGCACATGCGTCCTCGTGATAGTGTCGCTTGAAGACAAATTCTTTTTTTTTTTATGAACTTTATGACAATGGTCAGAAATTCAATAATGTTTTTTAAATACAGAGGAATTCCGATAACTCGAACCCTCGATAACTCGAACCAAACTTTTTTTACCTTGGCTAAAGATTGCTGTGGATATTGATAACTTGTTATTAATATAAATCTAGACCAATAATATCGACAGGCACATGGGGTCTGGCAACTATCATAATTTTAACTTAATATATAACTACTTTATGAACAAAGGGGTGTGATAGTCATACGATTATGACCTATTGGAGGAAATATGTAGCTGATAGTCACAAGATGTTCTAACAGCCAATCAGCAAATTACAAGTACATGCACATGTAGTCTACGGTGAGCTGTACTTGACCTCAAGGCTTTGCACAAGTTTTTTAGCAGCTTTCTCATATATATTTCTTTTTTACCCTCCCGCCCACTGCCTAGGCAGTCTAGTGTTGTTGTTTTTCCCCTGTATTGCATTCCGTTTGTTATCTATTGATTTTTATTAGTTGTCACAGATGTATTTCAACATAGCTTTTAATTAGGTATTTTTGTATCATGTAATGTTGTAAATAAAGACTGCCAGATCCCAATTCAGTGTGTGCGTGGTGGTTTAGTACAAATTTACCCTCGATAACTCGAACCTTCGATTTCTCGAACCAAATTTCGCTCTCCCCTAGAGGTTCGAGTTATCGGGATTGTACTGTTGACAGTCCAGTACAATAATGCTACCTTATCAGGCATTAGGTGTCTAACTTTAAGCTTACCTATTCCAAGGCCTACAGTAAGTCTTCCCAAAAGAAGCACTTCTCTTGAATGAGCAATTCCCATCACAACAGCTCCAATTGTGAATACCATCGCTGAGGTGATGAGCATGGGTTTTCTACCAAGCCATTGATTCAGAAAACCACCAAACAAGGCACCGAGGATCGCTGTACCTATGGTTACGCTTACAACGAGTTCTTGCCAAAAAGGGGACAAACGAAACCCTTGTTTGATTAGAATCATGGCGCCAGAGATGACACCCGTATCATACCCGAACAAAAATCCGCCGATCGCCGCGAACGCGGTCAGGAAATATACGTACGGTGGAGTTGTTTGTTTTGAGATCATTTTTATCAAGGCTTCGTGCTCGGTTTCGTCGTGTAGCGACGATGGCTGGTCTAATTCATCGCCTGTTTCGTCGCCTTCAACTCGATTTCGGTCTGCCATGGCCGATTTCTCACGCAACTGTTCAGTATCAGACACACCAGGTTATGTTATACGACGTACAGGATAGCAATATAATTTTAAAATTTGGACCGGACTTGGGATTTACGTCACTAATTCTATCCAAACCATTTAGAGCAACAAGATCGTGATGGATTAAGTCTAATCCAGGATTAAGGATTAAGGATAATTAAGGATTACGTCTTATCCACTGGATAGTGTTTTATCCGGTGGATAGCGATATCCACCTTTTCAACCGGAGTCAGTGTCTAAAAATTAAGAGTGGAATAAACCCCATAAACGGTTACAAGTACATGTAGCTCCCGAGATTTATTTTAAATTTCTCGGGACGTTGCGCTTCATTGTCACGTCCATTCAGATTTTAAACTGCCACAATGTAAAACAATAAATGATGGTAAACATTCACTCAAATTATTTGGACCTAAATTGTTGCCTAGTTATGCAGAAGAGACATCATCAAGGCCGGGACACACGGTGCAACTTAATACTTGACACGTTGCGCGCAACAGTTGTAAAAGTAGAATCAAGTTCTACTTTTGCGACGTTGCGCGTAACAAATTGCATCGTGGGACACCCCCAAGAAATGTTGCGCAACGGCAAGAAACTGAGTTACACCGCATGTCCGGGCCTTTACACTAGAAAATTTTAAGAAACACATATGAAAGATGAATTTGACGCAACTGATGGGGGGGGGGGGGGGGGGGGGGGGGGAGGGGGGGGGGATACTTGTGGTCAGTGCTTTTTATGCAATCATTAACTTAGAATATATTGTTATTAACTTGTTGCTAAGTAAAGATCAGCATTTTATTCATGAATTATATTCATTATGACTTTGATTTATATAAGTGCTACTACGCTGCTACTACTACTACTACTACTACTACTACTACTACTACTACTACTACTACTACTACGCCTTTACAATTCATTGTATGCATTTACAATTCAGTTGCAGTACTGCGAATTAAGGTCTTTCTAATAAAAACATCTATCTCCACTTCTTCTTCTTCTTGTTCTTGTTCTTCTAGAGTGATTTCACTTCATCTGTGAAATAGTTAGTAGAATAGTACGCACTATTAGACTATAATTCCATTGTTTCCTTTTGTTTAATTTGAACTATCACACACTAATTGTTAGATAGTGTTTCACAGATGAAGTAATATCACTCTACTACTACTACTACTACTACTACTACTACTACTACTACTTCTACTACTACTACTACTACTACTACTACTACTACTACTACTACTACTACTACTACTACTGACTAATGCCTGACATGGAAAGGAAATTAACCTCAGAAAGTATAAAACTTCTCATGAACTCTAACGACTATCATGTGAATAAGCTAGTAATGAAGTTTATTTCCTTGTGTATGAATATACGTGATACATAGTTATTATCAAGTGAAAGAGATGTAACTTAAGTTCATTTAGCATAATATTAGAGTACTATTAGTCTTGTTTTGTTATTAATTGCTATAAATATGCTTTTGCAATACTGTAAAATCTTGCGGTCATGCAAATAAACAAATTTTACTACTACTGCTGCTACTGTTGCTGCTACTGCTACTGTTGCTGTTACTGCTACTGCTACTGCTGCTACTACTACTGCTGCTGCCACTGCTACTGCTGCTGCTGCTGCTCCTACTACTGCTACTGTTGCTGCTGCTGCTACTGCTGCTGCTATTCAGTGCTACCGCTACTGCTACTGCTACTACTACACTAGTGACCTTAGTTTTACGACACTCATAAAATTGATCAGTTCTATTCCTCTTCGCAATAAGCGCTTCCCCAGCAGCATTTTAACTGACGCTTGCACTCCGATGCTGAGCACCAACCTTCGTCGTCCGAACATGCACAGTTGTGCTTACAACTTTTTATAAGATCAATGACCTCCGTCGTTTGCCTGCCTGGGAGGGTTTGGTTTATAAAGCAAGTTGAAAAGACACTATCTTGGCAAGCGGAGTCCTGGATAAGAGCTTCCCATGTTACACCGAAGTCTTCTGAATCACAGTAGAAGCATTTCAGTTTTAGCGTTACGTATATTCCTGAAAAAAATATATATAGTGATATTGCAAATATTAGCCTTTTGTTAAGATTTTGGTTAGTTAGCAATAGAAGAAATCTTCAGTCGGTTTTTTTTGTCGAGCGGATTAGGATCTAAAGAGGCTACGAGCAACGAATTTTAACTCATTTGAAAAATTTTAAGTATAATGTCCACAGGTGGCCAAAGCTCGCCACGAGAACCCGTGAGCTACAGTAAGCCTCTTAGCTAATTCATTATTCATACGTTAGCAATTACACTGTATGGGAAATATTCTTTGCTCTATAAGAGTGTAAATGTGCAATACATTTCTCTTTAGAGGTCACCTTTAGTGTTTTTTATTGCGTTTCCTCGTGTGTTTATTGCGTTTCAGAGAGCGACGATTTTTCACCCCGACGGGCGGAGAGAGAAACGAAGTAAACAAACAAGAAAACTCTAGAAAACACGTAAGTTGAACTGAAAAGTCAAACGGTGGAAGGGTCCGGGTTAACGTAACGTTATTACATTCTATTGTTTCTAGAACTATTTAACGTATTTCCTGCGATGGGTAAGGAAAGCTTAGAAAATTGCTGCTTACTTACCGTCCCCTCTCTGTTCATGAACAAGAGAAGAAGACACGATGTCCTCAAGGGGCATGCGTGAACTCTTGTTCCATAAATTGTACCATACTGCCAATGTAAACCCTAAAGTTCATAATGAGAATAATGCCGCACATTATTGAGAGAGTAATCTAGACGAGCGAGCGAGCGAGTGAGCGCGCGCGCGAGCTGCGAAGCCGCCAAGAACGAGGGCGTCAGCCCAAAGAAAAGTTAAAAATACGTCAAAAAAATAAAAATGCGTCAAAAGTAGGCGGAGGTGTGAATTGATCTTTATGTCAAGCGTATGCTTTTCAGTAAGAAAACAGTGCGGTCCTCATTTTTACTTTTCCTCGTTCCTCACGACTCGTGACTCGAGGCTACGCCGCCCGCGCGCTAGCTCGACTAACTAAAAGGGAAATAAGAGACTCCTCGCAGTCTATGGAGAGAGCAAAACTGGTATTATCGTCCTCAGAGCCGCCTCAGCCCTCTTAAAAGTGAAATCTGCAAAGGACCGCAAACGATAATGCTGCTAACGGTATACGTAGGATCTGCGAGAGACATAACCAGCCAAAAAAATATAATAATAATAATAATAATAATAATAATAATAATAATAATAATAACTAGCAGTAATCATAGATTATAGTGCGTCTCCTTATACCGTAGCACCTCGTCTTGACCTACGTAGTACCTCAGTTTCAGCCACTGTTGAAAGGGGCTAAGTCACGAGATATGTCACGCAGGCAAAAACGTCGGGCCGACGTCAAACAATTAATTCACGCTATCGTCGTGGGATCGGGCAAAATCCTTCAATTCTCCCGTGCTGTGTACTCCGAAAGGAAAAAAAACTCAGATTTTTCCGACATAAATAGTATATTTGTCTTGATTTCATTTCGGCTTATATTTCTCCGATTCTGAAATGATACGCCTCAGTACTTGGTGTGATATCCGCAAGGATTTTACCGACTACATAAATGTAGATATCTCAATGTCTGGAGGTTGCATTCAGCATATGTTTAATCAAGATGGCGCAGATTTGGTACCAACACTTTTCTCGATTCGTTCCGCCTAGACGACGCGCTAAGCATGCTGGATACTATTGTGACGTTTCAAGATGGCGCAGATTTGGTACCGACACTTTTCTCGATTCGTTCCGCCTAGCCGACAAGATTAGGAAGCGTCTCCTTCGTCGACGTAATAATCAGCCCTGCAGTTTATTTTATGTTCAGCCCTCTTAACCTGGAACATGGGCACTGGGACCAACTAGTGCTCAGACTCCGGCGGCCAAGAGAGCCGGGTGGCTCTGGGAAAAAAGAATGACAAAATTGGATGATCAAACCTCGATTACAAGGTCGCCGTTTCAGAAAGTGTTCAAGAAATCTTGTTCCCAAGGTTTTTTATAATTTCTTAATTTTCAGATGGCACCCTTATGAAGCAATACGGTGGCCAGTTTACCTTACTTTCCCACCCCTCCCCCCCCCCCCCCCCCCCGTCGGCTTTTCAATCTCCTTACGGTGGCCAGTTTACTATTTCAACTCAGTCGATGAAACCAAGTTTTCATGTAAAAAAAGAAACAATGGGGAAAACGCCCTGGGAACGAGGTTGATGTTCAAGCACTATGGCCTTATGGGTATTACTTCTCCAGGGATCCCATCTTTTGTTTGAATAGTGGACTGTGCTAAATATCTCTCCAGCTATGGTCATATCTAATCTTTTCTATGGGAAATGCTCTACCTTTTCGGACTTTTCAGAGTGATTTAAACCATCATTTTGAAAAACTGCTTTCACATGCTCATTGAAAATCGCCAGAAGATACACATCACGTAATTGTTTTACAGTTTAGAGATTTTGTTTATGCCACAATCAATTCAAAAGTACTATCAATCAACCAAACAATAAACGGTGGCTGGCCTGTGGTGCTTCGGTGTCTTCTGTGAGCTGGAATTCGAGTCAATTTCTTTATTGATAGCTACTGGCACAAGCCATTGCGTAAATTCATTTTGAAAGCAAATCATTATGCACTGGTCGATTATATATTTGTTTTTATTATTTTTATGAATCTGTCAAACAAAAATTGCAATTAAAAACAACCGAAAAGTACCAGTTACGGAGTTAAAAATCCACGCGTTATAAAAAATTCATTACAGTTTGTGCTTTGAAACTAAGTGAAACAGAGCGGAGAATTACGGATTTATGTTTGAGTTCTAAAAGACTAGTTATGCTCTAAGATTGGAAGAATGTACTGGACTAAGATCTTCAAGATAAAAAGGCAATTTTAGTTTTATATTTTGTTGCTTATCACTTACCTACAAAGGTACTAACAGCGAGTATTTGCTGCCATTGAGGTTTCGCGTGAAAGCGTTTGACGGTCTCTGATTGAGCGTGCATTTGTTCTTTTAGAATTTGAAATTCACTTCGACCTGTTAAGCGACAAGTGCCGATTTCGGAAAAACTTCGTATAAGCTCCCGAAGAGCTTCCGATTCTTACCGACCAATCAAAATTAACCCGAAGTCAACAGTAAGAAAATTACAAGAATGAATCCAAAAATTGAATTCGCGCGGATGCGTGACAGGAATTTACAATAAAAAAATAACATATTGAAAAAATAAAAATTATTTTTTTTTGGTAAAAGTGTAAAATAAACTTCGTCAACGACGTTTCAGGGTAAGTTCTTCATCAGGTTTAAAATTATCTTGTCATTTACTCATAGTCGATAAAAGGATATATTCCACGTTATTAAGGAGGGGCTGTACCTAAATGCGATCAGTTTCCCGCCACTTAACATGAGTTTGATGGAATATCTCGTTCACGTTTCAAGCAATCCAAAACCCTTCGTTCATCTCATGAATCTTTGTTATGGGTGTTTTGTAAACTTTTGGGTGATTTTTGGGTGTGTTTGGGAGGAAATAGTTTTTTATTAAGGATTTGTAAAATTTAAAGCAATAAGAAATATTGAGTTTAATATAATTTTAAGTTAAAAATTAGTCGATAAACACCAAAATAGGCCAATATCAACCTGCATGGGGTGCTCTTGCGTGGGTGTCAACTGTCTGTTGGTGTTTTAAAAGTTATTTTCTTTCTTCTAACCCTTGTTAAACCTGTTTAATACAGCCATGCTCCGTCACGCGTGACAATTATTTTTGAAAATTTGAATGGAGTTTTTAAGTTTACGCACGTAGGTTTTGTAAATTCATTCCGAGATTCGGAATTCCTGTGAGAATTTTACCGCATTTTCGGAAACAAAGAGCAACAAAATCAGGCACCGCGCTCGGAGGGGGAGGGGCTGGTAGGGCTGCAGTCCTACCACCATTTTGCAAGGGTTGACAAAAAAGGTTTTGAGGGCTCACAAGACTGATTGTTTCTTCCCTTAAAATGTAGCAAGTGCTACCACAGGAAGATAGTAATTTAAGTAACAAACACGCATTGCGTTGCTCCTCGAAGACTCAAGAAACTTCGCTTTTTATTCTTACCGGCGTTCCTTCCGTATGGCAAACATGAATGAGGGGGCTGGGAATGAGCTTCAGGAGGCTTTTTGCCCATGTGCCCTCAACGTGTACAAATCAATGAAACATTATCTTAAAACTTAAGTTTGGTTTCGATTTTCTGGCTTTTAAAAACAAACCATAATGTCAAGAAAGATAACAAGCTTTTTTCAAAGTGTACCAGGTAAGTCCTTCAGTTTTGATAATTTATAGATACAGCAAGTCGAGCCAAACTCAATAGATAGTTTCATCCAAGACTTTCAACGGCAATCCTCGATTCTTCTCTAGTATATGAATTAAATTATAAGCTAAGCTTAAAAAAAGTAAAATCGATTACCAAGCGTTTCTTTCTGCACGCGCACGATTTTTTTTGACAACAAGCCAAAAATGACTATCAATTTACCAAACAATTTTGACAGTAATTGTTGTCTCAGAATGCTAGAAATGGAGTTTTGGAGCATCAAGATTTCAACATTTTCTAGTAGACTTCTAGTGGGGAGGGGGGGGGGGGGGGGAGCCATTCCTCCAGACCCCCCTGAGGGCTCGCGCATTTGCCGCTCGCAAATAAAATAATTCTCAATGCCATTTCAGCCTATTATCTAAAGTGTGCTGCGCGGTCCCTGCAAAATATAATTTTACTTGAAATGTTACATATACGAACAATATTACGTTTTTTATGCGTGTAGCGAAGTTATTTTTCCGTTAACTCGTGACTTTCAAAGTGTCCCCCCCCCCCCAACCCATTAACCACATATTCAATTAAGGATTTTGGATTCCGGACCGCTAAGAAGTTTCTGAAAAATCTTTAACCCTTTCACTCCCAGAGTCAATTATGGAGACATGTAATGTAGTTGTAACTTTTGAGTTTTTTTTGACGAAATACTATGGTGTGACTGTTCAAATGAAACCTCTTCAGCAGTACTTTTGCATGGTACCATTTGTTCTAACTTTTGAATCTGTTGATGAAATCCTATGTTGTGACCATTCAAATGAAACCTCCTCAGCAGTACTTTTGCATGGTACTATTTAATATTCAATATTTTACAAAATGAAACTTAGGATTTTGCTTGAATTTTGATGTTTGGCCGCAGTCTTGGGAGTGAAAGTGTTAATAATTACGCAAAGACCTTTCCATACTTTCGACACTTTGAACATTAAAACATTTGAACCTTTAAATATTTTGTTCTTTTAAGACGCGAAATTGATGAAAAATTGGCCGAAAAAGACGATAATAAAGCCCGCGCATAACAGCCGACTGGGTTAAGAATATCATTATACCCGGCGTATCCAATCGAACAAAATCGAACCAAAAATCAATCGAACCCAATCGAACACCAATCGTTCGAATGGGTTCGGTAATCGAATAAAATCGAACATCTATTTTGCTGTGAGTTCGATTTTCGAACCAATCGAACACAATCGAACCAATCGAACACAATCGAACACAATCAAACTCAATCGGATTCGATTTTGAATTCGGAATCCATGTCTTGATAAGTAAATCACGCAGGACTAATCATAATCAACTTTTATTGAATGGATCGAATAAATAGAAAAACGTCCAAATATCGAACAATATGTCCGCAGTATAAACAGACAGGAGTTCGGTAATCGAACGTTCGATTGAGTTCGATGGTTGGTTGTTCGGTAATCGAACGTTCGATTGGGTTCGATTGTTCACTGTTCGGTAATCGAACGTTCGATTTTGTTCGATTGACCAAATTTTATTGTGAGTTCGATTTCGTTCGATTACCGAACCCAATCGAACGATTGTTGTTCGATTGGGTTCGATTACCGAACGTTCGATTGGATACGCCGGGATTACATTGCCACCCAGGTGATCTTGTAGAGTTGGCCTTCAACGGGTAGACCCGAAAATTACAAAAGAAGAAAGTTGAATTAACTGTACATTCAAACAATAAGCAGTTGTAGACACATGCTCCTCAAACTGAGAGCCTATTTTTGGTTTCAAATGAATGCTTTCACGTGAGTTTAGGTTGCCTGGCAACATATCGTAGCACCTCCACTCGGGAACCTTCTCGGAAAAAAAAAATAAAATAAAATTCATGACTATTTCAAATATTTTGGTGTCTGAGGATGATTATGTTGTTTGGTTGTCACACATGCTCCCCAAAGGGAGCCTTTTTTTTTTCGATGAATGCTTTCACGTGATTTTTAGGTTTCCTGGCAACACATAGTAGGGTGTTAGCTGAAAAAGAGATAACCAGGTTTTCCGTTTATCTAAACGTTCTATGCATATTTCGTCAACTGATGGGTGACTTAGATATATTTAGAATTCAAAGCGGCATTGAAATGGGTATTCATATTTTGCCTCGAAGCCACAAAACCAGGATATAGCAGCAGAAAGCGATACATAGAGGGTCTCCCAGATCATCCCTCGGGCAACTGACACTAATAGGAAAGGTAAGATAAATGAAGAAATTACAGTCGAGTTAGTTAAGTGTCCGAGAAAACCCGCGAAGAAAAAGACGGGTTAAATAACATGTCAGCTAGCTAATTATAACATTTAACAAAGGCCAAAATATAAGAAAAGTTCCAAATTTTATTTTGTGTAATATCAAACAAAAAAAAACGAATGGCACCTTAGAAAAGTACTGACGAAGAGGTTTCATTTGAATTCTCACACACAGGATTTCGTCCACGGACTCAAAAGTTAGAACTACATCAAGCTACATCACATGTCTCCGTAATTGACTCTGAAGGTGAAAGGGTTAAATAGGATAAAGTAACAATTAAGCAATGCTCCACATAAGAACTATACTAAACTTCATTGTTCTGCGGCATTGGCTCTTTCCCACATAGAATATCTTTGGTTTCAAGAATAGAGGAGGGGCTGATGGTTCATAATTATATTTCATTATAAAAATATAGAAAATCCATTTTTAGGAAATGTCCTTGTTTAACCAATCAGAATAGCAGAAGACAATAGCTAACAATTTTGCTTCTTTGATGAAGTTGCCCAAATACAGTATATTTTAAAACTTGCATGTTGTGCGATTGGGTCTCAAATTACTTGAAACCTTTAAAAAATTAGACAAAATGCACCTTGAACCTTAACTTTTTAGCAGTTTTTGGGTCTAGGTCAATGAGATCACTGGTTGTAACAATGAAAAAAGTTGACATTCCATCGTGCATTGCCGTTCAACGCTATCCTTCTTATACGGATCATTACTTAAAAAATTACAACAAATAGTATATGAGAAAGGCGCCGAGAAATTACACTTGCGCTTTTAATAATTTAGTCGGAATTTGGAAAGGATCAATGACCGTCGAGAAATGTCAATTTGCATGTAAGAATGTCGGAAAAATTAGGTGTTTTCCCTTAAGACGAACTTTTCAAGAAAATCTTTGATGTAATCGACATCAAGCCAAGCTAATATATGTCAAGAAATCCACGCGTTCAAGACGTCTGCCAGAGTTATGAATGAAAACAGTAATTTTATGACGTCATAGGACGAAAACAAGCTTAGCAGCAAAACGAGGCTACGCCTCGTGCACATCTAAGAAAATGTGTCCCACATGGGAGGAAAAGAGGCTGTCGCCTCCACTAAGGGGCACCAACATGGCGGCCAAAACTTCAAAGTCTTAATAATTACACCCAAAATCTTATCAGGAAATATTGGATTCAGTGTAAGTTCCATTGAATCGTCTTATAAGGATCTATAATGCAAAAATAACTTTCAGCTGGTTCAGTTTTGTTTATTTTCACGGCTTATCTGAAATAGCGTGACGAATTGCGTGACACATTTGAAATCTTTTAAATTCGGAAACAAAATATCGTTACAACCAGCTGAAACTATTTCTGAAGGATTGTAACACTGATACTGACTCACATACCATGTTAGGCTATGTCTACACTATACCGGATAGCTTATCATGTCGACATGAAAAATACTCCGGCCTGGTGTGAACAGAAACGACCCAGAACTGGATATTTACTTCTTTTTCAGTGGGTTTCAATCCTCGCTCCTAGTTGTTGACTACTACTACTACTACTACTACTACTACTACTACTACTACTACTACTACTACTACTACTACTACTACTACTACTACTACTACTACTACTACTACTACTACTCAGCCGGCTGCAAGGCAGTCGGCCACTTTCGTGGCTTTCGGAGTCAGTAAATTGGTAACCACAGGTGGGTGACTGGCCCTACGAGTGGCTGGTTTGGTTGGAGTATCCTTCTCCTAGGAGGGTGGCCAACCAAGGCTATTGACTTCCGCTACGGTTCGGTTCGATTGCCTGTTCACACTGCCCTAGAGATTGGCACGAGAATCTATCCGATATGTGACGATTCAATTTCGCGAGCGCCGCGTCGCAGCGGCGCTCCGGAACAAAAATCGTTCCGAAACTAGCGTTTCATGTGTGAACGAAAGGTCTATCCGGTATGGTTTTCGTGCCGGCGCAAGAGCTATCCGGTATAGTGTAGACATAGCCTTAGAAACAGCTTTGTAGGAAGTATAGTTTAGATTTTTTAATTTTTTATGATGTCATGTGCAAAACCACCAATAGACCGAGACCCTTTAAGCCCTAAGAGTGATCAGCATCGAATTTCTCCATGTAATATCAATGCCTTATCAATCAAAAAGGTCATGAGAATTAAGGACATGATCACACAAGATGAGTTCGCTTGATATCCAAACAATTTCTCCCCATTACTTCTATAGGAAATGTATAGGACTGGAAATGAGAATTTGAATTTTGATGTTAGGGCTTAAAGGGTTAAAGGGAAACCGTCCCGCCGAAACCTTGTTCCCATGTTACACCACCAAATATACAGTTAAATTGGATAAAAAGAAACTACAGTATGCCATGTGCGATTTATGGCCCTGTCACACTATTGCGTATCGTACTAGCGTATGCCAGCGTATGAAAAAAATTTGACATACTCTAGGGGTACATTTAAGGCATAGGTTGTATACGTTTCAAGCACGGTCGCATACGCTGGCATACGCTGGCATACGGCGAGGCAGAAAATTGTTTTAAAGCATGGTTTAAAATTTTGTACGTATTCGGACGTATTGTTTATACGCTAAGCATACAATAGGCATACGCTGAATACGCGACAGTTACGCCGGTACGTTACTCATAGGTCAAGTACGCTGGTCATTTTGTGCGTATGAGAATTATTTTATGAATTTTCATACGCAACTCATACGTTTCTCTCATACGCAATAGTGTGACAGGGCCTTTAGGGGTGACACTTATTCTTTTGTTAAAACAATAGAATATTAGAACACAAAAGAACGACAACACAATAGAATACAATACCATAGAATATATTAGAATACATAATTTTACCTAATACAATGGAGGTGGACAATGTACAGTGTAGCTGACACCCTAAATCGTGCATCATATGTTCTACAGAGCAAAACAGAAGCAGTAGTTTGGAGATAAAGTGCAGGATTGCAAGGATGGAAGTGGATTACAGTTCATCAATTTTGATTTCACCTGTGACACAGCCCGTCAAGAAAACAAAATTGCCTTTCGCCTAGAATTTTGACTTTTTTTAAGCGTTTGGTCCAGGTTTCTTGAAATTTATTTTACTGCTTTTTAATATATTTTTTATATAATTACATGTATTTACATGTATTTCATCAGTTTCATCAAGCACAGAAGCCATGCTGTCCTTCCATGCTGTGACAGTTTTTCTCCTGTTGCTAAGCGTATTAAGCATCAATACATCAAGTAAGCCTATTGTCTTAAATCTATCAATGCATGTCCTTGGGGGGCCGAAATCCCATATCATAGTGAACGGGGTGCTTGCACGGTACTTTATAGGTTCCCAATTTTAAATTACAAATGGAGTGCATTTTGCCGTGAGTTCTGTACAGTTATAGATCCCATCTAGATGGCGTAAAAATGTGGTAAGAACAAAAAAGGTTGTTGTTCACTGACGTTCTTACCACATTTTGACGTCTTCTGTGATTTACAACTGAGCAGACGCACGATAAAGTGGAATCTATTTGTTTTCTACAATATCAGGGAAGACAAACTAGCCTCGGAGCACTCGTCTACGATCACGCCTGTTCAAGGATTTTTTTTCTAATTTAGGCACGTCAACAAATCTACTTTTCCCTTCGGTTACGTCTTTTCATAATGGTTAATATCTTCTCCTAAACAGTTTTTCCAAGCATTCATTTTTCCTTTCCGGAATAATCTCGTCCACAATTTTAAAACTGTCCGCCATGTTGGACGAAAGATAGAAAACAAATTATCCATGACGTCAACTGCGCGTCTGAACTCTAATAGACCACAGGTGATGACCAACCAAAATGAAAGTAGAATTCATTATAATGTATAATACGGATTAGCACCTCTATTATATTGATGTTCAAATAGTTTGGAGGATAGAAGATTGCAAGGATGGAAGTGGATGACAGTATACAGGGGCGGATCCAGGATTTTTCTTAGGAGGGGTGCACCTCTAAGGAATGACGTAACTGAAGGGTGGCGTAAACAAATTTTAAAAGCGAATAACGCAGACTAGAAAAATGCAGGTCATCTCAGGGGGAGGGGGTGCACACCCCCTGTACCCCCGTCCCCCCCCCCCTAGATCCGCCCCTGGTATATCAAATTTAACATTCGCAGTAACAGATGGTCTAGAAATCAAAATTGCTTTTCTGGTCGAAACCGCTGGTTCATTAGTTTTGTTTCTTCCTATTTGGCTAAACTCAGGAAACCACGATGAACCAGGCGGGATTGACTAATTTAGGGTGGGGTGTTATCGGAAAAAAAAATAGCTATTAAACAATTTGAAGAGAAAAATAGCTAATTTTTATTAATCTTCATCAAGATAAAATAATCTAAGGGAACAGATCTTCCCAAACATGGGTATCTTCCAATGAAAATTATTATTAATCTATTATTAGTTCGGTGTCATACTGCGTGAGATAGCGTGGTTATTTTAAGAACTCAAAACTGCAAAAGACCGCAAACGATAATGCTGTAATAGATACGTAGGATATACGAAAGACCTAATCAGCCAAAAAATGAACAAACATAACCGACAACTGATTGGTCAGTTTGAATGACGTCATGTAATTTTAGAGTTGGGGGGTTTGTTTATTTTCACGGCCTCAAACACAACACGTGATTTCCGTTCGCGGTACAAGCAAAATACCTCCAGCAATAATGAGAGCAATGTGATATATGTTATGTGATCTCTGTGCAATATAGAGACCATCAGGTCATGGGAGCGAGAATGCAAATAACCTTCACAGCATGGGCGCGAGCTAATAATAGATTGAGAATAATTATCATGGGGCACGTGTTTCTGTTCTCTTAGATCATTTTCTCTTGTCTTCATTTAACACATAGGTGGAGACCCATGCGATGCATCTCAAGTATTTGACTTTGAACTTCCGGACCAGGATAAATGTTTCAATGTAGTTTCCTCGACCACTGGAAAGACATCTATTTCAACTGACATACGCACGGTAAAACACGGCACAAAGTCCCTAAAGTGGGAGGTGACTGGCTTTTCGAACCTTCTACTCAAGTCTCCAAACTTCAGAATCCCAAACTATTGGCTTCGTGGAGGTGGAATGAAAATTTGGCTGTACAAGGACTCACCATCGACAAGCGGGCAACAACTGAAAGTTGTGTTTCGAAATTCAGTTGGCAAAGAACCCTTCAACTCACTCGCAAACTTTTGTGTTAATCTGGATTTTCAAGGATGGAGAGCGGTGTGGGTGAAGTTTCAAGAGGCTAAGAAATTCAATTTCAGTCTTCATTCTCCTGCCGTCGTAGACGAGGTTCTCTTTACTTTGGGCGCAGCTGACATGATTGTTATAGACATAATCGAGTTTTTGCCTCATCTGAGAAGGCAGACCCGAGACAAAATCGTTCCACCGATCAGCCCGTTTGGTTTGGCCCACAACGACGCTAGTAACTATTGGCAACGGACATATCATTGGAGTCAACAGTGTGTCCCTGCCTTATCTTCAGAGATCGATGAAAACAAGTTATCCAGTTTAGTACATATTGAAAGTACTCTGCGCAATTGGTACCACAATGCCAGTTTCCCCAGCGTTAAGTTTCTAAACGGCAGTTTTTTAGAGCAAAGGTGGAAATCACTCTTGAAAAATGCTGAAAATGCCCACAGAGAGTTTGATAAACTTGTTTTCGTTGACGGAAAAGTTGTTGGGCCACCCCTGTTCTGTTTAAACTCCAGATATGGAAACCGCGGCTCGGCTGACAAGGCGGAACAGTTTGGGCATATTTTTGAAAAGATCCTTCTTCCTTTGGCTCTAGAGTACAAATTGAGGTCTGGGATCCTTGAGGTCAAAGCAACTGTTAACAGTCAATTCAATGCCCTGACAAAACACCAAAGACAGATGGCTGTCGAGGCTATCGCTGGAAAGAATAAAAATATGACAAATCTCTTTAAGAAGCTTCTCGGTCCTCCGGATAGTTTGACAAAAGAAAAGGTCGAAAAAGCGGTGACAGATCTCAATATTGCTCGGCTAAACAGGATCAACAATATTCTGGATTACACGAAGGAACAAGGATTTGCGGATGGAAGTGGTCTTGGTTCCCTGGATCACGAAATGAATCTGGATGATTCTGGATTTATGCACACGCTGTTCCTTCTGAAGGATTCATTAAGCCTCCCTTCAAACAAAACCAGACTGCTGGATTTGATCCGCACTGCCAAATGGTACAATGACTTTGGCGAGATTTACCAGTCACCGACTTTTGAACACAATGGTACGTCAGAGGTTATATTGGTCAGTTTTGTCCAATCGCGTGGTCAAGATGGCATTCATGGACAGAGCATTTTTTTACGATTATGGTCATACTGAAGGGCTTCATGCCATATTCGCAAGTTAGAACTCTCTTGTTCAGCATAATAAGGCAGTACCATAGGAAAATTCTGCTCAATAGTTTCATTTTAATGCTCACACTTTAGGATTTCATCCACACACTCAAAAGTTAGAACGAACGTGCACAGCATAATAAACAGCACCACAGGAAAGTACTGCTAAATAGCGTTCATTCGAATGGTTACACTTAAGAATTTCATCCGCACAGACACAAAATTAGAACAGGAAAACTCTAAGTGTTTTGGGGTTTTTAAGTGACGCTAAAATTAGCTGACAATTGTGGGCCAATTACGACTTATACCCCGTTCACACCAACGCTTAAACAGGCTTTTAAAAATGTCTTTTAGTTTAAAACAGGTTTAGAAAAATACCCCCAAGCGTGCCGTAATATTTGGAGTGAAATCTTTACTAAAAGCAACTTTATTGACTTTTGTTACCATTCCAGGTAGTATGAATCATATACATTTAAAAACATTCAAGATAGAGGCTAAAAACGTAGTTAAACTAAACAACATTTAAACATGTTTAACCGTTGGTGTGAATGGGGTATTAGTTTACATTACTCACTTCCTGCTCATTTCTTCATTACAGGTACAACAGCAGACCTAATGATGACATTAATGCTCTTCAGGCTCATCATCGTGTTGGTAATGCCCAGTGATACCATAGATGAAAAGAAAGCCAAACTGAGAGATATGGAAGCCTTAGTTCGGTGGATCAACAACGCTTTGGTTGTGAATGAAGGCCTGGGCGGAATGATCAAGCCTGATTTTACAGGGTTTCACCACAATTCATTCTATGGATCCTCTTATGTGCCTAACGCTCTTCATACCGCTGCATTGGTTCAATATCTTCTTGAAGGAACTGAGTTTTCCTTGACAGAAACCTCAAAAAATAACATTAGAAAGGGACTCGAGACTCTGCGTATTGTAGCGGTAAAGTATTCCACGCCAAATAGCGTTAATGGACGTTTTCCAGGGTTCTTTAACAAAAAGCTCGTGAAAGCTCTCCCTGGCTTCTTATATATCAGCATATATCGGTCATCTGATGGGCACAACATTTTGAATGGAACAAATGAGGTTAAGATGTTCCTGAGGTTATTTGACGAGTCAGATCCAGCTGTAACTAGCTATTTGGCAGATGGCAAAAGCAGACAAGCAAAGTGTTACTTAAACAGCCTGGGCTCCCTGTCCATAATGCAGAAGGTGGGTTCGTAGAATATGGCGTATTTTGAATTTGTGGATCAAATATGGGTTCTCTGTGTTTTGTTTGTTTGTTTTCTACTGTCATATCGAATACTCGCATCACCATCACCATCACCATCATCATTACCATCACCACCACCATCATCATCATCCTCATCGTCATCATCATCATCGTCATCATCATCATCATCATCCTCATCGTCATCATCATCATCATCATCATCATCATCATCAGTCCTTCGCAGCGCCACGGAAGCATAAGACCTCATAACATTTCTTCCTTAGCGCGCGTACTCGTGCATGGCATATAGCATAGCGTTACGACAGGGAATTGCATGTACAGTAAGAATGCGCATAAACAATTAGCGCGAACGTCCTTCAGCTAGCTACTATTCATTCATGGATCTTCTTGTTTTGTTTTGATAGATTGCAATGATTGCTTCAAAAGAAAAGATGATTACTCCTGAATCTTCCCCTGAGGGTCACTGGTCCAAAAACTTCGCTGCTTTGTCCATTCACCGACGCAAGGACTGGGCAGTAACGATGAAAGGGTTTAATCGATTTGTTTGGGATTTTGAACAATCAATAGATGAAAATATTTACGGAATGTTCGCCAGTCACGGAGCAATGCTGATCGCCAATAATGAATCAGTATTGGAAGCGCATGATGTTGAGCGTGGATGGGACTGGAGTAAAGTTCCAGGAGCAACTACAATTGCCTGGGGCGATCTTCCAAAAATGGACAATTTAAAAACTGATAAATCGAGATTCTACAATCGAAGCCCTTCGCTTGCAGGAGGGGTTACGCTGAAGGGCACAAATGTCCTCGCGAACGGATTGTTTGGGATGGAACTTCATCAACCGAATTATGAATTTATAGATTGGCGAGAACGTATTATTTTCAGCTTCAAGAAGTCGGTGTTCTTCTTTGAAAACCTGTTGGTGTGTTTGGGAAGTGAGATTTATGCAGCCAACACCCTAGGCGCAGTTATCCAGACGACTCTTTTTCAAGACAAGCTCGTGGATCGAGCACCACCGCCTTCTCACATAGAAATTTATAATGCAAAGAAGAATCATTCTACTCCTTTTCCAGCGATCATCCCCATAACTGACCTGAAGAAGTACGCCTCCTTACGAGACACCAAGGGAAATGGCTACTACATTCCAGAAGAAAGCGCCGAAAATCTAAGAGTTCACGTGCTTGATCAGGTTTCCAGAACAGAAGACGGGCAGAAGGCATCAATGGATCGTTATGGTACAGCATGGTTCGAACACACTGCTTTAATGAGTTCTCCATCCGGATACGAATATGCTGTTGTCATACCAACCCCGTCGTACGCTTTAACACTAGATTCTCTTATTACGGCTCAAGAAAACGTTGGTAGTGAGGCCTACAAAGTTCTGCAGAAGGATTACTCCGCACACGTCGTCCAGTTCCTGAGGTCACCGACTACTTTGGAAGCAGAAATCGAATCGAGGACGACAGGCTACGTTATTTTCGATGCCCAGTACCTTCTTCCTCCTGAAGGCCCCCTAAAAGCAGTTAACAGACCGTGCCTTATAATGGTAGAAGAAAGCCGTGAATTTCTTCATCTAAGCATTAGTTACCCTGATCTCGATTTCCCGGTCAGGCCAGGTCTACAGCCTCTTTCCCACTCAAAGAAAGTTGACCAAGAAATGCTATTCCACGTGTCCAGCAAAGGGAACAAAGTCCAAGTGACTCTGAAGTACCAAGTTGACAAGAGTATTGCAGGGATAAAAGTCCATGGAGAGCCAAGCCACTATACGCCTGAAGTAACAGTGATTTCCAGTTCGTCGAATTCCACGCGCACAGGAGATACAATTGTATTTTGGAACCTTCGAAATGGCTTCAGTGTTGAAGTTAGTTTAATAAGAGGAGAGATGAACATGCAGGAGAAATGGGCGGAAGCGTTATAGCCAGGAGCCGGAAATTGGATGGAAGTAAGGACAACAGGGAAACGCCGAACAGAAAAGGAACAAGGGTATCGGCTGAAATAAAAGTGAAAAGACTTAAAAAAAATATGGTAGTGGTTGAGTTGTGGTTGAGTTAACATTGAAATAGTGAAGGGAGAAAATCATTTCAATCTGTTTATGTCAATTAATTATTTATTTTTTAAATATTTCCATCTTCTGCGGCGTTAAAGCTCGACACAAACTAGGCATCACTCCTCGGTAATTGGCCATAACTTTGCGCATGTGCACAGAATTCGAAGCGTGACAAATTACTTTGAGAAGGAAAAGTAATTAATGTTCCAGTTTAACTCTGTGACATAACGACATAACTCAGGAAGTAGGTGGCAAAGAGTGGCTGCGACATGAGACCAATGCCGAGATCAGTGATTGCTAGGCATCCAAACAGCCGTTTTGAAGGTGGATGAAGAGAAGACATTTTGCGAAGAGCAATTATAAGGATCAGAGCATTTCCCAGTGCTGCGGTGAATGAAAGAAAATATTTAAAGCGAACAAAAATACGCCTATGCCTGCTGGTAAAATGATCCTTTGACTGGCGTGCTGGTGGCAATTCCAACTTCGGTCAAGTTCGCCATTTTTGTGTTGCGTGTTGTAGATACTAGAGTCTGACTTCTCTATACGAACGGGTTGATAGCATGACAATTAGCAAAGCTTTCCTTTATAACTACTGACAATGAGGGGCTTTCCTCCGAGTTGGTTTCACATAACAACCCAAGTTTTTCTCAAGTATGTAATTTTTTTTAATAATTTACTTCAGCAATTACAAGCTCTTACATTTACATTTGTATAGAAAAATGAAACAAGTTAACATGATAACAGACAAAAGCAACTTCTTATTACCGTGTCAATATATTTAGCTCATAGAGCTAATTGGGGGCACCTACAAATACAAATACAATTACAATTACAATTTTATCTGCTATCTGTCTTAAAAGCACCTAAAAGAAGAATGTTCCAGAATAGATAGTAAGAATAGAATAGATAGCCTGTGATGTGCTTACAAGATAAGGTAAATATTACGGATCGTGGCGCTGCTGGGGGTCCGTGACGTCGTCCAAAATGGCCGCCAAGATGGCCGTCACTTTGGATTTTACAAAAAAATTCAAATTGAGAACATGTGCATCATGCCAAAATCCGCTTTCGAGTATATAAGCATGTTTCGTGATTCGCATTAGCATAGTGAAAAACGGACACAAAATAAATTATGTTTTCCTCACTCCTTATGACAACTAAGTGACCTGATATCGATACATCGCTATTTACCCGGCATAGTATGTAAATCGAACATTCGGAAATCGAACTCTATCCGTGGATTGAGTTCGATTGAGTTCGGCAATCGAACGAAATCGAACACCGGACTTTCAGTGAGTTCGATTTCCGAACAAATCGAATTCAATCGAACAAATCGAACTCAATCGAACTCGATCCATCTGAGTTCGACTGAGTTCGGAAAACCGAACTCAATTAAATGGATTGGGTTACTTTTATGCAAAAATACAATGACGTCAAAGCGGCATTCCTGGTAGCCTTTTACTACGCATTTGAAGCTTACAATCCACAGCGCATCTGAAGCCATTTCTGCGGAATTTACTCGTTTACGAAAAACACGTGCGCTACACTCCGGGCTGAAGTAACTCGAGCTTTCAAGATCTGGTTATGGATTTTCAACGCCTGTTTTACACAAATCACGACTTCGAAAATTGAACGTTCGATTGGGTTCGATTGATATTTTTTCTTTTCGGTGAGTTCGATTTCGTTCGATTGCCGAACTCAATCGAACTCAATCCATGAATTGAGTTCGATTGAGTTCGATTGAAATTTAGTTCGATTTCGTTCGATTTACTATGCCGGGCTATTTAAAAAAGCTTTTTCATGGAGATTCGTCTGACCTGAAAGCTGCATTATCGATTATTATCATGATCAATGCCATTTGATATGTTTTGTCTTTGCATTCTTTTTGTAAATAGTGTCCTAAATTAGCAGCAACCATAGACAGAGCTGACGCTTAGGGTGTCTCACTTTTGTCTTGTAGCGTGCCTCGTTTCTAGTATCGAATTCAGCTGGCAAATAGGAGAGAAAATTATTCCTCGCCTAGATGTCTACAGTTTGAAATAACAATCACGGACAAGCAAGAGGCGTCACTGATTCAGGTTTCTTTCAGGGACCATTTGTTCGAAAGCCGAGAAACGTTGTAAATCCGGAAAGATAACTGCGGCCTTTTTTTTATTTTATTTCATTTATAAAGTTGAAGTTTAGACTTGAGTATTGTTTCATCTAATCAGATTGGCCTATTCAGCTCCTAGGCTGGTATTGACCCCGTTTTCATGTCTTTCTTGGCAACGTGTTGGCCGCAAAATTAAAGTTTGCTATACATCAATGATGCCTAAATAAAAAAAAATCAAATCACTAATCCTTTTTTTTCTTTTTGGCATTAAAAAGGGATTGTAAATCAACTGTGTGGCTACATATAAATGTCAAACGTCTAGTGACGTTTATTATGAAATGGTAAAATGAAATGAAGCGAGCCCCCGCACCTTTTTGTCACTTGTCTATCGATTGCTTAGTCTACAGTGCAGGCGTTTTGTAGTGGGCGAGTGCTGAATTTAGTGTTTGTTCGTCATTTTGGTTTTGCAAAACGTCGGGGGCTGAGAGGAGTGAAGGCGATGGGCGGGGGCAGTGAAGAGAAAGAAGAAACGCCTACACGTAAGCTCTTTGATATTCGCAAACATCCCCTCTTGTTCATGTGATCACATACCGCGCTTAATCCCCTTTATCGGCTGCATTTGATTTCTGAACTTTTTAGTTTCAAGCTTTCTATTTCATTGCCGCCGTCTTCATGGAGTTATACAATCACCAAGACATTATTTGAATTACTTCTGTTGTCAAAGCAGAAAATTGTGGTTTGCCATGACATTTTAGTAATTTGTAGTCCATTGCAATTTAATCAACCTATTTGCGCAATTGCATCGGAAGCCAGACAAACATCTGCCAGCAGAGTAGACTATTCCTAGCCTACGCGTATCCGATTTCCTTGCTCCCCGCGGGGAGCAAGGAAATCGGATGCGTCTGATGCGCAGAACATCCTCAGCAGGAGTAGACTATTCCTAGCCTGCGCGTATCCGATTTCCTTGCTTTCCGCGGGGAGCAAGGAAATCGGATACGTTTGTGCGCAGGATTAGAGGCAGAGAATAAAATTTATAAAATTGTATTACAAAAGCGCTTGTCAATAGATTATCGGAGTTTTCGCCCCGGTTTTCGTACAGTCGTAACTGTGAAGGTTAAGTTCAAAAGATCTAAAATACCAAGATATCAATTGAAACATTATCAGCGAAGGAGAATCATGATGCTAAGTACTGTGGTGTCTTCTTGGGCGCCGACCAAAAGCAGCCCAATATCGATCATTTTATATTGAAACCCTTATCACAACGTTAAAAAATGTGCTAAAACCGATTTTTGTGTAAAGCTTTGTTTGGGCGTCGTCCGACCTCGATAAATCAAGCTTGCTGCAAAGTAAAATAACGAGGAAAGATAGCCTGTGATACAAATACAAAGATCAAGCTGGCAGTTGTAGCGGTATGGTGACAGTCTTCAGATATATTTAGTAGCCACATTTATTTGCGGTCTGTCCCCTTTGAATTGAGAATACGCCAATTCACATCCTCTTTTTTTCGCGACAAATGCTTTTTATGACTAATTTCCTTCTTCGGATACCTGGAACCAGGGCATCCTCGAATTTGCATGGAGGAAAAACATGCCATAGACTGACAGGTATCAATCAATATGTAACCTACCGCTCCAATCAGAAACTCCGTTCGTCCACGAACGGAGTTTCGTAAACGAACAGTGAGTGCGGGCCCTCCTTCGCCTTCCCTGACTCCCACCCCCTGGTCGCGTCTTTTGACTCGCCCCAGTCCGCGGATTTTAAAACGCAGCGCTAGTTCCACCAATTATCGATAACTGTTTAACGAGTAGCGCATAATGTATTTCATTATTATTTAACTTATACTCATTTATTCTAAATAACCAGCTGTTTTAATAACTTCCTTTTCAGCTGCTAAGCGGTTGACAAAAGCTGTAAGCTGCTGGATAAAAAAATAGAATTTGAGGTTCAATAGGCCTTTATCACGCCCAGCCATTTTGTATAAAAACAAAAGAATTACGCCGGCTAGCCTTGCAGTGAAAAAATTGAAAATGAGCTTGGGCGGGCAAAAACAAGGCATTTTATTCTCCGGGGAGTCAATTTATCAATGACGTGTGAAATTTGTCAAATAAATTGTAGATTATTTCACCACGTGGTTATAAACATGACAAAACATACAATATTAATAGTATATATAATTATGAAAGCGCCTCCTTGCCAGCATTCTCGCAAGGACAGTTATAAAGAACACCTTGCGTGCTATCGACCCATTCGAAGAGAAGTCGGTCGACTCTGGAATATCCCCACAACAGAACGTCGTAACACAAAAATGGCGGACTTTACAGAAGATGGAAATGCCACCAGCCCGCTAAACCAAACCGTTGGCTTTGCAAGTATCTTACCAGCAGGCATAACCGTATTTTTGTTCGCTATAAATATTTTTCTATCATTAACCGCATTTCTGGGCAATGTTCTGATCCTGATGGCTCTTCGTAAAGTGTCTTCGCTTCATCCACATTCAAAACTGCTGTTTCGATGCCTGGCAGTCACTGATCTTGGTGTTGGTCTAATTTCACAGCCACTTTATGCCATCTACATCCTGGGTTATGTTACAGAGATGAACTGGAATATTCACCTTTTCGTTTTCAGAGTATATCAAGCTTCATCTGTTATTTTTTGTGAAGTATCCATCTTCACATCGGCCACCATAAGTGTGGACAGACTGCTCGCTCTGTTGTTGGAAGTAAGATACAGACACTTCGTAACATTAAGGCGAGTTCGTGCAGTTATATCTTGCTCTTGGTTAATTGCTGTTTCAGTTGTACTTATAAAATTGCTTTTGAGCTTTTTGATCGGCTTAACTGCAGCAGTAAGTTTAATGGTACTTTCCCTAGTAATCTCAGTCTTTTCTTACACGAAGATCTTCCTCACACTTCGACAAAAGCAAACTCGCGTTCAAGGACAACCAAACGGAGGAGAAATGCCATTGAACGTAGCAAGATACAAAAAGACGGTGTCCAGCATAGCTAGGGTGCAGTTGGCTTTAGTTACATGCTATGTTCCGTTTGCTATTTCTGCTGTTATGGTAAATCTAATTGGTTATAGCGATATTACTGCCGCTACCGCCTTGAATTTTACAGCAACTCTGCTTTTATTTAACTCTTCCCTAAACCTGTTGTTGTACTGCTGGAAGCTTGGAGAAGTGAGACAAGCAGTAAAGGCCACAATAAGACAGTTTTGTTATAGTTGTTTAAGTTAAGTCATTAGTGGATGGATTTGCGATTTCGAAAAAGCGCTATCAAGTTAATTGAAACCTTAATAGACGTTGTTAAAAGCCGTCATTCCTTTTATGTTCAGGAAATAAGTTATACCGAGTATTTTTTCATTACTTCATATTAACGTTCGCTAATTGTTTGAAATTTTAACACAAACGCAATGTATGGAACTACTTTCAGACAAACTTAGTGTATGAGATATTATAAAGAGGATATAGTAGGTGATAGTAGTTTAAACAAGGGCATATAAATTTTAATTATTTCAGTTGTTGATATTCACTTAAGTTAAGCTGCCATGCCAGCATCACATAATATTGCAGGAAGTAGTGGTAAGGAATAGAAAGATGGCGTCTCTTCTGAAATGCAATAAAAGCGAAAAACCTTTTAGGTAGTAACAGAAAATTAAACTTGTTTTATGTAGTAAAAATAAAAGTGCCTAATAGGGTGAAAGGTGCAAGTGTTTAATTGTGTTTTTATTTCATGATTCACACATTTTCTTTTGTTATTCAAGAATCTTTATTTAACTTACAACCCAGGTAATTAGTAAACTAATTGAAAGTCCGGGGAGGGCTTGATAAAGTAGCAGGGAAGAGCGGGGCTAATGAATTGAAATTATGAATATAATGAGGGATTTATACAGATAAATCCCTCGTTGCAGGGATTTATACAGATAAATCCCTGAAACCAGGGATTTATCTGTATAAATCCCTCATTAATAGTCATAATTTCAATTTATCGGTCCCGCTCTTATCTGCTACTTCATCATTGCCCTCCACCAACTTTCAATTTTAAATCCGCTTCATACACTATTAAGTTAGCCTACTTCACAGAATCAAATCGTTCCTCTGGATGAACTTAATATCTTAATTTTATACAATATAATAAATCAACTATTTCACTTTATTTCAGGAGAGACTTTGCGATATCTAGCTCCGCTTTCGCCTTTGCTTGAGATAATTTCTTTCCGTTCCTCTGCCCATTCAGACCAAGCGCGGACTGCCCACGATGTGTTTATTCTTGTATTTGGCGGTATTCGAGATTCCTTCCTCTTTTCAAGTTCGCCATCGTCTACGATAGAAATCTGCCTGTGTATCTTTGTGCCTTTCGATTGCTCGGACGGTCCCACGTTGATGTTCTGCTCAGTTCCTATTTCATCTATGTCTAGTATCCCGTCTAAAACTGAACCGATACTAAATTTTGGGAGTAAACTATCTTGCGAAAAGCTATTTTGCGTCAAAAAAAAAATGTCCTCATCGCTTTCCGTACAGTCTTCCATCATTGCAACCAATACGTGCAAATGAATATTTTAAACAGAGTGAACTGTTATTCAAATCCGTTGGGTAAAGCATTATTACGAATGTGGCATTGTTTTTAGACGGCTAGTCCCAAGGTATCACGTAACGGCAGTTTCTCATGGTCTTGTGAAATTTCGCACATCAAATCTCTTTCATTGTTGACGGTTCGATCTGACGCAGATGTGGATTGACTAATTGGCCAGCTTTTGTTCTCTTGGAGGAGGGATTTATATGAAAGATACCTCATGAATAATATCATGAAATAAGTCAGATAAACACCTCGAACGTCGTTCATGATCAACCCGTGAGGTATGTTTGAGTCTTTGACGTCACTTTCTCCCATTCGCAACCAAGCCTTGGAACAAGGTTGATTAATGGCTGTCGTGAATTCTCGGAAATAAATGTTAAAATAAAATGACTTCTGATGTTCGTAATGAATTAAAATTTGGCAAGATGAGCAAGTAAGTCTAATTGTACGCGAAAATGTAAAAAAAAATGAAAATCAAACATTTGATCACAGGGGCACTTTAAAGGGCTTCTTAATTGTAAATTTTATACCATTTGTTGAAGATCGAGGATAATAAATTATACGAGGGAGACGGGCAACAGTTTTTTTATTATTCCAGTTGCCAGAATCACTTGTTGATTTTAGCTGTCTGGATTCTAGCTGTCTTGACCGTGTTGAACATTTAATCAATTGAAAATAAAGCACCCTTTGAAGGAAACCAAACTATGATAAAATGATAAATGATATGATAAAATAACAAACAAAATGAAATAACAAATTTATCTTTTTGATAAGAAAAATATTTTTTTAACTTCAATTGATATACGCCTTTTTGAGCGCAAAAGTTGTAAGCGTTATTTTTATCTTTTCTCGAGATTATCGGTTTGTGCAGGATCCTATTTCCATAAGGCTTCTTAAATCAGCGGATAACACAAATGATTTTGTTTAATATGCTAATCCACTGGATAGTGATTGATCCCGGTATCCGCCTTTTGAATAACCGTGGCCTGTACTTTAATCGTGTACCATAACCCCGTATCTGATGACTCACCAACATATGGCACAACGTTTTGAGCTGAAAGTTGGTGTTACCAGCCTACTCTGTCGTTCCTCGTTTCTAGGTGTCCTTGTCTGCGTGACTTAAGCTTACCTAACTCCTTTCACTCCCAGAGTCAATTATGGAGACATGTAGTGTGGTTTATTTATTTATTTATTTATTTATTTTGCCACACACAATGAATTACAAGGAGAAAAATAAAAGTTAATAAATAGGTTAATTTACATTAAATTTAAAATTTATACATAACTTGGGAGGAGTGACTGTGGCGGGGAAATCTCCAAGAAGCCGAGATTATGAGGTCTAACTTATGAGTCTGTTGATGAAATCCTATGGTGTGGCCATTCAACTGAAATCTCTTTAGCAGTACTTTTGCATGGTACCATTCGTTCTAACTTATGAGTCTGTTAATGAAATCCTATGGTGTGGCCATTCAACTGAAACCTCTTCAGCAGTACTTTTGCATGGTACCATTCGTTATAACTTTTCAGTCTGTCGACGAAACCCCGCGGTGTGGCCATTCAAATGAAACCTTTTCAGCAGTAATTTTGCATGGTACCATTTGTCTTTCAATATTTTACAAAATGAAATTTCAGATATTTCTTGAATTTTGATCTTTGGCTCTCTTGGGAGTTAAAGGGTTAAAGGGACAGGGACACACCCTGGATCCAGAGGTCCGTTCTCTGAATATCATGAGTGAAATTAACCGCATAAACGATTAGAAGATGCTCGCGAGACAGACCTCTGGTCACTTGAATATACAACCTCATTTCCATGCGAGAATCCAATACAGAATCTGAATTAGCTCGCTGATTGTTTACTCCTACTCGTTTCCAGTCTCTGCCGGGAGTTAATGATGTAACAGCAACTTTGATCGGCTAGACAAAAACATTTCGCCACGGGCGCGTGAAAAACCGGTTTCCCAAAGTGTAGCCACGCAAACAACAATGGCAGACGTAGACAGAGATTGCGACTTTTTGCGATCTTTTAGGTTGTTATAAAAGGTGACAGGCTTAGCACAAATCCTGCTCGTCACTAAAAGCATTTTAGCCCAGCTTTAGAACAGGTCTACCCCAAGTACGTGCCTGAGAGATTTTGCTTTTGGATCAAAATAAAGATATAACAGTGTGCAAGATCAGTAGTAGCCGTTTAAATTAGTCGCTGCTTTGGATCAGTTAATTTACAGTTAATGATCTGTGAGCGCAAGTTTGCGGTTAGCATAACTTGCGAGATTTTGTTCTTCATGCATCACGACTAAACGAGTCTATAAAGATCCAAGTCTTATGCGATAGTCATGGTCTATATTGGAATAGTGGCATCTTGCAATTGTTGTTAGCTCCTCAGAGTTTATTCTGAAATTAATTAAGTTGACGTGTTTCCGAAACAACCTTTACCTCCATAGTCAGACCTAAGGCGTTATTGCATCCGGTTTGAAGTATTTCAATCTCCAGCATGATAGCTGTTTTGTAATTCTCACGGATGCAAGTGGTTCTATCGTATACTCTTTAAGCGAGACTCAAGACGTTGCAAACGCGACAAAATCGTCTACCGATGTACGCAAATTTTTCACCGGAGTTTGAATGAACTAGCCTTTTCGTTCACAGTCGAAGACAAACAGTCGAAAGCCGCTAAGCCACTTGCGTTTTTAAAAACATGTCAGCTGTTATATTAATGGTTAAAACTGGTTTAGTGAGATATCCGATCCACAAGTTGCATGGAAATGAGGTTGTGTACTCAAGTGCCCAGAGGTTTTTATTTTTTTTCTCGGCGCGTTGAGTCTCGTTGTCGCGGCTTCGCCGCTCAAATTCGCCATTTTCACTAAAAAATAAAAACCTCTGGCACCCAGGGTAACAAGGACACTGTTCCGCCGAAACAACGAAATTGTGTTTATTTAATTCCATGTTATATCACCAAATGCCACCTAATGTCTCTTGGGAAGATCACGTCAAAAACGTCGACCTCTATGACACGCTTCTCCGGGTTACCGACAAAATCAGAGCCAGAAGAATGGGCCTCGCTGGTCACTGTGTCCGTCACCCTGAGCTGGTTGCATCAGATCTCATCCTTTGGGAACCAAAACACGGTACTCGCAGTAAGGGAAGACCAGCAACCACTTACATAGACACCCTTAGAAGAGATATTGGACTCAGTAACACTGGCGAGATTCGCGCCCTTATGAACAACAGTGACCTGTGGAGAGCAGCCATCCGTGATTCCCGAGTTGGTGTTGGCTAATACCCTCGTCTTTAGTAGTAGTAGTTAGTAGTAGTAGCCACCTAAATAGAACAAAAAAGATCTTATAGAGCAAAACAGAAGCAGTAGTTTGGTGGAAAAGTGAAGGATTACTAGGACTGAAAGTGGATTACAGTTCATCAATTTTGATTTCATGAGAGTCGGTCAAGAAATCAATTAAGTTTTTCATCTGGTGGAATTTTGAATTTATTTAGTCGTTATTTTGTCTTTTTAGTTCTTATTGCTTTGTGTTCATCACTTTTTGCGATTTGTTCTTCCTTTTGTAAGATAATAAAGCAAGCTCGTGCTCGTCCCCAGGGTATCTCTTCTTCCTCGGGAAGAGGACAGCCCTGGAAACGAGGTTGATAGCACGATATTGTTTCGTTATGACACGAAATTCATGCGTGACTTAATTATATGAAACGATCGAGTAATATAACTGTGACGTAACAATGATTAATTAGTAAGATCTGTATCAACGCAACTACTAGTCGCAGACCTTGAGAGACACCAACCGGTAAATATTCTTATTCTCTGACAATCTTAACGTCGTTACTTGACTAATTGTACTATTCCTGTTATAATATCTGTTTGTAGATTTCGAACATGTCTTATCTGTACATCAACCGATTTAATGACTGAATAAACTGCGTACAGTGTTTGAAACCTTGGTAACGTGCGGCTAGCAGTACAGATATTTCAGTGCCCCTTTAAGGTGGTTCGATACAGTTTTCTGGAGACCATACCAACATTTTTCAATCGGCTTTTAAGCGATCTTCTCCAAGTCAGATCAACGTGAAATTTTCACCACTAACTTGTTTTGAATTGAAGTTTGGCAAAATGTATTTTCTGGTAAAATCGATATTACCATGACAACGATAAACAAGAAACTTAGAAATCAGTCAAAGTGAAATTTAGCGCGTTTAAGATCTCGCATTGAAAATCTCACATAGACATCTTAAAATATGGTATATGGCATATATATTTTGAAAGAATAAAAAAATTCTGTATGTTTGAATTAAAATAAATCGCAAGAACATTTTAAACCGTACTTTTTGTATAGAAGTAATATATGAACCATTAGATTAACACTGGTTTCGTGAAATTACTTCCAAATAGTGTCATAATGTAGCTTCATGTTATGTTTGAACGCCAGGAAAGTTTTGTGTACTTTCTCCTTTGCGATCTTGAGAACTATCATTTTTCCTAACATCGCTCCGTGTGTAATTTTTGGGCAGTTTTCGATTTCGATCGATTTTGCGAAAATCTCAGAAACGGCTCGATGGATTGTTTTAAAAAAATGACCACGTATGATTGGTGATGTGAAAAATATTATCTCAAAGTTTCATTGGCATTGATTTATTAGAACACCTTGAAATTTAAAGATGAAGACGACGTTCAAAGTGGCCGATAGTTGGCGTTACAAATTCGGCATAGTTGTTAACTTATGCTAATGATTTCAAATCAATGCGCACCACATTCCTCCATGATTAATACATTTCATTGTAACCTGCTTTGCATCTATTACACGCAAATCGTGCCTCGCGCGTGTTTGTTAACGTTAGGATCATGTGCACTATATTAAGCCTATCATTACATAACTATTATTATTTAACGTTCCTGAGTACATGTAAAAACCTAGAATTATTGCATTTGTGACTGATAGAAACTTTTAACAACATAGCCCGGTGCAACATTTAGTGTTGTCTTCCTTCAAAAAAATTGATTATTTTACAAAGGATTTTTTTGTCCTTTGTCACTCGTGGTGGTGCTTTTTCTGCTGTTAGTCCTGATTTCTTTCCCGACTCCCATCCTGAGGTCTCTTTTTATGATTATTTTGCGCAATTAATGCCCTTTTGCGTTTCAAAGACGTTTTCACAGCAGGCATTTTGAACGTAAAAGAAAACAGTTGCAAAAAAATTTGTATTATAGAGCGTACAATGGATGTATTAATCACTGAGGAATGTAGCGCGCATTTTTTTAATAAGCACGCGCGAGGCACGATTTGCGTGTGATAGATGCAAAGCAGATTACAATGAAATGTATTAATCATGGAGGAATGTGGTGCGCATTGATTTGAAATCATTAGCATAAGTTAACAACTATGCCGAATTTGTAACGCCAACTATCGGCCACTTTGAACGTCGTCTTCATCTTTAAATTTCAAGGTGTTCTAATAAATCAATGCCAATGAAACTTTGAGATAATATTTTTCACATACGTGGTCATTTTTTTAAAACAATCCATCGAGCCGTTTCTGAGATTTTCGCAAAATCGATCGAAATCGAAAACTACCCAAAAATTACACACGGAGCGATGTTAGGAAAAATGATAGTTCTCAAGATCGCAAAGGAGAAAGTACACAAAACTTTCCTAGCGTGCAAACATAACATGAAGCTACATTATGACACTATTTGGAAGTAATTTTACGAAACCAGTGTTGATCCCATGGTTCATATATTACTTCTATACAAAAAGTACGGTTTAAAATGTTCTTGCGATTTATTTTAATTCAAACATACAGAATTTTTTTATTCTTTCAAAATATATATGCCATATACCATATTTTAAGATGTCTATGTGGGATTTTCAATGCGAGATCTTAAACGCGCTAAATTTCACTTTGACTGATTTCTAAGTTTCTTGTTTATCGTTGTCATGGTAATATCGATTTTACCAGAAAATACATTTTGCCAAACTTCAATTCAAAACAAGTTAGTGGTGAAAATTTCACGTTGATCTGACTTGGAGAAGATCGCTTAAAAGCCGATTGAAAAATGTTGGTATGGTCTCCAGAAAACTGTATCGAACCACCTTAAGTCCCTAACTTAAAGGGGCTTAAAGATATATCTAAATCGACCTTGTAAAAAAGAAACATATTCTCACCGGGGATTCCGGCAAACAATGGTGGAATTCAACATATTACGTATTTTGAACCCCAAGAATAGTAGCGTGGGAATGGGTTACGCAACCTCGGGCACGTTGTTGGCTATATAATCTTATTCTGGTGCGATCAGTCCGGATCCTTCATAACCTCAAAAGCGCTTGGGGAGGATTAGCCAAGTACGTACAAGCCCTCAGTCCCGTATCATCGCTGCGCCGCGGTTCTTTTTTGTTTTATTTTTCACCTTGGTACACGTCCTAGTCATCCTCGGTAAGTGTGCCATTCGCTTCTCTCTATGTATTATGTCATGGATAGTACTTTCCCTTGTTGTCCGTAAGCCTTTAAGTTCGTTACTAGCTAGGAGTTTTCGCTCGCATTTATTGTAGCTTATTACTTTTGGCCTTGTTTCATGCACTTTTTTGCATTAGCTCGTATGTTTTCGTTGTGTAATGGAATTTTTTCACCAGCTAATATGTTTGCGCTGTTAGATGGAATTTCTCTCGAGCGAATGTGTTTGCGCTGTTTATGAAATTTTCACTAGCGAATATGTTTGCGCTGTGAGATGGAATTTCTCTCGAGCGAATGTGTTTACGCTGTTTATGGAATTTTTCACTAGCGAATATGTTTGCGCTGTTGTATGGAATTTTCTCACGAGCGAATGTGTTTACGCTGTTTATGGAATTTTTCTAGCGAATATGTTTGCGCTGTTGTATGAAATTTCTCTCGAGCGAATGTGTTTACGCTGTTTATGGAATTTTCACTAGTGAATATGTTTGCGCTGTTGTATGGAATTTCTCACGAGCGAATGTGTTTGCGCTGTTTACGAAATTTTTCACTTGCGAATATGTTTGCGCTGTGAGATGGAATTTCTCTCGAGCGAATGTGTTTTCGTTGTTCATGGAATTTTCACTAGCGAATATGTTTGCGCTGTTGGATGGAATTTTCTCACGAGCGAATGTGTTTACGCTGTTTGTGGAATTTTCACTAGCGAATATGTTTGCGCTGTTGGATGGAATTTTCTCACGAGCGAATAGGGTTTTCCCATTTAGCGGAAATAACGCGGAAACGGAAGACATTTTTCCGCTCATTGAAAATGCAATTGAACCCACTTAATATGTCCATTAAATTTTAGGGAATAACTAGGAATACGCGAAATGTTGGTATTACATCGAAGGAATGCAAAATTTAAGTCCAAAACGTTATCATTGTCGGTGTTGTTTTGCTGCTTTTGATGCTTGAAACGGCGAATTTTGAACAATTGTTCGTTTCAAGTGTCTAGAGTTGAAGTGCATATGAAGTAATTTTTTTGTTTTGTCTTTTTTTTTTGGGAGGCTATTATATCTTTATTTCGAAGTGATAAAAGAAATTTGTCAGAAAAAGATCTATTAAAAGGCCTCTTTTTTGCCGTCCAAAGAAGCACAATTTGCCGAAATAATGGCAGGCAAGCAAAATAATGATTCACAAATTATCTGCGGATCATGATTTCTGAAAATTATAAAATTATACCAGATCATTGCTTTTTCCTCGTGCTTGTGTTATGTTCAATTTTCACGTGCGACGCAAGCATTAATGCAAGCACAAGGATCAAAATATTTTGACCGTTGTTTTTGTACTTGCGCTTATTAAATTCAAGACCGTCTTCACGGCGATTGTGCATGCGCCTTTTGGCTTGCGTTTGTGCTTGCATCGCCAGAAAAAACTAGGACTAACCAGCGCTTAACACTTTTAATTTCTTTACACAATTAAAGGCGCCTGTGAGCCAACTCGTGTATATGAAATGCTAACGGTTACGCAATATTGCGTTTTTTTTGGAAATTAAATGAAACGGCTTTTGACGAACACAAAAAAAGAACCAGTTATTTTAAATTTTTCCCGCATATCTACGTTGAAATAATTCGCTTTGCTAATTAGCCCAATCTTAGGTGATGTAGTGGGTAAATGAGGGTCAATAGAATAAAGTGAAGCTTATGGAAATGTAATCTATTAAATACGGACGTAGTATCTCTCGTGAAATTGTAACAATACATTCTGTTTATGTTCAATTAACGACGCGGAAAAAGTTGCTTCGTTTCCGCTAAATCGGAAAACCCCAATAGATGTTGATCTTTTGTTCGAGCAACTGACTAGTAGAAATGATGCTATTAAGTTATTCAGTCATAGGCTGTGATCAAAAAACAAAAGATGTGCACGGTCACGGTCGGTTCAACATAAATTGTAGCTCCTTTGTTATCACCATTGAAGTCTGCAAGGTTTCATAACCAGTCTTTCGATTAACTATGATGCCGTGAACTACTCGCAGACAAACCGGCTAAGCACGTGAGATATTGCATAGAGGATAGTGAGACCTATCATTGTTAATAGCAGTTTGTCATTCGATTTCTACGTTCGGTTGCTTAAAACACTCACACTTAAAAATACCAAACAAATGCACTGTTCTTCTCGCAGACGGAGAGGAGAGAGGTTAGAGACGCTGGTAGTACATTAAGGTGACTCCAAGTAGTTTTTTTTTTTCTGCGTCACACTTCCCTTTTTGAGTGCGCTTATACCTAATCTTACTTTAGCTCAATGAATCAGCATTTGATATCAGATGTCAGGTTTGGATGAATGTTTTTTCCATAGTAACGGTAAACAAACATGGCGAAAAACGATTTTTCCAAAATATCTTTCGATTTTGGGGATACCGAATAAATGTAAGCGAATAAATGCGCAATGGGCTACACAGTGTAGCACACTAAATGCCGAAATTTCAAACAAATTAAACTTCATGTTCGATTTTGAATAAATCGCTGAAACATTTTTAACATGTGTTTTTTCATGTTTGAAATATAAGTGGTCAAAACATTCCATATCTCTCTCAAATTATCATTAAAATACCACAGAACTTTTCCTCAGACTTCAATTATTACTCCCTGCAAATAGCTTTGACTAACTCCTCGGCAATAAAGAGATTAGTGTAGTTTTAAAAGAGTGAAAACGTCAAGCAAAACATTACTGCATTTAAATAAGAAGCTCGATCTCTTTATTGCCGAGGAGTTTTTTCAAAGGTATTTGCAAGGACGTTTGTTCGAGAAACGTAAAAAAACTGAGAACGACAAAGGAGAACCGCGTCCTAATTTTGTCGTTCTCAATTTGTACACTCTTAGGGCTACACGCTGATAACACGCTGGCACTTAATTAAACAACACGGACTTCTACAATTTTTGATGTCACGTTCGTGACATCAAATAATGATTCCAAAAATTGTCAGCAGCTGCTAGTATAGTTTACTTATTGTTTCGTTAGAGGCCTGAGACATTCTGGTCTAATCAGGCTTCTATTAACCCCGTTTTAATTTCTTTCTTGAAGCTTGTTAGCCGCAAAATTAAAGGATATTATACATCAATGATGCTTGATCTATTTTTCACTAAAGAGGGTTTGTAACTTAACTGTGTGGCTACATAAATGTCAAACATTGAGCAATGTTTATCAGCAAAATGACGCCAGCCCCCAAACCTTGTTATAACTGCAGTTGTGTTTACTCATTTATCCTAAATTACCTAGTGTGACGTAAATAAATGACGTTCGTTGTCCAATAACGTTCCCCGACGTGATAAAATGTGGCCAAAAACAAATTTAAATATGTTGGGGTATGACATACAAATGATCACTTTCATTTAAAAAATAGCGCTAGTTTCGACGTTCCGATGGAAATTCCTCTTAATTTATTAAAGACGTCCGAAACTTGTCGATTAAATTGTAGATTATTTTACTACATGGTTATAAACATGTCAAAACATACGATACTTAATAAAAGAGAAGAGAAGAGAAGTCAGACTCTAGAATCTCCACAAAGGAAAGTCGCAACACAAAAATGGAGAACTTTACCGAAGAAGGAAACGCCAGCAGCACGCTAAACAGAACAAGCACGTTACCAGCAGGCAAAGGAGTATTTTGGGTGCTTTTGTGCACTATAAATATTTTTCTCTCATTCACCGCATTTCTAGGCAATACTCTGGTCCTGATTGCCCTCCGTAAAGTGTCTTCTCTTCATCCACCTTCTAAACTGCTATTTGGATGCCTGTCAGTCACTGATCTTGGCGTTGGTCTTATTTCGCAACCACTTTATATCATTATCATCCTGGGTTTTGTTACAGAGATGAACTGGAATATGCTTTTCTACGTTCAAAAAGTAAGCGAAGGCTCGAATTTTATTTTGTGTAGTGTATCCATCTACACATCGACCGCCATAAGTGTGGACAGACTTCTCGCTCTGTTGCTGGGACTAAGATACAGACACTTGGTAACATTAAGGCGAGTTAGTGTAGTTATATCCTGCTGTTGGTTAATTTCTGTTTCGCTTATACTCATGAACTTGTTTCTGAACATATTATTCGCTTTAACTGCCGCTGTAATTTTGATAGTGCTATCTGTAGTCATCTCAGTCTTTTCTTATACGAAGATCTTCCTTACACTTCGACAACAGCAAGCTCAAGTACAAGCTCATGTTCAAGGACAACCGAACGGAGGAGGTACGCTGTTAAACGTAGCAAGATATAAGAAGACTGTGTCCAGCATAGCTTGGGTGCAGATGGCATTAGTTACATGCTATGTTCCGTTTATTATTTGTGTTATAGTCGCAATAATTAATGGTACGGTTACGGACATCTTTTGGTATACTACAACAACTCTCATTTACTTGAACTCTTCGTTAAATCCGTTACTATACTGCTGGAAAATCGAAGAAGTAAGACAAGCAGTGAAGGACACGATGAAAAAGTTTTGTTGTTGCTTGAGATGAGTTACAGAGGTCAATACGATGGACAACAAATAACAAATGTAGACGTTTAACTTCAGACATTTGATGTCTTTGGATGAAGCTTACGCAAATCGATTTCTGTACTAATGCATGATGTTGCAAACCATTCTGTTCCAACTAATATTTCTGACCTTGTTATTCGCTCAGACCAGATTCACACTCACGACACCAGATTCTCAGCCGCTGGCAACTTTTACGTCAAAAATTCTAGAATTAACCAACAATTACACTCCTTTTCTAGAACTGACACTAGAATTTAGAATAATATACCTATCAATTTACGTAACCAAAGCAAAACATGCTTTAAGTCCAAATTAAACAGATTACCAATGGAGGTTAATTATTCACAACGCTACGTAAATATTCAAATCTAAAGTTCCCTTTGTGTTTTTGCTTTAACGTGATATCTTTTATTGAAAATTCCCCTTTTTGACTCACATTTTGTTCGAATCGTTTTTTTTTTAAATAAAACTGGCCAAAACTGGTCTTAGCGTGGCAGGCAGAGTTATAAACTCAAAAAACAGCTATCGTATACCCGTTCTTTTGAGTTTGTTTCATTCATTCGATCACTGTGGGCCTTGCTGATTTACATTTTACTTCTTTAATGCGAATTTGTGTTCTTAAACCCAAAAACTTGGCTTTAAATGAAGCTACATGACACACAGAACGCCGTGAGTTGCCCCAGGTAGGCGAGCCAAAGTGTTTATATGAGAAGGGGTTACCCTACCTGCCGAGGCGAGACAACTTGCCCACCCGAGTTGTCTCGCCCCCCTGAGACGAGTTCGCGATTCTCATGTAACGGTTGGTTGAAAAACTTTTCAAAGAAATAAGTGAAAAGTTAGCTCGGCCAGGGTAATTCGGGAGGAGGGTTGTCTCTGGTAGGCGAGACCATATAAACAGGCCCTTAATGTACAGAACTACTCGCAGACAAACCGGATAAGTACGTAACGTATTACATAGAGGATAGAGTAGACGGTATAGTAGTTATAACGAGGCTGCATAATTTAGTGGTTTTGCTATAGGAAATGTAGACGTTTTAACTTCAGACATTTGATGTTTTTGGATCAAACTTACGCAAAGCTTCCAGTATTACAAAACATGACAGCAAGTAGTAGTAAGGAATAAGAATATGGCGTCTAAACGCGTTAAAAGTGTAATTGAAAAGTAGTTGCGATAAAAATAAAAATGCCTAATATTGTCAAATGCTGCGAGTGTTTTCGAGTGTTTTCATTGTGTTGCAAAATGGTCCTGTATAGATTCTTGTTTGAATTTAAAAAATGGCTCGCTGTCTTGACCGCGTCGAACGTTTGGACAAGACAATTGATGCTATAGCATCCGTTTTAGCTACCACTGTGCCACATTTTAGCAGGAGACCAAGACATTAAAATGCTTGAGTAACAGTTACGAAAAGGCTCAACAACGATAGCCATTGTCATAACTGAGTGGGACAATAACAATAAATTTAATTGTTGAAGATCAAGTAAAAATAAATTAAACGAGGGAGACGGGTAACAGTTTTTTGTTATTTCAGTTGCCAGAATCACTTATTCATAACCGCTTTTTGTTGATTCTAAAGCCGTAGCATCCTTTTTAGCAAGCGAGACCGAGACTTTGAGTACCGTTGGCAAAACAATATAATTAGGTTGGAGGTGAACTGAAAATGCCCACTTTCACAAGAAAATATCGCAATTTTGTGACTTTTGGCGAAAGTGCGTAGTAATTGTATTCATTATTGATGGCAGAGGGGGTATAACAAGCCTTGTGGCTATATATTTACAAGTCCCTTTTTGTTGGAAGTCTGAAGAAACAAATGAAAAACCTTTGTTAAGACTTTTGCTCAATTCGTAAAGCAGCCAGAGTTTCAAAAGCTATGAGTGTTTTCATTGTTTAATTCATTAAAAAGACATTAGTGCTGCACGAATTTTTGGTTGAATTGAAAAATTGGCTCGCTGTCTGTACCGTGTTGAACGTTTGAATAGTTAAAAATAAAGCGCCCTTTGAAGAAAACCAAACTGTGACAAAATAATAACAAATTTATCTTTTTGAAAAATAATCTATTTTACCTTCAATTAATATACGCCTTTTTGTGCGCAAAAGTTGAGTGTTCGATTTAGATGTACCAGTGTGCGTTAATTAATATTTTCTCCAGATGATCGGTTTGTGCGGACTCCAGGATCCCACAAATTCCCATTAGGCTTATTAAATTTTTCAAAATTTGTTGAAGATTACGTGCAAATGAGTTATGCGAGGGAGAAGACCAACAGTTTATATAATTTCAGTTCCCAGTATGACTAATGAAAAACCACTTTATAGTCCAAGCTCCTATTCCAAGCAATTAAATTTGTCGATCTTACGCAAGTGCCTTTTTCAGTATGCAAAGTTAAGAGTTCTTACAAGGGGATTCGCTTAATTTGGAAGCTGTTTTGCTTTGCATGCTGGCGAGTATAATCAAGATCAATGTCATTCAATGTCATATCTAAACTTTTCTTCTTATTTTTGTTTTTTGTAAATAATATCCTAAATTAGCAGCAACGCTAGACAAAGCTGGAATTTGGCTGCCTATAGTCTTGTAGTATGCCTCGTTTCTTGTAGTAAATTAAGCTGGCGAACGCGAGAAAATTATTCCTCGCCTACTAGGTACATGTTTACACTGACTTTGAAATAATGGCTGTCTTGATGACAAGCATTAGCCATGAACGCATCACGTACGAGCAAGAGGCGTACTCAGTGATTCATGTTCCTTTCTGGGACCGTTTGTTCGAAAGCCGAGAAACGTTATAAATCCTATAAAGATATCTGAGGCCTTTTATATTTTATTTCTTTTATGGAGTTCAAGTTTAGATAGTATTACTTCGTCTACTCAGGTTGGTCTATACACCTTCTAGGCTGCATGGTATGAACCCGTTTTCATTTCTTTCTTGAAAGCGTGTTAGCCGCAAAGTTTCCTATACATTAATGATGCCTAATCTTTTTTCGTCATTAAAAAGGGTTTGTAAATTAACTGCGTGGCTTCATAAATGGCAAACGTTTAGCGATGTTTATTAGTAAAATGACGCGAGTCCCTGCACTTTGTTGTCACTGGACCATCGATTTAACAAATTTAAACCGGTTTTCCGTGGTGTGGCTTCTTATTTACCACGATTTACGTCATCACATGGTCAAAATGTTGTGGACTCACGAGGCGCAGCCGAGTGAGTCAGCAACAAATTTTGACCATGTGATGACGTAGTCGTGGTAAATAAGAGTCCACACCACGGAAAACCGGTGGAAATCTGTTTTTTACCACAATATTTGAAGAAATAATACGAGGAAAAATCAAAGTTTCGTTACAAAACGTGACTGCTAAGAAAGCGCGAGCGTTGTCTATAACTTCCTCGCAATCTGATTGGTTTATTTTTTTCAAGCGCGCGCTTTTATAGGCATTGCGTGATGTTAGCGTCAGCACCGTTGTCTGTACTCTCATTTACCACCCGCATTGACCAATCAGATTGCGAGTTAAGCGGCAATTGTGGTAAAAAACTGTTTAACAAGTTAGCGCTTAATGTGTTTCATTATTATTTAACTTATACTCATTCATTCTAGATTACCTGGTGTTTTAAAAACTTCCTTTTCAGCTGCTAAGCGGGTGACAAAAACCGTAATTTGGTTGAATAAATAAATAAAGTTTGTGGTTCAATAGCGGTTACCGATTAGCGATATGATATTTGATAGCATTCTGGCAAAAATACCCCGCAACCTCGTTCCCAGGCCCTTCTCCTCTATGTTCAAATTCAAAATAGCGGGCAGGGCGTAGAAACCGCTGGACAAGACTGCCAAAATACTCCAAAAATCGTGGAGTATTTCTTCACGTAACACACAATGAAATTGTGTTTTCAGAGGTTATTTCCAGTGATTGGTAGCTGTGTTTGTTTTCTTGTAGCGTGCCTCGTTTCTAGTATTAAATTCACCTGGCAAATCAGAGAGAATTTTAATTATTCCTCGCCTGGATGTCTACAGTTTGAAGTCATACCCGTCTTCATGATAAGCTTTAGCTATGATCTTATGACGGACAAGCAAGAGGCGTCAGTAATTCTGGTTCTTTTGTACGATCCCGTTTATTCGAGAGCCGAGAAAGGTCGAGAAACGTTATAAATCCTGGGAAGATTACTGAGGCCGTTTTTATTTCGTTTCCTTTATAGCGTCGAAGTTTATATATATTACTGCATCTCATCAGGTTGGCCTATTCAGCTCCTAGGCTGCGTAGTATTAACCCCGTTTTCATTTCTTTCTTAAAAGCGTGTTAGCCTCAAAATTAAAGTTTGCTATACGTCAATGATGGCTAATCTGTTTTCTTTTTTCATTAAAAAGGGTTTGTAAATTAACTGTGTGGCTAAATAAATGTCAAACGTTTTTTCGACGTTGCCATAGAAATTCCTCTAAATTTATCAATGACGTCTGACATTTGTGAAGTACATTGTGGATTTTTTTGCCACGTGGTTATAAACATGTCAAAACATAAGATGTTTGATAGTATAATTATCGAAGCGCCTCATTGTCAGCATTTTCGTAAGGACCGTTATAAAGAACACCTTGTCGTTTTATCGACCCATTCGAAGAGAAGTCAGTCGACTCTAGTATATATCTACAACAGAACGTCGTAACACAAAAATGGCGAACTTTACCGAAGATGGAAATGCCACCAGCCCGATAAACCAAACCGTTGGCTTTGCAAGTATCTTACCAGCAGGCGTAGACGTATTTTTTTTCGCTATAACATCAAGGCGAGTTCGTGCAGTTATATTCTGCTTCTGGTTAATTGCCGTTTCCGTCGGTATTTCCATGCACTTGAATTTCGGATATTCCATCGTGTTTACTGTAGCTATAAGTTTGGCAGTACTTTCTATAGTCATTTCACTCTTTTCTTACACGAAGATCTTCCTTACACTTCGACAACAGCAAGCTCAAATACAAGCCCACGTTCAAGGACAACCGAACGGAGGAGGAATGCCATTGAACGTAGGAAGATATAAGAAGACGGTTTCCAGCATAGCTTGGGTGCAGTTGTCTTTAGTTGCATGCTATGTTCCGTTTATTATTTGTTATAGTAATAGCGATTATTAGAAGTGGTGGTACAGCAACGTATGTCGTGTCGTATACTACAGTAAGTCTCGTTTGCTTCAACTCTTCATTAAATCAGTTACTATACTGCTGGAAAGTCAAAAAAGTTAGACAAGCAGTGAAAGACACGATGAAACAGTTTTGTTGTTGCTTGAATTGAGCTGCAGAGATGAAACCTTTGAAATACTGAACTCACTGCAGTAGTTTGTCAGTAGATTTCTAACTTCGCTTGGCTGAAACACTCACAGTTTTAACAATTTAACTCAAACGAAATGAAGTGAACCCGGCTAAGCACATGGCATATGACATAGAAGATAATGAAACCTTTTAAATAATTATTGTAGTGGTTTGTCTAAGTTCGAAACACTCATACTTAAAAAAAATGCACTGCTGATCTACTCGCAGACAGAGAGGAGAAAGTAATAAGAAATGTAAACGTTTATTAAAAATTCAGACATCTGATCTATTTAGAAGAAACTTGCAATGTACGCAAAACTTCCAGTTATCACATAAAATGACAGTGAAGTAGTGGTAAGCAGGATAAAGATGGCATCTGTTATGAAATGCAATATACGCAGTAAAAACGCTTTTAGGTAGTAATTGAAAACTAGTTGCGATAAAAATAAAGATGCCTAATGGACGGAGTTTTATATCTGTTCAATGTGTCGTAAAACAGGTCTGTATGCATTATTGCATGGTTGAATTGAAAAATTGTCTCGCTGTCTTGACCGTGTTGAACGTTTGCGGGACAATTGGAAATAAAACGCCATCTGAAGAGAAATGGCCAGCCGGTCAGCGTTTTGTGAAGAAAAATAAATTATTTCAGCCATCAGGGCACGACTGGAAGCGACTGCTTCGTTTTGTAATTGGTATTCGCCGTTTTCTGCGCAAAATTTGTGTATTCCATTCAGATATAGTGTACCTTGTAAAATAAAAACATGTCATCGTAGAGTTATATTTCATTTCCCCAAGCTTGTTTTCTAATTTACGAGCGTTATACATCTTTTTTTCCAGATGATCGACATAGACCGTTATTAAATAGATTCAGGTAGCTATAAGTATTCCATTTAGGTATACCTTGTAAAATAAAAACATGTCAGAATAAATTTGTGTTTTATTACCCAAAATTTCTTTTCTCTGTGAGCGTTTAATTTATATTTTTCATATTTTCTCCTGATGATCGACACAGGTCGGAGTATAGACTCAAATAGATGAAAAGGCGTAAAAATAAACGAATGTGCAAATATCAGAAAGTTACCACCCGGTAAAACTGATCATTTGAAGCCATAAAATATTGTGACTCCAGCATCCCTCCTATTTTTATAGGATTTCCTCAATTGTGATTTTGACAACATTTGTTTAATATTATGTGCAAATAAGTTATGCCGGGGAGACGCTTTCCTAGCTTCTATAACAACAACAACAACAACATTTATTTAAACACGATAAAAATTACAGCGGAGCTGATGTGGTCGTGTATTAAAAAGTTAAACAGTTTACAAATGGATAAAAAGATTAAAAACTAATTAAAATTTAAAATCTAACCTATAGAAAAATTAATCTATAAATTAAGCAATTGATGTGAAGTTCAGCGTTTAAAAGAGTTTTTAAATAAACTCTTGCTTGAGATTGCACGCGTATGATACCGCGTATGATACCGTACATTAAATTAGTCGCGCCACACAAATGGCCTTTTTTGCAAACGTTTTTACTGAAGAGTGTTTAGAAGGGGATTCGCCAAACTTGGAAGCTGCTTTGTTTTGTTGGCAAGCAATATATCTACATCATTTAATATCTTTTTTGATCATTCTTTTCTTAAAATGTGTTCTAAATTAGCAGCAACACAAGACCGATTAAGATGGCTTCCTTTTGTCTTGTAGCAACAACAACAAAAATTATCCTCAGCTGGCTCACGCGAGAAAATTATTCCTCTCCTAGACGTTCATCAATTTGAAACCATGCACGTCTTCATGATTTAGATTTAGCTATGAACACATCAGATACGAGCAAGAGGCGTCACTGATTCAGTTTTTTTTCTTTCTGGCCCCGTTTGAAGCATCCTAACGTATCAACAATTTTAATTGGTAAAGATATGGATGTTGTGTACCGTATGTATTCGATTAAGCGCCCATCCTCGAATAAGCGCCTACCTCAAATAAGCGCCCACCCTGTAGGTAGGAAAAGTTAATAAGCGCCCAGCCTCGAATAAGCGCCCACCCCACCCCTCTAGGAGGCAGCACCAGAGAGTTCGCTAATTGACCTTAGTGACAACGAGATTGAAATTGACAAAGTACTACTAAGAGACTTCCTCGAAGACCAAGTTTTCCGAAGTATTTTAAAGAAACTTTCAATGAACAGTTAAAATTTTGCTTTGGTTTTGTTATTATTTTATTGTTTTGTTGCAAAATAAACTTACTACTTGCTGAAAATGGTGAAAAGTTAATAAGCGCCCAGCCTCGATTAAGCGCCCACCTCGAATAAGCGCCCACTCTCAAGATCCAAAAATTTAATAAGCGCCCAGGGCGCTTAATCGAATTGCAAAAAGAGAAGTTAATAGGCCTGTAGAAATAATATTTGCTTGCCATCTTTCAAAACAATTGAGCTATAGCATCCTTTTTAGCAACCAATATGGGAATTTTAAGCGGGTGACCAAAACATTGAAATTCAAGATTGTTTTCTCTATGAGCGTTATTTTCATCTTTTCTAACTATGATCGGCATAAGCCACGTAATTACAATAAACTTCAATAGATATAAAGGCACAAATTAAACGAATATGCAAATATCTGAAAATTAACAAACGGTGAAACTGATCAGTTGAGCTATAAAAATGTCGCCGGCTTTTAAACTGTTTCTGTGACTCCAGGATCCTGGCTCCTATTTCATAAAGCTTCTTCAAACTTTGTTGAAGATCATTTGTAAATGAGTTATGCGAGGGAAAATAGTAACAATTTCAGTTCTCAATATGACTAATTAAAAGGCCCTTTATAGTCCAAGCTCGTATTCCATGCAATTAAGTTTGTCGGTCTTGCGCAAGTGCCTTTTTATGCGAACTTAAAAGCTTTTTCAAGGAGATTCTCCTGACTTGAAAGCTGCATTATCGAGTATTATCTTGATCAATGCCATTTGTTTTGTTTTGTTTTTCATTCTTTTTGTAAATAGTGTCCTTAATTAGCAGCCACCACTGATAGACAGAGCTGACGCTTAAGCCACCACTGATAGACAGAGCTGACGCTTAAGGTGTCTCACTTTTGTCTTGTAGAGTGCAGTGCCTCGTTTCTAGTATTAAATTCAGCTGGCAAATCAGAGAGAAAATTATTCCTCGCCTAGATGTCTACCGTTTGAAATCATACCCGCCTTTAATCTTTTTTTTTTTTTTTCATTAAAAAGGGTTAGTAAATTACTTAGTAAAATGACGCGAGACATCGCACCTTGTTGTCACTGGTCCATCGATAACTGTTTAACAAGTGGCGCTTAATGTGTTTCATTATTATTTAACTTATACTAATTTATTCTAGATTACCAAAGCGGTTGAAAAAAACCGTAAGTAGTTACTAGAATAAATAAATAAAGTTTTAGGTTCAATAGCGGTTGCCGACGAGATAAAATGTGGCAAAAAACCGTGTTGGGGTAGGACATACAAATGATCACTTTCGTGCACTAAAAATAGCGCTATTTTCGACGTTCCGATTTTTCTTAATTTATCAATAACGTCTGAAATTTATGAAATAAATTTTAGTCTAGATTATTTTACCACGTGGTTATAAACACGTCAAAACATACGATATTTAATAGTATAATGATGGTAGTGCCTCCTTGTCAGCATTCTCGCAAGGACAGTTATAAAGTACCTTGTCGTGTTATCGACCCATTCGAAGAGAAGTCAGTCGACTCTAGTATATCTCTACAACCAAACGTCGTAACACAAAAATGGCGAACTTTACCGAAGATGAAAATGCCACCAGCACGATAAACCAAACAAGCATCTTACCAGCAGGCATAGGCGTATTTTTGTCATTTTTGTCCGCTATAAATATTTTTCTTTCCTTCACCGCATTTCTGGGCAATGTTCTGATCCTGGTTGCCCTCCGTAAAGTGTCTTCTCTTCATCCACCTTCAAAACTGTTGTTTGGATGCCTGGCAGTCACTGATCTTGGCGTTGGTCTAATTTCGCAACCACTCTTCGCCATTATCCTCCTGGATTTTGTTACAGACTGGATAAACTGGAATATTTTCATAGTCGTTTGCAAAGTATCTCGTGCTACATCCATTTTGTTTGGTGGAGTGTCCATCTTTACATCAACCGCCATAGGTGTGGACAGACTTCTCGCTCTGTTGCTGGGACTAAGATACAGACACTTGATAACATTAAGGCGAGTTCGTGCAGTCATGTCCTGCTTCTGGTTAATCGCTGTTTCCGGTGTAATCATAGACTTGTTTCTGAGCTATTTATTAGTTTTAATTGAAATTGTAATTTTGGTAGTCCTTTCTATAGTCATCTCGGTCTTTTCTTACACGAAGATCTTCCTTACACTGCAACAACAGCAAGCTCAAGTACAAGCCCTCGTTCATGGACAACCGAATACAGGAGGAATGCCATTAAACGTAGCAAGATACAAGAAGACGGTGTCCAGCATAGCTTGGGTGCAGTTCGTGTTACTTGCATGCTATGTTCCGTTTACAATTTGTGTTATGGTAATGATGATTAATGAACGGGGTGGTACGGTTACGGCTATCTTATGGTATACTACAGTAACTCTCGTTCACTTCAACTCTTCGTTGAATCCGTTACTGTACTGCTGGAAGATCAAAGAAGTAAGACAAGCAGTGAAAGACACGATGAAACAGTTTTGTTGTTGCTTGAATTGAGTTACAAAGATGAAACCTTTGAAATAACTTACTGCAGTAGTATGTCAGTAGATTTCTGAGTTCGCTTCATTGGTTAAAAAAAAAATGCACTGATCTACTCGCAGACAGAGAGGAGAGAGGAGAGAGTCGACGGTTGTACTTTAAGCAGTTTTGTTATAAGAAATGTAAACGTTCATTAAAAAATTCAGACATCTGATCTATTTAGATGAAACTTACGCGAAGCCTCCAGTATCACAAAAAAATACAGTAAGTAGTGGTAAGCAGGACAAAGATGGCGTCTGTTATGAAATGCAATAGATCGAAATAGAAGGAATAGTAAATTAAAACTAGTTGTGATAAAAATAAAGATGCCCAAATACTGTTTTCAAGTGTGTTAAATGTGTCGCAAAAGGATCTGTATGCATTCTTGGTTGAATTGAAAAATTGGCTCGCTGTCTTGACCGTGTTGAACGTTTGGACACTTGGAAGTCAGTAAAACGCCCTCTGGAGAGAAATAGCATTTAAAACTGAAAATGTTCAGCACGCTAACAATCCAGCCGGTCTTTGTAAAGAAAAATAATTTATTTCAGCCATCAGGGTACGACTGGAAGCGACTGCTTCGTTTTGCAATAGGCACTCGCGGTTTTCTGCGCAAAATTTGTGTATTCCATTTAGATATAGTGTACCTTGTAAAATAAAAACATGTCATCGTAAAGTTATATTTTATTTCCCCAAGCTTGGTTTCTTTTACGAGCACTTTATTTTTCATCTTTTTACCAGATGATCGACATAGGGAGCGTAATAGACTCAAATAGATATGAGTATTCCATTTAGATATACCTATACTCGTTTATTCTAAGTTACCAAGTGAATTCCTTTTCAGCTGCTAAGCGGGTGACAAAAACCGTAATTTGGTTGAATAAATAAATAAAGTTTGTGGTTCAATTAGCGGTTGCCGATTAGCGATATTTCATGGTATTGGATGATAAGCGATATTTGATAGCATTCTGGTAAAAACAATAATAAAATACCCCGGGCAATGTCAAATCATCATTCATGAATCAGTCGAATTATAGCAGATCTCTGAAGAACGTCTCTCGTAGGGACAGTTATAAAGAACATCAGTGTCAAACGTTTAGTGATGTTTATGAGTAAAAAGACGCGAGCCACCACACCTTGTTCTCACTGGTCCATCGATAACTGTTTAACAAGTAGCGCATAATGTGTTTCATTATTATTTAACTTATACCCATTTATTCTAAAAATGATTACCTAGTGTTTTAATAACTTCCTTTTCAGTTGCTAAGCGGATGAAAAAAACCGTAAGTTGCTAGAATAAATAAATAAAATTTGTGGTTCAATGTGGCCAAAAACCGTATTGGGGTATGACACATACAAACGATCACTTTCACTTAATAAATAGCGCTGTTTTCGACGATTCGTTGGAACGTCTTATCAATTTATGAATGACGTCTGAAATTTGTCAAAAATAGTAGATTATTTTGCCACGTGACGTGGTTATAAAAAAGTCAAAACATAAGATATTTAATAGTATAATGATCGAAGCGCCTCCTTGTCAGCATTTTCGTAAGGACTGTTATAAAAAACACCTTGTCGTGCTATCGACCCATTCGAAGAGAAGTCTCGGGCAGTCGACTCTAGTATATCTCTACAACCTAAAGCCGTAACAAAAAAAAAAAAGACGAACTTTACCGAACATGGAAACGCCAGCAGCTCGCTAAACCAAAGAAGCATGTTATCAGCAGGCACAGGCGTATTTCTGTTATTTTTGTTCGCCATAAATATTTTTCTTTCCTTAACCGCATTTCTGGGCAATGCTCTGATCCTGATTTCCCTTCGTAAAGTGTCTTCTCTTCATCCACCTTCAAAACTGTTGTTTGGATGCCTGGCAGTCACTGATCTTGGTGTTGGTCTAATTTCGCAACCACTCTATGCCATCTACATTCCGGGTAGTGCTACAATCGAGATGAACTGGAATATTTACGTTTTCGTTCGCAGAGCCTTTCGTGTTTCATCCATTATTTTTTGTGCAGTATCCATCTTCACATCGACCGCCATAAGTGTGGACAGACTGCTCGCTCTGTTGCTGGGACTAAGATACAGACACTTCGTAACATTAAGGCGAGTTCGTGCAGTCATATCTTGCTTCTGGTTAATTGCCGTTTCAGGTGTACTCATAAACGTGTTTTTGAGCTTTTGGATCGCCTTAGCTACAGCAGTAAGTTTAGCAGTACTTTCCTTAGTAATCTCGGCCGTTTCTTACACGAAGATCTTCCTTACACTTCGACAACAGCAAGCTCAAGTACAATCCCACGTTCAAGGGCAACCGAACAGAGTGGAAATGCTATTAAACTTAGCAAGATACAAGAAGACAGTGTCCAGCATAGCTTGGGTGCAGTTGGCTTTAGTTGCATGCTATGTTCCATTTTCTATTTGTTTTATAATAGAAAACGTAATTGATTATAGTGATATTATTACCGCTATCGCTGTCAATTCTACAACAACTATTCTTTACTTAAACTCATCTCTAAACCCGTTTTTGTACTGTTTGAAGATCAGAGAAGTGAGACATGCAGTGAAGGCTACAATAAGACAGTTTTGTTATTGTTTAAGTTAAGTTATACGGATCGATGGACGATTTACGAAAAGCATAGTCAAGTCAGTTAAATGTATCCTTAAAAAATCCTCATAGACATTTTTTTTTAAGAATTGAGTTATATCTGTCGGTAGTTTTTCATAACATCAAATTAACATTCGGTTGCCGGTTTAAAATTTTAACACAGAAACTTTGCACGGATCTCGACTCAGTACTTGCAGAGTTATTACATAGAGGATATAGTAGGCGATAGCAGTTTTAACAAGGCCGTAAAATTTGACGGTTTAGATTGTGATAAGAAATGTAGACGTTAAACCAACGAAATTTAATATATTTGATAAATATTTACGCTAAGCTATACAACTAAGCATAACATAAAATTGCAGCAAGTTGTGGTGAGCAATAATGAAAAGATCGCGTTTCTTATGAAATGCAAGAAAAGTGAAAAAGCTTTTAGGTGGTGATTAAAAACAAGATGTGAAAACAATAAAGATGTCTTAGAGTGTTAAAAGTTATATGTACTGTATTGCAATTGATATTCGCTGTTTACGCGCAAAATGTGAGTATTAAATCCATTTAGATATACCTTCCAAAATAAAAACACGTCAGCGTAAAGTTGTCTGTTATTTCCCCAAGTTCCTAGCTCTAGGAGCGTTTATCGATTTTTTCTCTTTTCTCTGAATGATCGACATAGGTCGGGAAATAGACCCAAATAGATATAAAGGCGGAAAATAAACGAATATACAAATATCAGAAAGTTACCACCCGGTGAAACTGATCAGTTGAAGCCATAAAATATTGTTTAACTCCAGCATCCCTTCTATTTTATAGGGTTTCATAAATTTTAAATTCTACAACATTTGTTCAAGATCAAGTGCAAATAAGTTATGACGGGGAGATGCTTTCCTAGCTTCTATGCCGTGCATTAAATTAGTCGCGCTACACAAATGGCCTTTTATGCAAACGTTTTTATTGAAGAGTGTTTAGAAGGGGATTCGTCTAACTTGGAAGCTGTTTTGTTTTGTTGGCGAGCAATATATCTACATCATTTAATATCATTTTTGATCATTCTTTTCTTGAAATGTGTTCTAAATTAGCAGCAACATTAGACCAAGGTGGCTTCCTTTTGTCTTGTAGCATGCCTCGTTTCTAAAATTATCCTCAGCTGACACAGGCGAGAAAAATTATTCCTCTTCTAAATGTTCATCAATTTGAAACCATGCACGTCTTCATATTTTAAATTTAGCTATGAACACATCAGATACGAGCAAGAGGCGTCACTGATTCAGTTTCTTTTCTGGCCCTGTTTGAAACATCGTAACGTATTAACAATTCTAATTGGTGAAGATATGTATGTTATGTAAACTGCAAATAGAAAACTGAGTTAACGGGGCTGCAGAAATAATGTTTTCTTGCCATCTTTTGAAACAATTGAGCTATAGCATCCTTTTTAGCAACCAATATGGGAATTTTTAGCTGGGTACCAAGATCTTCAAATTCACAGTGAATATATAAGTCACAGATAAGCTCAATAGCGAGAGGGTGGGACCATAACCATACAATTATGTTGGGGTATGAAATAAAAAATGCCCACCTTCACTAAGAAATTTTTGTCACTTTTGACGGACATTCGACAACGGCGAATAGAAGAGGAATAGAATAGAATAGGCTAAAATAGAGAGTACAATAAGCTATCTGGCTATATATTTTCAAGCCTCCATTTGTCGGTAATCTGGTAGAAACAAATGTAAAAAACATCTGCTAACGAAGGCTTTCGGTAAACTTGTAAAGCAGACAGACTGTCAAAAGCTGCGAGAGTTTTTATTGTTTCGCTAAGTGGGTGCAGCACGAATTCTTGGTTGAATTGAAAAAATTGACTCGCTCTCTGCCGGACCGTTTTAACGTTTGGACAATTAAAAATAAAGTGGCATTTGAAGAGAAATAGTATTAAAACTTACAAAATTCTGCGCGCTAAACACCAGACTGTGGTGACATATTTTTGGTAAGAAAAATAATTTAATTCAGCTTCGTATTTCAAATTATATAATTATACGCCTTTATGTGCGCAATCGTTCAGTCGTCAATTCAGATATACCTTAGTTGTAAAATAAAAACATGTCTGCGTTTAGTCATTTTATTTCGACAAATTTGTTCTCTATGAGCGTTATTTCCAACTTTTCGAACTATGATCGGCATAAGCCACGTAATTACAATAAACTTCAATAGACCGAGTAAAAGGCCCAAAATAAAAGAATATGCAAATATCCGAAAATTAACAACGGTGAGTTGAAGCTATAAAAATGTCGCCTTTTAAACTGTTTCTGTGACTCCAGGATCCCTCCTTGTTTTATAACGCTTCTTCAAAATTTGTTGAAGATAATTTGAAAATGAGTTATGCGAGGAAGAAGAGTAACAATTTTATTATTTCAGTTCTCAGTATAACTAATTAAAAGCCGCTTTATAGTCCAAGCTCGTATTCCATGCAATTAAATTTGTCGGTCTTGCGCAAGTGCCGTTTTGTGCGAACCTAAAAAGCTGCATTAATGAGTATTGTGATAATCAATGCCATTTAATATGTTTTGTTTTTCATTCTTTTTACAAATAGTGTCCTAATTAGCAGCAACCATAGACAGAGTTGACGCTTAAGGTGTCTCCCTGTTGTCTTGCAGCGTGCCTCGTTTCTAGTATTAAATTCAGCTGGCAAATCGGAAAGAAAATTATTCCTCGCCTAGATGTCTACAGTTTGAAATCATACCCGTCTTCATGCAGACAAGCTTTAGCTATGAACACATCACGTACAAACAAACTGGGTGTCACTGTTTCTAGTTATTTTGTCAGCCCCGTTTGTTCGAAAGCCGAGAAACGTTATAAATCCTGGGAAGATATAACTGAGGCCGTTTTAATTTCCTTTCCTTTATAGCGTCGAAGTTTAGATTACCTCCTAGGCTGGTATTGACCCCGTTTTCGTTTCTTTCTTGAAAGCGTGTTTGCCGCAAAATTAAAGTTTGCTCAGTACATCAATGATGCCTAATCTTTTTTTCTTTTTTTTTTGTATTAAAAAGGGTTGATAAATAAATTGTGTGGCTACATTCATATGTAAATGTCAAACGTTTAGCCATGTTTATCAGTAAAATGAAGCGAGTCCCGCACGTTGTTGTCACTGGTCCAGCGCTTAATGTGTTTGAATTTTATTTAACTTATACTCATTTATTCAAAGTTGCCTTGTGTTTTAATAACTTCCTTTTCAGCTGCTAAGCGGTGACAACAACCGTAATTTGGTTGAATAAATAAATAAGCGATATTTCATGGTATTGGATGATAAGCGATATTTGATAGCATTCTGGTAAAAACAATAATAAAATACCCCGGGCAATGTTATCTCATAATTCATGAATCAGTCGAATTGTAGCAGATCTCCGTAGAACTGAAAGCAACACCACGAAAACGTCGAACTTTACTAAAGACGGAAACTTCAACAGTAAGCTGAATAAAACAAGAATATTACCAGCAGGCATTGCTGTCATTTTCTTCGCTTCAAATATTTTTGAAGCTTCCAGTATCACAAAAATGACAGCAAGTACTTGTCCTTACTTGTGCTTAGTCTGTGTGGCAAAAGGATGCTGTATGGATTCTTTGTCTAATTGAAAAATTGGCTCGCAGTCTTGACCGTGTTGAACGTACTTGGATGATTGGAAATTAAACGCCCTCTGTCTGAAGAGAAATAGCATTGAAAACTGAAAATATTCGGCGTGTTAACAACTCAGCCGGTTTTTTTGAAAAGAAAAACAATTTATTTCAGCCAGCAAGGCATGCATGGAAGCTACTGCTTTACTTTGCAATTGATATTTGCTGTTAATTTTGTGACCAAAATTTGAGTATTCCGTTTGGATATACCTTCTAGAAATAAAAATATGTCATGATAAAGTTGTATATTATTCAAAAGTGGTCCGTATTAGTTTACAACTGGTGATCGAAAAAACGATCACTATGGTTGAGATTATCGATTGGTGATCGAGAATTACGATCGCTATAGTTGAGTTTATCGATTGCTGTTTGAGAATTACGATCGCTATGGTTAATTTTACAACTGGCGATCGAAAACGCGATCGCTATGGTTGAGATTATCGACTGGTGATTGAGAATTACGATCGCTATAACACAAGCCAGAGGGTCGATTTTAATACACGCATTAGGGATCCACATTCGCCTTGGACGTTCACGCGTTTGAATTAATAATTCTTAATGACCTTAATTATTTTTCACACATTCCTTTTCATACCCAATTATCCCTAGTATTTGTCTAAAGTTATCGTTTCCAGAGGATAAAAACGGACTAGTCAATATTCAGCAAAAATAAATTTGATCTCTTTGCGGCAGACTAGACATAAATTTCGAAACCATGGGAAATAATATTTTGCTACGTATCTTTCGCTCTGTTTAGGAATGGATTTTTCGATGTTTATCGCGTTTCATCGCCATGCTTAGGTTCCAATTGACTTGATTAGCTTTTATTGGTCACTTGTGCGTCGATCCATCCGGTGAAAGTGTATTTGTATTTTAAAGGTCACTATTGGTACATTTATAATCTTGGTATTGAAAGCCAAAGAACAAAAATTCTAATAATGTTAATTTCCATGGCACTTTACGCAGAGCAGTCCAACAATTAAGTGTTAAATATGGTTTTCCTATAGGCAAGCAGTTATGTTAAACTTATGTCCACACATCCTTGATTTTGAAGAAAAAATTGTATTTAAAAAAAATCTTGCATGGCGTATAACGCCAGAGGTTTGGGAAAAAATTCTTACCCAAACCTAATCACCGTTGCTATGGAAACGCTGATTAGCATAAAAAGAGCATCGCCTAAAACTTTCATCCAAACCTAAGATCTGGTATCAAATTCAGATTCATTGAGCTAAAGTAAGATTATGTATAAGCGCATTCAGAAACGGAAGTGTGACCCAAAAAAACTACTTTAATAGAGCCACCTTAAGTCGCTATTGTTCTCCAGCACTATGCTGTGGAAAGCCATAGTGTATCTTTCTCCAATGCTATGACCACCGGTATGAACCGGATTCGGTTCGATTGCGTTCGATTTTGTTCGAATGAGTCCGATTTTGTTCAATTGCGCTCGATTTTGTTCGATTGATTCGATTTGTTCGATAATCGAACTCACACAAAATTAGATGTTCGATTGCGCTCGGAATTTTTTTGTTCGATTGTGTTCGATTAGTAAGTAAGCAAGACAAGACAAGACAAGATGATTTATTCAACTCAGCTCAGTTTTACATGACATATAGGTAAAATTTACACACTTATAGGCAACTAAACACAAGTACAGCTAAGGAATAGAGGAAAAATGTAACAAAAAATAGAGAGTGAGTTGGGATCATCCAAATAGCAAAGGCTAATCTAGTGGATGACCCTTACAATAGAATACAGTTACAGACAATTAAGAATAGATTAAGTAAGTAAGTAAGTAAGCAAGCAAGCAAGTAAGCAAGCAAGCAAGCACGTAAGTAAGTAAGTAAGTAAGTAAGTAAGTAAGTAAGTAAGTAAGTAAGTAGGTAGGTAAGTAAGTAAACACTTTATTTAGTGAGGGTAACACTAAATAGCTAAAAGCTAATAAACTTGTGGCCCTCGAGATTAGACACCCGGACATAAAGATTACATTGCATGTATTAAGCATAGCTGTAAGCAGTTTCACCAGTACGCTGAGCCAAACATACAAATTGCATTCGGGCTGTACGTCGCCAAAACACTGCGTCGAACATGAATATTGCATGTAGGCATAGCTGTAAACAGCGTCACCAATACACTGCACCAAATATGCCCATTTTCATGTAGGCAGCGTCACGAACGCACTGGGCCAAACTTACAAATGGCATGTAGGCATAGCTGTTGGCAGTTCACCAACACGCTGAGCCAAACATGCACACTGCATGTAGGCAAAACTGTAGGCAGCGTCACCAGTACGCTAAGCCAAATATACACACTGCATATAGGTAGCGTCACCAGTAAGCTGGGCCCAACATGCACATTATATGTAGGCATAGCTGAAGGCAGCCGCACCAGAACGCTGAGCCAAATAGGCAAATTGCATTTTGGCATAGCCGTAGGCAGCGTCATCAGTACGCTGAGCCAAACAAACACATTGCATGTAAGCATAGCTGTATTTTTGTTATTTTTATTTCACTCACCGCATTTCTGGACAATGTCACTTCTGATCCTGATTGCTCTCCGAAAAGTGTCTCTTCTTCAGGCACAACAAAACTAGTGCTGTTTCGATTTCTGGCAATGGATGATCTTGGCGTTGGTCTGACTTCACAAAAACTCTTTGCCACCAGAATGCTGCATACTGTTGCAAAAATAAATCGCAATATTCTACACTTCCTTGCAATCGTGTGTGCAATGCTTTTAGTATGCACTCTTTGCATCGACCGCCGTAAGTGTGGACACCTGCTATTGGACACTTCTATAACCCTGTCGGTCGGATGCTCTAACCACTGAGCTACAAGAGACTCCTGGGGAGCTAGGTCATGCACTAAGTTCATATTTGTCGCGCGTCCTGCGCGTAATGCATCAGTAATGCAAAAAGCGTTAGAAGTTAGGTTAGAGCATTCGACCCTGAATGGGAGAGGCCTCAGTCAGATTTTTGTGCTCTTCACCACTCCCTTGCAAGCCTTTTCTCGTTCTTAGTTTTCCCTCTTTTTCCACTATTCCCATTGCCCAAAAGAGTTCTCCGTGCAGGAGGTTGGGTATAGGCTACACACCTCGTTATCAGAGTGAGGCCAGATGGAAATGGATAATTTGCATGTGAATGAAACTCATATTAATCGTAAAAGAACTTACGTCAGACCATCCTCAGGAAAATACATTAGAGGCAAGAAATTCGAACCTTAAGGAGGCTCGACTCGGTTTTTCTTCGCCGTGCTTTCGTACTTATCAAGTTTATGAAATGTGATCAAAGTTTTATGTGTCACTGATTTCCAAGCGACAGCGGTTACTATAGCAACGCCAGCTTATTGCCCTTTGTTTTAAACAATGTCATTTTCTTTTTTTCAAAATCTAGTCCGACACTTCATAATGAAACTTTCAAATTCTGTAGTACTCTCGTATCACTAGCTGCAGACGAAGTTTCAAGAAAATTTATAAGATGGTTTTCGAGTAAATCAAAAATCATTTTTAGGCAAAACAGTAATAATTAAAACAAATAATTTGCATAAAGCAAAATATTTCCAAAATTCCAAAGCCGTTAAAATAATGATTGCAAAGTTAAGAACAATGATTACTTTAACGGCTAGCTGTTTAAGGCCCGGTTCAAAAGTCGAACTCCACATGTGCCGAATCTAATGCAAATTAGCAAGAACAATAGGTTTTGCTCATTTGTATTAGATTCGGCACATGTGAAGTTCGACGTTTGAACCGGGCCTTAGTGTCACTCAGTTCTTTTCGCCGTGGGGTGTCCCCAATTGAGTGTCCCCAATTGAGTGTCCCCAATTAGCTATTAAGCTAAATACTGTTAGACACTATAATAAAGGTTTTGTTGTTGTTGTTGTTGTTTTAAAATAATATGTAAGGGCATCTTTTATTTTTGATTTACTCGACAACCGTCTTGTGACTTTCCTTTAAACTTCGTCTGCAGCAAGTGATACGTAAGTACTACAAAATTTGATAGTTTCATTATGAAGTGTATGACTAAATTTTGAGAAAAACGGTTTTTGTAAAACAAAGGGCAATAAGCTGGCGTTGCTATAGTAACCACTGTCGCTTGGAAACCAGTGAAATATTAAACTTTGATCATATTTAATAAAGCAATCGAAGCATGTCTCTTCTGCGAAATTTTGATTCCAAAACATACACCCCACGGCGAAAAGAACTGAGTCAAGCCTCCTTAACTAAGGGCCACCTCCCCCATAATGGCCAGCCTTTCTACAATGGCCATGTTTTCTTGTAACAAAAAGCCTCCACTTAACGACTACTTCTCTACAACGGCGGAAAAGTTCTGTCCAAAGGTGCCTATTGTAGAGGTTGAACTGCATTCGGAACTAGGCCTAATCAATTAAATATTCAAATAAATTGTGACCATATATAATCAAGCAGCCTATACTCATGCGCATGCGTAAGAAAGTTGTACGATATATTTCAAACATGATAAGAAGATGTCCGACATGGAGAAGAGTTACTCCTTTCATTCAGTCATCGTTCCTACAAACCATGTTGTTTACTATTGAATGTTTTGTAATGAAGGCTGTACCACAATGAAGCCAGTGATTCTTCTGGGAGAATAGGAGACGCTAGGAGGGAGACACTAGGAGAGAGATGCTAGGAGACGCTGTCGTGACACTTCAGTAACGTTGTTTTACCGGAAGTACACAATTTAAAATATGCGTGCATAAATTTGCATGCAAAATCGTGACACAAAAAAAATAATAACAAGAGGCTCCAAGCATCCTTTACTCATGCGCATGCGTAAGAAAATTTTATGATATATTTTAAACATGATAAGAAGATGTCCGACCTGGAGATAAGTTACTCCTTTCATTCAGTCATCGTTCCTGCAAACCACTTTGTTTACTATTGAATGTTTTGTAAATGAAGGCTGTACCACAATGAAGCCAATGATTCTTCTACGTCTTATATATACCAAACGTGAACATAGTAATGTATGCAGGGTTGTAGGAGATGTTGTCGTGACACGTAAGTAACGCTCTTTTACCGGAAGTGACAGTAGCTGGAAGTCACTAAACAGGAAGTGTAAATGGCGAAGACATGAACCGGAAGTGCACAATTTAAAATATGCGTGCATAAATTTGCATGCAAAATCGTGACACAAAAAATAAAAATAATAAAAACAAGAGGCTGCAAGCAGCCTATACTCATGCGCATGCGTACGAAAATTTTATGATATATTTTAAACATGATAAGATGTCCGATATGAAGAAGAGTTACTCCTTTCATTCAGTCATCGTTCCTGCAAACTGCGTTCTTTACTAGGCTGTACCACAATGAAGCCAGTGATTGTTCTACGTCTTATATATACCTAACGTGAACATTAGTAATGTAAGTAGGGTTGTAGGAGATGCTGTCGTGACACTTCAGTAACGCTATTTTACCGGAAGTGGGAGTAGCCGGAAGTCACTAAACAGGAAGTCTATGAACCGGAAGTGCCAATTTAAAATATGCGTGCATAAATTTGCATGCAAAATCGTGACACCAAAAAAAAATAATAATAAAAAAAAAGAAGAAAAACAGAGCCCATTTTATAACTCATGCCGCTACGCGCATGAGTAATAATAACAAGAAAAACGGAGCCGAAACCTTACCTCATGCCGCTTCGCGCATGAGTAACAAGAAAAACGGAGCCGAAACCTTACCTCATGCCGCTTCGCGCATGAGTCTTTCTAAAAAAGAAAACGGAGGGCATTTTATAACCATTGCCGTTACGCGCATGGGTAAAGGGCACTGTCCCGCCGGAAAAGCAAAATTTCGCTTAGCTTATTTCCATGTTCTAACGCCAAATGCCACCTGATACACAATTAAATTGGATAAAAACATTCTATTGAGCAACTGAAACCAGAAGCAGTAGTTTGGAGATAAAGTGAAGGATTGCAAAGGATGGAAGTGGATCACAGTTCATCAAATTTGATTTCGTAACAGGCGGTCAACAAATCAAAATTTCCCTCTTTAGGCGTTGTTTTGTCTCCTTAGGCCCAGTTCAAACTTCGAACTTCACATGTGCCGAACCTAATGCAAATTAGCAAGAACAATAGATTTTGCTCATTTGCATTAGGTTCGGCACATGTGAAGTTCGACGTTTGAACTGGGCCTTAGTTAATAATATTTATTTAACTGTAAAAATTGCGATAAAAACATTTTTAGATTTAAAAAAGTGACGACGTTTCGACGCTAGCTTGACGTTATTATCAAGTCAAAAAATGTCGATGTGTTGAAAGTATATAAATACTAAAAGGAGCAATAGCTAATTAAGAAGCTGCAACAAATGAAAAAAAAGTACAAGTTAAACAAAAAGTTTAGCACGTATGAAGTCCGTCTGGACTATTTGCTTTAATCACTTTCGATGTTTTTTCTTCCTATTTCAAGATAATAAAACAAACTTAAAGCAAGATCCTGGCCATCATCCGTGAAAACAGCAAAAATCAGCAGGGACAGTGGCCCTTTCAAGGATTGGCGGCAAAAAAGTGTCAGATTTAGAATTAGACTTGCCACAAGCGCACGGAATTAACTTAGGGAAAATGAGTATTGGAAGGGACTTGTGGCAAGTCTAATTTAGGATAAGAATAGACCATTATCATGCTAGCATGGCATGAAAATATATTTAATTTAATGGGGAAAAGAGTCCAGTATCAAATTCAGCACATCAATATTAGTAAAAGTGTAAAGTTTCGTAAAGATTGCTCGTACACTGACGAAGATATGAACTTTTGAAACTTAGTACTCTGGCCTAATTTTTACAAAGAAATGTATGGGAAAAACACGAAAACGAGGCTGGACGGGCAATCTATGCCCGTCCACCATACATTTCTTTGTAATAATGCTCAGTTTCAAAATTTCATATCTTCGTCAGTTTGCTAGCAATCTTTACAAAACTTTGTAATTTTACTAATATCGATATGCTGAATTTGATGCTGGGCTCTCTTACCCAATAAACTAAATATATATTTGTGCCATGCTAGCGTGATATTGGTCTATTGCACTTGGGGTTATTTTGATTTATTCACTAAAAAGCTAAGAAATTCACTTTGTACAAAGTGGCGGTGTCGAATGAAATATTAATTATGCTTATAAACAAAAACACTTTTTATGACTTAAAACTCATGATCATTTCAATTTCAATCCAGTCCCAAGAATTCGGTTCTATTGTTCATCATTTTATTCTAATGAGTCGAAAATGATGTTCGCATTAGAAGATGGAAGCCGGGTTTTACGATGTCAAATTAGTTCAAATAAAAAAATCATTATTTTATGCTGTCTTTGTAGAATGCGAAATTAACTTCCTAAGAAAAACAATGCCGTAAATAATTAAGTTCGGCGTTTAGTTCATTTTCCTTCTTGATCGACTTTAAGCATGTGTCGTGTCATTTCACATTTTTAAAACTGCGGGAAAACTCTGAAAAATTATAATTCAAATATGATATATCGAGTGTCACTTATCTTTTGCTACTGTTTTTATTTAGTTTACAGTAGAAACGCTGCTTGTAACTTTTGGATCTGTAAATTTAAATCTTAACTTTCACTTGTAATAAGAAATATAAGCTTTTGCCAGTAGCATTCTTCTTTTTAATTAATTTGACGCGCTGTTTTCTTTGTAATAAAAGTTAAGAAAACTGAGATTTTCCAATTCATTCGAGTAGAGTGGAAAAAATTATCTGTATACTGATAGATAGCTAAGGCTTTTCCGTATGAATCGGCGATTTATAATAGAACTTTTTAGATTTATCAGGCATGCTGGAATATTCTTTGACGTCAACCGCGAGTGTTGGATCAATTTCCAAATGAAATCGGTAATCTGTCAGTCTGTTTTGCCCAACTGGCCCATAATTAGAATTCATAAAAAACGTTAAATTTCGTTTTGTAAAGAGCTGAAAATCAAACAGTATCAAAACAGTATACCATTGTAAAATACTGCTTCAGAGAATTCAGAATTTTGCGCCTACCTCTCTATTTCTCGATCTCCCTTCCTCTCCCGAATGAGATCAAGTTGAAAATTTATTCATAAGTCTTAGTTTCAATTGGAACAGTTCCGGTAAAGTAAGCAAAAAGCAAAAATAGAAAGAACAACAACAGAAATAGAGCCGTCATTCGACGCCGCTTCTTTCAAACGGTCACGTTGAAGGATTTCATCCCCAGACTCAAAACAAATGCTGTTTGTTAACTGCCGAAATTAAGGTGGATTTAGTTCGGAAAAATAATAGCTTGGTAATAAATTTTAAAAAAATTCCTACTTCCGATAAGAACGACAACAACACAATAAAACAAAACACAAAAAAGACAGCGCAACAAGGTAGAACCGGCTTCATTGAAATAGTCATACTACATGATATCAACCCTAGACTTAAAACAAATGTTTTCCTATTAGTTAAATGCTGAAATTAAAGTGGATTTAGTTCGGTAAAATCATAGCCTGATAACTTACAAAATTAAAACAATCTGAAAGAGCGGTACTTTACAGCAACAGCTTTGAAATGGAGGCAGAAAAAGAAAAAAGGTATCGCGAAAAGATCGGAGGAAATATTAACAAATTCTTGATTATTTTCAGTGATCATGAAATGAAAGAACTCAAAACAGAAATTCATTTGGTTAGCCTTCGAAATTTCTGCGCATTTATCACTAATCTCATTTAGCCATATAAGTAATCAGACTCGAGATAACAGCCAAGACATAGCTAATTCATAAGTGGTCAACGGTATCATGCTCTTTAGCTTTTGTGATTGGCTTTCAGCGTTGAGGATAAAAATCAACATGCGTTATCCGATCGCCAATTGTTTGCGCATGCTTTGTTGACGTTATATGGCTCAACGTCCTGAATTGGGAAACCGAGGAATTGAGCGCGCGAGGAAAAAAAACACATTTCTAGTTTATTTCGCAAGGTAGAAATGTACCAAAGTTAAGCATTTTTTATTTGGAAATGGCTCGGGTAAGAAGGGCCTCGCCTCTTACCACCGATGCTCCCATTGCGAACCGGAGATCAAGAGGAAACAGAGAAAACGAAAGAGCGTATTTGCAGGTAAACTATTTACGGTTCACAGTTTGCATTGATCACTAGATGATCGAAAACAACACAGACTAGGATAAATACTAAAGTTCCATTGATGTATATTCCAAAAGGATAAATACCGGCTTTAAGTTCATTTTTGCATGTTTGTGTTTGTATTTTTTGTAAACAAGTGTTCCATTCATCTGTAATCGCGAATGCAGGAACGCAAATCTGTAAAATATCCAGTATCTTTCACAGAATCTCCACCGTAACGGAAAAAAAAGAGCTCATACATGCTTGAGACGCTCCCTTACCCTATTTCACAACTTCGTGTTTTAGTTTTGGTATTTTTAACAGGACATGAAATTTAATTTATCAGTACACGATCGTTGTCTTTGGTATCACTACTCACAGACGAAACAAACCAATGCGATATGGCATTAGATTAAAAATTCATTCTGTCAGTCAGCCGGTATTACTTTGCGTTTCAGTGGATTTGATTTGATTCCATAATTCTCTGAATCAAAGAAATGTTTTGAAACCTGGGAGAGCTTATATTTTTGCCCGAGGGCAGATTCTGTTTTGAGTCAAAAAGAAATTGAAGATAAAATGCACCGGGTTGAAAGAAAAAACTGTGACATTTTCGCGCGCTAGAAACGTAAATCTGAGAGTTTATCAATAAACAAATTTCGATCAATTTCAACGCAGAGCAATTTTCGTTTGGCAAAGATTCCATGTCCAGAATGCGTGGGAAATTAATTTTTTTTATATTATACGAAACAAATTGGCAAAGCTAAAACATTTTAAATCTGTGAACAAAAACATTATTTTAATATGACCCTTTTCTGTTGGTATCGATTTTTTTTCGCCCCCCCTAGAGATATAAACGAAATATTTATGCGATACGAAATTTATTTTAACCTGCACATCTTCCTATGAAATATGATACCAGTTTTTCCCAATGGTGCCGAATAACAATATTTTTTCGCCAGTATAAACAAATGGATTTGCACTTTTCTTAACATTTACAGACAAGAAAAGGAAAACGGAAATTGAGTATATGGCAGCCTAATGCGCTTCAGAGAACACAACGATTAAAGTGGTCTTTTATCTTCGAAAATTGTCCAATCAAATTAAAGAACCGGCCGAAATTGATTGCTTCCAGCTGGTTGGCCTTTCAATTTCTGTTTTATTTTTCCACCGGAGGGTAATATTTTAATTATTCACAGAATTCGCCAGAAAATTCACTTATTACAAAGAAAGAAAAAGCTTCATTGCGCGTTTATTTTCATTGCGAAAAGTAAAAATAGAACTATGGATCAAAGTGAAAAACAGAAAAACTAAACAACGCGCGAATTTTTAGTGGAATGTCGATTCGCGGTCTTGTTTTTCGCGCCATTAAAATTCACCTAAATTTTCATAAGACGAGTTTCATTGTCTACTTATTTCCAAAGAATATCCGATTTCGAATGTTAAGTTCACGGCAAACAAAAGCGTGCACAAAACAGAACTCAGAATGCGATAAACTGAAACCTTTTGAGCAAATGACCGTTCCTGAATTGAAGGACTCGACAGAGAGACAAAACAATGACAGTGTTATTAGCCATGCGCTATTGGCCAACAGCGCCAGTGTATAATGCAGTTATTAAGCAGTCCGATGTTGACTGGGAAGGACAAATAAACGCATTTATCATCTGTATATGCTGTCGCTGTTTCTGACGTTTTGCGGTTTTTGTTCGCTTAATTTCATTTTAGGCCACTCTGTGCGAGGAACGAACAAGTGGAGACCTAGAACCTGACAGTGAGGAGACAAGCGACCAAGATAGCCTTACTGGATTAATGGGTGACACTGCAAAACGATTCTCTTCGCTTCTCACGGTGATTTGCCGTACGGCCAAAAGATCAGCGAACAAGGTAGCCAAAATACGAAAGAAAAAGAACGGCGACGAAGAAATAAGCAAATTGTCGACAAAGAGCGAGGCTGTTGGAAGTCCTTGTAAAGCGCGCTCGACTAATAAACCTGGTGTGACAGCGGACGAAAAAGGTAAGAGTGAAATAAACTACCACATCGGAATTCCTCTAAAAGTTAGAACCACCTTTTGCATCATATAAGAAACAGTACCACAGAAAAGTCCTGCTCGGTTGCTTTCACAGACTCAAAAGTTAGAACCACCTTGTACAGCATAATAAACAGTACCACAAGAAAGTACCGCTCAATAGCTTTCATTTGAATGGTCACACTTTAGGATTTCATCCACAGACTCAAAAGTTAGAACCACCTTGTACAGCATAATAAACAGCACCACAGGAAAGTACTGCTCAGTGGCTTTCATTTGAATGGACAAACTCTAGGATTTCATCCACAGACTCAAAGTTAGAACCACCTTGTACAGCATAATAAACAGCACCACAGGAAAGTACTGCTCAGTGGCTTTCATTTGAATGGTCACACTGTAGGATTTCATCCACAGACTCAAAAGTTAGAACCACCTTATACAGCATAACAAACAGGCTTGGGCACAACTGGAAAATACTAAGTAAGACGATTCTGCTTGAAAAGCGTTTCAAACTAAGTGAATTTCAAAACTGGAGAGCCATACCTGTAATAAAAACATGCAATACAGACACAAGTATCAAACAGTTTATCAAATAAATGCTATTCAGCAAAATATTTCTATCCCAGTCCTGAATTATCAAAATTATGTAAGTGTGCGGTATTTTTGAGGATTATTTTTTAATTAAGCTACAAACTATAGAGTACATTTTAATATGCTTTTCATCACGTCCGCAGTTGAACAACAATTTAATGAGACTTACGAGCTACATCAGCTGCTCGGTCAAGGTGGATTTGCCGTTGTTTACTCCGGAACTCGTGTGAGAGATAACCTTCCAGTAAGTAGAATAGTTTTTGTCTATTCATTTGCTATCAGTTGATGGTAAGAGTGCAAAGAATGAAAATTCCAGAAAAATCTCAAATTTGATTTTATAAAATATTGAAAAACAAATGGTACCATGCAAAAGTACTGCTGAAGAGGTTTCATTTGAATGGTCACACCATATGATTTTGTCGACAGACTCAAAAGTTAGAACTACGTATACTCAGGGGCGGATCGAGGGGGGGGGGGGGGGGGGGTGCAGGGGGTGTCTCCCAAACTGACTCTGAGAATGAAAGGGTTAGCCAAGGGCATAGTTATAAATCCATCAATGCTACCGTAGACGCGAAGTCCCAGTTGATAAATTAGTCTGTCGAATGGCGTCATAACAGTTGTAGAATACATCTCATGATAGCCATCGGATGATCTAAGGTCTTCCAATCAAATGTTCCGCAGATCAGACGTTCTCAAGCATATGCATATTAAGATGATCATGCGTTCCAATTCTAAACTGGCGCTTATAATAAGTGTTTTCATTGGGGATTCTAAACACGTTTCAGCAGAATTAGTCATTGCTTTTGATCTTTGACTGATTTTTTTATCTACTAACTTTTCACTTAAGCCAAATAGCAGCCCTGATACTAGGCCAACAATCCTTGTTGGATTGAACGAAATCTCTCGTCTTTTCAGGTTTTATCATTAATTGGTAGCATATATTTACCCTTTCTTTACAGGACTTACAGTCATTCAAATCTTGTTTCAAGTACATGTAATGTGTTCCTAATTTTGCGTCTGTAGACAACATGCTAAAGTGTGACCATTCAAATGAAAGCTAGTGAGCAATCGTTCCAGCGGTACTGTTCATTATGCTGAGCAGTAGTGTGGGAACAACTGGGCCTGAAAAACGCTGTAAACAGAGACGGCGGACGATTCTGAACACAAAAGACATTTTCAGCCGTGTCTAACACCTGCATAGAAAATGAATTCAGGAAGCTTTGTATTTGTTCTTGTTTCCTCGATAAGAAAATAGTTATTATGAATTCTTGTGAAGCACTGCGATGAACAGGAAAGCGCAAATACTAAATATTGATACCAGACACATTTGTCTTGGTAGGGGAAGATGAGCTAAATAGTTTCCCCACGTTGTCGCTGGTCAATACGGCAATTATTTTGCACGGTGAGCCATCAACTGCTCGAATTTATTGCCCGCTTTAGGCGACAAGCTTCATTATCATAACACCGGCTAACATTCTGCCGGTTAATACGACGGAATTATCATATTTAGAATTTTGCTGCCGCAAGTAGATTGAAAATCCTTTGTACTCAAATGTTTTGACGCCTTGTGTAAAATTCACTGATGATATTATTAAATACGTCGAGAAATTCGATTAAAAAATGGAATTAAAAAACTTTCAGCGCTGATACAATTTTAATCCTTCTGCTTAAAATTCATGTATGGTGTAAATTTCGTTTTAATTTAATTTTTTTTTTAAAAAAAGGCGTTTTGTTTAGATGATGAAGCTGATTTAAAAACTCGCAACGTGTTGGCAACGCGAAAGTGGCAGTGAAAATCACCCACAAGTGTTACACGACATCACCGATTCGCGATTCACGATTCACGATTCATGATTCATATATAATTTACGATCAACGAACAACGATCAACGATTAACGATTAACGATTCACGAATGACGATTCACGATTCACGATTTATGATTCACGATCAATGATTCGCGATTCACGATTCACGATATAAAGCGTGCAATCGCGTTTTTTTTCTGTAAAATCTGTCAAAGTCCGCAGAGAAATGTATGAAAAATTGAAACGCGATTACAAGCTATGTAGCCCAGGTTCATTGTCCAAGTTTTAACGCAATAATCTTTTACCTAGTATCTTGAGTTAACCATTCATAAGCTTCTCAGATATCTAATTTGATGAAAGTTATTTGACAAAGAATTCCGTTTTTGTTTCCCCGTACAGTGACAAACACGGTATTGTGACCAATTTTCAAAATGGCGGATTTTTCTCCGAAAAGTTCAATACCAACCTCGTCCACAGGTTCGGCATTAGGTAACATAGGGTGAAGTAGGTCGGACACCTTATTGAGACTTATATAACGTAATGGCGACACTTGGAATTTTATTTTCAATAAATTTTAAAGTGTAAAAAAGAAAATCTAGAATCCCCACTCAGGATTGAACCTGTGACCTCAGCTAGGCTTAGGCTTACATAGCCTACCGTACCACTGTACCACCTAGCTTCTCGGGTTGCTTAGTTCTAAATTTAACTATATAAACTGCTGACCCCGGCCTCAACTGAAAGCTAACCAGTTAATCAGTTATATAACTCTCAATAAGGTGTCCAATCGGGTCTCAGTCGATGTTATCGAACGTTGACCCGTCCAAAGGGCCTTCTCCGCTTTGTTCAAATTCAAAATGGCGGGTTGGGCGTAGAAACCGCTGGACAAGACTGACAAAATACTCCAAGAAACGTGGAGTATTTGGTCACGTGACACACAATGAAATGGAATTTTAAAGGGAACCTCCATTGTCAGAACAAATTGACGTTAAATTGTTGGAAATAAAGTCGAAATTTAAAATTTTTAAAAGAACAGGTGCAAATATAATTTTAGTGTTCAAAAAATGGATATAAATATCGCCTATTTTCGCTTTTAAATTTCCCGCGCGCCGCCATTTTGAATATTTATGACGTGTTACGGTTGCTTCTATTGTTAAGAATCGAAGTTCTTTTGTAGGCAACAATTAGACAACCGTAACACGTCATAAATATTCAAAATGGCGGCGCGCGGGAAATTTAAAAGCGAAAATAGGCGATATTCATATATTCATTTTTTTGTACACTAAAATTATATTTGCACCTGTTTTTTAAAAATTTTTAATTTAGACTTTATTCCCAACAATTTAACGTCAATTTGTTATAAAAATGGAGGTTCCCTTTAAAACTCCATTTCATTGTGTGTCACGTGACAAATTACTCCACATATTCTTGGAGTATGTTGGCAGCCTTGTCCAGGGTCTTCTCCGCCCGATCCGCTATGTTGAATTGAACAAAGCGGAGAAGGTCCTGGGACGAGGTTGGGTCAAACGCTGTTTTAGGCGCGAAAAAGGTTCATCTCAGGTTTAAGAAAGCTAGCAAATTAAGGATATTTTAAATTGAAAATTTAATTAATTTCCAATTAGTTGGCCCGTATACGAAACAGAGATATCAAATTCGTTATTCTTTGTTTTGTAGAAGGTTTAAAAATTTAAATTTAGTGTTAATGAGTATTTTCTCTTGAGTTCATGAGTTTCCTCACGAAATCATGAATTCTTGCTTTCTTTTATTTTTAAGGTTGCCGTGAAGGTTATTCCCAAGTGTAACGTGTACTCGTTTGAGGAGGTAAGGACAACGATAGTTTTTATGTTTATGGATTATCGATTGTCCTGAAATATAATTGGTTATTTCTATTTAACAATTAGATTTTGAGCTCGAGGTTTTTATCGCGTGATAGTTGATGAGGGCGAAGCCCGAATCAACCATCACGCACAGAAATCAAGAGCGAATAATCTAACTGTTTTAGTATCAATCTAGTAGACGCTCAAAACTCGCGTTTTCAAGTATTGAATAATGATATAAATAACTCACACTGTTAGGCTACTCACTCTACTCACTATCTACAACAGGATAGATAGTGAGTAGCGCAGCCAATAAGAGAACAGCATTCGTGGTAGAACGCAAGTAGATTTATACTAATTCAAACTAAACCGTTTGTTGTCATTTATTGTGAAAATTGCATCTGATTAGCTCCTTCAACGTAATTAATTGTATTCTACCGTGATATTCTGCGAATCCTCGCTTTTGATTGGCTCTTTCAACGTAATAGTAAACCACTTACCGTGGTATATTGCGAATCCTGTCATCCGGTTGACTCTTTCATCAATGACAACTCGCTAACAGCCGTTCACTAGGATGGCCTTGTTTTATTTATACATGCCACTTCTTTCTCTCCTAAAATGATCAAAGTAGTCGTCCCATTAGGGAGCTCAACTTTGGTTTCCATGTAATCGTTACGATCACTACGATCTCGCTGAAAAAAAAGTTCAGCGATCGTAGCGATCTTATGGAAACCACTCTCTCCAGCGATCGTAGCCGGATCTCAGTGACAACGAAATCTGAGATGGACTCCAGTTCTATCTCAGCCAATATAGCGATCTCAACGACCGCAAAAATACCAGAGGGCGCTGCGAATTCCAGAAACATTCCTTGATGACGCGCAACAACGTGGTCGATATGGCCGGGCCGTCTTCATGGAAGAAATTCAGCGATATAACTGTATAATATATCAAATTCTCCAAAGCTATAAAGACACCTACAAAAATATGAACCTTTTCCCCATGAACTGGGGAAGATTTCGTATCGCCCCTACATTAATTATGCATGCGCTCCATTGTGAAAGAAAACAATAGCGGAGCTTAGGCAACGACGACGGCAACGCCATGAAAAACGTCACTTGAAAAATGGATTCGCGCCTTTTTAAACTACTTTGCAGTTGTTCTAATTTGTTTATAGTTTGTCTCATGTGTTTGGATTGTCCAGGAGCTAAATTTGAAGGAATGGCTTACCAGTTCAAATGGAGAAAGGAAAATTAACCGTCGTGTGTTCACGTTCTCCACAAAACCTATAATTTGATAACTTGACGTTGTTGTTTAGGAAGGAACGGCAAAGAAATGTAGTGTAAAACGCACGTGCAGAGGCATTGTTTTCGCTCATTAAACCTATTGTTTTGTGCCCTTCTTGCTGCCGTCGCCGTCGTGGTTGCTTAAGTGTGTTGTTGTTGTTGTTGTTGTTGTTGTTAGCTCCCTAATAGCCCAAATAATCGACCGGCTTTTGGGAATAGCGCACATTATGCAGCGATTGCAGCGAATTGGTCAACGCAACGACCGCTCAACTTTTTTTGCAGCAATCGCAGCAATCGCAACAATCATATCCAGGCTTCAAGCAGCCACTACGGCAACGAGAACGGCACAAAACAATAGGTTTAATTTAATGACCCCAACACAATGCCGCGCCTCTGCACGTGGGTTTTACATTTTCGTACATTTCTTTGCCGTTCGTTACAAAACAACAACGTCAAATGATCAAATTATAGGTTTTGTGGAGAATGGAATATACGACTATTAATTTCCCTTGCTCTATTTTAACTTAAGACCTTAAAACGGCCATCCGTAAAAATTTAGCTCCTAGACAATCCAGTGACATTAGACGAACTAAACAAATTAAACTTGGAACAACTGCGAATTATTCGTCGTTGCTTAAGCTTCGTATTTCGCTCATTAAACTTATTGTTTTGTGCCGTTCTCGCTGCCGTCGCCGTCGTGGTTGTTTAAGTTCCCTCGCTTGACCCGGTTCTTTTTCTTACCATTCTTTAATTCTATCAGGAAAGTGAAGTTCCAATCCCAACGGAAGTCTACCTCCATCGCTTCCTTGACCATCCAAACGTCATCAAACTGTACGACTTCTTTGAGCATGCACAGGCGTACGTTATGGTGCTGGAAAGACCGCTGTACCACAAAGACCTCTTCGATTACATCACGGAAAAAAGACGATTGGACGAAATCGAGGCTAGAAGTATTTTTCATCAAGTTGTCGAGGCAGTGATGTACTGTGAGTCTAAGGGGATTTTTCATCGTGACATCAAAGATGAGAACATTTTGCTGGATACCAAGACTGGTCAAGTGAAGTTGCTTGATTTTGGTTCAGGCACCGTGCTGGAGAACACGTTATACACGGATTATGAAGGTGAGCCAGGGGACAGATGTAACGCAACAAATGTAATGCGTTACACAAAGTAACGCAACGAATGTAGTGCAAATGTTGATCAGTACACTGTGTAACATGGCAAATGTAACGCGTAAACGATTATGCACAAAGTAACGCAGTTAAATGCATGTCACTTGATTTTGGTTCATGTATTATACACGAATTACGAAGGTGAGCCAGGGGACACATGTAACGCAACAAAAACAATGCGAACGTAGTTTAAATGTTGATACACAGTGTAACGTAACAAATGTAACGCGCAAACGATTGTGTACAAGATAACGCAATTAAATGCGTGTAATACAAATGCTGATACACGATGAAATGCAACAAATGGATACTAGTGTTGATACACAGTGTAACGCAGCAAGCAGCTGCTATGCGCAAACGCGTCAGATGTCTGTCAGGAAAAACATGAAACATCAACAACATTGTTATAAAAGATGTCGTTATTGGTGGAGTTAATGATTATAGTTATTGATGGAGTCACTTGAGGTGTTGATCGCGACGTGTCGACTGTTATTACTGCTAGTCTTCGTCAGTCATTTTTCTAATTTTTGCGACTTTGAAGCGCATGTTTTGGTTGGTAACCCAAACTAGCTAATCGTTTAGCTAGTTCACTTCATTACTCATGCGCGTAGCGGCATGAGGTAAGGTTTCGGCTCCGTTTTTCTTGTTTTTATTATTATTATTTTTATTTTTTGTGTCACGATTTTGCATGCAAATGTATGCGCGCATATTTTAAATTGTGCACTTCCGTTTGACGTCTTTGCCATTTACACTTCCTGTTTAGTGACTTCCGGCTATTCTCACTTCCGGTAAAAGAGCGTTACTTAAGTGTCACGTCAGAATCTCCTACAACCCTACATACATTACTATGTTCACGTTTGGTATATATAACACTTAGAAAAATCACTGGCTTCATTGTGGTACAGCATTCATGTCCACAACATTCAATAGTAAACAACGTGGTTTTCAGGAACGATGACTGAATGAAAGGAGTAACTCTTCTCCATGTCGGACATCTTCTTATCATGTTTAAAATATATCATAAAATTTTCTTACGCATGCGCATGAGTAAAGGCTGCTTGGAGCCTCTTGTATCAAAACGATCGGATATCAGAGTCAATCATACACAATTGTATAACGAAGGAAAAACAATATCAAAGAGTCTCTTTACCTGTGATATCTCCCTCCAGGTACGCGAGCATACTGCCCCCCGGAGTGGTTCCGTTTTCATAGATATTACGGCCAGCCTGCTACTGTGTGGTCACTGGGAATACTGCTGCACAATATGATCACAGGCGACGTTCCTTTTTCAAACGAGGTAGAAATCGTGCGGGCAGAGTTGAATCTCCCGGATGATGTTAGCAAAGGTGAGCGAAAGTAGTGGAAATTCTTGGGGTAGAGAGGCGGGTGGGAAGGGGGGGGGGGGGGGGGGGTAGAGGAGCGGGTGGGATTTCTACTTCATAGTGCTTCATATTTGGACTCGGCCTTTGATAGTTTTCTGAAACGGGTTAAGACCTGTTCGAATTAATTTTTTTTCACCCATTTTACGATTAAAACCTTTATCTCGCTCTTTTATATCTCTACATAAAATAAATAAAGAAAGACAGAAATAAATAAATATAAACTAGAATTTTAATGATATCTTTGAGGTGGCTCAAGCAGGGTCAGGGAAGATTATTTTCTCTTGCAATGTCTGTTATGTTGCAAAGTTTGAGCTTCATCGGATTAAAAACACTAAAGTAGTTTCCCAATGATCCTTTTTTTCGTGCAGCTGACCCGGCGTGGCTCTTACTTCCACTGTTTCCAGATCGAATTGGAATTTGGAATTGTTGGCTTTCTACATGATCTCTTCATAACTCTCACTTTTAAAATTCTCAGCATTATAACACAATTTTCAATTACATGACCCTCCTATCTGGTCCCTATACTTGGTCAATAACAACTGTATCTGTTTTGTCCTTATCAGACTTGCAAGATATTCTGCGATGTCTGTTAGCCAAGCATCCCTCATACAGACCGTCCCTGGAAGAGGTAGTTCAACACCCCTGGCTCCAACACCGTCGAAACAAACCTCGCCCCTCCCCTGACAGGAGATCGTGTCAAAGCTCGCCAGTCTATGGGGACTCCCCTGAGGAACGACATGAACGACGACAACGACGCCAGCAGCGAGGAAATTCGTTTTTGTGAGGAAAAGGAGAAATCATTCTTCTATGAAGTGTTGTCCACTGATGGACAGTTTACGTGTTTGACCCAGACCCAGAAGTGTAACGTCCTTGTGTACGTAAATTACAAGCATAACAGGAAATTCAGTCCAGACGTGTGATGTATACCTGTCCGTATTACGCGTTTAAAGAACCATAAGTCACGTGCATGATTCAAGTGTCATGTGGATCACGTGCTTCAATCACGTGCGTTAAGTGCCTATATCACGAGCTTGAAGGAAGTTCAGTCCAGACGTGTCATGTGCAATGTATACGTGTCCGTAATACGATTTAAAAAACCTTAAAGTCACGTGCATGATTCAAAAGTGTCAAGTGTATCACGTGCTTGAATCACGTGCGTTAAGTGCCTATATCACGAGCTTAAAGGAAGTTCAGTCCAGACTTGTCATGTACAATGTATACGTGTCCGTAAACTTTAAGTCACGTGTATGATTCAAGTATCACGTTCAATGTAAATGTGTATCACGTGCTTCAGTTACGTGCGTCTATATCACGAGCTGAAAATAACTTCAGTCACGTTCACGACCCGGAAGTGGCACGTGCAATGTGTACGTACGTCAAAGCATCTTGAGTCACGTGGATAATTCATAAAACCCTCCGAAGCGTCACGTGCAATAAGTACGCGCGTATGTTGGGATTCGAAAGACAGCTTGCAGCAGCTATCGACTAGGAGACCGAAAACCACCCAACTCTTGTATTATTGTACAAAGAATAAATTGTTGTTGTTGGACTTTAACTGGTGCCCTGTAAGTAGTTTAACTGGATTATATCCTCGTTTACAGGACCTTTCAAGTCCACAGCGTTTATTCCTATTTAAGAATGAACCGCTGAAAATGAATCCCCAATAGCATGGTGTTTCATTATTCGTGAAGTTGATTGGAAAACTCTTTGAAAAATGCATAACTGAAGAAAGAAGAAGACTTAAATTTCTAAAGAGATGATGGGCGGAATGTAAATCACACAGCGGACAGATGTCGCTCCTGTTTTCACTGCCTTGTGCAGGGCGGTGACTTAAATGAGATTTAAAAGAAAAGAATGCGATTCGAGGCGACGAAACTTGTCTTCCTCATGTGTGAAAAAAAAACCAATGATAAACCATAACTTTTCAGAAACATTTTGCGTTTTAAGTAGAGAATTGACATTTCTTGTTAAACTTTTTTTATTTCTTGTCAAATTTGGCGGGAAATCCTAACATTAGCCACATGGCTAATTTGCATTATAACGTGAAAACCAACATGCATGGCGGCTATGTAAATTTCCCTTTCGTAAACGGTCGCTTCCATTTTAGAAACTTTTTCACCAATTATCGATTTTTTTTCTATCAGAAAAACAAAAATGCAATTAATAACCTGGAATCGAATCTGGAACCTCTGCATGCTAGCATCCCTCCTTCACCACTAGAACACTGAGCTGATATGTCAAACCCAAGAAAATTAATTATAAAATTGGTGACCCTTACCCTGAATCTAGCGTAATCGTGAATCTAGCTTAGGTCTAATAATCGCTTTCTAGGCCCAATTTTATCTAATAAATATCCTACTTTCATCCTAATCCAGGCACAAACTAGAGAGAAATGGCATCGGCCATTACAAAAAAGCTTGGTTACTAATGAATGCTAATGATGGCATCGACCGTTTACGAAAGGGAAATTAGCGGCGGCTATCGAGAATAAGGCCCATTCAAGGAAGAGCGGAGCGTGAAGTGTGGGAAAGTTACCTTGCCCTCCCTTCGCGTTCCTGCGTTGCGGGGGTTAGGAAGTGGAAAGAGAGGGAATTCGAACAGGCGAAGAACAGGACGTGAAGGGAGAGATAATTTCCTTCCCTTCCCATCATGTTCCACGCTGTCTTCGCGCTTTTCCCTTTTCTTTCTAGTCACGCCCTGCAGAAGTAGAAACAGCTTTAGTGAAACGTATTTTGAGACGAGTGCAGCAAAGCTATGGAGATAATAAAATGTTTCTCAGTCTTGATGTGCATTGTTACATACTCTACCGGATGATCCGGTTGTTCAAATTCCGCCGGATAAATCACTATCCAGTGAATAACACAAGATTTTGTTAATGCTTAATTATCCACTGGATAGTGATTTATCCGGTGCATAGCGGTATCCACCTTTTGGACAACCGTGGCCTGTACGTACTTTACAAGATTTTTGCCGGTCTTTTAATCGTGTACCATAACCTCGTATCTGATGACTCACTACCATTATAAGGCACAACGTTTTGAGCTGAAAGTTGGTGTTACGAGCCTGCTCTGTCGTTCCTCGTTTCTAGGTGTCCTTGACTCCCCCACGATATGAAACGTCACAATGTCTGTGCGTCTTAAATGGACACTGTCCCGCGGAAACAACGAAATTGTTTTTATTTAAGGTGGCTCCCAACAGTTTCCAGCACTTTCCAAGACTTAGATTTTGATGGTCATTAAAACCATTCTTTATCAGTTTATGCTACAATCATGAATGCCCAATGATTGGTGAACCTCGGAACCAATGATACCCGGACGAATGCTCAATGATTGGTGAACACGTTGTTATCATTTTTATGACACAATATGGTACTATAGCAACAGCATAACGTGCTGAAAACACCCTTAATTTCAGCTTTAAGTGTTTATAACTCAAAAATAACTCAGTGAACCTCATTTTTATCTCGTTAAAGCGCATGCGCGCGAAACGAGATATAGGAGTCAGTAGAATATGGGGACAAAAGTTGTTAACAAATTTTTGTGGACTTTTGTCCGGGGGGTTAGTTGTTTCTTCTTTATAGAAGCTATATTAGGGCATTGAGGATATGGTTGGTTAAACCGGTTAGGATTTCAAGAAGGGCGTCACATACTGCTCCTAAAATTTTTGGGGAGCACCCCCGGATCTATTGTTAATTTCCCTTGGGTATCGGGATGTCAAAACTTGTGATGAACTTGTCATATCTCACATTACGTTACCGCAAAGGTATTAAGTTCTTCTTAAGTTTCGATATCTCACGTTACCTATCAGTTTCAATCATTTGTCGTAAAGCCATTTAAGCTGCCTTGCGTTTTTTTTTTGGCAAACGCAGTTTGAGAATTTCACGGTGTATTTTTACGAATGGAGACGTTTTAAGAAAGTTAAATGGGACGGGAAAGTTTGTGTTTTAATATGAGCGATATGGCAAAGCAAAATTGCGTTTGTTCAATTTTGATTCATTGCTATTACGGTTTGATTATGCAATAGTATGGGAAAGACGTCATAGTTTTGTTAATTTAGCTACCGTGCACAAGGATATTTTGCGGGTCGCGGAGACAGCTAAAATTTCTGCTGGAAGGAAATGTTTGCGGATTTCTGGTGAAGTATAAATAAAATCCAAGGCATCGGTATTAAACTGCAATTTTACTTCCTGACCGGAGGTTGTATAGTTCCCATAGTTATGGTTGCTGTTCTGGCGCCAATATGAACATAAACAACGAGAAAACTAGTGAGTGAATTATTGTACCTTGTTGTAAAAACGTATCAGTATTATGATAACAGTCTCTGGTTCTTTTGAGGACGTGTCTGGAGTTGAATCGGGAATACAAATGACTGTTGTGCCGGTCGTCTAGGAGTTCACTGTTATGAGAGTTATCGAGTTATGAGAGTTCACCGTTCTGTAAAATGAGGACCGGATGGCGGCGGATGGCGGATGGCGGACGGCGGATATTAAAATGCGGATAACAAAATGCGGATGATAAAATGCGGATGAAAAAAAAACAGAAAAATAATTCCTTACGATTTTTACCAAAAAAACAAAAAACAAAGAAAGAAAAGAAGCAGAAATAACTTTAAAATGGCACGAAACAAAAACACGAAACATAAACTTTATTGTCCAAACTGTCTTCAAGTTCCACTTCATGCCTCACTCAACCCTAGTTGGAAAATATATGAATGTTGCGTTTCGAGTTTGACCGATTGTGCAGTCTGCACGTGTTTGAGGATGGAGTCCGACGAGTGTGACGATTACGGGCTTTTAAAATCTGTGTTTAGGAAACGGTAAGTTAGTAGAGTTCTTAAATTCGATTTAACTTCACCTGTTACTTTGCTTCACAAACAATCTTTTCTGACTTTTTATTCGTGTTTGTATCTGGTTCGTTGAAGAGTCAGGAAGGTGATGCAATTGAGTGTTTTTATCATAGATATGTTAAAAGGGTTAATTACTACACTAGTTTCCGTTATGGATATCTTTGGAACGCATGTATTCAGATAAGACCTTTTTGAGTGTTCCACTGTCACGATCATTCATTCCTGTGTTATCCTTTGTGAAAGCAAGAGCAACAATTCCGACCGCCATTACTGTGTCGATCCAGAACTGCTGGCAATGATGCTTGTCTTGATGCTTGTGGTGCAGTGCGTTTTGGGGAATTCTTCCATGCCAAGTTTCCTCCTTTTATTGCTAGTCAATATTTGAACATTAACCAGCACGAACTGCTTACAATCAGGTCAGCGTATACGCACTGAACAATCAACGTTCAACGAACGCCTTCATGCAGCGTTGTCTACGTGAAATTTGGTTGTTGCTGTCTCTTAACAATATCCGTTTATCTGCGCGTTACATTAGCGGGAAGTCATAGTCTAACGTTTTAGCGGATGCGTTGAGTCGTTCTCACTTAGACTCCTCGTACTCAGACTATTTGCAGCATGCCGTAGCTACCTTGAACCTTACCCAAGTATTTCCTAGCGACTCTATGTTCGTTTTTAATGTATATCAAGTAGCTACTTCCATTTATTTTCATAGATCCTTATTAAGTTTATTGATTTTTCTTTCTTTCAATCTGTTTTTCAATTTTATCTCGCAGATCACATCGACGCTTTGCAGCAGTATTTAGGAACTATCCAGGTCCATGCTTTTTGCGACTCCACAAAGCGCTCTATGATATGCTATATGCGAACATATTTATTGTTTTGCCAATATTTCGATTTCTTGCCTTTCCCAGTTTCCAAATCCGTTTATTTGCTTTATTTAGTTTTTTTTGTCACGTTCTTTAACGTCATACCGTTCGATCGTTAATTATTTGAGCATTATTTCACATATTAACCGCTCGTGTGGTGCCAGTTTTGCCTTTCTTGACGATTTAATATGACGTTTATCTTGCCAAACGAGCGGTGCGTCGGATCTTGGGTGATTGTGTCGCACGAAAAGAACCGATCACTGTTGAGATCTTTTTACAATTGTCCCGTCTTTTCGATTTAGATAATCATTTGCACGTCTGCATGCGTGCTTTATTTTTAGTAGCCTTCTTTTCTTTTTTACGTATCTCTAATTTAGTAGTCTGAAATTGGCGATTTCCAGGCGTGTTTTTTGACACTATCTAGCATGACTTTCACACCGCAAGGGGTTTTGTTGCGCATCACGCGCACTAAGACACTCCAGTTTCGGGAGCGGGTTTTAGAAATTCCCTTGCCGTTTATTCACGGTTCGCCCCTTTGTCCTGTCACCGCGCTTAGGCAGTATTTAGCTAGTGTACAATTGTCGCCCTCTTCACCATTATTCGTTTGTCAATCTCGGGGATCGTACAGGCCTATCTTGGCTCACCAGTATAATGCTCTTTCAGCCATTAGGTTTAATCCCGCACAGTATTCCTCACACAGTATTCCTCGCACAGTTTTCGTCGCGGAGGCGCTACATTTGCTTTTTGTAATCGAGCGCCTACAGCTTTTATTAAATCGCATGGCGATTAGAAGAGTGACGCATATTTAATCTATCTCACTCTTTCCAACGAAAATAACTTTAAAATTCTCCATTCTATCACAACCAGACTCTCTCCCACATCGTAACTTCTTCTTCTCAAACCCTTTTTTTTATTCCTTTTCCCCTTTGGGTTTGGCGGTTTATTGAATAAACATACGTTTAACCCCATCTACTGAGTCTGTTTGTGGTAGTAATTGAGTGTTTTTATCATAGATATGTTAAAAGGGTTCACTAGTTTCCGTTATGGATATCTTTGGAATGCATGTATTCAGATAAGACCTTTTTGAGCGTTCCACTGTCATGATCATTCATTCCTGTGTTATCCTTTGTGAAAGCAAGAGCAACCCCCCCCCCCCACCCCTCACCCGGTTTAGGGTGTTGTTTCTTGTGCAGTATCAATTTGAATAAACATAGTTCAACATCCGTTTAACCCCATCTACTGAGTCTGTTTGTGGTAGTAATTGATAAGAAAAAGTGCGTGTGCTATAGCTTTGAAGTTGTTAACTATTTTCCTCTCGTATGTTATTGTGTTTGGCCATTTATAATCGCCAAAACGGGAATCTGAATAACTGGTTATATATATTTAAAGTTAACTTGGTCAGGGGTGAAAGAGTTTTGTTTCCTAAGTACTAGAAAATCATACTTTTCATACTTTTCACGTTTTTTAAATTTGGCTTTCTTTACATGTAGTATTTTATCTATTAAACATATGATACATATATTAATTTGAGAATATCAGTATTATAAAAGTGACAGGCCAAACACGACTCCCGCTAGTTGCATAATGTATAAAGAAACCTCTAGAATAGCTTTCCCAAGAAGGTCTACGAGATATTTGTTCCCCTTTGATCACCAAAATAGAGATGTGACAAATGCTCGATGTATTGTATGACTCTTTTATCTTTGGGATATAAATCTCTTTAATGACAGGAGGTCAGTTTACATGCTGTGCACACTCACTGCCATTTATAGAATTATTGTTTCCAGTCTATGCCTTCGTTATGCTAGTTCTCTTGGCATATGTTGGAGCGTCTTTGGCTAACTTTTGTTGCAAGATAAGTAGTGATCGGCTGCAGTTTTTGTTAATTGTTATGAATATGCTTGGATCAGTCAATCTCTGAGGCTCGATTTCCGCCGCTTTCTCTCGTCCGGTCTCTGAGCCTCCAATCTCTCAGCCGGTGATTTAGTGTCTAAGTCTGCGGTGTGCAAGACTTGTGAGAAAGTGGATCTTTATCACGGATGTAAGTGTCCAAGATCAAAGTCTGAAGCTGCCGTATCTCTACTGGAATAATGACTTCTTGCAGTTTATGTTTTAGCTCCTTGTTTTATTCTGTTTTTGAGTAGTGTTTCTTGGAGCTTGAAGAACCTCCTGATCCGTTGTTTCATAATGGCGTTCGGGATTGCATCCCGACATGGCTTGTAAGATATGGTGATCTGTTTTGAAAATCTCACGGATGCTAGTGAATTCTTACGTTTTTCCACAGTTTATTTTTTAGTATTTATCAAATTATTATCCTCAAGCTGTAAACTGCGCATTGTAAATTGGCGTAGAATTAATGGCAAAGTCCCCGGTCGGCGTCATCTAATTACCATTTTGTAAATTCAAATCTCTAAAAATAAACTCACAAACGCAACTTTGAAATCAATAAATATTTTACCATAAAACTGTTCAAAAGTGTTGAATAAATTGGATATTATATTTCGTTATTACAAAACATTGACATTCGAAGAGTGTGAGGTCACCTTCGCATTTCTCCTGGTCTTCAGATGCCAGAGTTTTATCCAGTTGGTCTAAAAGCCAGTCTTGGCTAGATAAATAAACTTGTTCAGCCGAATGGAGGTTACGATAAAAATCGCAACATTCGCGAAGAATATTTTTATCGGAAGTCACGATTGAATTGTTGGCACGCAACTCTAAAATTGAGTCGCGTGTTTGTCGCTGATTTTCAAGCTGGTAGGAATACTCCCGGGAAATACTTGGTCGGTTTTTCCCCCAGCTTTATCCACTGTTTTTTACTGCGAATGATGGCGTTTTTAGGAGATCTTTGATCTCCGCCAAACGCGTGTGATCATCTGTTGTATTTAAATTACCACGAGACAGGACTTCTCACGCTTACGCTCACGGCATCGGTAATAGGGGGTGGCCGGCAGTTTCTGGAGAAGGGTCGCACGGAGGTTCATTTTTTTGTTTTGTAGTGCAAATTAGGACCTTTGTTATTTAAACCTCACTGGGATTACAAAATTTAAATAAGAAAGGAAAAACGAAATGAGTTCTGGTAGTTGTAGTCAAATGACGCTATCGTGCAAATGGCCTATTGTGGTTACAGGGGGAGTGTCGTTGCTGGTTGCTGTAGTGGGGGTCGGGAGGCCTCTGGTGTCCCCCCTCCGGGCACTGGAGCCTCGCGGTTCGCCTCGCGGCGTTTCGCCTTCGGGGAATCTTTAACAACGCGCTCGGAAGACTGGCACCGGTAGCATAGTATTGGCTGACCAGTGTACTTAAAAAAATAACTCGAGCCCTTGAGTGACTTATTTGCGTGGCACTGCCTTTTGTTAACGTGTGAATTCTACGACACGGATGCCGTTCTCGATGTGCGCGTAGCTTTGAAGCAAAGCCGGCGGACTGCTCGCGCTTTGAGGTCGCCGTATTGTTCCACGAGTTGTAGCAGGTTTTCATCGGGGAATTCAACGGGAATGAAGCATGACACGTGTAGTGCTTTTTGCCGTAAAAGGCGTAAAGTGATAACGCGGCTTTCGCAGTCAAAGCCCGATGCCGCCAACCGCGTGGCCGATTCTGTCCCAACGATTTCTTCCTTAAAGTTCGGTAACGACTGCGCTATACTGAGCGAGTCAAGATCCAGGTTTTCCTCCACTATCAAGCGGACAGTAAGTTCTAGTGTGGGCGAACGGCTGGTGTGCGGTACGCGCGGCCATCTCCACGTAACGCGAGGGCGAGAAAACTCGCGAGACCAAAACCCAAATTGAAAAGCACGCACTCACCAAAGCGAAGACAGATGGTTACAAGACGCTTTCTTGCTTGTGGTGAAAAAACGGCACCAAATCTTGTGAAAAAAAGCTCTCCTTAGTCGTCGAAGTTGAGGATTATTCTGGCTTTTGGTCTTGAAAAAGTGGAGCACTGATGAGAAAAGATCCCCCAATGCTGTACAGAGAAGTTGTTAGCAGAGGGGCACGGGTTCCCCTCCTTTTGCAAAAAAAAAAATAATAATGATGATGATAAGGCCCAGCCTATAACATTTTCTAAACACGTCTATTGTATAACCAAATAATAGGACCCCATTTTAGTTACTAGCGTGAAAATGTAAATAACTTCTGTAAAAATGCAAGGACCACTAGAACAAACAGTAGCAATATATAGCTGGACCGTTACTTGTTTATTAGCCTATCGTGTGCCAGCAATTTATCTTAGCCCATTTTAAAATATTGTAACCGTTTGTTTCCATCTTCACTAAGCTTTCCTAGCCCCTGATGAAGGTTAGTTTTGTCTAACCGAAATATCGGGCATATCTTATTAAAAGAAATCGAACAAATTTGCTGTCTGATCAGCCTTTTATGTTAAAGTTGTTTTTTTTTTGAAAATGTAAAGCCCATTTCGTGAACATAAATTTCTATTGGCTAATATGCATCATGTGATGTTTTCATGTACGTATTTTAAGTAGACTTAATCTAAAGGTGCGCTACAACGGCATCTTTACCATATTCACTATCAATTCTTCTATTTTGTTTTTATTAACCACACGTTCTAACGCTTTAACGAGATGGCTTTAAGAGCCCTTTGATTTATTGTCGAATTTTGATCAGTACGATAAGATGCAACTTTTGACAAAGTTTAAAAAAATTCTGTTGGTGGGGTTCAGAGCTACCTTAAAGTTCTGCGGCATTGGCTCTTTCCCACATAGAATATCTTTGATTTCAAGAATAGAGGAGGGGCTGATGGTTCGTAGTTATATTTCATTATAAAAATACATAAAATCCATCTGCGTCAAATAGATTTTAGGAAATGTTCGTGCTTAACCAATCAGAATAGCAGAAGACAATAGCTACTAATTTTGCTTCTTTGATGAAGTTCCCCAAATACAATATCTGTTAAAAATTGCATGTTGTGCGATTGGGTCTCAAAATACTTGAAACCTTAAAAAAATTAGACTTAATGCACCTTGAACCTTAACTTTTTAGGGGTGGACCATTAGAAATCCTGGGAGGGGGGTCAAAAATTTTTCAGTGTATGAATTTTTTTTTCGGCCTGAGTTTCCTGCAGGATTTTTTTTTGAGGGAGATGCAAGCCTGCAGGTTTTTTTTTTTTTTTGAGATCTTCTTTATAAATGCGTGCAAGCCCCAAATTTTTTTATACTAATGGCCCAATCCATTTTTGGTATTAAACGCTGGAGAGTAGATTTAAGTCAGACTGTCGAACCTTTGCATAAAAAATGGGGAGAAATAAGAATTGAGATGGAGTGGTCGAGCGCCGAAGGTGCGAGCCGCTAGGGGGGTCTGGGGGCATGCCCCACCAGAAAATTTTGAAATCTTGATGCTCTGAAACTCCATTTCTAGTGTTCTGAGACAACAATTTCTGTCAAAAATGTTTGGCAAATTGATGTGGCTTCTCGTCGCTTTGCGTCTCTTTGTGTGGCTCCACATACAAGTACTCGATTTCATTTTATTTTTCTTGCTGTTTCTTTAGTTTATCTGGATATCAGAGTTGAGTATACGCAATTTCGTCTTTTTGTATAGTAAGTATTATGAGAATTTGACGAAAATGACAGAATTTCATTTTCAAGCAAAATCGGGGTAATCTCGACGAAATCAGGACAGTTGGACAATCTGTAATGTATTTAAAAAATACTTGTGTGTAGTAGAGCAGGTTACATATTTCATGATGTTTACAGTGTTTTCAAATGTGTACATAAACAAGGTTTTGGTTATATTAAGATATTGCTACATGTACCAGATAGACCTTTGAGGCAGGTAATTTTTGACAGCATTTGAGTCAACCTGAAGTTGCTTTTTGATGAATTTTACTACCAGAGAGCATGTCATACTCTCATATGTTCCAGTTTAAAATAAATAAATAAATAAATAAATATATGTATATATAGCCAGTTGGCTTGCAGGATTTTATTTTTTTATGGTCAACTGCTTGCAGGAATTTTTTTTGAGACAATTTTCCTTTGCAGGATTTTTTTTTTGGTAATTGTCACCCCCCCCCTCCCAAGATTTCTAATGGTCCGCCCCTTAGCGGTTTCAATGAGATCACTAGTTGTAACAATGAAAATTGTTGACATTCCATCGTGCATTGCCGTTCAGCACTATCCTTCTTATGCGGATCATTACTTAATACCCATATTATAGAGCAGTTTTCAATTGAGTGTCAAAAGTAATTACACAATTGCTTCGGTTTTGCATTGCTACGCTTTGTGCCGATTGGCTAAAAAATCTCGCGCCACTTTCTCGACCAATCAGAAGTAAAACCAAAACTAATCGTGACTCGCTCGCACGCGTTTTCCCGCGCTTGGCGCCGCCGACATGTTATTGCTTCGAGCTCTGATTGGTTCATTGGATTGTTTACGACTGCTGTGATTGGCGAGAGTATTTATTTTGGTTTTGGTTTTACAACACTCAATTGAAAACTGCTCTATCACCAAATACCACCAAATATATAACTTAATACAATAAAAAGACCCTACAGAGCAAAACAGAAGCAGTAGTTTGGTGAAAAAGTGCAGGATTACAAGGATAAAAGTGGATTACAGTTCATCAATTTTGATTTCATGAGAGTCGGTCAAGAAATCAAATAAGGTGGTTTTCACGTTACGTCACGGCGGCCATGTTGGTGCACACCTACAAAAGAATTTTAATGAAGAAAATAAATCAAGATTACCGCCTCCTGGTTAGCTCAGTTGATAGAGCACCGGTCTGTAGAGCGGGAGGTCTCGGGTTCGAACCCCGGCCGGACCAACACTCAGGGTCTTAAAATAACTGAGGATGAAGGTGCTGCCTTTGCTATGACAAATGGCAAATGGTTAGACCTTCACGTGGCTCGGATGACCACGTAGAAATGGCGGTCCCGTCTCCCATGGGGACGTAAAAGAACCACTGAGGACGTAACAAACCCTGGCTGTGACCACCCTCAGTGTCACTTGTTCATGGGTGGGGTTGGTCTGATTGATTGTGAAGCGCATTTGAATATGTATATAGAATTTGCGCTATACAAATGCATAAATTTAATTTATTTATTTTATCTTCTGGTCATACTCATGAAAACACGATCTACCAGTCGCGACAGCGCCCTTCTGAACGAGCAGCTTAGAACAGACCATTTTTACAGTTGTGTGATTAGTACCCTGGCCTTTGAGTGAAAGCGAGGCTGGAGTTGACTTTGTTTTGATACAAATCTTCCTGCTTTTCATATGTAAATCATGTTAGTTAGCATGAGAACAACATGATTTACATATGAAAATAAGGTTTCTATCAAAACAAGGTCAACTTCGGCCTCATTTCCACACAAAGACCAGGTCTATTCCTTAGGACAAGTCATAAACAAATATAAAAAAAGGAAAGGCCCACGTTTCCCGCCGCTTCTGCATGTCGGTCACGTGTGCAGTGATACTGGTTGAGTATCGATTACTTTTCAAAAGCCCAGATATCACGATATTGATTACTTTGGTACCGGCATCCACCCACCCTTGGTTCAAGGGAAGGGGTGAAATATGCCATTTCCGAGTTGCTTCTTGTCTCGTTATCAGAGTGAGGCTTGGTGCACAACCTTTCATGTGAAAATTGTTTTGTTTACATATGAATGAAAACTAATTTTCATATGAAAGGTTGTGAACCAAGCCTCGCTTTGAAAACGAGACAAAAAGCAACTCGGAAATAGCCTATTCTTCTCCAGTGGTCACATTGTACAGCGATACTCCTTGTGAGTATCGATTACTTTCCAAAATGAAGAGATATCGCGGTATTGATTATTTTTGTATCGGCATCGGCCCACCCCAGGTTTAAGGGAAGGGTTGGAATTTCACTCTCTGCTCCGATCCCGAGGTTCGCTTTTTAATCATGCATGCCATAAAAAGCGCAATAATCAGTTGTGTCTTCCAATCAATAACAAAGACATTATGAACTATTAGTTATATTCCTCAAGTTACAAAAATATACATTACATTTGCATGCATCACCATAAATATCACATAGACAATGTACTTCTACCAACACCTACGGGTTGTGTGGTTACAGAGTTGCTGAAGTCGCTTATTGAACAAGGTTGCAATATTATTAGCAGGCCAGCGATGTTTCAATGTAGACCTGGGGTCAATTCAATAAAACTTTTACAAGTGTAGCTATTGTTTTCAACCTTTGAAACAATGGCTAAACTTGTAAATTACACTTGTAAAAGTTTTATCGAATTGAACCCTGGCCGATAAGAAAGTTAAAGGTGGCAAGGCTAAGCCTGTCAGGCCTCCGGAGGTTTACTGGGGTTTCGGAAAAAAATAGGCTATTTTGCGATGTAGATTAATTACTGTCAATTTAAATAATCTAAGATCAAGCCTGCAGTAACCCTTTTGCTGTCAAGAGCGGCTTAAATTACAATCCACTTCATGAAAGAATACCAAATTTTATTTCGGAAAATAGAGCAGATTTTAAGTGGGTGACGTAAACCAAAACCATAAAGTATTTACTTTCGCCAATCACTAAAGGCGTAGACAATCCAATACACATACATGAAGCCGGCGCCAAGCGCGGGAAAACGTGTACAGACGAACCTCTCCTAACTGGACACCATCCGGACCAGAAATAGTGTCCGCTTAAGAGGTGTCCCGAGGGTCGTCCCGAGGTTAAAAATGTAGTGTTTGTGTGTGGCTGGGACCACGACCAAGTGTCCGCTTATGGGAGGTGTCCGCCTACGGGAGGTGTCCGTTAGCGGAGGTTCGACTGAACGAACAAGTCACGATTGACAAGATGAAAGTGAAGAACAAAATCTGAGTCCTCGCATGGAAACGAACCCATGTCTTCCGATAATCGGTTGGACGCCCAATCCATAAACCCTTTCACTCCCAGAGGCAATGATGGAGACATGTAATGTAAATCTAACTTTTGAGTCTGTGGACGAAATCCTATGGTGTGACCATTCAAACAAAACCTCTTTAGTAGTACTTTTACATGGTAACATTTGTTTGTCTGAATTTTACAAAATGAAATTTGAGATATTCTTGTATTTCGAGTTTTTGGCACTCTTGTGAGTTTATGGGTAAAGCCATCGAGGACTCATGGAGAGATGCGGAATTTTACTGGTTTTGCTTTTAGGGAAATGGTCAAAACTATTGTACTCGGACAGGACCCACCATTTTACAACAAGACTGGTGGTCTCTTTATGTACCCCCTCTCCCCCACCTAAAAAGATGGTGTCTTGTTGGTATAGTTCCCATTCTATCAGGAGTAAAAACTGATAGAAAGATTCAAATCTTCCTGTGCTGTCTTACTAGCAATGCAAGCTGCGTGCAAACAGAGTATTTAAGTCTCATCTCCCGATGATTTTTAGGCCATAACATTTTTCCATTACATTCATCAGATAGATGATATCTTGCAACCCCCCCCCCCCCCCCACCCCTACACAAGGTGGGTCCTCGTCGAGTATACTTGTTATGACCACTTCCCTTAGTTCTAATTGTTTGAAAACATGGCGTGAGTTTATTAACGAATCACAAGGTTTAGGAACGCAAAGGCAAAGAAAATTCGAAATTACTTTCGACACTCATTTGAAAACTACTCTATTACGCCCATTCAGTTTAGTGAAATGAAATCATCATCATCACAGGTCTTGCTGCAGTTAAGACACGAAATGGAGAAAAAAATCCACCTAAAATGTCTAATGAAAAGACTTTTGTATTTACAAGGCGAGTTAGTTACAAAAACGTCTAACATGCATTTGTGAGGAAATAAATAGTCCTACAAATAAATATTAAAAACTAGTGCGAAGTGGTTCTGCCACCGCAGGGGCGGAGACAGCTGTTACGATTACGCCCCCTCACTAGTCAGCCCCTCCCGTAGCCCCATTCCCTTCCGTTGGGGGTGGTGCCACGGATCTTCGCCGCTCCCTTTTTCGCGAGGCCATGCGCTCTTTTAGCTTCTTCTCGCGGCTTTTCTCGTCCAGTACGTGGGAAGAGCGTTCCGCCTGCGCGCCTTCTTCGTCTGAGGCCTCCGCTAAACTGGTACTCAGCGTTTGGCCAGGAGGAGCCAACTGTCAATCAAAATAATTATGCAAATTAATTATAGGAATAATTAACAACGGACCGCTAAGATGGACCGCGTGCGAATTAATTTCGCAAAATCCGTTTTATGAACCATTAAGCAAAGAAAACATTTTTTTCTTCATGTTAAGAAAGTGGCCTGAAAAATGCAAAGTATATGCTTAACTTTGCCGAGAACGAACCAATTTCCCCAGTCCCTTGGCACTTCGTTAAATCGAGGTTCCACTGTATTGACCAATCAGAACGCGTGCATTATCTTCCGTTATTGTATTTTAGCCAATCAGAGCTGGCACAGCTTCCAAATTTATATTATAAATACTTACCGCTACGGTTGATACTCGGCGCGTCTCGCTCTTGAATTTCTCTTCCATTTTTGCAGCTATACGTTTCATTTTCTCCTCTTCACTTAGTCCCAGCTTTTCCTCCTCTGTCAGTAGACTTTCGAATCCTTGAGCTTTTTCGTCTTTCGGTTCGCGCATGGTCATCGTGCGCTCGTAACGAACACGTGCGATGCGCTCACGAACCATCGTGATTTGACGCTCGCGTTCTTCCTGTGTGGGAAAAGAAAAAAAATAAGGCCACAGAAGAAGAATACAGTTGAAATTTAAATACGACTTGATACCGAGGACGAGACCAGGCTGGATTTCCGATTAAATTGAAAACTACAAATCGGAGCCCAAGCTAAGCTCATCTTTTCGTCCTTTGCTGACATAAACAAGTCCGGATGAAGTCGTCACATTAAGCATGTAACGAATGTTCAAGACTATCCCGCTTCTTGTGGCGATCGAATGTTACTACTGCGTGTAATAATATACATGAAAAAATTACTCGATTCCGATTGGCTAAGGGAGCAGTGCAGTTCAAGATGTAACACCAGTGCAAAAAGTGTAACACCAGTGCAAATTACAAATCAAAAAAAAAATTGAAAAAAAATTTTTTTTTTGCAACAAAAAAAAAAGAAAAAAAAATTTCCCAAAAAACAAAAAATTTGCAAAAAAAAAAAAATCCAAAAAAAATGGATGCAAATTTTTTTCATCTATAATTATTAATAAGTAATCATACGGTTTTCTCGTTCAATTGAAGGAGAAATCAATGGGGAGCACTCCAAAAGAAAAAACTAAAGTTAAGGAAAAAAAGGAATTAAAACGTACTTTTTTCTGTTGCTCCACAAACGTCTTCTGCCTCTCACCCAGACCCAAGATGGTAGCCACTTCTTCTTGTTTTTGTTCGATTTTAGTTCTTTTGCGCTGTTTCCGTTCTCGTGTCTAGGTAAAGAAAGAAAGTACGGGATACCAAACGAGTTATTTAACAATTCAACTACCTGTACAACCTGGAAGCGCAACCTCAAAAAGCGGAAAGTTGCATTTCGTATCGTTTCGTATCGTATCGTATTTCGTATCGTATTTCGTTTGGTATCGTTTCGTATCGTATCGTTGCCGTTTCGTGTCTTGGATGCTTTTGCGAGTGAAAGAGTTAATGATGTTTACTCAGGATTAGTATTTGTTCATGAAAATGAAACACGCAATCCAAAGGTGATAAAAATAACTAAGTGACAATCCAGTGTCAGCCCACCCGAAATGGCGCCTTACAATTCAGACATGTGACCTTTAAGGGAGGAAACAAATCAAATAGCGACTGCACAGGAGACAACTGCGCAGGGAGCGAGAATCAATGCGCGCGACTGGGAACAAGCCAGCAGTAAATCTTACCCTTTCTTCTTGTCGCGTTCTCTCTCGTTCAAACTTCATTCCGACATTAGTATGTTCACGGAGAAGAGAGGAGACAATCTCACGCTGCTTTTCTTCGGAAACTTCCACGTCGATTACAGTCTTCTCTCGCTTCATAGCAAAGCCAGGCTGAAAAAGGGGTAACAAAACAAGTTATTTTCATTACTAAGAAACAGAAAAACATGGCGCGTTTTCATACGCTAATGAAAACATGAGATAGGTTTACACCCATTCAGAAGACTCACAGTCTTCTTTCGTTTCATAGCAAAGCCAGGCTGAAAAACAAATGGGTAACAAAACAAGTTGTTTTTGTTACTAAGAAACAGCGCGTTTTTATACGTTAATGGAAACATGAGATAATTTAAGTCCATTCACTGTCGCCCAAAGTCAGACACTGGATCACTTAAAGTTGTTGTAACTTTTACGTCTGAGGACAAAGTCCTGATGTGTGGCCATTCCCTTTTTTCACGTTCTGCCGCCGTGTACTAGTTCTGGAGACAACAACATCAACAAAAATAAAAACAATTAAAGAACCAAACAACACCAAAAATATTATTTAAAATCACGTTCTCAATTACGTGTATAGGCGGAGTATCTCGATAGTTTTGACAAACAAAGAGGTAGAGTCTACCTTCTACAGCTCAGAAGGAGGTCGGACACCTTATTAGAATTATATAACGTAATGTCGACACTTAGAATTTTATTTTCACTAAATTTTCAAGTGTAAAAAAGAAAATCTAAAATCTCCACTCAGGATTGAACCTGTGACCTCAGCTAGGCTTAAACTTACATAGCCTACCGTACCACTGTACCACCTAGCTTCTCGGGTTGCTAAGTTAACCAGTTACTCCGTTATATAAGTCTCAATAAGGTGTCCGACCTCCTTCTGAGCTATGGAATCTGGACTTTACCAAACAAAGGAAGTAGATCATACCGGTAATTGCCAGTCCGGCGCTGGTTTCGATTCGTCTGTCTTCTTGTTCGCCTCGTCTTCTGCTTTGTTTTTAGCTTCTTCTTCCTTTCTTTTCCTTTCTTCCTCTTCCTCGGCTTTTTTCTTTTCTCGCTCCTCTCGTCTACGTGCCAATCGTTCATTCAACTATTAGGAAGAAAAAAAAGATAAGTACAACAATGGAACCCTTGCTATCCTGAATCCTTCGCTACCTTGAAGTGAAACCCGTTTTCCTTAGATTTGCTTTGACTATCATCTCGAACTTAGTTAACTACACCCCCCAGTATCTTGAACAAAGTGTGACTTCCCATCAGCCTGAATCAACAATCCTTAACCCAAACTGCTATATAGATGGTTTTTTACTCACGTGACCTTCAGTCCTGTGGGACTCAAATGACAAAGGCCATGGCGGCCATATTGGTGCACGTAACAAAAGAAGTTCATTAAAATTCTTTTGCAGTTGTGCACCAACATGGCCGCCGTGACGTAACGTGAAAACCACCCATAGTTATAAGGTTGACAAAAGAAACCAACATTTCCAAATATGGATTTGGATTTTGAGGGCTGTGGATGTTAAAAATGCACAGTTAGCATTAAACTATTTCAGGGTTACTGACCTGGCGTGAGGGGGATATATCACATATCGCGAGGGGTTGGTCGATACCATGCCTATTTTTTTCAGTTTGCCAGGTTTTCTAATACAAAAATATGTTAATTTTCTAAAGAGTAACATTCCATGTATGATTGAATTGCAAATAAGCTATTCCGCAAGACCCTAGTGGGGATTTGCACGTGATTAATCGCCCGATTGCACCATAATAGTCCATTTTACAGTTGTGTGCTTGGTGACCGTACCTTTGAGTGGAAGCGAGGCTGAAGGTGACCTTGCTTTGATACAAACCTTTCTGCCTTTCATATGTTAATAATGCTTTTCTCATGCAAACTAGCTAAATTTACATCTGAAAAGCTCCAAGGTCTGTATCATAGCAAGGTCACCTTCAGCCTCGCTTCCACTCAAAGGCCAGGATACTAAGAAGACAACTGTAAAAAGGACTATTACTCGAAGAATAAAGTAAATGGCCCTTATCGTAGATGAGTACGCCACGCCATCATATCAGCGGTTTTTCGCTTTCTTGACCCTATAGTCTCGTTTTGATGTTTACGCTCATCGTCGTCAGAGGTTCTCGTAAACATCAAAACGAGACTATAGGGTCAAGAAAGCGAGAAACCGCTGATATGTTGGCGTGGCGTTCTCATCTACGATAAGGGCCATTCCAGTGTCATACAGTCGAACCTCCTGTGAACAGACACCCTCGGGAACACCCTCGGGAACACCCTCGGGAAGAAGTGCCCGCAACTGCAGCTGGGCGATTGAGAGAATAATTTTCGTGGGGTTTGTTTCAACGGAGTTTTGTCAATGACTCCGTAAACAGAGATGTACGCTTAAGAGAGTGTTCGCTCAGAGAACTTCAACTGTATTCAGGTTCATACGTAAAGCAGGATCCGATAGACTCACAGTATCTTTAGCACCAGCTCGCTTCAGCATGGTTTTCTCCCTAATGAGGGCGAATTGCTTCTCCGCCATTGTAACAATGGAGGCGGCCATATCCTCTTCATACTGTTGCTCGTCTCGCTTTCGTCGTCTAGCCTCCAGTCTCTGGCGCGTCATTTGACGCTGTCTCTCCACAGCGTCTGCCATCGCCTGATAGACAAACAACAATTTCTTTGTGCAAAATATCGAGAAACCAGTGCTGGGAATGGCTTTTCTTACTTAGAAGGGCATTCAAACCGCCATTTTGATCGGACATTGGTCAGATTTGAGAGGAATGAACTCCGAGTCTGCGAAGAACGACTTTCAAATTGGAACCGACCAGAGTCCGTGATACGTGACACTGGTCAACAGGATCGCTGCTCTGGGGACGAGAATGGAAACCCTACTGTTCTGAATATGCGCGCGCACGAATCACTTAAGTGTTTATGCCCAGTCCCTAACGCTAATTTTCAAACAAAGCTCGAGGGAAGAACTGCCTTGACATCGTCAAAGAATGAAGTTGTTTTAGGCAAGCTGAACAGCTCTACATAGAAACAGCTGGCAAAGTCTTTGTGTCAAACAGTCCCGGGGGGGGGGGGGGGGGGGTTCTCTCATATATAAGCTAAATGGGTATGTGCCAATGTGAAGAGTATGCAGTTAAAACAGTTTAGTCTGGGATACGGTATAGAAGTCAGAGAGTTTTGGTCTAGAATAGGTTATTATTTACCGGGAAACTGATCAGTGGTGTGAAGATAGCATTTCTGAAAAATAGCAAGTCTAGGATAGTGTGGGGAATTTTGGTGCCCAGTCTGGGGGGGATACTCCCTTATATAAGCTATATAGGTCTGTGCGGCCCTAAAGGGTATGATTTTCAAGCCGTTTTGGTCTGAAATAGGGAAAAGATTTTGACCATTTTGGTCTGAAATAGGGTATGGTTTGTGCACTCTGGTCTGAAATAGGGTATGGTTTGTGCACTCTGGTCTGAAATAGGGTATGGTTTTTAGAAGAAGCTTCTTTTTTTTCGCGGGGGCAGGGGGGTCAGAACCTTCCGCTTCCCATACCTTATTCTCCCGACTCACGCCCTTTTACGCGTTGCTCCCGCCCCGCGTTTAGTATTTCCCTCCCGCTTCCCGCCCTGTTAGAACTTCCGCTTCCCGCCCTTTCTTCTCCCGCCTCCCGTACTCCTCCCGGGGTCCCGCCCCCTATCCCCCCCCCCCCCCACTGAATAATGGAAAGGTGAAATTCCCGTGACACTGTCACCTTAAGTGGTTCGCTAAAAGGAATCGAGATTGTAATCATTACCTTTCTCTTGGCATCATGCTGTTTTTGCAGCAACTCCAGAGCCTTTTGGATTTCTTCATCCGTTGCTCCGGCTAGTTTGCGGGTTTCTTTCTCCTTTTCCATCTCAGCTTCCATTTCTGCTAGTTTTGCTTCCTGCTCTTCCTCCAGGTGAGCTTCTTCTTCATCACCTTCATCCAATTTCGACATTGCCGGCGGCTGTCGAGAGAGAACGTTATATACAGGTGTGTTATACAATGGTCTTCAGCATAACTGCATAACTGATAAGGTGGTTCTACCTTTTGAGTCTGTGGATGAAATCCTACAGTGTGACCATTCAAATGAAAGCTACTGAGTAGTACTTTCCTGTGGTACTGTTTATTATGCTGTACAAGGTGGTTCTACCTTTTGAGTCTGTGGATGAAATCCTAAAGTGTGATCATTCAAATGAAAGCTACTGAGCAGTCCTTTTCTGTGGTACATGTACTGCTTATTATACTGTACAAGTCTGTGGATGAAATCCTAAAATGTGACTATTCAAATAAAAGCTATTGAGCAATACGTTCCTGTGGTGCTGTTTATTATGCGGTACAAGGTGGTTCTATCTTTTGAGTCTATGAATCTAATACTACAGTGTGACCATTCAGATGAAAGTTCCTGATCAGTAATTTCATATGATTCTCTTTGTTTCAAGAAATTTAGCCAGATCGCAGCCACGGTATTTGTAACCTTACCGTCATAGTAGAGCTCCTCTTTCTCATCGGGCGGGAACCCATTAACGAGGCAGCAAGGTTGTCCATCCATCCTTCCCGGCGTGCCATGCGCTGATCGGTTTTGACTCGTGTGAGAACAGCTTCGTCCTGGGAAATTAACATTCAGATAACTACACATTAAACATGGCGGACAATGTTTTTTTTTTATGAATTCGTATTTTTTTTAAGCCAACAAACGATCATCTTCATTATTTCATTCGGCTTAATGGCGAACCATTACATTTCTAAGCCTCAATTCGAGTTGTAGTTGCAGGATTTTTTCCTAAGAAAGTCGGCTTACAGGAGTAAAATGTGTCTCGGCTGAAATATCGTGTTTCCTTGATCATCATGGCCTATAACTTGCTTTCAGCTTGCTATATTATCATAAAATAGGGAAAAAATGTCCAAAAGCGATGAATGCAAGGAAATATGAACTAAAAAGACAAAATAACGACTGAAAAAACTCAAAATTCCACCAAAATTGAATCTTTGATTTCTTGACCGCCTGTCAGTAAATCAAAATTTGCGAACGGTAATCCATTTCCATCCTTGTAATCTTGCACTTTTTCACCAAACTACCGCTTCTATTTTAGGCCCTATTTTCCTCAGAGGGAAAAGGCTATTATTCAAGTTGTATATTTGGTGGCATTTGGCGAAAAAACATGGAAATTAAGTAAATACAATTTTGTTTTTCTTCGGCGAGAAAGTGCCCCTTAACCCTTTCACTTCCAAGAGTCAATTATGGAGACATGTAATGCTGTTCTAACTTTTGAGTCTGTGGACGAAATTCTATGGTGTGATCGTTCAAATGAAACCTCTTTGGCAGTACTTTTGCATGGTAACATTTTTTTTTTTTCAATATTTTACAAAATGAAATTTGGGATCTTTCCTGAATTGTGGTCTTTGTCACTCTTGGGAGCTAAAGGGTTAAAACCCTTGCACTTCCTAGATTCATGCAAACCCCAAGTACAGTACCATGTTTCGCTAACTTTTTGAGTGTGTTGATGGATTGCTGAAATGTCAGAATTTTCGCGCCTTTTTTGACGCGGGTGCCCCGTGACCTTGACTGACCTTATCTCCCAGGACATTAGTCATAGCATTGCTCTCGGTCATCTGTTTTTCCTGTAAATCAGCCATAAGAACAACAGATATTTCATCCTCGAGTTTATCCTCATCGATGCCTTGAGTCAACAACTGTGCTCGCTTGTTTTCTATCTGAAGAACGAGCGCGTCCGTGAGGAACTTCATGTGCTGAGCTCGACTCTCTGCGATACGAGTGGCGTTGGTTTTCTTTTCTTCCTGTGAACACAAAATAAACAAGAGATAAAATCGTGTGTAAGGCACTAGGGTGTTTGATACTTAGTCCAATTTCTTGCGCTCTTCTGGTGACTCAACGTGCGAGGGGTCACCGACTGTTGAACGCTTTAAAAGAGGATTGAACTCTCATCCATTCCCGTCTACTCTTCTTGTGTCTTGTGTGATAAAGTTCTAACTTTGTGAGTGTATGAATGAATTTCTAGAGTGTGACATTCATTCAACAAACGAAAGCTACTAAGCAGTATTTTCCCGTGGTGCTGCATGTTTATGCTGTACAAGGTGGTTCTAACGTTTGAATCGGTGGATGAAATCCTAAAGTGTGACCATTCAGATGAGAGTTATTGAGCAGTACTTTCCTGTGGTACTGCTTATTATGTTGTAAAAGGTGGTTCCATCTTTTGAGTCTTTGAATCAAATTCTTAAGTGTGACCATACAAAATGAAAGCTACTGAGCAGTACTTTCCTGTGGTACTGTTTATTGCGCTGTACAAGGTGGTTCTAACTTTTGAGTCTATGGATGAAATCCTACAGTGTGACCATTCAAATGAAAGCTATTGAGCAGTACTTTCGTTTGGTAGTGTTCATAATGCTGTGAAAGGTGGTTCTCACTTTTAAGTCTGTGGATGAAATCCTACAGTGTGACCATTCAAACCTCCTAACCAGTACTTTCTTTCGTTTTTTTTGTATCTCACAGAGCTTTCTGACCTCAGTTTGAAGATCATCGGGTACTGCCTGCATGGCATCCCTGACTGCATCCATTCTCCAAGCTTTCCTCTGTTCAGCGATCTCCTCCAGTCGGGTTTGCCGTGCAGAATCATTCAGATATCTAGCAGCCGCCAGTGCCTCAGGATCACCTTCAGCTTTTGCTAACAGATCCGTGAGTGTCTGGGGAGGCAGATAAAGATCAGATAGATGGTTGATTTCGTTAAAGCATTGCAGACGTCGCAACACAGTTTCTTCAGAAACTAACCTTGTTCACTTGGATTAATTTCAAGGCAAGGCCTGATAAAGAACCTTTGATATGAAAATGGTATCGTTTGCAAACGAAGTAACCTCGACACCGAGCCTCGTTTTAAAACAGAACGTTGGGTCATCTCAGAAACGGAATATTCAAGACTAGCCTATATTGCGCAAGAAAGGGATATTTACAATGTACGTCAAGTAAGTCTTAACCAAACGTACCTCCTGCTCAGAACTGTGTTTTCTCTCCACCTCAATCAAGATGGCTTCCTGGAGAAGCGCAAGGCCTCCCTGCTCCACATCCAACGCGTTTCTTTTGTCCGCCTCGCTGTCTTCAGCTTGCTCCTTGAGAAGCTTCTCTTCCAATTCCTTTTGTTTTTCTTCCTCGGACTTTTCCTTCTTTGCCGCTCGGCGAGCCTTCATGGCGGCAATTCGATCACGCGCCAGCTGCTCTTGGCGAGCTCGGTCCTTTTCGTAGCTGCAAAGACAAAGAAAAATGATTTTGCATGTAACACTTTTCTCAAGGTAAGTTTTTTAATCCTTTCTGGGACAACAATAGACAAAACTGCAATTTAGAATTTTTTTTTCTTTGATATACAGGGAACACAGGGGTGGGGCGGGGGAACGGTTGTAAGGCCTTGGACTTTATACAGCTCGTAAGAAGTTTCCATGGGGCTTGGGAAGGAACAGCTGCATCCGGAGGAGAAGCTAATAATAAGGGTAACTTATTTCGAACGGAAATGACGTATAACTGCACGTATACTTTGGTTTCTTCGCCCATAATAAAGAAATATGCAAACTGGTACAGGTAACATACTTAGCCTCTCTCGTTGCGCGTTCTTGTTTGGCTAGACCAAGTAAAATGGCTGCAGTATCGAAGTTGTCCTCTTGTTTAAGCTTTCGCTGCTCTCGTCTCAGTTTCGCAAGTTCCAACTGTCGTTTTCTCTCGCTGCTGAATCTTGCATCTTGTTCACGGAGAGAACGTAACAGAGCTTCTTTTTCTTCTTCAAACTGAGACTGAAAGCGAAAATTGAATTCCTCATTTACTGATTAAATAGTTACCTTATTAAATGCTTCAAACTTGGGAGTTGATCATAGCCAACGTCCACACTGTGCTTTAGGTTTAAAACGTATAAATTTTTATTCCACCCTAAAATGACCGAAAACACCGTAGAAAACGGTTTAAAAAATGAACAATTTTTTGCGATAATTGCGGGCTCAACTGGAAATGACACTAACCCGCTGATCAGGAAGCAACAACTGCAGGCACAACCACGAAGATCTTTTGTTTACCTGGTAAATAGCCCAATTCGATATATAAAAATTCAACTTGAAACAAAAGACATCACTACGAGGTTTACGGGAATAAACCATATAAATCCCTACTATCATTCCAATGTGCCTCGTAGTGATGTCTTTTGTTTGAAGTTGAATTTTAAGATATCGAAATTGGGCTATTGTGTGTGTTGCGATATTTTTCTGGGAAGAGTGTGGTGGGAGGGGAGGGGGAAGGGGGTAGAGGGTAGATACTTACCTGTAAGTCATTCAATAGTGTGTTGGTAGTGACCTCTTCCGCATCAGTCACAGACTCCTCAATGAGGTGATTCAATACTTCAGCATCTACGGCGTCGACGCCTTCGGCTTCTACCTGCTCCAGAGCAGTCATTTCCTCTTCGCTCACTTCACCGCCTTCTTGTTTCAATTTGCGCAGTTTCTCGAGTCGTTCTTGTAAGCGCTGCTTCTGCTGAGCTTTGGATTCACCCATCAGAGCTCGCAGTGCTGAGTCATGTTTCATTCCTTCTCCAAGAAGCCTGTAGATTAGAACGTAGACAGCGTAAATGAGAGCCAATCATCCGGCAGTTTTCTATTGACTGAGGCTGTGTTCAGGCTGGTTTTCACTAGCGCATAAGCATAACGCTAGTGAGGACAGCAGCAACATAAGCATAAGCATAAGCATAAGCATAAGAAGAACAAACCACTTTTTTCTTATGTTGTCCTCATTAGGAATCACCGCGACATAAGCATAAGCATGAGAATATCAAAACCTTCCGTTTTTTTATGCTTATGCTTACGTCGCGGTGATTCCTAGTGAGGACAACATAAGAAAACAAGAGGCTCCTAGCAGCCTATACTCATGCGCATGCGTAAGTTAGTTTTATGATATAGTTTAAACCTGATAAGAAGATGTCCGACATGGCGAAGAGTACTCCTTTCATTCAGTCATCGCTTCTGCAAACCACGTTGTTTACTATTGATTGTTTTGGAAATGAAGGCTGTACCACAATGAAGGGAATGATTCTTCTAAGTCGTATATATACCAAACATGAACATTGCTAATGTAAGTAGGGTTGTAGGAGAGGCTGTCGTGACACTTGAGTAACGCTCTTTTACCGGAAGTGAGAGTAGCCGGAAGTCACTAAACAGGAAGTGTAGTGGCAAAGCTATGAACCGGAAGTGTACAATTTAAAATATGCATGCATAAATGTGCATGCAAAATCGTGACACAAAAAAAAAAATAATAATAAAAATAATAACAAGAAAAACGGATCCGAAACCTTACCTCATGCCGCTACGCGCATGAGTAAAAAGTGGTTTGTTCTTCTTATGCTTATGCTTATGCGCTAGTGAAAACCAGCCTATAATAGAGCAGTTTTTATTGAGTGTTGAAGTAATTTCGCAATTGCTTTGGTTTTGCATTGCATCGCTTTGTGATTGGCTAAATGAAATCCCGTACCATTTTATCAACCACAAGCGTTTTTCCGCGCTTGGCGGCAGCTACATGTATTTGCTCCGAATTATGATTGGTTCATTGGATTGTCTTGTTTCTCTTACATGTATGATTGTCCAGAGATATTTCTTTGATTTTGGCTTTGACAATCAAAATTAAAACTGCTATAAGTGAAACCCAATCAGCCGGCAGTTTTCTAATGAGATGTTCAACCAAGTAACCGTGGACGACAATCCTGCTGGTGTGCGTTGGATCAAACAAGTGATCTGATCGATTTAATAAGGGAAATATAGTATAGAAGCAAAGACCGATACAACGTAGGTACAATTTTTTAAAGGTGTACTATATTTCGGCTGGCCAAAATTCAAAAATTTCAAAAGAAAGTTGGCCAAACCTTTAAAACATTTTACCTACGTTGTATCGGTCTTTGCTTCTATAGTATTTTCCCGCAAGAAAACCAATGCCTCAGCATTGCGTGACAACCTAAATAACGGAAATAACGCAAGACTCAAGCATTGTGTGACAACTCCAAACAACTACTGCGAAGGCGAATAAAGACCTGGAGGCTTCGTCTATTTTTCCTTCTTGTCTCAATTTCCTCTCCTGTAGCTTCAGTTTTAGTAGCTTGGCTTGCCGTTCCCTCTCGGACAGTGCCGCCCACTCTGCTGCCCCCATCTGCTTCATAAGAGCTTCAGTCAGCAGTTTATCTTTCATTGCATCATACTTCTGCTCCAGAGCCTCCACCAGTTCCTGCTCTGGCGACTCCTCGGCACTGGGGCGAGCCTGCTTTCTTTTCAGACCCAGGACGCACGCGGACAAGTTGTCGTACCATCGCTCTTGGCACGCCATCGTGTGAACGCTTTGAAGCTGTTTGAGTACCATGGGATTCTACAAGAACAGAAGACAGTCTAACTCAGCATCGAAATTCTCCTAATGTGGTTTTCGTGCATTTTGTTATCATTCTAGTTCGGACAATTTGGCTTTATCTGTCAAAACAAAGGCAATTTGCTCCACTATTCCACGGGACTATTTTCGCGCTTGTTATAGTTGCGGTTATTACGAATCGATTATTTCCGGGGACAGAAGAGCTGAATGAATAAAAAATGGCTGGCTGACTGATACCTGACTAAATACCTGACCGTCCGACCGACCGACCGACTGATTGATTGATTGACTGATTTATTGACTGACTGACTGACTACCTGGCTGATAGACTGACTGACTGACTGACTGATTGACTAACTGACCGACTAACCGACTGACCGACTGACTGACTGACCGACTGACTGACCGACCGACTGACTGACTGACTGACTGACTGACTGACAGAACAAACAACAAAAAACATAAACACAAGACCGAGACAAATCACACGAACCTATGAAAGAACAAACCGACAGATGGATGGAAGAAAGGATTTTCCAACAACTTAGTTATGAAATAATATAATTAGGCAAAAATCATATTTAAAACAAATGACTCTTTCCTCCTGCTCTACGCAAACAGATGACGTCATGTTGATTAAAGCATTTTACCCCACACCCTCCCCGTTGTGTACCTTGGTAGCAAGATCTCTCAGCAGATATTCAGCTTCCTGTTCCTGGTGGTACTGGAGAGCAGCCAAAAGCGACACAGTGTCGTCATCAGGTCCCAGTTCCCTCCCTTCTTTCAAAGCCTTTTGACCCAGTTCCTCACGGCTCAATTCAAGTTTCACGCCAACGCCTTCCCGCAGTATCGCCTCCTGTTCATCAGCGGTTTCTGTCATTTCCTCTGGCCCAGACTCTCTCCACTGTTTTCTCAATTCCTTAAAAGGGAGACAACCATACAAACGTGAGATAAACAATGACTAGAATAGAACGGTTTTCAATTGAGTGTCGTAAAACCAAATCCAAAGTAATAACCCAATTCCGAGTTGCTCTTAACCTCCAGAAACAAAAACCATTCATATGGATATAAGTTTTATTTGCATGTGAAACAAAACTCATATTATTAGAGCAGTTTTCAATTGAGTGTGCAAAACCAAAACCAAAGTAATTACTCTGACCAATCACAGCAGTCGTAAACAATCCAATGAACCAATCAGAGCTCGAAGCAATTACATGTCGGCGGCGCCAAGCGCGGGAAAACGCGTGCGAGCAAGTCACGATTGGTTTTGGTTTTCCTTTTGATTGGTCGAGAAAGTGGCACGAGAATTTTTAGCCAATCACAAAGCGTACTAATGAAAAACCAAAGAAATTGTGTAATTAATTTCACACTCAATTGAAAACTGCTCTATTATATGAATGGTTTTGCACTTGGCCTCGGTTTGAAAAGGAGGCTAAGAGTAACTTGGAAATGGGCTATTACTCTGACCAATCACAGAACTCGCAGACAATCCAATGAACCAATCAGAACTCGAAGCAAATACATGTAGCCGGCGCCGAGCGCAGGAAAACTACTCGTGCGAGCAAGTCACGATTGGTTTTGGTTTTACTTCTGATTGGTTAATAGAGCAGTTTTCAATTGAGTGTGAAAAGTTATTAAACAATTGCTTTGGTTTTTCATAGCTACGCTTTGTGATTGGCTAAAAAATCTCGCGCCACTTTCTCGAACAAGTAAAACCAAAACCAATCGTGACTTGCTCGCACGCGTTTTCCTGCGTTTGGCGTCGCCGACGTGTAATAGCTTCGAGCTCTGGCCCCGGTTGTTCAAACGGTGGATAGCGCTATCCACCGGATAAATCACTATCTAATGAATAACTATTAACAAAAACGTTTGTGTTATCCACTGGATGGTGATTTATCCGGTGGATAGCGCTATCCATCTTTTGAACAACCGGGGCCTGATTGGTTCATTGCATTGTTTACGACTGCTGTGACTGGTCAATTGAAAACTGCTCTCAAGTGGCGCGAGCAGTGCAAAACCAAAGCAACTGCAAAATTACTTTCGACACTCAATTGGAAAGCGCTCTAATATGAACAAAACGTAAGTTACAAACGTTACTGAACAGTACTTTCCTTTGAAGCTGTTTATTTTCCTGTAAACGGTCTTACGCTTGACTAATCAATCGAACGCGATTCGCGAATGTGAGTTCGTCTCAAACTTAACAAAATGTTGCAAAAAGTCCTGGCGACCATTTTTGAGGCGATTGTTTCACCCGTAACCTACCAGCAGTAAATTTCTCGTTTTCCTTGTTTTTCGTGTTCTCTTTTCAAGGTAAATAAAAGCTGCTCATACAAACCTTGAGCTCAAATAACCTCTCCTGTTGTTGTTCTTTACTTAGTTGTTGTGTGGCTTTTCTGAGATCGCTTTCTTTTTCTTCACTGATCAAACGTTCCACGAATAACATCTCGCACAAATGCTTTCGTTCCATCTCTTTCAATACCGCTTCCTACAAGATGAAATCACAGAGACGGTTAGCGAGGGCTTAAAATACTACCACCTCTTATTTTTTCAGTAATTGAGATGTGCTTTCCTATGGTGGTGGGTGAAAGTTAAATTTCGGATCTTGTTGTTGTTGTTGTTGTTTCAATGTAGCAGTGAACGGGGTTGAGCGAAAATCGAAAGGCACATGCCAAACTTCCACCCGGCTCGACTTTGCTTGAGTTTTGTTTGAAAAAGAACTGCCGAAGTTTTGAACTAGTGTACTTAAATTATACATGAATAAAACGGTTAGTTTTTAAAGAATTACTGTGGCGCTAAGTCGGTGAAGAGTGAAACACGAAATTTTGGTTCTATTAATTGAGCCAGTTATAAGGTATATTAGCCACCGAAAACTGGTTCAAAAGCTGACGTTCAAACTGACTTGGTCAAGAATACTTAGTGTATGTAATCACATGATTTCGAGTGTAATTTGGAATAAATTTATGCATGATTGAATTTAAGGCTACTGAACTGTACGAGCGCGTAGGGCGAGTGAAATTTGTAATCTTTGAAAAATTTACAATTTAAAAATTTATAATATACATAAAATAGAGACAAAACAAACTAAAAATAGAATATTCCTTTTTGTACGTTAGTTAAAATGTTTAAATACCAAAACAACAGTTTCGCACGTGAATTTAAAAGTTAATTAACAAAACAACAGTTCTGCACGTGCATTAAAAAGTTTAGTTGACAAAACAACAGTTCTGCACGTGCATTAATCAGTTTAGTTGACAAAACAACAGTTCTGCACGTGCATTAAAAGTTAATTAACACAAAACAACAGTTCTGCACGTGCATTAAAAAGTTAGCAAAAAAAGATTTTGCACCAATACCTTGCCAATGTGTTGCGATAAAAACGGCTTTAATATGATTGGCTCTTGGTTTTTATTGTTTCTAAGCCAATCAAAACCAATTTGTAACTTGCACTCGTGCACAACTTTGCACTCGTGTTACATGAAAGCGCGCACTGCTTTAGCCAATCACAATTAAGTATTTTTCATTTATATCATTAGCTGTTTTACACAGTCGTTTTTAACGTACTTCGAAATGAAAAGGCCCTGCCAAACGAACGCAACATTTCCACGCAACATCTTGCAACATGGTTGCGCGAAACGTGTTAACACACGTTTGGCCACCCTGTTGCAACATATTGGATGGTGTTGGATCAAATTTGACAAACGCGTGTTAACACGTTGCGTGCAACAATTTTGCAAAATGTTGCGTTGAAATTTTGCGTTCGTTTGGCCGGGCCTTAAGTAAGGAACCAGATCTAATATTTGTATTTATCATTATACATACTTGCAATGTTCCGATATTTGTACTGGTAACTGGTAATGGCTTGGTCCCAGTCTCCAAAGTGTTCAACTGCTCCGTCACTTTGCTTAATTCTGATTGGTCCTTCTGTTGCCAGGTTACCAACCTCTGTTGAGCTAACTGGTTTTGACGATCTTGATCCTGTTTGGAACTAGGTAAAGGATTGTCACGGTTGACTTGGGTGAAGCTAATTGCGTGACTGACTCGCGTGACTTTTGAGACACGTAAAGCAAGCCATGCAAAAAGCATAAATGTTCCATAACAAAAACATCTATCAACATTACTAAGCATTAATCCTGTCGTTCCCAGAATTAGAGCTGAGTACACTTTCCATTCAAAATGTCAGCGCCCGGTTGTTCGAAAGCCAATAGGCCATTTGCACGATGACGTCATTTGACTACTACTACCAGAATCCTTCAGTTTTTTGTTTTGTAGTGCACTGGGATTACAAAATTTAAATAAGAAAGGAAAAACGAAATGAATTCTGGTAGTAGTAGTCAAATGACGTCATCGTGCAAATGGCCTATTAACGCTAATCCCGGATTAAAAGTTCGCGAGGATTTCATTTCTCATTTGTAGCTAGTAGTGTAGACAAGTTATAGTCAAAACTGAAGGGCAGAAAACTCTGGAAAATTTTCAACTGTTGAGTCATCTAACTGAATTCAAAATTGATGCTAATCCTGGGTTAGCTTAATCGTGCTTTGAACAACCCGGCCACGATTGATTATCCAGAATTGAAAGTCCACTCATGCACTAGCACCAGAAACCCATAAGTGGGTTGAAACGAGTAACGCGCATTCACAGCTTTGCTTAGTACCATGTTTGGAAACCCCTCGGTCCCTCGAGATTGGAAGCAAGGTTGTTCTAGCGAATTGATTGGTTAATATTTTTATCTTGATTTTCCAAATATGGCTGTAACAACTTCTAATAATCGGAAGCTTGTTTTGAAGCGTACAAGAGACAGTTGCACGTTTCAACCCACTTATGGGTTTCTGGTAGCACTAAATTGATCATGTGAAATCATTTGAATTCTATGAACGATTGTGTCGCAATTTTAAAACTAGAATTGAAGAACTTATTTGCCGCTGAAACTGCCTCGCCCTTCGGGTGCGACTATCACATGTAAGTTCTCTTATTTCACACAGAGTAATAAACTCGTCCGCGCCTCGTTTTTTTTTTAACCCAATTATCGGTGTTTGGATATCCAAACGAAACACTCTTCCCCGTGTTTGATATATTACAAGAAACCCTTACCTGCTATCCAAGTGTATCTGTCTAGCTTGAACAAGCCCCAGCAGCAGAGCGGAAGACTGGAAACCACTCTCTTGCAAGGCTTGCCGTTCCTCTCGGCGCATGCGCGCTAGCTCTGCGTTCCGTTGTTGCTCGCTCTCAAACTTCTGGTCTGCTCCACGTATATCTGCTATCAAGACTTCTTTTTCATTGGTTAGGCGATTCTAAATGAGAAAAAAATTCAGATTTATTCAAACACAGATTTTGTGAAAATAAAATGACTGTAATAGGCAATTTTGCAGAATTTTGGCCAAATTTAATTTCCAAGGACATGCCACAATTTGCATTCAATACGATAAGATACGATGATGGCTAGTTTCTAGTTTCAGTTTCGAGTGTGAGTTCTCTGGTGCGAGAGCAAGCCTATTCTCGCCGTGAACCTGGTCTTCTTTCACAGAGATGTCTTTTTTTTTTTTTTTTTTTTTTTGGGGGGGGGGGGGGGGGGGGGGAAGGCAGAGGGCAATATGCAATATGCGAATGAACCGACATCCGGCTCACAAACACACAAACCTCAAGATCTTGCAGCGTGTTTCCAGTAGACGTTTTCTGTGCCGCCTCGTCAGCTTGCATATCTTCTTCGTCTTCAAGTTTAGCGATCTCTTCCTCTGACATCCCTTGCTCTTTCAGTTCTTCCCGCTTCTTTAGTCTTTCTACCTGCCTTTGCTTTTGTTGTGCTCGATTCTCACCCATTAAGGACATGAGGTTTATGGCCGTCATTTCACCAAGTAGTTGCTGCATTTCGTCTTGTTCACCTGCCATCAGAAATCAGAGATAAGATCAAAATGCAAATTCTCCTTTCTTGTCCCCATACGTTTCTTATAGAAAAAGTGGGGAGAATTTATTAAAATATCAAGAGAATTCATCTTGAGTGATCATGTCCGTAATTATCATGACCTCTGTGACTGATTAAGCATTGAATATTACAAGGAGAAAATTGATGCTGATCATTACTGGAACTTAAATGGTTAATACCTGTGTCAAGCACAGGAAAACAAGCAAGCGAGAGATGCACGTTTGCTAAATTACTGCATTTCCGAATGCAATAAATGAGGACCTATCCGCAAATTGTCTTTGTAGTCACCTCCCCCTCCCCACCACCAATACCATGTCTCAACTTTGTATTGGGGGAGGGGGGAGGGGTCAGCAAATAGAACGATAGTTCCTCTCTTCGAAAGACGTTGTCACTGCGTAGTATTTTTAAGTGTCTCACGGTCTTTTGTCCAGCATTGTAGAGATCAATGCATATGACTGGAAGTCCATAATTTGTGGACTTGTGGTGTGACGTCATGTTAATAGTGTAACAGACTAACCTTCTCTCTGGAGTGCTTGCACTTTCAACTTCAACTGAGCCAATTTGGTGAATTGATCTTTCTCAGAGAGTGCATCCCATTCGGTCACGCCGATTTGTTGTATCAGAGCGTCACGCAACAGTCTATCCTTCAGAGCTTCATATTTGTATTGCAAGGCTTGTGACAGGTCACGTTCATTAGCTGTGTCCCAGATTTCAGCTTGCGTTACCACTGTGGCTACGTTCTCATGTGAGCCTTCTTTACGTGACTGGAAGAGGTTTTCCTGGAGTTGAACAAGCTCTGTTTTGTCCTGTGTCAAAAAATGAAAACAGAAATCATAAGCTTAGCACTCGCTTGGAAGGCAAAGAAGTGACATAAAGTGACCATAAGCATCCCTCTTCAGTAAGGGAATGTGTTACAGCTATGTTAAAATTATCACTCAGTACCCTAACTCATACTTAAGAGGAAGATATAAAAACTATCTTGATGCCAAGCAAGTACCAAATTATACTTTCAGTGCATGCACTAGTATACCGTAGTGACTTAAAACAAAATCAATATTTTCAACACTAGGACAGCCTGTTCTAACGACATATGAACACATTTTCTCTCGATGCGTTGCCCTTTTAAAACGACGCAATAAATTAAACATGGCAGATCTACAAACCCTTGTGCTTTTACTAGTTTATTATGCGCATGTACAAGACGTCACTTAGCCACCACAGGTCATCCAATACACGATTACATATTAATAAAACTTCTAAATATGTACCTTATCCTGCATGTCGTTGACTAGTTTCTCACTCTCTTGGTCTTGTTCTTGTTGCAGATCCGCCAACAGAGACACAATAACATCATCTTTCTCCACGACTCCATCTTGGGATGTCTCGAGGTGCTTCTGGCGGTTTACAATCTTGAAAACTGCAGCTTCCAGGAGCAGATTATGGCGTGCTTCTTTATCCGCTGTGTAAAAAGGAAACAATACACTTCAAACACACAACAACGGAAATCACTATCTTAAAGGGACACTATCCCGGCTGAAATATCGTGTTTTTATGATTACGGCCAGGAGTTGCCTTTAGCTTGCTTTATTATCTTAAAATAGGAAGAAGAAAAAAACATGCCAAAAGTGATGAACGCAAAGAATATGAACTAAAAAGACAAAATAGCGACTAACAAAACTTAAAATTCGACCAGAATGGAAACTGTGATTTCTTGACCGCCTGTCACTAAATCAAATTTGATGAACTGTAATCCACTTCCATCCTTACAATCCTGCACTTTATCTCCAAACTACCGCTTCTGTTTTGCTCTTTAGAATCTTTTTATCCAAATAAGTTGTATATTTAGTGGCATTTGCGATATAACATGGAAATAAGCTAAGCGAAATTTTGTTATTTGGGTGGGTCAGTGCCCCTTTAAAAACGGAAGCAAACATGAAGCTTACAACAGATTGCAAGGGGTTACACTAGCTAAAATATTCGATGTAAGATGAAGAGGATAAGGGCGGGTAGTTAGCTGTCCTTCTCTTAGCGCGTTTTGGTCCAATGTCTTTTCGTGGTGGAATTCCAACTCCACTTACGATGCCCTCTTTGATGAAATTAAGATCTTATATGGTTATAATGCTACAGACCCACAACTGTTTTCCCTCAACTATTATCTTAATTGCCAAATTCTACATTTTTAAACAAAAAAAAAAAACGCTAAACCCTCTGCATTTCCCGCTTTCTTGACTTTTCTAAAAGAGGAAATGTTGATTCACAGAGCTGCTGCCATAGCACATCGACCATTAGAAAAATTCCAAACCAGACCCCGGTTGTTCGAAAGGTGGATAGCGCTATCCATCGGATAAATCACTATCCAGTTGATCAGTATTAACAAAATCCTTTGTGTTATCCACTGGATAGTGATTTATCCGGTGGATAGCGCTATCCACCTTTTGAACAACCGGGCCCAGATGGACAACTCTTCTATCCGTGTTAAGTTATTTATAGTATTTTTTTCTCGTCCCTAAAATTAAATCGCCTTTTATGCTGCTTTGGATTGTATTGTAGTGTAAGGATAGTTTATATAGTGTAAGTTAGTATTGTTGTTGTAATTGGAAGTAGATTTGCGTGTTGTTAAATAAAAGTGTTTAAAAAAAAAATAATAAAAATAAGGGCGAGTAAATATAACAATACCTGCATCAAGCGAATTCATTTTGATGCATATCTGCTTAAGCCAGCTTTCTCTTTGTTGTTGAGTTATAGTAGATGCGGCCTCGGTTAACTCGGGCTGGTCTTGTTGCAGAACATCAAGTAAAGCCTGAAAATAACCTGTTTATCAGTACTAAAACTCCATATTAATATGTTCTGAATATTGTCTATTCTTGGCAAATAACTAAGTTTTATCAAAATTCAGGTGAATTAAAAACAGATTTCGATTCCAAAATGTTTATGGAATTGTAGAGAGTTTAAAACTACCCATCTAGGCCGAATTTTGAAGCGCAAGATCATTTCGTTCAAGAGTTCTTGGCGAACGAGTATTAGACATTTTTAGTAAAACTGTATGGAGCGGCCAACTTGGTGCCCCCCTTTTAGGGGCACCAACTTGGCGGCCAAAACTTCAAAGTCTTAATTACGCCAAACTTTTCATCACAAAAGATTGGATTCGCTACAAGTTCTATTAAATCGGCTTATTAGCATCTATAATGCAAAAATAACTTTCAGCTGGTTTAATTTTGTTTATTTTCACGGCCAATCTGAAATAACGTGACGAATTATGTGACACATTTAAAACCTTCATAAATCGGAACAAAACATCGTTAAAACCTGAAACTTTTTGTGACGAAGTGTAACACTGGTATTCACATACCATGTCAGTAACATCTTTGTAGGAAATATAGTTAAGATTTTTTAATTTTTTGACGTCATAGGCTGCATGAACATTTTCGTTCATATTCCGACTTTTTCGAAGATTTCAAAAGCGTTTCTAAAATTCTCTAAATATTGTCTCAAGGTTCATGAATATTCCCCACCATTTCCGAATTTTCAAAGATTGCCGAAGATTTCCGAGGAAGATCCGAAAACGTTTTGATTCTATGATTTTGGTCAGTGCGAGAAATCCTTGCAATCGACACTAACATTTATATTATAAAGTTAAATATTCTTTTCATTTTTCTGACTGTATCAGTGTTCTTGGAAGCGAAAGAGCTTATGTCGCGTTTACCTGCCGTTCATCTTGATGCTTGTGTTCCAGTGCCTTCATCACAGCCTCCTGTAACACACTTACATCTCCATCAGTCACCAGTTTTTCCTCGGCCTCTCCTGCTTTAGCCTTTCTGCGGTTACGCAACTGAGCGAGGCGTTCACGGGCCAGTTGTTCCTGTCTCTGTCGATCTTGACGAAGTCTTAAAACAAAAACAAAAAATTGCACTAAGATCGAAAACTTCTAAAAAGTCAATCCTTGATACATATCAGGTGGCTTTACGTTCTGGGTCTGCGGATTTATCGAGCAGTACGTTAATGTGGTGCTGTTAGGGAGCACGACGGCGACGGCAGCGAGAACGGCACAAAACAATCACTAAGGCCCGGTTCAAACGTCGAACTTCACATGTGCCGAACCTAATGCAAATGAGCAAGAACAATAGATTTTTCTCATTTGCATTAGGTTCGGCACATGTGAAGTTCGACGTTTGAACCGGGCCTTAGAGAACGAGCTAAACAATGCCTCTGTACGTGCGTTTTACAGTTGGGTACATTTCTTTCCCGTTCCGTGCAAAACAACAACGTCAAATGATCAAATCATAGGTTCTGTGGGGAACTTAGACACACGACGGTTAATTTTCCTTTCTCTATTTAAATTTGAAAGCCGTTCCTACGAATTTAGCTCGAATTTAGACAATTCAGGCACATTAGACAAATTAGAAAAATTGGAACAATTATAAAGTAGTTTGAAAGAGTGGGAATTAATTTTTCAAGTGACGTTTTCATTGGCGTTGCCTTCGTGGTTGCTTAAGCCTGCTTCACAATAGCGCGGGCATATCGACCTAACAACATGGACGTATCGAAATAAAGACAATATCTGTTTTTTCCTTATGTTGTATGTTTTCGTTATTATGTTCCTATTATGTCGCGATTTTGTGTTGTTCACACTGGTGACACAAAACAACGATATAAGTTGAGCTTTGCATTTACATGAGCTCGCCGTTATGTCGTTATGGGGAAGCAGGGGTGACGCAGGGGTGGCGCAGTGGTGGCGCAGTGGTGGCGCAGTGGTGGCGCAGTGGTGGCGCAGTGATGCCGCAGTGATGGCGCAGTGGTGAGAGCACTCGCCTCCCACCAGTGTGGCCCAAGTTCGATTTCCGGCCCCAGCGTCATATGTGGGTTGAGTTTGTTGTTGGTTCTCTCCTTGCTCCGAGAGGTTTTTCTCCGGGTACTCCAGTTTTCCCCTCTCCTCAAAAACCAACACTTCCAAATTCCAATTAAAACTGGAAAGTGTCCCCAATTAGTACTCGCGTGCTACATACGCTAGTTATGTCCCTGTTCATCAAAGTTAAACGGTAGTACAAAGCGCTTTATGAAATTATATATATATATATATATATATATATATATATATATATATATATATATATATATATATATATATATATTCATATATCAGGTTGGTCGTATCTTTTCTCCTGGACAAATTTCCGATCAACGAGCATACCTTTCCTGTAAAGCGGCTTTCTGCTTCTCAGCTAGCCCCAGTACTAACGCAGCCGTGCTAAACTGGTCTTCCTGTTTTGCCTTCAGTTTTTCTCGTTTCAGCCGAGCCAGCTCTGCTTGCCTTTGTCTCTCACTCATAAACTGTTCATCCTGACCTTGTAGTCTGCGCATCAGCGCGTCCTTTTCATCCTCATACCTAAGAAAAAGCGAACGTTTTTAGTCCCTCGTACGAACTTGTTTATGTTCGACTTCACTTTCAGTTTATACCTCTCGGAAATTTTAACTCGCAGATACTGTGTCTAATGATGTGTTCACACTAGGGGAAACATATTTAGTCTGATCACGGATGAAACAAAAAACATCACGGATGAAATATGATTCACTATGAAAAGTGTTCACATCTGGCGGTGCATTGCGCGAATCATTGTCATGTTTGTTCTAAGCACATGGTTCGTACAACTTCAGACAAATAAAATTCAAGGACTTTTCAAGGACAAAAAAATAGTTTTCAAGGACTACGTTTTATTTACGAAATCGAAACTCTTTGTCCCCTGGTGCATGAAATTGAGGCAAAGATTACAATTTTGCTTCATGTACGCATTCACGTATTATGCAGACATTTTCGCTAGTTATTTTCGGATTTTAAAAGTCGCTGGTGGCCAATTTTTTCGTAGCAAAATCATTTAATTTATCAGAAAAGTGATAAGGCGTACAAAAAGTCCCAAATTTTTAAGGACTTTTCAAGACCTAATAAAGAAATCAAGTACTTTTCAAGGACCTTAACCAAATTAAAGGACTTTCCAAGACGACTGCTAAAATTCAAGACCTTTTCAAGATTGTACGAACCATGTAACTACCTCAAGTGGTAGGTGGCGCAAATGTCGGGCTAGAAAAGTGAGATTAAATCACAAAACCATGCGACAACAAGTTCGAGCTCTATTTTTCTCGGTTTCATGTGTAATTATAAAGATTTTATGTGACATTATGCCTGTTTTGTAAAACAGCATAAATTATTCCGTTTTGCAGTCTATTGCAAAACGGTACCGTTTGCCAGGTCTTTTGGTACCTTTTGTCTAAATCCTCCAGTATGGCTTTAACATCAGTAACTTGTCCTTCTTGTGCCTCGCCGTCTTCTAAGTCCTCTTCATCCTCGTCGTCTGGAGGAAGTCCTTGAGCCAATCGCTCTCTGCGTCTTGCTAAACGCTCTTTCAGCTTTTCTTCGTATCTGTAATATGAATGAACGAATTAATTATATAGCGCATATGTCACATATCTCATGGCGCTTTACATATACTTATGAGAATGAGAACGGAGGTTAGCTCATGAAGGCGCCCAGGGCAACCGCTTAAGGTTCATTGCAATCAAGACTTAAAAGCAAGGACTACAAATGTTATCAAGCGCGGGAAATCATACAATCCAACCACGGAAATACATGCAACCAGTGCCAAACGCGAGAAGAAACGAAAACCGTACCGAGCGCCGCGGGAAACATAACGTATGCCAACTGAAATTACTCTGTGCAACGTCCAACGTGAAACTGTTTTCAAGAGAGGCAAAACATACAATTCAACCACGGGAATACATGCAACCAGTGGCAAGTGCGAGAGAAAATGAAAACCGTACCAAGCGCGGGAAAATAACGCCTGCCAACTCTGATTGGTTTGGAAAAGAGCATGTTTGCGACGATAGGTTCTAGAGCACGTTTCAAGAGTTTTTGTTTGTTTTTTTTTTTTAAGAAAAATAAAGAATAAAGAAAGATGATACATTTTAAGTTTGATAATGCAATGAGAAAGATGTAATTTTCACCACGTCACGAGCATGGGTCACTGACAGGAATCGAACGTATGAGCTTCCGTACACCGGTCGGATGTTCTCATGAGCAACAAGAGACTCGTGGCGAGCTAGGCCAGTTAAAGTATGCCAACGCTGACCAACACTGTACCAATATTGTGTCAACAGTGTAACATTTAATACTACTCAAAATAATAAACATGTACCAACACTGCGCTAACACTGTGCGGACACTGCGAATATTGATCCAATATTGGCAGTGTAATGGTGGTAACAACAATAAAGATATAGCCATATTTATCTTTTATTTATATATTATAATCCGCAAAGCTGTTGCCATACCTGGCCTTGTTTTCGCCCATCAGTTTCCTCAGATTGGCGTCCATCTCAAACCCTTCTCCAAGTAACCTGTGCAATTCATCCATCTGTCCTTCTTTACGCAAACGTCTCTCCTCTAACTTTAGTTTGACAAGTCGCCTTTGACGCTCTTGTTCGGACAACGCCGCCCACTCAGCATCACCTTCAACAAGCGGGATAATACGTGTGAGTTTTGGTTTTGGTTTCGGTTTGGGGTCGTGAACTTCCTTTTTAGGAAAAGTTTAAATAAAGTTCATAAGCTTAAACAGAGTTCTCGAGTCACTCTACTTTTCGGTGTCCAAAGCTCCTTCTAGAAGACATAACTTCCGAATGTCTCGTCTTAAAACAGATGAAGCTGTGTTGACTTTAACATGAGGAGCATTTCCATTATTGTTCCCCCCGTTGTATGTTGTAAGCCAGGTTCTTCAATTTCAGGTTCATAATATCGCGTTTCTTTCGTTTTCTTTCCTCGCATATTGTAACAGAAAATTTGTATGTTCTAGAAACCACTAATATGGAAGCATAGACGTTATGCGAGTGATGGTTGAGCTTATGATGTTATCGCTAAAGTTGTGATTTCATCAAATATACGATACCTTTGAATTTCTACTGGTGCGTTCACTACAACTTCTTTGATAACAGGGGGAATCAAAGGCTCCTGTGAGCCAACTCGTGAATACAAAACGCTCGGACCCTCCCCTCCCCTAGACGTTTTGCTTCACTGACCCCCACCCCCTGCGTCCAACTGTCCACTCTCCCCCTTTCTCCAACGCCGTCCCCATGGGTAAGGCAGGTGACCATTATATATCACGGGCTCAATGTTCACCAACTGTCCCCTCCCCTAGACGTTTTGTTTCACCGACCATCGACCCTATCACCTAACTCCCCACCCTCCCCTCCCTCCAACGCCGTCTCCATGGGCAAGGCAGGTGACCATTACATATTACGGGCTCAATGTTCACCGACTGTCCCCTCCCCTAGACGTTTTGTTTCACCGACCATCGACCCTATCACCTAACTCCCCACCCTCCCCTTCCTCCAACGCAGTCCCCATGGGTAAGGCAGGTGACCATTACATATCGCAGGCTCAATTTAACAGCCGCTCTACCGATTGAGTGATTTTTATTTTGTCAACACTTTGCACATTCACGAGTTAAAAATGGCATCGACCGTTTACGAAAGGAAAATTTGCACAACCCCTCCCCTCAAGAAAAAGGAAAAGGGTGGCTGTACACAAACTATTTCCGAGTCAAACCTTGTATTTTGGACTCTCTAAGTTAGAGACTACCTGCCATGGAAACAAACACTTTTCCTGGTCCCCAGAGTGAGCGCTTGCCAGAGAGTCAACTATAATATCAAACGAATAATATACCAGATACCTAGTTGTTTCTTGAGAGCTTCCAGTAAGAGTTTGTCTTTAAGAGCGTCATATTTCTGATCCAGCGCCTTGATCAAGTCCTGATCAGATCCTGTACCATCGTACTCTAACAACACAGTAGCTACATTCTCCACGACGCCGTCTTGACGCTCCTGTTCCTGTTTTTGTTTCAGAGCGGACAGCTCTGCTTGGCTCTGTGTAGCGGAAGAATAAAAGGGTGTAAAATCCAAGGGGCCCAAATTAAACGCTCGCAAGTTATGAACACAAGCCGAAAAAACAGAAACTTGGGCTAACGAATTTTTTATTCGGAGGCAGAAACTTTGAGAAACATTCAGATGCAACACTGCATTGCCTAAGTAAAAACAATCATAATTTTTAATGTGTTGCACGTAAAGCCTAACATACTTATTGTGGTTTCAAGCCTGGTTTTCACTGACAACGAATGCAGAAGCGCAAGCATTAATCCAGCTTAACATCACTTTTGTCAACATAATAACGGTCTGGAAGCTAGCATAAGCGTAAACGCAGATACAAACGTAAGGATCAAAACGTTTCTTTTTTTCTTGTGCTTGATCAAGTTCGATTTGACCGTTGGCGCATATCGACCGGCAAGACAATTTAGACATTAAGAGATAAAAGAGAAAGGCTAGAAAAAGGAGGCAGCAATGATAAGTATATAAGCCTGCGAGTACAGCCGCCTTTCACTGCTTATGGCCGCTAGGGGCGTTCGCGCGAGAGAGGACGAACGCCCCTAGAGGCCGGGAGCGATGAGAGCCGGCCGTAATCACAGGTTATGATGAGCAATGCCTTTCATTACTGTGAAATTGCATAATATAACTAGTGTGGCCTTTTTCCATGGATGATCTTACCCCATCATAAAGCATTAACCCTTTCACTCCCAGAGTCAATTATGGAGACTAAAATTAAATGCAGTCCTAACTTTTGAATTTCTTGATGAAATCCTACGATGTGACCATTCAAATGAAACCTCTTCAGCAGTACTTTTGTATGGTACCATTTGTTCTAACTTTTGAGTCTGATGATGAAATCCTATGGTGTGACCATTCAAATGAAACCTCTTCAGCAGTACTTTTGCATGGTACCATTTGTTCTAACTTTTGAGTCTGATGATGAAATTCTATGGTGTGACCATTCAAATGAAACCTCTTCAGCAGTACTTTTGCATGGTACCATTTGTTCTAACTTTTGAGTCTGATGATGAAATTCTATGGTGTGACCATTCAAATGAAACCTCTTCAGCAGTACTTTTGCATGACACTATTTGTTTTTCAATATTTTACAAAATGAAATTTTGGATTTTTCTTGAATTTTGATTTTTGTCACCCTAAGTACATCGTCTTTGGTTCTTATACAATAAGTGGTGCTAATGCCATCTACAGCTTTCACAAAGTGGGTGTGTTTGGGTAAAAGAATCCCAATGGTCTTCATTTTCCCATAATAATAAACCTTTTCTGTCACTGACCTTTTCCTGTAGCTGAGTCATAATTCCTTCGCTCTCCTTATCTTGTTGTTCTTGTAAGTCAGCCATGATGGATACTGTAACTTCCTCATCATCCGCTTCACTCTCTTTCTTGTTGGTTAGCCTGTGCCGCTGAACTTCAAACTTGTACGCACAGGCCATGTCCAAAATGTCGATGTGAAGTCCTTGATCAGCTGTTTTAAGAAAAGACAATTGAAAGTCAGAAAAGTGAGCATATGAAAATAAATTAAACCTTTCCTTACGGAGACCTCGATAATAGCTCAGTTGTTAGAGGGTCCCATAATTTTCACGGATATAACACGGCAGCTTGCTCCGGGTGATGGGCTCCGAGTGAAAATGTTGTGGTTCAATTTTATCCTTGGTTCAAATTTTATTTTCCTTTGTTCTTGGCTATGGTAATGTATGATAATGAGTTTTAAACAAAGGAAAATAAAATTTGAACCAAGGATAAAATTGAACCACAACATATACACAGAATCCTATTAAAACTAACCTTTGACACCAAAATCAAGTTCCTCTCTTTTCGCCTTCAGCTCGTTCAGTCGTTTCAGCCTGTCATCCTCGCTGACTGCTTTCGCTTCTTCTCTCATGTCTTTACTGCTCTCATCTTGTAACAAACTCATCAAGAATTCTTGCTCTCCGCGATGTTTTTTCTCCAGTGACTTTAGCACCGCATCTTGCCATCCTTGTATGTCATCTGTGTATGTTAAAATAAAACTTGCTGTTAATAATGGGCCGGGCTAAACTAGGAAACATGTCAGGAAACATCGTTTCTTAAATGTGGCTAAACTGGGAAACATTTGCTTCGGAACAAAATTTGCGCCCGGGAAACAAGGCCATAAGGGCTGGCTAAACTAGGAAACTTTGTTGTGGACAAAAATCTTGCTTCCCGGACGGAAGGAAATGTTGTTGAATCAACTCAAAAACATTTTTACTTCTCGGATGCAATTTTTTTTTCGCGACAAATATTTCCAAGGTTAGCCACATTAATATTATAGCCAGGTTTTCAATGTCACGAAAATTCCAGACGATCAAGGATTTTGCTGTTCCCGACAGTTCCAGATTTTGCCGATATGTCGGGAAATTGCCAATCATCGCAGAAATCTGGGACGCGTCGGGAAAATAGAAATGCTCCCAATTTTCCAGATTTGTCCCCGACCATCCCAGATAATCGGGGATGTCTACGATTTCGTGTTTTCACTGATATGTCGGCGAAATCTGGGACGGTCAGCGAAATCCCCGATCGTCTGGGATTTTCCCGACATATGAAAACCAGATTAGTGTGCTCGTAAAAAGCGTGTACTGAAGTCGTTTTGCACGCCTTTTTATGCTCACGCTTGCGTAACATGCACGTAAAGCCCGTGCAAAACGAGAACAAGAGTCGACGAGAGTTCAAACTCGCTCTCGCTTAGCCTGAGTCCCCGTCCAAACGTATCCTTTTTCATTTGAAAACCCATATTATTTCTGCGTTTTCGCCTTCCGTCCACACCTAAACGATAAAAAACGCACCGAAATGGGGATTTTTCAAAAACGCTGTCAAAAGTGGAGATTTATCGTTTATGGATGAAATCCCAAAGCGTAACCATTCAAATAAAAGCTATTGAGCAGCACTTTCATGTGGTAATGTTTATTATGCTGTACAAGGTGGTTTTAACTTTTGAGTCTGTTGATGAAATTATAAAGTTTGACCATTCAAATGAAAGATACTGAGCAGCACTTTCCTGTAGTGCTGATGTAGTACTGATTGTTATGCTGTGCAAGGTGATTCTAACTTTTGAGTTTGTAAAAAAAGAATCCTAAAGTGTGATCATTCAAATGAAAGCTATACTAAGCACAACATGTTTCATTGTTACGTTTTGTTTCTAAATTTCAATTTGCTTCAGCGAGAAGTGTCAGTTAATATTGTACCTTTATCAGGCTCAGACTCATTATCTTCCTCCTCCTCTTCTGGTTTTCCTCGTCTTTTCCGCCTTGCTAAACGCTCCCGCGCCAACTGCTCTTGGCGTTCACGATCACGGCGTAACCTAATAAACAAACCAAGCAGATGTTAGCCACACCTTGTGAATCCTGGTTTCTGTCAAGAACTGCTCTGCTCAAAGGGACACCGTCTCATCGAAATGACAAAACTCCACTAATCTTATTTTCATGTTACGTTATATCGCCAAATGCGACCAAATATACAACTAAACTGGATAACAAGATTCTATAGAGCCAAACGGAAGCAGTAGTTTGGATATTATTAGGATTAACGGGTTTATAACAATTCAATTTTACAGTCAAGTACTATTCTAAATAATAAGATAAAATTGTGCTTTGTTTTCGAGTCCAGACGTTTTCTTTAGAGGTCTTACCTTTCTTCAAGATTCTGCCGGTTTCTCTCTGCTAGCCCAAGCACCAACGCAGCCTCGTCAAACTTTGATTCCCGTTCAGCTTGCCTTTTCTCGCGTCGGAGACGAGCAAGTTCGGCCTGGCGACGTTTTTCTGCTGCAAGACGGTCTTGCTCCTCCTGAGAACACAACGGTATAAAAATAAATAACAAGTTTGAGATTGCTAACAGCGCCTCTCTGGATAATGGGGTTAGTTTCTAAACACAAAAATTTGGTTTACACATGCGATTTTTGTCGCGCTCTCCGATGAAATTTTTGTCGCATGTGTAAACGGGCGGCGATTTCAGTGCGACTCAGGTGCGATATTTCCTGCGATTTCCCAAAGTTGCATCAGGTTTCGAACACGTTCGAAACCTTTGCGACATCGCGCGACAAATCGCGCCCAAATCGCACTGAAATCGCCGCCCGTTTACACATGAGATTTGAAGATGCAACTTGCGCGCGACAAAATTTGCATCGACAAGTGCGGCAAAAATTGCAGGAAAAATCGCCTGTGTAAACGGGCCTTTAAGTTCTAGTGGAAATCAAAAAACGGAGTCGCAATCGCAATCGGAAGGATCAGAAAGTTTCCTTTTTCTTTCGATTCCGCTTCTGATTCCGTCGCTTCCGTCGTTTTGATTTCCACTAGATCGTAAGGTTCTTACGATTCCGATTCCGCTTACGATTCCGCTTACGTCGCTAGTGGGAACCAAGCTTAAAACAAGAAATAATTTAAAAATGTGGTTGTTGTTCATCGTGGTGTGTAAGATAGGTAAACGCTTTTTTCGTTTGTCTCACGATGGAGTCACTTTAAGATGTTGATCGCGACGTTTCGACTGCTATTACTGCTTGTCTTCATCAGGCGATGAGGTCGATTGGTTACGTGTCGCTTATGTAGCACAGCTTATGATAATCCGTACAACGGGCTAGTGGATATGACTTACCCTTCCAACTTAAAGAGCTTCCAGGCATTCATATAACGTTCCTCGTGATATAACGATTACGAACAACCAAATACAACACCCCCGATAAATTATATCAAACCTTCTCGATATCACTAACCTCCAGATATGACAAACCTCTCATTAAAATATTTCCCGATACAAACTTGCGGCTTCTAGCCTTCCGATAAATTGATCCCACCGATATTTTGAACTTTAAACATAACAAGCCATACAATAAAAATAAAAATGAAACGCATGAAGACTCTACCTGAAGTCTCCGCAGCAAGGCGTCTTTCTCCTCGTCAAACCTGTTTTGAAGGTCTCGTAGAATATTGCCAGTGCTAGCGGCTTGCTCTTCTTCCAAAAGCCTCAAAGTTTCCTCATCTTCTTCGTCCGGATCTAACCCTTCTTCTTGATGTCTTTGGCGGCGCTCCAAGCGTTCCTTGAGTCGTTCCAAATAACGCTGGCGGTTTTCACCCAACAGCGCCTTCAGGGATAACAAAATCAAGGCAAAACGTTTCAGTGAAGAATTAGCAGGGTTTTTTTACCCTTTTCACACAGGGGGGAGGGGAGTGCCTGCGCTTACTTTGAACGTTTATAACTTTAGAGGCGTTTAATGAATAACCACTAATTAAAACATCCTGACTGTTTCTTTCATTTCTCTGGGAACAATTTGATATAACGGATTCTTGTTCATGACATGTGATGTTTCCATGGCAACCACATTTTAAAAGCATGCTTACTCGAATTTTTAATTTTCTGCTTAAATTATTCTTTAAAAGGAAAATTTTAAACTTTTTTCAAATTAAACATCATTTTTATATATAATAAGTATTTTGAATTTGATTCGTTTTGACTCAATTTTGGCGCTTTCTAACATAATGAAAATCCAAGATGACGTATCGAAGATAGCCGTCATTTCGAATAATGACGCAAATCCCACGTCAAATGACGTCATCGTCTCATGTGACCTACCTTACCTTTGACAGTTTTGGACGTGCTATAAATCCTCCAAGTTTCATAGCCATAGCTTTAATAATTTTTCTTGAAGTTATGAGATAATTAGTTTATACATTCTCCTTACTCTTCTCGATTGCTTAAACTAACAAACACATTAAAGAGAATCTACAAAATGAACAGTACCTGCAGTGCCTCGGCATTCTTGAGTCCTTCTCCTAACAGAGCCGCAGCATCATCAAACCTTCCTTGTTGTCTCAGACGGCGCTCCTGAAGTTTCATCTTAGCCAATCTAGCCTGTCTCTCTTGCTCAGAAAGCCGCGCCCATTCGGCTGCACCCATCTGCTTTTCTAATGCTTCCAAGAGCAGTTTGTCTCGCAGCGCGTCGTATTTCTCTTCCAGAGCTTTCAGAAGTTCGTCCTCTTGGGAGACATTTTCTTCCGTGCCAAGAAGCACTGCTGATATGCCATCCAATAATTCTTCTTGCCAGGACGTGTGCTCTTGTTGTCGAAGACGGAACAATTCTTGAATGTCCTGAAAATGACAGACGAAACGCAGAGAAAAAGAAGAACAGCCTTTGTAAAACTCGCAATCTTTGCATAAGAAGCAATAAAAACTTTAAGCTACTAGAAGAACGTATGCCAGGAGCAATTTTACCGCAACAAGAAGAAAGCCTCTTAAGGCCCGTTTACACAGGCGCTTTTTCGTGCAATTTTTGTCGCACTTGTCGATGCAATTTTTGTCGCGCGCAAGTTGCATCTAATCGCTTATGTAAACGGGTGGCGATTTCAGTAAGATTTGGGAGCGATTTGTCGCATGATGTCGCAGAGGTTTTAAACATGTTCGAAACCTGATGCAACTTGGCGGTGATTTTTGGAAAATCGCAGCAAATATCGCACCCGAATCGCACAGGAAATCGCCGCTAGTTTACACTTGTGACAAAAGTTGCATTGGAGAGCGCGACAAAAATCGCATCAAAAATAGCATGTGTAAACGGGCCTTTAAAGAGCTGAAGACTACTGAGACAAAATGCAGCTCGCAAAAAAGTAGTCTAATTTAGTTGATCTTTTACTACATCATCGTTTATTTAAAATCAGTTCCACGGGAATTTGTTTAGGAAAGAAAATCACGTTGCATTTCATTTCTTAATTGTCATCCAGAAAATCGCAAAGTTATTCGTTTGTGCACTCTCACCCCAGACCACTGCTTTTTCATTTACATTTTAGTGATTTTACATTTTATTCAAGTTAATGTGTCGTTACACGAGGCAATCTTTTCGTGCAAATTGCAGCGCAACGCTGATGATGAGAGATGATGAGAGCTGTTGATGATGACGAGAGCTGTTGATCATGACGAGAGCTGTTGCGAGACAAGTTAGGGATGAAATTGCGCATGTAACACCTTCTGGTCGCAACTTGTCTCGAAACGAAAAATTGCGTTGCAATTTGCAGAAAACGTTGAACACTTCTCTACTTTTCGCAACGTTACGAGGCAAGTTGCAAGCATGTAACTGTAATTTGCAACTTGTCTCGCAATGCTCTCGTCAGCGGTGAGTTGCAAGTCGCATGCACAAATTCTCTTGTGTATTAAAGGCATGTTCACCACACCATCCGTTAAAAGTTACATGTAGGTAATGCTTTCAGGTTCGTTTACATGTATACCAAGTTCTATTGGTGGGTTTACAGTGTCAACTATACCTTGCCGTGAAGGGCAAGCAGCATTTGACTCTCAAGGTCTTGTGTATGTTGAAGGTCAGCCATGATATCTGCTGCTACCTCCATATCATCTGGGGAGGTACCTCGTGACACTCTCATATCTGCGCGTCTGTCCTCAAACACTAACCCTGCAGCCTCTTGGAGAACTGCATAATGTCGCTCTTTGCTCACCAGACGTTCGGTTGGGCCTTGCTCTCTCCAGCCTTGCTGCTGAGTTCGTAACACCAACAATTGGTTGGAGCGCTCATCTGAAATATTTAAATATTTTGAAAATTAATAATACATGTTGTTCAGTACAGGTGTGCCATCCAATGGTTCAATTAGGAAATGACTACCAACTGAGCTCCGAAGTTTAACACACAGTATTAATCGGGAGCTTAAACAACTATGACAGCAACGCTAAGGAAAACGTCGCTTGAAAAAAATCATTTGCGCTATATTAAACTACTTTGCAATTGTTACAGTTGTTTAATTTGTCTAATGTGATTGGACTGTCCAAGAGCTGAATTCGTCGTTTGGTCATTTGACGTTGTTGTTTTCCAGGAAACGGCAAAGAAATGAACCAAAATGTAAAACGCACGTACAGAGACAAGTGTTTTCGCTCATTAAAACTTGTTTTCTGGCATTATCGCTGCTGTTGCCGTCGTAGTTGCTAAGCTCCATTTTAATTAAATCCCTTTGAACTCAAAGAGCTTCCTTGTTTGTCATATTAATGATCACTTAATTGTTTATTTAAAAAAAATCCCCCTAAATTTATACAGTGCGGTTTTGTTGTCAACTTTAGCTGGCTCTGAAACCAACTCGTCAACATTGAAGAAAGAAACTCATAACCATGACTTGGTAGTTTGGAAACCCGGTATTAATTAGCAAAGATTTTGGAGATTTTACTGCCTGTATTCTATGATCAGTTTAAGCAGCTACATCGAACACTCAAAAGAGTATTTCATCAGGTATTCAAACACCTAGTAGTCGGTTAAAAAAAATACTCGGCTGCGCCTCGTTTTTCAACCATATTCTCGGTGTTTTGTTATCCTGCTGGGCCCGGTTGTTCAAAAGCCGGTTAACGCTAACCCAGGATTAAAACTTAAGCGAGGATTTCATTTCTCTCGTTAGAAGTGTTTTCAAAAGCTAATTATAAGTTACACGCGAAGACAAGTCAGAGACGAAACTAAAGGGCAAAAATACTTTGGAAAAATCTCTTTTGATTCAGTAATTATTTAACTGGAATCAAAATTGAAGCTAACCCTGGGTTAGCTTAACCGCGCTCTGTACAACCCGGCCCTGATGAAACACTCTCCCTCATGTTTGATATTATTACTTAAAACTCTCGTAAATTTACCTGCATTAAGTTTTTTAGCAGCACTACGAGCTTGCACACTTTCCCTTCCCTGCAGCATGTAAATAAGCAGTTCCCGCTCCATGGCATGTTTCCTCTCTAGTGCCCGTACAGTGTCCTCAAGCACATCAACCAAACCAGCCTCTCCTGCGACACTGAACTTCAAATCTTCTCCCTTCCAGTCTCTTGGCAGCTTTCTGCCTTTCCTGTGCATAAGTCGTTCTTTACCTAAACGTTCTTGACGTTTACGGTCGTCTTTTGGTCTAAAAAAAATGATTAACAAAAGTTTTGAAAGAGTTAGTTGCTTGTCAACTGCAGGCCATCGGAATAAAGAGACACACTATTGTCAGACACTGTTACTGTTTGCTTGGTTTTGTAAATTATTTATTTATTTTAGTTTTTGCTCGAAGACATTACACAGGGTTGCCACTCATTACAACATAAAAAATTCCCTGACTTTTCCCTGACTTTTCACTGACCTCAAAACAATTTTCACTGACTTTGCATCAGGCGAATTATCAAATAAGCCACATCCACTATTACATTTGCTTCAGCTTCTTTTGCAGACCATCAATATTCTTCTCTTCATTTTCGATCTCTTTACATTTTTCACGGGATTTTGAATGCATGGCATTTGACTTCACCAACAAATCCATTCAAATTCCCTGACTTTTCACTGACTTTGACAAGAACTAAGATTTTCCCTGACCTTTTGCAAAATTCCCTGACTTTTCCCTGACCTTGAAAAATTTTTGTTTTTCCCTGACTTTTCCCTGACCGTGGCAACCCTGTTACGTGTAGCTTGTTTTTAGCTACTCTCCAATTCGAGTTTAAATAAAAATTATGCATGTATGTACAGATTGTACATGTATGTATGTACATGTACACTGTGGAGTAAAATGTCTTGTCTGCAGCAACGACTTGAGGGTTGTGACTTAGTGTTTAACAAAACTGCGATCTAAATCAATTTCAATTTCGCCAACCCTAATATTTAAACGTTGTTTGCTGTAAACAGTGTGAATTAAGTGAATTAACCATTTGTTTTTCGATATTTTACAAAATGAAATTTAGGATTTTTCATTTTTGAGTTTGGGCACCCTCGGAAGTTTAAGGGTTAAAGTACTTTTTCCCTTTCTTTTCCTTTCTAATTATAGGTGAGTAAATTACAAATAAATTAACACAGTTGCTGCTGGCACCTTTGCAGCTGGGTTTTCAGCCTTTCTGCAATTCCAACAGACAAAGCTGCACTTTCAAACTTTGCTTCCTCAGTGGCACGCAACTGCTCTCGGATGACAAGCCCATACTCTGTCAGCTTTTCTTCAGTGGCCATTGTATTCGTATCAGCTCCCTTCAATCTGGCTGTAATTCTTTCTTTGTCCTGGCGATAGCGTCTCTCCAGGTCGACCAGAAGCTTCTCGCTCTTAGATTGACCTTGAGAGGCTTGTTCACGCGACTGTAACAATTCAGCTTCTATTTCCTTGTTCGACTTCCCTGCATAAAAGAAAACAAAAAATATTAATTTTTGTATACACTCGATACAAAGTCTTTTACTAGAAATTTTAAAGTTTTGAGGTTCGAGGATCAAGTCAAGTCATCAACTTGGAACAGTAACTTAAGGAAACAAGTTAACAAGGAAAAAGAGTTTTTCATTTTTTTTAATAAAATACTTTTCTAAAATAATTTTCAAATTATTCTAACTTTTCATTTACAACCCATCAGATCTAGAGTGCACATACATTACCTTGAAATGAATATTTATTAACATGCTGGCTCAGGAGAGAGTTTCAAATTAAAGTGATGATGGAATTCAACGTGGTGGTTACTGATGGTGTTGAACTAATTAAAGCACTCTCTAACAATTTGTTATACCTGGATCTCCAAAGCAAATCATTTAATCAAAAGATAAAGCAAAAATTAAAGGCACAAAATTAAGCCAACTAACCTTCCTTTTCCATCTGTTTAATTTTCTCTGCCTCTTTAAGACGTTGGTTTTCTTCACCCACTCTGCTGAGGCCCATCAGCACAAGCAGAGTCGCAGAGTAGGTGACACCTGCCCCTGGAAGGCCCTCAGCACTATCAAGCTTGCCATCTTTCCGCAAGCGCTGAACACGCATTTTAAGCTGCATGAATCGTTCGTGCTGTTCATGTTCAGAAAGAACAGTCCACATTCCTTCCCCAATGTGATGTTTCAGCATCTCCATAAGAAGTTTGTCACGCAGGATCTCATACCTGTAGAAAAATGGAATGAATTGTTTTAAATTTTATAAACTGGAGAGGTGCACACTACAACTCTCACAAAAAGTGTCTAAAGGGACTAGTTCCACATCATTTTCTAATAATTAATGGTTATTTTAACATAAACCAATCACGGTACTCATATGGCACCAGGAACAAAAACAAAATTCATTTACCATAATATGATTATTAAAATACAGTCTCAGATTAGACCAGTATTAAATCTACATGTACAGTCAAGGACAAAAGGGTTGGGATGAATTCGCATTTACGATGTTTCCCTCCGCACGTTACAGAAACACAGTACGCTCAAATGACAAGTGCCCATTTCCCGACCCCTACCCCTACCTCCCTTACAATGTTGAGCCCATGTAATAAAAACGATTTGTGGATTTCAACATTGTCTTGGGGGAAGGGTGGGGTTGGTAAGATGGGCTTTAAATGAAAAACATGGCTTCATTGGTCAGTCACACTAAATTAGTAGTTAATAGGAGGACTTTGCAACATTTGTCCCAAGCACTTTTGTCCTTGATTGTAGGCTTAATGTGTACCCAGTATTTAATCTACATGTTGACAAGCTAACCCTAACCTCAGCATTAAAGCTAACCCTAGCTGTATATGTAACTCCAACACAAAGCAACCATCATACCACTGTCTACATGTGTCTTTGTACTTGGATTAGGGTTAGCATATTGATGGCTGGGTACACAGTCATTTACAGTACATGTACATGTACATTGTAGCCTACATTGAATATTAACTCGATCTGAGAACAGATTTTACCTATGACACATACATGTAAAGCTCAAAGTTGCCAGATTAGGCCTCATAACAATGATAAAGATATTAAGAGCTATTTTCTGGGTTGTACACCGTATACATGTACACTGTATGTGGGTCGCCTGTGACATGTGAATGACTTTCGTTACCTAAATTTTCTTCATGCCTAAAACAAAATCTTGTGGAGAATACACTAGGCTAAAAATAAAATCTTACTTTGTTCGTAGAGCTTGTATGAGATCAGTAGCTGTAACTTTATGCCTTGCTTTCTTTGCCGTTTTCTCATCCCACTCTTCATCTTCATGTAGTAGAGCAACAACACCCTCATGATCCAGTCGCTTAGTGCGTCTTTCCGCTCCTTGCTTCAGTTTGTTTGCTTGCCGCATTCTCTCCCTCTCTTCAACAGCAAGGGATGCCTCATCCTCCTGTACATAACAGCACTGATATTTTAGTATTTTATAATTAATACAAATTAAAATCATAGGCTCCTTTGAGCCAACTCATGGGTATGAAACATTTGGGCTCTCCCCTCTCCTCTTTGTTTCTATCTTCTTGGCCTACAAGCAACAACTTTTTCTTGTGTGGCAGACAAATGGAATTCAGTGTGCAAGAAGAAAGGGCTTCTGGAAAATAGAGAGCCTAGGATATGGTTGCAAAATGAAGCTGAACCAGGTCTTTTATAGAGTAAGGAGTTCAGTGGTTCAGTTCAGTGCACACCACCATCCAAAAATGGTCAGAGTAATCCCTCCCCCCTCCCCACCCCTGCGGGGAGCCTACATGTAGATGTCACATACATGTATACAGCATCCAAAGTGTCAGACAACTAACAACTTTAAAAGCATTTTCTTGGCCTCCTTCCTTTTTACACCCTTCAACATTGGAAGGATACTACATCAGGACTTACATGTATGTCTTGCCAAGATGAAGGGGTAAGTGGAATAAAGCCCCACGTGAATTCTGATTAACTGCTAGATTCTCCTTACAGTCTGTCTTGTATATGCTCATGTAACAAAGGGAGAATTTGGCTATAGATCAGGAGTCACTTGGGCCTTATCCCAAACTTAAATAAGGCCCTAAATGACCCCTGATCTGAAACCAAATTCTCCCTTTGTTACATGAGCATATACACGACAAACTGGAAGGAGAATCTAACAGTTGATCAGAAGTCACTGAGGGCTTTATTCCACTCACCCGTTATTGTATCACTTAAACTGCTTTTAAAAATAAACTTATGCCCCACTCAGAAAAACAGTTTTCTCTGTTTCGCCAAGATCACCCCAATTTGCAGCAGTGCAACAAGTACCCACGTAAGTAAAAAGAGAGGGAACAGGAAATTACCTTTTACTGGAGAGGAGTACATACTGTCATATTTCAATGGATAACAATCTACAGTATGGCAATCAATGACAATCAACTTATAGTCTATTTTTTGTGTGAATATCGATTGATCATTGATTGGCCAATACCGATATTTATATTGATTGGTAATGATTGATTAATTAAAAATTAGATCAGCAATTGTCATCGATTACCTACCCTGGGTATACACCTGTGGTCAAACATGTACATTACCTGTAATTTCTCCAATTCCTTTAGGTTTTCATACTCGTTATTGCAGCAACGTAAGCTAATAGATTTTTCTTCCTCTTCAAATTCGTCGTCGTCGCATGGTCCACCATCAACAAGATTACACAAGAACATTTTAATCTCGTCAAAACAAACGTCAGCCTCGGGAATTTCACGTTGTGATAGAAACGAACGCCATGTCTTCATAGAGAACAATTCGTTATGAACTGCCTTGAACAACATCAGAGCAGTTTTGAGGGATATTCTTCCCTTTCCTTCAACATCAACTGTTTTAAAATCCCAATAAACTTTCTCTTCCAGCGCTCTTCGCCGGTCTAGCTCATCAAGTACGTTGATAAACTTTTCTCGAGGGCAGACACCGCGGGAATCTGCGCCACAAACTGTTCGAATTGCAGCTTCGATTTGCTGGAAATCTATCGAAGAAAAATACAGCGACTCGTGGAAATCTTGAAGCTGGTTTGAGGTCAGATAGCCTCTCATGTCCGTATCCAACAAGTCAAACATCAATTCCAGGTCGAGGATTCCCATTTTCGATAAAAAAAATTAGCACTTTGTGATTTTAAAACTACAATAAGGCAATGCAATGACACTGTACCGGTATCTACAATTAACAATTACTGTAGGTTTCCTCCAAGTTTTTCGACGCAATTTTCGATTATACCGTTCTTCAGCTTGACTAGCCATTATATGTTATGAAAACAACAATATCTGGTTCCTTTACTGCCATTTTCGAAGCCACAATTTCCATGCAAAAGTCAAACTTTCCTGCAAAAGGAAGAATGCGACAGTAGCTATGGCTGCCGCAGTATTTACTACGTGACGTCAGAGGTCACAAAGGAAAATCACGGGAATATACCCGCACTCACGGGTCATTTACCAGGGATCAATATAACTAAAAGTGAAATCTGCAAACGGAACCGCAAACGATAATGCCGCTAACGGTAGACGTAGGATCTGAATCCACGGTTGCGATCCTACTTTATCGGTTTCTGTCGTGAAGGTAAGGTGGCTCGCAAAGTCTATTTTTTACGTAGTCAGGTTAGCTCTGTAGTTTATTCCTCGCGAAGCGAGGGCCGAAGGTCCGAGCGTAGCGAGGTTAATAAATTTGTCGTGCCTCGGGAGCTGAGCCGCGCGATATATTTATATATATTCTTGGCTTTCACTTACGTCATATCAAAATTCAGAAGCATTAAAAAATAGATTTCGAATCCAAAATGTTTATGGAATTGTAGAGAGTTTAAAACTACACATCTTGGCCAAATTTTGAAGCGCAAAAGCATTTCGTTCAAGAGTTATAGGCGAACGAGTATTAGATATTTTTAGTGAGAAATGTATGGAGCGGCCATGGGGCACAAAGATGGCGGCCAAAAATTCAAAGTCTTAATTACACCAAAAATCACATCCAAAAATTTTGTATTTGCTATAAGCTCAATTTACTCGGCTTATAAGCACTTATAATGCAAACAATAACTTTCAGCTGATTCAATTTTGTTTATTTTCGCGGCTTATCTGAAATACCGTGACGCATTGCGTGACACATTTAAAACCTTTGAAAATCGGAAGCAAAACATCGTTAAAACCTGAAACTTTTTGTGAAAGATTATTAACACTTGTATCTACATACCATGATAGAAACAGCTTTGTAGGACGTTTTCTTTAGATGTTTTAATTTTTATGACGTCATGTGAAAGCCAAGAATACTTGATGGTGTCCTGCAGTTGCCTGGCAACAATGTGGTACTTCTTCATGTAAGCCTATATAGGAGCATGGTAAACAAAGATGGCGGACGGTAAACGGTACGCGAACCATCGAAAGGACCTTTTACCAACGTTTTTGGTTGCAAAGAAGACGAAGTGGAATGGCGAAAAGCCTCATACGCAAATCGAGAGTTTCGACTCGCGGTGCACCCTCCCCCGAGCTTCGCGAGGTTCTGCGAGCAAGTATTTCTAGTTTGTATGTTTTATCAATATAACTCACTGACATAACTGCCTTTGACTTGTTCACTGTTGTTTGTCCAAGTGGTCCTTGCTTAAGGTCCTTGCATTGTTACAGAAGTCTTTGTAAAACGTAGCCTGTGAGCAGAGAGTAGATCCTCTTATATCAGTGTTTTTTTTTTTTTTGTTTGTTTTTTCGCGAGCTGTAACCTCAGACAATAATGTTAGAACACATGCAAAAATGCACACCCCCACCCCTTCACAAAGTTGAAAACTGTTGGTGTTTTGAGTTCTGGTTGAAAATCGCCGGATTTTTGCAACTTTGAAAAGGGGAACGGGGTACCGGAAATTGTCAAGTGTTCCGAACGATTAATGGCTGAGATTGTGGTCGAGCACTATAAAGCCTGGTTCATAGTAGCGAGATAACGCGGTGTGAACACAATACAACATGTCGCTGATGTCGCTAGTAGTGTGAACCAAGGAGCTCTTTCAAGGTCTTCTCTGATTTGCTGAGAAAACAATAGAACAATGTGGCATTGAAAACAATACAGAGCTGCGTGATACCTGACCGTGATGTACCCTGGTCCCGAGTCGGGGGAGGACTGGGGCGAGGGTCTAAAACAAAGGTCTTCTGGGACAGGACAGTTGTCCATGGCAACCGTGTGTGGGCATTCCTAAAGTGGGCAACTAAAATCTCCCGCGAGGTCAACAAAAGAAAATTTATAAAACAAGCTTTCGAATCTGGGATCTGTGCAGCTAAAAAGCTCAGTCAATCTATCAAGATGGTTCGAGAGCTCAATATGGACACGCAACGTCAAAACTTCTGGAAAGAATCTATCAACAAAGAAGCGTTTGTCCGGTTGTCTTGGCATGCAAGATACTCGAAAGAATTGGTGCGCGATGCAATTGCCTCACAAAAACCTCGCAAAGAAGGGCTAAAAATCAACGCTTTACAAGCTCTGAAACAAGAAATGGAAGCGAAAGCGAAAAAAGAACAGGAGAGTCGCAAAGAGGTAGAGGAAACGGCTAAGAAGGACCCAGAATCGCTTCTTGTTGAAATGCGTCCCGTCTCGAGAGAAACAAGGGAACTGCTTTACGACGGATTTAGTGCTCTTGGGAAAGGTCGCTATGAGTATTTACAGAAGAGAAAACAGAAGGATCCCGAAGTTAAATATGAATTCCCCATCACAAGTGCATGGGAAATCGGATGGAAACTTCAAGATTGTCTTAGTCAACAGAAATCGCCGTCATATGGTCGCACGAGGGTCGTTAAAGACACCTTTTACCGAAACAATGGGATCTTTTATTAAGACTTTGCATAAACTTTTTGATTTACAGATCAAACATGAACTAAACGATCGTTGGTTTACTGGATGATGGCTCTACACTAACATTTGTAATATAAGCTTCCACTGTGTGATGTCTCACGTATGTTGTCATACGTGTCTTAAGTTTCTTAAAATAATTTAATTTTCCATTTCCACTTCAGATGCTATTAGTAATTCATTGTCTTGTAAAATATTTTTTAGTTTGATCTTGTTTGACGAACAGGAAATTGACAGAAAAGCATAGAAAAGACAGAGTTATATTGTAGAATTTTAGTGGTGAGTTTTAATATATTTTCACGTCACTTTCACGACTTTTATTTTCTGAGGTTTGATGTTTATAAAGTTACCAAAGACGCAAAGGAATGCTATGAATTTTTGTAATTATTTTCAGGTAAATAAAAGAAAAATTCTTTCTTTTTATTTGGATTTCTCATAAGGGTTTTTCTGTCTTGTCATAAGTTATGTTAACATAACTAATGCAGTCTATGGCTATCCCAGAGACAGGTGGAAGGATCAGGCAAATGTGTAAATGAATCAGGATTTTGTAAAAAGCAAAGAATAGCAACTGCCCCATGGTGGGGCAAAAAGCTGTGTAAATGCCCTAGGTTATAGTTAAAAAAAAAGAAAATTATTTGAATATAGACTCATCCAAATGTTATTTGAAGGTGCAAGTCACAGGGAAGTGTTTTCCCTCAGTTATCCTCTAGTGAAGGATTAGAGCAACTTCACAACAACAGGTTCAAATGGCGCCAAGATTCTTTGAGGTTGACACAAGGATCTCAAATTCCCCGGGGTACACTGAGGGTAGGCCAATGCCTGTTCCCTGGGATTCAAATATGAGCAAAATTAATGTCTGACTGATGACCTCCTTCAGAATACCTGGCCACTTATTTGCATGTCATTGAATATGAATGGTTTCTTTTCATATGCTTCGTTCTTTAAAACGGTTAGGGATATGTAAATAAGTGGCCGGGTATTCTGATGTTGCTCCTGTAACTTATACACAGATGAGTAAAGAAACTTGATTAAACTGCATGAAATAAGTTAGTTTATTGTTTTCCTATGGAAGACTATAAAACTAAACTAAGCCACTGCTCAATAACAATTTTTTTTTATGACACACTTATCATTCTGGGGATGTGAATTTTCTTATTTTTTGTAACCTTTAATTGACCACTGACATTTTCTTTGTTGAGACTTGACATTTATAGTAAGTCAGTTCACTCATTCCTTTATCCATTCATTCGCTTTTAAATGCAGCCAAATCTCTTTTTACATCCCCAAAATGATAGAACTAAAATGTTTTTTTAGAGGGCATCCATTTTAAAAAATTTTAGGAAGAGATTGTATGGATCTTGGTCTCTTTAGGACCTCTGCCGGTTTGGTGTTCATACCATGGAGGTGTCCATGAGGAGAGGTTTAAGGCGTTTGAAGAACGCAATCCTAAATTCATGTTGGTTGCCCTGTGCCTTGCAAGCAGAAAAATTTGAGATTTTTTGGTGTCTGGACTGCTGTTTGGCCACTCCTATTGATTTTTTGAGGCGCGCTTTTCTGCTGAAAATTCCTTTGAACGCATCTCCATAATCTCTGATAATTGCTAGTAGTAAATTACTTTTAATTGTGTCATATTACAGATACAAGCACAGGGTGTAAGAGTAGAATAATTGACTAAAATTAAAGCTATTGTCACCGTGCAAATCAGTCTAGACTGCTAACTGTCCCTTTTGAGTCAGTCGAGCAGGCAAGCTAATTACAAAAAAACATGCTCAGCAAGACTGGAGATCCCCAGCACCCGCTTGGATCACATTTATTTGTTTGCTCAGTCGATCATCGATCGCATAATTTGCTCACCCACTTGACTATCCAGAGAGGGACTGCTGGCAGTGTAAAATCAGATGTATTGTTGGGACAAACAATTGAATATTATATAAAGATGGCTGAACATATCATAAAATCTTGTATCTGCATGGTAAAATCCTATCCTCGAGGTGAAGGTCATCCATTTCATGGACATGCCATGTCACCATCCATGGTTAAGTTCCTGAGATTCTAAGCCTTGTTATTTTCATTGCATTATGTGTTCTTTTCTTGCATGTGCCACTTTTTCATTTTCATAACTTTGTTTATTAATACCATTCTTAGGACTCCTTTTCTATCAAAAGGTGATAGAATGCTCATTGATCACAATTTTCCAGGATCTTCCTTCAGAGAGATTGTGCGATTAAACACCAGCTACAAAGAGAAGAGAGATTGAGCAACATTAATCAGTTGAAGAGACTGAAAGTAAATTCTGGTAAATGTAATGCAAACCACAGTTGCTAGTGTTTTCAGCGATAGGAGCATTGTTTGGGTCATTCATCAATTGTTGGTGAGCCAATAAAAGCAACTTGTTCTAAGAGCTGCATAGTGATGTGCAGAATCAGGCATGCTTACTAACCTTCTCTTCACTGCTGTCAGGGTCAACACTAAAGAACCCAATTCGTTCAAACTGAAATTTGTCATAAACAGCAGCATCCTTGACTGTCTGCTCGATCAGTGCATTGACCACTGTCAAGGAATCCTATTAGAAAGGAAAACCACAATGTGCTAATAAGATTATCTCTTCAAACCATAAGAAAAATTAAACTACACCATAATTATACCAAAAGCAAGATTCCTGTACAAACATCCTTGAAACCTACAGTATATCTGTTGGAACTATGTGTTATCACTGCACTCAAGCAACAGGGGCGGATCCAGGATTTTTCTTTGGAGGGGGTGCACCTCTAAGGAATGACGTAACTGAAGGGTGACGTAAACAAATTTTAAAAGCGAACAACGCAGACTTGGTCATCTCAGGGGGGCGGGGGGGCGGGGGGTGCACACCCCCTGCACCCTCCCCCTAGATCCGCCCCTGAGCAAGTATGTAACATGAAAACAGGCTTTGAACATACCATACACTGTACATGTAGTTTATGCCAGAATGTACATGTAGTAATTAAAAAGAATCTCACCTTATTGCAATCGGTTATAAAACCACCAGGAACTTCAGATGGGTCTTCAGGATTTTTGTGCTTAAACCTGCAAGTATAATAATTATTGTGTATTATTTTTGCATCAGCTAGAAATTAGGCTCCAGGATATCCCTGCACCGGGGTTTTGAACTCAGTCAAATTAGTACTTACAACCGCTCATAAAGCCTGACTTCACATGTCAGGGGGGAGGACACCCAGTGAATAAAAGCTTTGGGTTTCTGTGCTGTTTCTGTTGACTCACAATTCACAAGCAATTCTGTCACGTTACCACTAGAGTCCTGCAAATAAAAATTAAAAAAATAATAGAGTTGTAATTGCCAGTGACTGCATGAAACAAGCTGCCCCAATGATTATTTCCATTTGGGGAATAAGGGAAAGCTCTTTCTTTACTGAGTTTCAATTCCTATAATTCTAGACTTAAAAATTCTTCACTTCACGGATCAGTTTCCTGAATGATACCCTATTCTAGACCAAAACTCTCCAATTTCTATACCTATATCCCAGACTAAACTGCTTGAAAACCATACCCTTGACAGCGACACATACCCATATAGCTTATATATGAGAGTACCATACCCACCCCCCCCCCCCCCCCCCGGTCTTGCACTCTTTGACTGTTAGTGAGTTTGACAGAGTACATTCAATCACTCTTACCTTAATAATTTTATGAAGTTTAATCACCATTCCAGCATACTTCAATCCAACTGACTGATCAGGAGTGAGGCGGCGGAAACCTTTTTCTGCTACCTACAAGTACAAGGAAAATTTGAAATATAACTTAAGTTTTTCAGCTACAATTATTTGTAGTCTTATTTGTTGAGGAGGGAACATGATTTCATTTTTGTCCCTTTTTACACCCCCTATCCACTTCTCCCATCCACACACAGGCTTGCATTGTGTAGTCCCAGAAAAAATCCATACCCACCCAATGGAAGGTCATTAGAAATTTCTAGGGGGAGGGGGGTCTTAAAAGCCAACATTTTAGAAGCAAAGTATTAAGCTAAACTGGAATTTCCTGGGGGGATGGGGGTGCTAAACAAAAAAACGTTCTGTGGGGGGAGTATGGATTTTTTCTGGAACTGCACATTTCTGAAAAGTCACAGTGACATTTCAGGCCTTAAAGAGCTAACTGTACCTCTTTGAAGTCTGATTGTTCAATAAAGATTGTTTTTCCAAAAGAAATCTCATGGCTTCCTTTATTTGGGTCCTGAGGAAAGTTGGCTACCTCGAGCTTGACTTGCTGAAAAACAAACCAAAACAGATTAACAAAATGTTCTCAATGGCAGTAATTCAGTCAATTGTTAATTCAGTACATTACAAGTCATGTACATGTATATCAATTTGGTTCTTGTGCATAAGAATGAGCTGAAAAGAAGTTAATCCTTATAACTCCCACGAGTGCCAAAAATCACCAAGCAAAATCCCAAATTTCATTTTGTTAAAATAATAATATTGAAAAACCAAAATCATGGTACCATGCAAAAGAACAAAAGTACTGCTGAACAGGTTTCATTTGAATGATCACACTGTAGGATTTTGTCCACAGACTCAAAAGGTAGAACTACACTTCATGTCTTGATCCATATTTGACTCTCGGAGTGAAAGGAATAAAATATTAATTTTGAAAGTAATTTAATTTTGAAGTGCAACCAGTTGCCATGTGGCATCAGTCACACGTACCTTGTCAATGTTCTGAATTGTTACTTTAATTGGTTCCAGGACAGCCATCACCCTGAAGAATGCAATGTCAAAATTAGCACATGGAAAAGAATTCCTTTTTATGCACAACTGAGAAGCCATGCCAAGCCAAAGCATGAAGCCTGACCTATATCATCGAAAACAATAACCCCAAAATAACATCACAACAGAGTCACAAAATCTGGCTGATTACAAGATTATTATAAGCGTTACAATATTGGAAAGAAGCAACCAAAAAATGATACTCCTAAAATACACCTGAAGGGACAAACTACATGTAGACAAGTACAACTTTCAAAAGACTAAACAAGAACTAACAAGAGGCTCCAAGCAGCCTTCACTCATGCGCATGCATAAGAACGTTTCATGATAATATTTGAAACATGATAAGAAGATGTCCGACATTCATGTCATCGTTTCTGTAAACCACGTTGTTTACTATGGAATGTTTTGTAAATGAAGGCTGTACCACAATGAAGCCAGTGATTCTTCTAAGTCTTATATATACCAAACGTGAACATTAGTAATGTAAGTAGGGTTGTAGGAGACGCTGTCGTGACACTTCAATCAGTAACGCTGTTTTAATTACCGGAAGTGGGACTAGCCGGAAGTCACTAAACAGGAAGTGTAAATGGCAAGGTGAACCGTGAAGTGCACAAATTAAAATATTTGTGCATAAATTTGCATGCAAAATCGGAACACCAAAAAAAAGAAAATAAGAAAAACGGAGGCCATTTTATAACTCATACCGCTACGCGCATGAGTAAAGAGCACTCAAAGGGTGGTTGGGCAGGGCAGCAGGGCTGGTCAGGTAATGGTGGATGGCAGCAAATAAAACTGAACCTTGGACCCAGCCATGTCACCTAAACCCCCCTGTGTACTCCAACACAGACTCCCAGCCGTGTATGAGAAAAATATTTTCTGCTTATTTCGTTTAATCCTCAGCCAATGGAAAACCACACTTATCTCTGTTAGTAGATGGTAAATGAATAGACAGCTGTCTGTTTTATACCTTGGAGCAGTTACATTCAGCTCATCTCGCACACAGGACTCTAGAAGCAATGGATCTGTGACTGTTTGAGCCATAGTCACACCAACCTACAGGAATATTAACCACACTAAAATAAGCGTGTGTGTTAAAAAATGAGCTAATTTGGAGCAACTTCTATTTTTTTGCAAATTATTCACATAGCATAGTTTTCGATCAAGCCCTTCAATTATGATAGTTACTGTAATACAGGTATTAAATATGCAATTTTATAGTGCAATTCCACTATGTGTGTTGTATTATGATAGGATGCTTGATCACCACAAAATTGTGACAGAAACTTTAATTTTTACTTCTTCGTTTCATGGGTAAACCAAAAATAATTTTAAATGATTTTGTTTTCTGCTTGCCAGAGAGACGGTACTAAAGTTTGGACCTAGATAACCTGATTCAGAACTACCAAAAGGGAAACATGTGTCTGTTTTTGTTATTACATTGCACACCATGTGGCACTTAAATTTATAGTCCTGGTCCTGCCATGACAATGCCCCTTTAACATGCCCTTTGTGAGGTGGTGCATGAGAAGAATCAAGATTCTCTCGGCTCGGAGTAAAGCTGTGGAATAAGATACCACGCTATATAACGGATCTTCCTAAGAATGCTTTCAAAAGAGCTCTCTGCAAATTGCTATTCAATATTTTAGAAAAGGAGGATGACTATATTCAAATCTCCATGATTATTAATAAAGTATAAGTACATAGATACACTTACTATAGTCAGAGAATCCTTGTCTTAATTCAATTAGATCACTTAACTTCTGTGTTTTTATTCATTATTATGTGCAATCTGCAAGGCTTTTCAATAGTATAAGGTTTTTGATTTTGTAGATATTTGTATTTTTCATGTACTTGTTTTGCCCCGCCCCGATTAGCTTTCCAGCTATTTGCAGGGCAAACAAATCAGTCAACTCTTTCATCATTATACTAAGAATACATTGTTGTTGTTGTTTCTTGTTGAATAAATTGTTGTTGTTGTTGTTGTTAAAGACCAACGGAAGTTTTAAGTTAACGGGGGATATGTAATCCATGTGAATATAAACTAAATGACATGATTCTTTTCAAGTTGTGCAAAACTATTAATATTGTATTGATAATTATTGTTCAGTAGAAACTCGAGGATGATCAAGTTGTTATTGCACATGCCTTGCTGCAGAATTTATTGATAGCTTCAGGAGGAAATCCTCGTCTTCTTAATGCTGTCAGAGTAAATAACCTGGGATCATCCCAGTCTCTGAAAACAAGCAACAGAAAAGGACCTTTAAGCAATTAAGTGAGGGAAAGGAGGGGGGAGTCAGCTTAATAGGGAAAGATGGACGATACATGTATGTGGCCCAAAAGCCATCTAAAAGCCCTTTTGATGGCAATATAAAACTACAATAACAACAAAGATATTAAATGTAAGGAGAAATTGAGACTCAGAAAAAAATCTGAGTCCCAGATGGGATTTGAACCCACAACCCTCCGTGATCTGGTCGGATGCTCTAACCACTGAGCTACTGGAGACTCTATGGCGAGCAAGGGTCAATTTGTGGGTCTTGACTGGAACCGCATCGCGCGGCTACACAGCCAAGTATTGACTAGCACATGTGAAACTCACTAACAGCATCGCGCTGTCACTTGATATGCTTTAATGTGACAGCGCGATGCTGTTAGTGAGTTTCACATGTGCTAGTCAATACTTGGCTGTGTAGCCGCACGATGCGGTTCCAGTCAAAACCCACAAATTGACCCTTGCTCACCATAGAGTCTCCAGTAGCTCAGTGGTTAGAGCATCCGACTAGATCACGGAGGGTCATGGGTTCAAATCCCATCTGGGACTCAGATTTTTTTCCGAGTCTCAATTTCTAAATATAAAACTATGTCATGCAATTGATTAACTAATTTTATATAGTTACTGTAAAGAGAAGACATGTGTTTTTACAGCATGTGCTTTACTTCTGCTGACCGCTGACTGCTCGCGTATGTTATTTTAAATCACTAGTTAATTATATTTTCAATTAAATTGCATTTGTAAATACATTATCAATCATTTTTGTAACTTCTCACCTTACAATTCCTTCAGATATTAACTTGCCAATCTTTCTCTTGGACACAACAGTGTAACTCAAGTTCAACCTGCCATATTCCCACTGAACTGGGCAGTAAATGTCAAGAACATTGCACAACCAGTAGTATGATGAGCGTCTGTCAAAAGCAATACATGTTACATAATTATGCAGTAGCCAAATGTGCATGTATGCATAATTCTGCATGTAGGGCATACATGTAGGCATGGCAGCCCTATGGTGTTTCAGAACACTAAAGTTTCCATTCTTTAGGAATTTAACTCTATTTTTGTTTTTATTGTTCCTGGACACCTGCATGGCTGCCATGCATATGCCCTATACTGTGTGTCCACTATCCCATATTAGCAAAGAAAATAATGATCACAGGTTACCCACCTTGACTGAAATTCTTTTGTGCACAGTGAATGGGAGATATCCTCGACTGAGTCACACAGGCAGTGAGTAAAGTCATATGTTGGATAAATGCACCTAATTGGAAGTCAAGATTGTCAATAAACATTTATTTAATAACTCTAAAGTACTAAATAAACTAACCTTTGAATCATTCGCTATCAATAAGTGAATTCTCCTACAAGGCCATGTTCTTTATTCCCAATGTTCAAGTGTACAATGTAATTAAACTTTATTTAGCAGACACAAATTTATTGATAAGAACTCACAACATACATGTACATGGAGAACGACACAAGGGCAGAGTTCAGGACTCAAGCTACTATAACTGACATTCCCAGTAAATAAGCAGAGTCGCGGGCAGTTAATGAAGACACAGAAGTTCACAATGACAAGCTGCTTTTAATCTGAGTCAATGAAGTGTACATTGAAGAAGGCACAAGCAACATATGGGAACTCTAGCAAACACTGGATGTGCCCAAGGCCTAGCAATATACAGTGTATTATCATCTATTAATCATGTATGACTCAGCATCATTACATTTCCCTTCAATAATAATAAAAAGAAAGTAAATGAACTTATAATGTAGAAATGCCTTTATAATGTCAACATGCGAAGTCCTTCAGTAATGCTGGTCTATGAAGGACTCTTCCAGTGGAGCTGCATTTCGTTTGGAAACTTCAGATACCACTACATAGTCCTGGGGAGTCAGTATTATTGTGTGGTGGCTCAGAACAATACTGTCAATAATGTCTAGAGGACAAATCACTGCATCATTGTTTCGTTACAGTGGGGAGGCATGATGATGCAAGAGGCAAAAGTGAAGATCAGGTACTTACCATTCATCACCACTGCGGTGATGAGGAGTAAATTTAATGCGGTATGCAACAGGGTCTATTTTTCCATCTTCCAGTGTGGTCTTCATTCTTAAGGTTGCCTTAAAATACAATGCATATAAGTGAAATTCAGAGAAGGTCATGTGCCAACACTTTACTTTGAAAGATAAAAACTTAAGATAATTTTGAAAATAATAGAAAAAAGAGCAAATTGAGAATAACAAACTAGGTGACTAAAATGTTTGATACAGAATTTGTGTCATAACAGGGGCAAGGGGGAACAAAGGAGGGGAGAGGAACAGAGGCCACGGGGAAAGGAGTGATAGCATCCTGGAGAAAACAAGGCAGTATATATACACCTGGGGAAAATTGAAGGGGAGAAGGGAAATGGCAATTTTTTTGGGGGAAAGTGGGAAAATTTGCTGAAGTGCAAACAAATCGAGAGGAAGGAGCTGGCAAGGAAGGGGTGGGAACTGGGGGTTAGGGGAATGGGTTGTGGGAAAGTGGGGAGGTGAGCAGTTCAACCTCCCCCACCCAACAACCTTATTATGTCACAACAGCAAAAGCACAAGTAGGTAGGGGTTGTTAAGGGGTGGAACTGGGTGGTAAAGGGTATGGGAAGTGCGAAGTTCAACCCCCCTCCCTCCCCCAACCCTGCAATAATATTTCTATTACAACAGCGAAAGCACAAGGAAGTGGGCTGTTAAGACAGGGTTGGAACTGGGGGGGTCAAGGGTTTGGGGAGTGGAAAGTTCAGAACCCCAATTTGATTGTGTACATTCAAGTTGTTTGTTTACTCTAACATCATACATGTACATATAAAACAGTTAATATAATTATTCTCACCTTTCCCTCATCAATTTTCCCTTTTTTCATGTCCTGAAAAAGTGCAAAAAAAACACGTAATAATTTTACTTGTCAGCTTCTTCTGTAATTACTAACTAAAGTACTCTTGAAACCCATAATTGTGGCAATTGATAAACTGACAAACCTCAAAAAGCCTTAGTGACTCCTCTATGGGACGTTCCCGCCAAGGACTGGGTGGGGGATTGAAGCCTTTTATTTCTTCATACTCCTGATGGCAAACATATGCATGTCCCCTAAAACAAGAAGTAATTTAAGCATTACTAAGAGAACCACTGATGATTTTCCTTTGGAAAACCAATGATGCCTTACCCCACCATACTTAAAAGCAAAAATACTAAAGATTGCCAACCGTGTTTGAAGCAATTGATCATGATCTTATTGGGAGAGTATAAGAGAGAGAATGAGTAACTAAGGAAGGCATGGAAGGAGATGGTCACACTGAAAAGAAAACCTACAATGTAGTGGCAGATCCGGGGTGGGGGGGAGGGGGAGGTGGAGTGAATAAGTGTGAGGGGGTAGGGCCTCATTTTTTGAAAGATAAGGGGGGGGGGGATCCAAGCCCCTTGGGCCCCATCCCCTTGATTCACCACTCCAGTGCACAGGTACAGTCGGCTCTCTCTTAACGATCACTTCCCGTAAGCAGCCACTTTGAAAATAACCATTTTTTGTTTTTTCTCTGTCAAAAACTGTAAGAGTTTCAAATTGATTTTTCTCTTAACTAGCGACCACTTTTTCCTGCACCAAGGGTGAACGTGGTTTCTTAAGAAAGAGTTGACTGCAGTACATTATTAACAAGTGAAAATAACATTAATTTTAGCAAAGTATTTCAAACACTGCACTATCTACAAGTACCTTTTAATGAGTTCTACTGCAAAGTCATACAATTTTCCAAAATTATCAGAAGCATGGGTAATTTTCCAAGGCTTAAAACCTGACAAAAAATAAACACATTACAGTCATTTAGCATGAAAAATAAGAAATGCACAAAAACAGAGATAATTGAAGGGCTTTGAGCAAAACGGCTATAATTTATTGCTTCAGGTACTTGGAATAATATAATGACAATAATTATAATTATGTACACAATGATGCTGCATTTTGAACTCTTCATCATTATTTTTTGAAAATTTGCCGGTCTTTAGTCAACATAAGATAGAAAATTTGTGAGGACACTGCCTCATGTTGAATTTTGGAATTTTGACATTTTTCACTTACCAATTGCATTTTTCAGTTGAGACAGCACTTTCTTTTCAGCCCAAAAAGGACGAAAACTAAATTAACCCGCTGCCTCACTTCAATGGAAGGTGGGTGCCTGGGATATCCAAGGGCTTCCACTGTGGCCAGCCAGCCCCTAGATAGAATACCGCTCCCATGGCTGGCAAATCCCTGCAACCCAGCCATGAGCCCCCATTCCAGGCACCCGTCACACTGATAGAATCAGTGGAAGGAAAGAAAAGAGGGAGGGGGGGGATGCAGAAAAACCGTTGTTTAAAAACCAGCAGCGCGAGCTGCTAAAAGGCAACCGCTATAAATGCTAACCGCCCAAGAAAAGAAAAAACGAGCAGCGTGAGCTGCTCACACGCCACTAACAAGAACGTTAAAACACGCTGAAACAAAGCTGGATCCAACCATGTGAGCCTGCACTTGAACATGTGACCGCTGACCAGGAGGACCGCCCGCTAAGCTCGTGGCGGTTAACTTTGTTAAAATATCATTTTAACTAAATCATATTTTGGCTATAAATAAGCATCCTCTATGATTCTCCCATATGACAACAAATGAATAAAAAAAGAGCCACACATACACCTGACTGTATACATGTACATGTATGTTGCAGGTACAATCCATTATCAGGTTGACTCAGTAATCAATGTAGGTTAAATGTCTACCCAGTATTTAACACCAACTCTAACCCTAGCACAATGCTACAGTAACTGTCAAACCAAAGATACATTGTATATGAAGCCAGTGATGTGACGGTTACAGCTGTAGCTTTGTGTTAGAATTAGCTAGGGTTACATGTACTGTAGCTTTGTGCTAGAGTTAGCTTTGTGCTGAGGTTAGGGTTAGCTCACCTAGATTGAATACTACATACACATTTAACCTAGATTGAATACTTGTTCAACCTGAAACCAGATTTTACCTGCAACATATACATGTACACTAGATATCTAGCCTTAAACTGCCACTTTAGATTCATTTACCTAACCATTCAACCATATTCTGGATTCCTATAAAAAACTTTTCCTCTTCTTTCTCAGGGTTGGTGTCATCATACCTCAGGTAACACACACCATCATGGGCCTATAAAGTGAATCAAAAGGACGATTTAACCCTTTCACAGCTACAGGCAACAATAGTTGCCTTACCCATAACCATTTATAAGCCCTAATATCAAAATTTTAATTCTCATTTCTTGTCCCTATACATTTCCTATAGAAGTAGTGGGGGAAAATTGTTAAAATATCACCCGTACGAAACGAGCAGATCTGTTTTTAGTCTGCTGCAGATCTGCAAACAGGCCTGCAACAGATCTGCAGATAGTCTGCTGATAAACTGCAGATCATCTGCAGAATGTCTGCAGAATGTCTGTAGAATGTCTGCAGAATATCTGCAAAATGTCTGCAATAAGTCTGTTGAATTATGGAGCCTAGGCTAATTTTAGATCATGCTGCAGATCTATCTGCAGATGATCTGCAGACGAGGATAACAATTAAAAAAGCACGCAAACTACACCAATCAAAGACCGTTTATTAAAGGCACCAAGGAAGAATCTGTTTTACATCAACGCCTACCCTACTTTTCTAGGCATTATTCTACGCATACATTGTATTTTAGATTGCTGACAGTAATTTATTGTCGAATATAATTTTCAGGTCTTTCCGTCACGTTCCGCAATTGAAGCGACTGCGCTTCAGGAATAGACAAAGTGTAAAATGTCCTGTCTGTACCGATGCACAAAAATGGTCTAAACACATGGCTTTCAAGATTCGATATAAAGCTATTGAACAAACATGTTTGCATGAGCATAAAAGCGAACACATTCAAGAAAAAAACTTAACTTACCATCGATGTATAAACCGTAAACGTATGATTGAGCGACGCGAATATAAACATGGATCACTCACAGTCAGATTTTTCTTCACTGGCCATCCAATGCTCCTGTTGAAGGCTAGTAGCTTGTCTGTAAAACTTTGAGAATCCTTCATGTTTCACCAAACGTTGAACTTGCGATTTAAGTTGATATTTTGTGGCTGAAGTTCATACGGCCATTCGGATACAAAGCACGAGCCATAAAAAAGCCATGATTGTAAACAATGCGGTTTCCCACGCAGAGTTGCTTACGATGGAGTATTACAGGTAAACTCATATTTATGCAGTTTTGACGGCTGTAAACTGTTTGATTCTGCCCATTTAAACTTCACTTCTTCATGTCTTCATATCCTACCATTTGCGACACAACAGTGAAAGAACAACATGCTTTCAAATGACCGCCAAAACAGAGTAAAAAATTTAACGATCTACAACATTCCAGAGGTATCAGTTTACGGCCAAATCACGTGAAACACTTATGTCCAAGCTGTTCCCGATCCCGGTATTTTTCGTTTTTATAAGCTAGAATAGACTGAATTTCACGGAAATAATTAAATAATAACCTACAGATATGGTAAATATTGAGTGTCAAAAAATAATACTTTGTATATAAAGTCGGAAAACGATTGCGTGCAAGCTATGAGTGGGCTGATCGATCACGTGCTCTCGTCTCGTGTTTACAGTAATACTCCGCGCGGGTTAACTTACGTTTCAACCTTCTGTCTCGGTCCTTTTATTGAAAAAAGTTTCTAAAATTAAACTAAATTTTGATGCCTGACAAAAGAAAGATGCAGGAACATTGTTTTAGTGGATTCGACACGCAAACGAAGTAAGGTTGTCACAAAAAGGCGATCGAGAGCCACGAATAGACCACCGCCAGATCGTTCGTGATTTTGATGGAAAATGAAGCAGCGTTGCGTCGTTCGTATGGGCGAAGATTGTTCGACTTTCGGAACCTAAACTGGTTGCAGATTGCTTGCAGACTTAACAGATGATCTGCAGATCTGTTTTTCATCTGCAGTAAAGAATAGTTGCAGACGATTTCGGTACATCGTCTGCACAGACTGAAAACAGATCATGCAGACGAAAAATTAGTCTGCACTTAGTCTGTTTTTGTCAAAACAGATCTGCTGCAGATCTGCTCATTTCGTACGGGCAAGAGAAATCATCTTGTGTGATCATGTCCTTAATTCTCATGACCTTTTTGATTGATAAGGCATTGACATTACAAGGAGAAATTTGAAGCTGATCACTCTTAGGGCTTCCATGGAGAGAATGAAATTTGAGGAAATTTGGCCACCAAAGGGTTAAAATTTTAAAACTATTATTTATGATAAAAATATTAATTTGAAAAAATGAGAAAAGAAATAATAAATGTTAACTGCATGCATGCTCAGGAGCCTTCGCATAAGGTACTTATGATCACCGGTAGAGTGTTTTATTTATACACACAAAATGGAAGTGTCACATGGATTTTGTTCTTCTTTTTAGTCAAAACCATGCGCAGTTGGACAGTGTCAAATGTCTGTTATGAATTGCGTTCAACAAATTAAAGGAGAACGCTTTTAAAAATACTAACTTGATGGTTGAGTGAAACACTTCAACTAGTTTTTGTTGGTTCATCTTTCAATTAGAATTCAATTAGAGCCTTTGACCCATTTTAGAATTATGTCACAATCAGGGCAATCAGTGGGATATCTGTGATCTTGTGGGTGTCCTGTGAATGCAGGTGAATTAATTTATGCATTTCAAGGATTATTTGAGCTCACCCTAGCATAACCAAAGTTGAAGTTGATTGCCTTAGCATGACCAATGTGAAGAATACCATTAGGTTCAGGTGGAAATCGTGTTTGCACCTACAAAACAATTTAAAAATACATGCATTATATAAGGGGTGGCAAATGGTACCTTCAAAATCGTGGGTCTAGGAAAATTTTGGTCCGGTCTCGAAATCTTGGCGGTTTTTGTGTTAAGTCTCAAAGTCTCGTTTGGCTGGTGCTTTTTCTGTCTCGGAGTCTCGGATTTTTTTCCTCAAGGTCTCGGAGTCTCGGATACTTTTGTCAAGCGTCCTCATTCTTCATCCTTGTTTGCTGTTTGATAGGTGATTTGGATATTTTTAGCACAGAGTCTTGGGCTCGGATTTTATAACGTAGCTGCCGTCGCGGTCTCAGATTTTAAAACAAGGGTCTTGGCGTCTCGGCGAGTCTCATATTTACTATTCGCCACCCCTTATATACTATTGTTACCCAGGGGCGGTGAATGTATGTGCATTATACACTTTCATACATTTTGTTGCCCTTCTCTGTAGAACTACATGTACATGCAAAATGACCATTTTTCCTTTAACTTTAAAAGTGTACAAATTAATTTGCAACAGGATATTCTACACTGTGTGACAATACACCAACTTTGTATACACTGTAGGATAGAGCAGTTATAAAAAAAATTATTACTGAGCATTAATTTGAAAGTAATTTCGTGATTGCTTTGGTTTTGTATTGCTATGCTGTGATTGACTAAAAAAAACTTGCACCACTTTTTCAACTAATCAGAAGTAAAACCAAGACCGATTTCATTGCAACTTCCTCGCACACACCTTCCTGCGCTAGCCACCCACTCAATCCGTGATTGGTTAATTGGATTGTCTGCGGCTGCTGTAATATATTGGTCAGAATTTATTTGGTCCTACAATGCTCAATTGAAAACCACTCTTTGTTACCTCAAGTTTTGTATTATTTTTTGGTGAGGTTTTTATTGCTGTCACCATCATGATTGCCAAAAGTCCCCATTATAATTATATAAAGGCTAAATAAATGTACATGTGTTGTATTTACCCTGCCCCCAGTTCGTTCTAAATGTTCCTTCATTAACATCATGGTCTTTGGGGTCACCACATAACCTGGAGTCTTGAAGTTTTCACCTGTAAGAAAATTAAAACAAAAACAGAGCATTGTTATAATAATATGTATGCTCTGGCCTACATGTACATGTATATGAGCAGACATTGTGACAAAAAGAGAGCATGTGTGCTTTCAAACTTGATTTTGATCAGAATTTTTTTTTTTAAACAAAATTGTCAGTACTCCGCCATTTTGGATGATGTGCTATAAGAAGTTGAGCAGTTTGCAATGCATTGTACATGAAGGGTGATTTCAAATCATGTGGCCTTTACTGAATTTCCTCAAATGGTGAGAGACTTTTACAGCAAAATTAATGATGGTACAAAAAGCATTAATTCTTATTTTAATGTTTTTGGAATCAAATTATGCAATGGCTTAACAAGACTTTAAAGATAAAAGCTAAAGTCATGTTTGTGCTCAGGCACCATGTCTGAGCAAATCGTAGAATTAGTCGAACAAACGAACAAATTGACACCTTATGTCTTGGAAAAAGTGCTAAAATTCAGATAATGGTTGATTCTCTCATCAATATTTAGTTTTAATTTCAACTGACATTCCGTTAAGATAGCTCCTTTAAGCCGGCAACCACATGTAGAAGTGTTGCTGCTCCCCAATCAGGTTAAACAAAAAAACAGAAGTGAACTTGGTGTTGTCTTCAAATTTATCAACAACAGTTTTGGCATTTACAATGTATTTCAAAAGTCACTCAATCAATCAATCAATCAATCAACCCTTTACCTGGTTTGTGGAACTTGCTTGCCTCTCCAAAAATAGAGTTTGCCTCATCATCTCCTGTGTCACCATTTACTGTAGAAAGAAAAGGGTTGAATCAAATTGAGATTTTTAATACTAACTGGTAAATAGACTTGTTACACCACTAATACCTTGCAACTCTGTTGCTGATGAAGATTGTTTTGCTGCCTTTCCTTCTTTATTGGGCTTGGATTCCTTCAACAACAACAACAACCATTATTTGCATTCTTTCCTCACAGAAATGTTATACATAATTTAAACAATTAACTAAAAACAAAATTAAAGTACTAGCTGCCTGGAATAACCACAGGGTTAGCAGAGCCAGGCAGACAATTTTTTTGTTCTGAGATTTAATTATAATATAACAAGTTACAGGTCGGCAAGATGGCACAATTCACTCAACAGACACACAGACTCAAACAGACACATACAAAAAAAAAAAAGAAAAAAAAAGAAGCTTCATGATGGAAAAAGAATTTCAGAACTTTAGAAACATGAAATCTCTATAATTGGGATTAATAATTTATAAATGTACGTATAGCCATGAATTGTACAGTGAACTTGCTATAAGCTGGACACTATCAGGACCAGTTGCAGCTGTCTACCATTAATAAGTGTCCACACAAGTTATGGAGAGTTACATACAAGTTAAGGTCTGTTAACACATGCGATTTTTGTCACACTCTTTAATGCAACATTGTCATACATGTACTGTAATATAAACTTGCAGCGATTGATGTCTATGATTTCCCAAAAATTGTTGCTACACTGCAGCTATAGTTTGTATCTGATCATGCATTTGATCATAGTTGTTCAGAATTAAAAAGTCTTTGAAAAGTAAAAGTGCAGTTGCAGGTTTTAAATTCTTAATCCACAGTAGTCATTTTCATTCATGGCAGCCACTTGTTTTAGTGGTGTTTTGGGAGCCAGATTTGTCCTTTGTTTACAAAAGCAATGCAAGATAAAGCAAAATAATATTATGACGATGAATAAAAATAGGAAAAAGCACACTTTATAAACACGCTTTCAAACACGCCTTTCTTAATGCGCACGTGTTTTGTATGTTCGTTGGGATTTATTTCTGAGCTGCACTGTAAGCAGCATCAGGTTTCAAACACTGCAACACTGTGCCCAAATCACACTGAAATTGCAGCTAGTTTACACACAAGCTTTGAAGATACAAATGGGAGTGCGGAAAAAGGAGTGAAAGAGTTATGAACAGAATGGGATCTACAGCTGTAGTGCTGTACCTTCACTTTTGACTGTTGCATGTCTTCTTCAGTTTTTGGTCCCAGCAAATCTAAAATCTACAAGCAAAAATAGGAAACAAAGTTATCACTTTAATATTCTATGTGATCCAAAATTATAAGTACAGTCATGTAATACAACAGCAACTGTATTATAATTTTTATTACCTGCATATCAATTTCTGATTTGATGGCTTTTCCATCTGCCCATTTTAACTTCTCCCTTGCCTTCCCTATAAAAATAATTAAGGAGAAAATCTATCATTTTTGCCATCAGCAGTCATTCCTATTTAATAATAATATATACACATACATGCATTGCGCGATGGTGTGATTTCGCATAATCAGCCTCAACTCGCATCAGATTGCATAGTTCCATAAAAATTGTATAATTCATGAAAATCGCACAATTTGAACAAAACAGACTATAAATTATATTGCTTTAGCTCAAAAAATCTGAAGATAAATGTACATGTGCACGTCATTTCAAGGTGATTTGACCTTTCAAAAACTTAGGAAACCTTTCAACCTTCGATGTTGTTAATGAAACCTCTTTGGCAGTTCTTTCGCATCATACCATTTGTTTTTCAATATTTTACAAAATGAATTTAATTAGGAATTTTTCTTAAATTTTGATTGTTACATGTAAAGTTACATGTAAAGAGTTCAGAGACACTTGTATTGCATCACCACATTCTCATAACTGGCATCAAAAGAAATGTATAGGAATCAATAAGGAGAAAATAGATTTTGAGTTTGGAGCAATTATCAAATGAATAAAAAGTTAAACCCACTCACCCATTATCATTCCAACATTAAACTTGTATCGCTTCTTCAACAGTTCTTCTTTGTGCTTTTTAATAAGTTCTTCAACCTATCAAAGACAAAATATTACTTAACAGTAATAACCATTGCATGCATGTCTATATAAAATGTTAGCTAGCTTTAATTCAATGCAAACATTATGACCTTCTATGTTGCAGGTACAATCTGTTCTCGGGTTGAATTAGTATTCAATATACCATAGGTTACATGTAGATGTGTACCTGGGGGCAGCCATCAATCTGCTAACCCTAATACTAGTACAAAGCTAACCATCACCTATAGCACAAAGACACATGTAACCATCGGTGAGATGGTTAGCTTTGTGCTGAGGTTAGGGTTAGCTTGTATAGATTCAATGCTGGTTACATACAAGTATTTAACCTAGATTGAATACTGATCTAACCTTAGACTGGATTTCGCCTGCAGCGTCTACATACTAGATCTAACACTTCTTGAAAGCTACACTGTATAAATAAATCCTAGTTCATTGCATACATGTATTTTCTTATCCCTCATCTCCTTTAAGTAACATAATCATCTCTTCATGTTTTCAGGCTACATGTACAGTATATGTAATTTTCAGTCAAATTGCAGGTGCCTTGTACATGTACACTGAATTTACTACAGGTTTATATGATTCAAAGCAGGGCTGCCATTAAGATTTGAGACAGGCGTTGCTCTGATCTTAACACCCGTAACAAGCTTGTTGCTTTGTCTGTAAATTTAACATATAACAGGCAAGATCACCCGTAACATCAAAGTGCCATCAAGTGTACTCACCTGTAACAGATGCTACGGGTGATGGCCCTTAATGACACACCTGCAAAGTTAAGTCTCCCTGAGGTCTGACCTCTTATTTAAGTGACCACCTCCTGTAAGCAACAACCTTAGCTTATCATTTTGGGTGGTCCCCTTATACAGGAGGTTCAACTGTATAATATTATTAACAATTAACTAAAGACAGTCAGAGGTGCAATCATTATGGTACATTTATTTAATTTGATCAGAAAATCAAGGCCAAAGAATTGTGGTTTTAGTGTTCTAACCAGACCGTGGTGTGTGGTGGGCACGATGGTCTAGTGGTTAGCGCGTCGGACTTTCAACCTGAAGGTCAGAGGTTCGAGCCTGGTCTCTGCCGTCATGTTGTTTCCTTAGACAAGAAACTTTACTCCACACTGTCTCTCTCCACCCAGGTGTATAAATGGGTACTGGCGACAAAATGCTGGGGGTAACCCTGTGATGGACTACAGTGTAGCATCCCATCCAGGGGGGAGTAGCAATATTCCTAGTTGCTTCATGCTATGGAAACCGGGTTAAGCTCCGGCCGTGTGGGCCATCATGGCCCGAGTGCGAGTGCGACTTTACCAGACCATGGCATTGCGGCATTGCCGCACTTTTTCGGGGAATACCGCACTATTATAAGCCCAAGGGGTCCCAAGAGCACAAAGAAGCAAAAAAAAAAAAAGAAAGAAAGAAAACCGGGGGGGGGGGGGAGAAAACGTATTACTAACGTACATTTCTCTATAATATAAGCCAAAATTTGATCGGTTATGGCCTCTTTAGAAAGCACCCAGAACATTTATTATCAAAGTTTGTTTGGGGTATTTGTTGGAATAAAATATCGAGTTAATTGTGTCTAAAAATTGTGACCCGCTTTTCTCCCTCGTGACCGCCTTTTAGCTTCTTTATGGGTCCTGTGGACCCCAGTGCAGAAAATCCTGGTACGAACACTGTGGTTTTAAAAGACAAGGAACAACTTAATCAGAATAAAAAATAGGCAGTCTGTGACTGCATGTAGCTAACTGCGCCTGTTATTACTTAGATTATCGTAGGATTTCCTGGCCCGCTAGCAGTCCCCCCCCCCCCGTGCCGCCTTGATTTCCAAGCCGAGAGACCCCCCTCTCCTGCCCGGATTTGCAATAAATTTTTGGAAGCCCTAAATTTCCAGGTAATGAAAAAAAAAATACATGTTATCGCATTTAGGAGATTCTGTTTTTATAATTTTTAAAACCGTGGTGACGAGTGCTATAAATTGGTGAAACATTTTAAAAATAAATATTGCGTGACGCATCATGAACCCCCCCCCCCCCCCCCCCCGTGATTGCAAGACTAAATCGAAGTTAAATATTTCTAGTTTGCCATGTATTAGTTTTTATCGGCTTCATAGTTTTTTCAAAGTGTTGTCGCAAATACACAATATCTCCTTGAATGAAAATGTCTTTCCCTTGAATAAAAGAGTTAAACGCTTATCAGAATTCAGTGATTTTCTGCTTCCGGGAGGCTTAGCGATTTGTTTATCCTAAATGCAGCGCTAGCGCCGGTCTGCGAATTATATTATAAACATCACAAAAAAATATTTAAATTCAGCAATCTACTTTATTATATCTAGTGTTTTCTAAAATTTCCGACTTTTCATGTGTATATAGAATGCCATTCTTATCCGTAAAGATGATTCGCATAATGTTTTCGTGAATCACTAAAGCAAACTTTATTTCAGAAAGCGCTATTTAATTTAATTATATTTACTAGCGCGCCTCTACCGTGATTATAATTGGCTTCATGAAGAAAACATTCGAAGAAGTTTGATCGAAATTTGCACAAGAAACGAATTCTCTCAGTTGAAAGTTTTATTCAACTATCTACCAGTTTAGTCACAAGAGCAAAACGCGTCAAATTATGAAACTGTCGGCCACGCAAATTTGTTCAGCATCTGGCGAATTTCTCGCTCGACCGATTGTGGTCAAATTTTCTAAATATTTGTCAAAAGCCACTATGACAAAGAAACGGATGTTTCTTACAAAGTAAATGGACATTAAAAAATGTGACTTTCTTTACCGTAGTTTTCCAGGAATGCTTGAAAAAGTCTGCCGCTTCGAGTATAAATTCTGAAAGAAGACATGTCCTCACTTGTGACAAATGTCATCGCTTTCAGCTCTCAAACCACCACTACAAAGGCATAAAAAAATCTTCTAAAGGACTTTTTCTTTCCATTTCGAAGTCTTAAAAGGTGTGCTTTCATTCCGTTATGCAAAATGGACGTCTACAAAATGGAAGCGTGGAGTTCATGGGTGGCCATATTTGTTATAGAAATCTGATAGTCTTCTCTGAGTGAACATTCGATTCGGGCCATTCGAAGCTATCCTCGACAAACGTTGAACAACCAACGAGGTTGCAAAGCTATCCTCAACAAACGTTGAACAACCGATGAGGAGCCCGACGAGGAAGGAGTTAAGATCGGGGAATATCAGGTCAACATCGGCAGAGTTCGTTATATCGGGTCAAAATCGGTAGAGTCTGTTAAAATCGACTCTATCCATCAAACCGATAGCACAGTAGCTACTTGCGCAAGCGCAGTAGCTACAAAAATATATAATTCTATCAGATCTCTCAACTGATTATGCATAACATTATTATTTTATTTATTTATTTATTAAATTCAATCAAACCCCTTATTAATTTAACTGAAAAGAACTTACAGTCATAATGCTAAATCATATACATTGTCCTTACACAGTCTTCAATTTGGTCTGGTGTGATATTGACTCCAATGCCACAGCTGTCTTCAAATGCCACCACATCTACAGGCAAAACCGGATGGGACTTCATATAACCCACAGCAGCTAAGAAAAAGCACAATGAACAACCAAGATGAATTGCATAATTATTCTTCTCAAACTCATTAATAACTCATAAAGTTTGAACAATGAAAGGTCAGGTTTGGAAACCTGACCTTAATTTGCGTAAATTTGGTGATTTATTTATTTGTTTTCTCTTTATTTAATGATCAGTTTGAGAAGCTATAATTATCAAACACTCCAAAATGTATCCCATTGGGTATGCAAGCACCTCAAAGGGGTGAGAGGGGAGCATGGGTGGTGTAGTGGGGGAGCAGGGGTGGTGTAGTGGTGAGAGCACTCACCTCCCACCAATGTGGCCCAGGTTCGATTCAGGCCACGGCGTCATGTGGGTTGAGTTTGTTGTTGGTTCTCTCCTTGCAGTAGTATGAGGTGCGTCACCCAAATACCACTAAACAAAATAAGACTCCATCGACAGTGGTGAATGCCTATTTCCCCCAATTAGCGACCATCACCTACAGGCCTCCTTTCAGTCGGCCTGCAGGTTATATCACTAATTGGGGGAAATAGGCATTCACCACTGTCGATGGAGTATTATTTTGTTAAGTGAGTATTTGGGTGACGCACCCCCCCTTGCATAAACTGACCTTGCTGGTCTACGTTTATAACCTATATATATATGGCGCGGGCACTGAACGTGTTTAAAGATATCAGTCGGCGGGAGCTGAATGACTGGCTTAACGTGCAAGAAAGAAAACCCTTTGTAAAGGCTCCTCACTACGAGGCTCTTGCAGGGTTTGATCCGTTAGACCGACAACGTCTGAGGGACTTTCAACTCCCTACTCGGATTGTTGAACTCTATGCGCCTGGTGAACGGGGCCAACAAGGCCGGCCCGGCCGAGTGCAGCGAACAGCTAAATGGAGTTTCACTCAGGGTCTCACAAAACCCCTTGTTCCCCAATTGATGAACCGCATCAAACAAGAGGTTCGCAGAAGGCATAAAGCTAACATCTCTTATGGGTACAGATTACGAAACATCGAAAATGGCGAGGTTATCGTTTGGTACTCAAACTTTAACAGCCCATGGTTTTCTAAGCTCTCAAAGACGAAACGCTGGCTGCAACAACGAGAAGAGCTTCGCCTTCAAGGTGAACACATTGAACGCCCTAACACTAAATGGAGCTTCGAAGCCGCCGTTTCCATTGAACTCAAAGTGATCTTAGACAGACAACCTCTGTTGCTCGGTCTTGGTAGGCTGCCTGACTGGCTTCGCAACAAGAACCACGTTAGAGCCCTTGACACCTTCAACGACGATCTTTGTGTCTTTCGGTGCTTGGCTGTTCATAAAGGCGCCCCCTTGGATCGGTGTACTCAAAGAGCTCGAGCGTTAGCGCAAAGCTTCTTCGACGCTCAGCAGGCTCGGACGGCTGGCAATCTTGTGTCCTTCAAAAAGTTTCCTTTGCTTGAACGGCACTTTAAACAGGGCATTGCGGTTTACACCGTTAAAGCCGACGGCAACTTCGTTCTTAGCTACACACCCTCACATTATGACAAAGTTACCCCCAACTCACCAGTGATGACCCTCGGCATCTATGACTCACACGCCTTTCTGATCACCGACATCAATAAAGTCACAAACAACTACGCTTGTGGTGAGTGTGGGGCTAGGTTCACAAAATCCTGTGATCTAGCCCGCCACGCCAAGACATGCACTCGCGGCGAAACCAAGATTTCCTGCCCCGGAAACCAGATCCTTGCTCCGGAGTCGGCTTTCGAGAAGGCCTTTTATCCAGAAGCCAATTTTGGTATCCGCGCGCTCTGTTGGCTCGAATATGAGGCTAAGCAACGGGGCATCCACATCCACCACCACAGATGCGGCCACGGTGGCGAGCGCATCATTGACGGCTACAAGGTTGACGGCTACCACCCAGAGAGCAAGACCGTGTTCCAGTTCCACGGCTGTCACTGGCACGGCTGCCGCCACTGTTTCCCCGCGCCCGAACAAAGAAACGAAGCGGTCAAAAACGACAGGCAAGGAAACCCAATCACCCGGGAGCAAGCCTTCGCCAAAACAATGCAAATCAGCCACGAGATCCGCACGATGCTCGGTTATAATCTAGTTGAGCGGTGGGAGCACGAGCGCCCCGCCCCTTGGTGGCACGCTCGAGCCCCACCTAAACGAAACGAAACGTATCCACATGCCATAGTCTACGACTTTGAAGCCTATCAAGACAGGGCCAAGGCAAGCCAGCCAACACGGGATCTCTCTTACGAAAGCGAGCACGTCCCTATCTCAGTCGCCATCGCGGACACCCTAGAGCCCGAGCCTGAGTACATCTGCTCCAAAGACCCCAAAGAGCTCATCCGGCTGTTTTATCAATCTCTGGTGCGCCGTGGCAACGCAATCCGAGAGGAAATAGCCAGGCGCTATATGCCGCCAGACCTCGAGGGCCTGACAGACTCCCAAAAGACCCTCATCAAACAATGGTGCGACCAGGTCCCCGTTGTCGGCTTCAACTCTGGCCGCTATGATCTGCATCTTATCCGCCGCCACTTCGTCGAACACCTCGGGCAAGAGAGCGGGGTCTTCGCTGGCGAGAAACAAAGACAAATCATGTTCATCAACACGCGCTCCTTCAAGTTCCTCGACATAATCAACTATCTCACCCCAGGCATCATGTACGACAAATGGGTGAAGACGTACGGAGCGAACCAGACTAAATCGTGGCTCCCGTATGAGTGGTTCGACAGCGCCGACAAACTCGACTACAAGGGCCTCCCGCCTTACTGGTGTTGGTATTCTCAACTCCGAAACTGCTTCACACTCACTCCAGACGAGTACAAGCAATGCAAACAGGTCTTCAAAGAGCGCGGGATGAAGACCTTCGGTGACTGGCTGCAATATTACAACAACCTCGACGTTGCCCCATTTCTCGAAGCACTCGAGAAAATGAAAGCCTTCTATACAGGGCTTGGGGTCGACATTTTCAAAGACGCGGTCTCCTTGCCCGGGGTCAGCATGCAATACATCCTGCGCGGGACCTTGGGTGGCCCCAAGAAAAAGCGGCCGCCCCTCTATGCCCCAGGCCCCGAGGCCTACGCAATGCTGAAGGACGCGGTGGTCGGTGGCCCCAGTCTTGTGTTCACCCGCAAGCACATAGCCGGCGAGACCCGCATCCGCTCGCACCGATACGACTTGGCGCGCATCGTGAAGCGCATCTTCGGCTTCGACGCCAACTCACTGTACCCCAGCACCATGCTGCAACAAATGCCCTGCGGCAAAGAGAGGGTCTTTCACTACGAGAACCCCGAACAGGCTGCTGCCCCCTTCATCATCCGGCTTGTGACGGGCCAGTGGTTCGGGTTCGCCGAGGTCGACATCGAAGTCCCCCGCCATCTGTGGGAGCAATACGAAGAGTTCCCTCCGCTCTTCATCAACACGTGCGTTGGTGAGGCGGGCGTACCACAGCACATGAAGGAGTACCTAGCGCAAAGCAACAGAACTCCGTTGCCCGAACAAAAGAAGCTGCTCGGTGTGCTCCATGCCAAAAAGGTGCTGCTGTACGCCCCAGTGCTAGAGTGGCTCTATAATCACGGGCTCGAAGTAACCGCGGTCTACCGCACGCTCGACTATACACCCATCAAGGTCTTCGACTGGTTCGTCCGGGAGGTTGCAGACAACCGGAGGAAAGGCGACGCTGACAAAGAGAAAGCCTTGCTCGCAGAAGTGTTCAAGCTTCTGGGCAACTCGGCTTACGGCAAGTTCATCGAGGCCGTCGAGCGCCAGACAAAAGTGGTGTACACCCGCGACGAAGACGAGGTCGACAAACACCTGCGCTCAGCCTGGTTCGAAGATCTTGAAGACATCGGGGGCGCATACAAGATCGAGTTGCGCAAAACCAAGGTCACCATAAACCGCCCCTTTCAAGTCGGTATCGTCGTATATCAACTTGCCAAGTTGCGCATGCTGCAGTTCTACTACGAGTTCCTCGATCACTATATCGACAGGCGTGACTTCGAGCTCATCCAGATGGACACGGACAGCATGTACTTCGCCCTTTCGCACGATACTCTAGAAGAGGCAGTTCGACCAGAGCTACGCAAGCAGTTTGAAAGGGAGAAAAACAAGTGGCTCTCTTGGGACCAGTGGAGCAACAGAGAGCCTGGCCTGTTCAAGCTTGAAAAAGAAGGTACACGAGCCATCGCTCTGTGCAGCAAGTGCTATTACGTAGAAGATGAGGCTAGCGGACAGGCCAAGATGTCCTCCAAGGGCGTCAACAAGAAGCAGAACGAGCTCCACTGGCAAAGATACGAGCGAGCCCTCGATGGGTTCAAAGACATGGCAGTCAACAGAGGCTTTCGAATGCACGAGGGCGCCATGTACACGTACGAACAGCGTAAGCTGGGCCTCAGCGCCTACTACGACAAGCGCTGGGTGTTGCCTGACGGCATTCACACAGAACCAATCGAGTTTCACAATCCAGCTGGTGGCAACTGAGTGCCTGGCGGCACAACCATTAACTCCTCGCGAACGAAGCCCCGCTTGGGCCCATCGTATAGGTAATACACCACGGGCGCATCTGGCTTGGTGACAACCCTTTCGATGTTGTAGACCTTCAAAGACCAGATCGGATCCGTCGCTCGTCGACTACCACCTTCTAGCTCGCCGGGGTAATACAGATATCGCAAATTAACCCGAGGTGGGAGCTTCTTCTCCTTCGCCCCCACTGGTCTCAAATATGGGGTCGCTGGCTTGGCTGAGGTGGCTTTCTCTTTGATTGCTTGTGAAGGCTTCTTGCCAGTCAATCTGGTTACTTCATTGTTCAAGGCAGAGATAACATCTGGCAATCTTTTAACCCAAGCGGTCGACCGGCCAGAGGGCAGATTCATTTCAACTGCGTACTGGTAACCAAACAATCGTTCAGCCAGGGTTCTGTTGAATCTTTCAACAATCCCTTGATCTCTGTGGATATCAACGCGCCCACGACGAATGGTTGTTTTATGGGCCCCAGTCTCTTTAGTCACAGCTCCCATAAATTCTGTCCCCGGGTCGACTTGCAACAGTTGTGGCCATTTCAAAGGCCCGCGCCTGTATATCCGGGCCAGCGCTTTCGAAACTTCATCAGACTCTTTCGAACTCAAGGGCTCTGCGGCTTTGAAACGGCTTGCTACATCAACAACTGTCAAAGCATATTTGTAAACCTTTCGCCCATGAGGCAGTTTGTCATGTGGCAAAAAAAGTAGATCAGCTTGATGCACTGAATTGGGTGTGAAGACATCAAATTTGGGCCGCGGGATGTGGCGTGGCGCAGGGAGATATATTTGCCAAAGGGCTTGTTTGACGAGCCATTTCTTTGCCGCCTCTTCAGAGATCTTGGCTGCTGCAGCTAGCTTTTTTACAGCGGCAAGACCTTTCCAGTATCCTTTGGGTCCGTAATAGATTTTAGAGAGTTTGGAGTCCATATATTTATGTTTTTACAGAAAGCGAAACGCTGCATAACCAAGGGCGAGTGCGCCAGTACCGATAAACAAGAGTTCGCCTTGCTTCTGCTGAGGGCCCGGCTTATAGAAGTCAGAGAACTCGGGCCCTTTGGGGAGTGTTATTTGCTGCTCCCGATGTGTTTGGTTGTAGAGCACTAGAGCTTGGTCAGTGCTGGAGAAGTTCTTTTTCGCTTGATCTTTGATCCTATCGTTGGTTGCAACCCAGTCGAGGAGCTTTGTGCGGTCTTTCTGGTATTTGGCGTATGCCGATTGATAGGCTTCTAACGCTTTATCGTGTCTGATCTTTTCATCCAGAGCGGCTTGGCCACTGTCGCCAGACAAGTATTTTGCAAGATAATTGCCGCCAGTGAAAGCAGCTGCGTTTAGAATTGCTCCACCAACCATGATAACGATTGAGGCCATCTTGTATATAATTACATCGTGGAAGGGAGGATTTTCTGGTCCTCGAGGTAATTCTTGAGTGCGAGGCTCCCAGTCGTGGCAGCTACGAACTTGACGTAATTCATCAGACTCGCGCTGGGGTCAGCTGTGAGGTTTTCTTTGATGATTTTCTTGCCAATCCAACCAATACCGGCGACAAGGCCAGTGATTGTGGCAGCATCGAGAACATATTTCACGAGCTTGTTGTCAGACATGGTGTATATTTATGTTTTTTTTCATCGCTCTCTGTTAGTTCTGTGGCTAAGCGCCAAACTGTTTTAAGAGCAGTGATGTTGAATCTTAACGTAAAAAGAAGAATGCCGCCGATTGCAGCCCCATTTACAAAGCCTTGAAAGAGATTGACCATTGTGTATATATTTACTCCATTTCTCGAATTCTTCGTCTTGGTGGCCTCTGTGTTGGTGGAGGGGCCTCTGCTGCTGGCTCAGGAGTCTGTGTCTCGTTGCGCCCAAGGGTATTCATAATGGCCTCGCGCTGGTAATAGACACCCAAAGCGGAGACAATCAAACCTCCAACACCAAGGATGAGAACAGTGTTGCTGCTAGATTCTGCCTTTGTCGGCGCCTCGTTTGGGGCAGGCTCGTCTGCCTGGCTGGCTTGTTTTTTTGCCTCTCTTGCCAGACGTTTTCGTTCAGCCAAGGCTTTTCCAGAAGCAACACGGCCAGGGTTTTTAGCCGGAGCAGTCTTTGGGGTATCAGAGGTTACGTGTGTGGATGTAGGAGCGACTTTTTCTTCAGGAATCGTCTCGAGTGGTTGCGTCATCATATATATATTTTATTTTTAACACAGTGCATTCCTAATGGCCTCGTGCTGGTAATAGGCACCCAAAGCGGAGACAATCAAACCTCCAACACCAAGGATGAGAACATTGTTGCAGCTAGATTTTGCCTTTGTCGGCGCCTGGTTTGGGGCAGGCTCGTTTGCCTGGCTGGCTTGTTTTTTTGCCTCTCTTGCCAGACGGTTTCGTTCAGCCAGGGCTTTTCCAGAAGCAACACGGCCAGGGTTTTTTGCTGGAGCAGGCTTTGGGGTATCAGATATGGCGTGCGTGGATGTAGGAGCGATTTTTTCTTCAGGGATCACCTCGAGCGGTTGCGCCATCATGTATATATTTTATTTTTTAAACCTGCGTGGTTCCTTCATGGTTCCTTCATGGTTCCTTCATGGTTCCTTCATGGTTCCTTCATGGTTCCTTCATGGTTCCTTTGTGGTCCGCCAACTTCATCAAAGCCCTCCAATGGGTAACCTTCACTGTCCCTGCTGTTTGGGTGAACGGGTGGAGACTCTTTTTTGAAGTCTATGTGTTTTGTAGTGATCAAAGCAGCATTGGCCAAGGCCAAGAATCGCCCGCATTGCAGTGCCAGGCCTCCAGCAAGAGATGACAATTCATGTTGAATCATGTAGTCATTTTTGAGTTCTTTCTGCAACTCCTTCACGTCGTCAATATCAACAGCCAAACCGATGGCTTTGGTTACGAGCATTATAACGCTGTCAATCAGAGACTCGGTCGTCTTGTTACCGACATAGGCTTCATATCTTTTGTAGAATTTTTCAACCTCCTTATCTGTCAGGCGTTTCACCTGCTCATGTGTGAGCTGGGTCCCAATGGCTTCTTTTGATTTGCCTGTTGAAACAAGGACTGCCAGTTTCTCACGTTGAGCTTGAGTATCTGGACCTGTTAAGACTTCAGGCATCGCTGATGGTAAGGAGCTATCAGGGCCTGACTCCAGCATCTGCATGATTTCATTCATTGTGGCCTCGTCTCCAGGGGTTGTCGCCATCGTGTATATATTTGTTTTGTAATTGCTTCATCATACCCCCGACAAAGAGTCTCCAGAAACTGAATGTAGCTAATTAGTTGGGCTTTCGACTTAGATTCGTCCATAGGAAACATTTCATCCAGAGCCTGAAACACTTGGGTTTGTTGCCATCGTGTATATTAATTCTCAATTATTTTCTTAATGTCAGGTAAGATATTTTCAATCTCCCGTATGAGTGAAGCCATTGTGTCTGGCATTTTAACAACTTTCAAAGGATACCGGCTAAGAAGCATGAGGCGTAGATCGCCCTCTCCAGCTGCTTTGATTTTCTGGATTTGCATCTCTTCCACCCTACTCTGTAATTCACCAAGAAGCTGTGAAAAGACTGTGAGCTTGTGGAGACTGGTGGAGGCATTCATGGCCCAGAGTATACATTGTATTTTCACATTTTCACTTCAACCCCATATGGGTGCCGCAGAGAGAAGACTAGGTGAGAAAACTTATGCCCCTTTAATTTTGCAATCAACTCTTTGTACTCTTGATGTTCAAGCTCGCCGGCATAGTCGTCGAAGATGGCCTTCGTTGTTTTGCTTGATGGTGTGTAAAAAAGCACGATCGCTGCCACGTTTTCTCTAAACGGCTTGGCAATGCTGGTTAACTGCTGCGACAACACCCACACGGAAATACCGCTGTGCCTGGCACTGAAGCCTAGGTTGACAAGTTGACTCGTGCGACCTTTCACGTCCTTCGAAGCGGCGCAGTCATCGAGAACGATGAGAGTGTTTGTCCCGTTGAAGTGGTAACTGGCTAGTTTTAGCCAAAATTCAATCTCGTGTTGCTGGCAGTCAATCACGAAAATGCGTGGCTCATTGTCTATGAACCCATCGTATGTCTTGTTGTGAACAAAGGTTGGGCACAAGAGAACAATATAATCAAACTTGCCCCGGAAGGGCCCGCGTAGCTGATTCAAGAGATATTGTGTTTTGCCAGAGTTAGTTGGCCCTATGATTAGGGCATTGAAGGGCAGCTTTTGGGGGTCCATCTATATTTAATACTGAACAGCCTGCAGCTGCCTGTCCATGATGTTCATCTGCGAGTCACTGATTGTGTAGATGTGGCAGTGCACGTTTCCTGAGCCGGAGGGTGATCTCTCGAGCTCAAGATGAACGCCGTCCTTTGTGTTGACAAGGCGTTGGCCGTTACCGTGAAGGGTTGTATCAGCCATGGACCGAAGGTCGATAAGGAGGCCGAACTTGTTGCCTGTGAGATATTTAGTCAGATTCATGTTGGGCCTGCCGTCACCACTCTTTTTGAAGAGGCGGCTGACCTCGTTCCACATATCTCTCCCGCTGATGCCTTCGTTGTAAATCCTGTTGGGCGAGCCGTTGATGGTAACATTCACTTTGGTAATGTCTGGATTGAAGTATTTTTCTGAGTCCCGGGCCCCAGCCGTGAATGGCTCTATGAATAGCAGAAGGATGGCTTTCAGGGACCTGCGCTGAGGGTTCACCCTGAGATTTAGCCGCGCGTCTGAACCCTTCGAGAAGGGAACCACTTCCTCTCGCATGATATGGTCGTAGGCAAACTCCTTTCCGCTAGAGTATACACTTGTTGCCTCGTCAGCCAGCTGCTTACTTCGGATTGTCTCGTACTCAAGCTGGATATTTGTCAACTTGTAGACAAGCTTGCTTGTATCCGAGCCCTTGACAACTTGAGAAGCCTGGGCGAGCGTAATCTCGAATGTCAAATCGTTGTAGAGGGCCTGTGGATACATGACGCCGTGGTCTGTTAGAATCTGGTGATCCAGATTGATGCGGTATTTGTTTTTGTAAATGGTCTCCAGCTTGTTTTCCACATCCGCGCCAGAGGTCTTCTTGTCGCCGGCCTTAGAGCGAATCTTGCACAAGTCAACACTCTGGATGCCCTCTGAAAGCATGTTTTCGCGCTTGTCGACAGATAGGAAGAGGTCCTCAAAGATCTTGTAAATATCGTACCCGACGGTGTCCTGGACAGTGGTGGCGGCAAACTTGATAACAAGCCTGTCAACTAGTGCTCTGGAGACATTTTGTACAAGAGAGTTGTTTGCATGGCCGCCGGTAAGGTCGATGTTAAAGATCAAGGCAAGCGAGCCCGACACGATAACTTCATGTTCGTTGAGCTTGGGCACCGTAACGTACAGGGTCTCACCAGGCTGGGCCGTAGAGCGATCGAATGTGATGCGCTTTACGGTGCGCTCTGCTTTCATTGCCCCGAGAATCTTCTCTGCGTTCGTTGGGAGGAGGTTTGGTTGCACAGCCATATATATAAATTTTATATTTATATATCATCATGGCAGAAGGAGGTTATGATATACCTGGCGAGAACGAAAACACCGGGCTTGACTGGGACATTGACCACAATGGCGATGACGATGACGAAGAAGAAGTTGACACAACAACTCCATTTCAACCGGGCGGCACATCAACCCCATATCATGGCGGTGAACAACATGAAATGCATACACTGCCTCATGAACAGAGCGGCTTAGATGAAACTGCCCCTCTTCTTGCAGAGACTGGCAGAGAACGAGCCTGGGGTTTTCTCAAGTCCTTATATCCAGATGCTAATGCAATAGAACTTGATGTTTATTTTGACCCCAAATCTAATAGATTAATGATCAAAAAAAGCGGTTTTGGCAAAAAAGCATACTCTCTCTACACAAGAGAAAGATTAACTGGCCGTGCAAGAGTAAACCCAAACCTTTCACAAGAAATCAAATTTGCTCTTGGTCAGTCTGCAGAAGAAAAAATCGTTCAAGATAATACAGCTATCAGGGAAGAAAGACAAAGGCTAAGAGAGGCAGAGAAACAACAGAAGGATGCGGAAAGGATTTCTTTAGCACGCCAACAAGCAGCAAGTGAGGTTCAAAACCTCAGGGGAAGAATCGAAGAAACTCAAGCGAGGATTGACGCTATGGATCAGGAACACGGTTCAAACGTCGAGAGTCAAACCGAGCTAGATCGGTTAAAACAACTAAAAAAGAATCTTCAACAAGATTTTGAAAACCAGAAAAAAGAATTAGGCGCCCTTCAAAAAATACAAAAACAACGAGACCAAGAGCAGGCAAAGGTTGACAAACTCAGAACACAACTTTCTGAGAACACAAGAGAAAGAAATGCTGTCGAAGCAAGACTGAACTCCACCAAGCCACTGGATGAGTTAAAAGAACAAGAGACCGAGCTTGTACGACAAAACGAAGAAGACAAACGCGTGATAGAGGATGAGAACACTTCTCCCTCTGACAGAGAAGCCGTGGAAGCCCGAGTTGCTGAGCGAGAAGAAGAACTGGCAAGACTAAGAACACAAGTTCAGGAAAGAGAAGAAGCCTTGCCTCTTCGAGAGAGGGTCAAAAATATCTTCAAGAAATACGGATGGACATTGCAAGCGGTTGTTCTGGCAGCCGGCATTGTCATAGGCGCTGTGGTATTAACCACCTTGAATGGCCTGGCAAAGGCCACCAAAGCTATTGGCAATGGACTCAAAGAGCTTGGCAAACGTCAACTGATAAGGGAAACCGCCAATATACTCTAAGCCAAGGGCGTCTTTCAGGGTTTGTGTCCAATTCTTGTGCGGTATGTCTGAAGGCATAGCCCAGGAGCCTGGGCCCTTTATGAAAAGCACTTCTCCTGTGGCTTTGTGATTTTCGTCGAAAGAAACTTCTGTTGTAAATCTTGACATGTCAGCGTGCGGGAAACGCCTTTTGAAGTCTGAGATAGCCTTAGCCTTGGCGGCTGTAGAAAGTTTTTCAGCCTCCGGAGAACTAAGCCAAGCAAGTTGCGGATTTACTGTGGGTGGTGTTGGCTGTTTTTTTCTAATATACCTTTGTTCTGGATAAAGGGGATTTTGGGGACGAGGAAAAAACGGGGGTGGGGGTCCGTAATCGTGACCGCCAATCTTCAGACCGAGATTTGAACCGCGTCTGCCAAACATGATTGAATATATATATATAATTTAAATATATTTATATATATATACACAATGGTTGTGTTAACAATCGTCGCACCTTCGAACCCTCACACCATCTACTTCGACCACCCGCTTCAGAAACCGAGCTACATCCGGCTCTTATCCGCCACAATTTATAATTCGTGGTTTAATCTAAAACAAAGAGGTGAGATTACATTAACTACTAACCCTAATGAGAACAAGACTACCAGAAGAATACTTGAAGGGCATTACACTATGGATAGATTGGCAAAAGAATTTGAAGAAGCCTTCGAAGGTAACTTTAAATTAACAACCGAAACAAATACTCCAGTTGGCCAGATGATAATTTCCAAACTTTATTCTGCGGAGGTGAAACTTGACCGCGATCTGTCTAAATTGCTTGGTATAAGTCCTAAATTGCTCTTTATAACATTCGTCAAAGGATTAACATCACCAAGCACTTACTTTATCCACTGTGATCTGGTCGATAAAGAACAAAACCTACTTAATGGTAAGCCTTCTACAGTTTTGGCTAAATTTGATCTTCGTGGAAAGGCCTATGAGAGAGTTTTCTATGAATCAACACAGCAAAATTAAAGAAGGCTTTTTGTTTGTTCTGCTTTGCCTTTTTAAGCACTGGATAAAGTTTTCTATGAATTTCTTCGATTTCTTTCGGGAAGTCGTCTGAGAAACCGATGTTGGTTCCTTTTAAGTTCTTATAGAAGGAGCGAACATTTTCTTTGTCCTGATAATGACTGAAGCGAGCAATAATTGGTTTAGGATGGGACGGAGCTCTTAGACTAGAATTGTTAGTGGAGATCCGGTGAACTCGCTCAAATCGAATGTCGTTGACCTTATCCGCTGGAATTTTCAAATTATTGACAAAGATCCTTCTTACCAGCCTTTCAGTATTTTCATCCTCTTCTTCCTCGACATTGAAAATTCTTACATTCTCACGTCTTGTATAGGCTTCCAACTTGATGTTTCTGCGTCTAAGCGCTTCAATGTCCTCGAACAAGAAGTCAATGTCTTCATTGTTTTCATTTACTTGTGCAGAAGTTTCTTTCTGGCTTTCTTGTAGACTTTGAATTTCTTCCTCGGCAGATTGCAAAGATTGTTTTAAATTCTTTACATCATCTCTCAGCTTACGTATTTCATCTTTTAGTAGTGCAATTTCACCACATGCTGTCAAAACTTGATCTAGTTTAGTGTTCATTTCCTCGAGGCGTTCTGACATTCCTACGCCGGCGCCCACATGTTCATCATCTTCATCCGTTTGCGAGCCATTTTCTCTCAGCCTTTTGCTGGGATTCTTGTCCGCTTTGTCCTTCCCCATTTCTGGTTATATCTATTTGTAGGTTTCCATGACAGGTACGTAATTGAAACGTTTAAAAAAGCATATTTGGAGGAGCTCACAAAAACACGTCCTACCTCCACGAGGTACAATTAATGGCCAAATATACAGAGGAAAAGAAATTAAAGACCTTCCCTATTATTGTAAAATGGCAAAAAATTATTAATGTATTAATTCCATGATCGGTTTCAAACTGAATAGTGAATCCACGTCCACTAGATGTTAAGAATTTTGTTTAATGTAAGTTTATATGTAAATGTACTATGTGTTTTTTTTGTTTTTTTGTTTTTCTATTTTCTCAGTTGGAGGAAAAAATGTCTTTTGTTCCACTTTCTTTGAATGCTTCATTAAACATCGAAAGGTACTAATCCCAAACAATATACGCTTTTTTAAAAACCACAATTTAAATGGTAGATTTATTTAAATTAGTTTCTTTGAATGTAAGGGGCATAAGTAATTTTCATAAAAGAAGAACTATGTTCATCTGGTGCCGTAAAAGAAAAGCTGATGTAATATTCCTGCAAGAAACTCATTCAAAAGAGGATTCGGAAAAACAATGGGCAAATGAATGGGGTGGCAAAGCATTTTTCTCACATGGTAGCCCAAATTCATGTGGAGTTGCGATATTGATTAGGAATAATTTTAATTGTGTAATTCAAAAGTCCATTGTTGATCCCCAGGGAAGATTTATTATTCTGAAGGCACGCATTCAGGATAAAGTGTACATTTTAGTTAATATTTATGCGCCAAACAAAGATAAGGTCAGCGGCATATTTTATAAAAACTTACATAGAGTGCTACAGACGGAAGACCTAGATTGTGAAGAAAATATAATCATTGGAGGTGATTTTAACTGTCCTCTTGACCCCAAGCTGGATAAGAAAGGTGGCGTTATGGTACCTAGAAAAATGGTTATAGACAATATTGAATGTTTACAAAATGAATTGGACCTTGTCGACGTATGGAGAATTAAAAATCCACAATCTAGAAGTTACACTTGGAGCCAAAAATCTCCACCAATTTTCTGTCGTTTAGATTACTGGCTGATATCAAACAACTTACAGGATTTTGTAAATACAACCGATATCATTCCAGCTATAAAAACTGATCATGCAGCAATTGAGTTGAATCTAACCGACTCCAATCAAAACTTAAAGGGGCCCGGCTTCTGGAAAATGAACGTCTCTCTTCTTGAAGATCCGAATTATCTGGAAGAATTAAAACAAAATATTCCACTTTGGAAAACAACAGGAAGCGATAATTTATCAGACAAAAGGTGCATCTGGGATTGGATTAAGTATAATATTCGGAACCATGCTATTTTGTTCTCGAAAAAGAAAGCCAAAGAACGATCTGCAATGGAAAAAAACTTACAACAAGTATACGAGGAAGCAACTAAAAAATTTGAACAGGACCCTTCCGACTCTAACCTAAATACTCTCAATGAAGCAAAAGAAACTCTAGAAAGTTATTATGAGGAAAAAACAAGGGGTGTAATTATTCGCGCGAGGGCACGATGGCACGAGCATGGCGAGAGAAGTACAAAATATTTTTTAAATTTAGAAAAGCGTAATCATGTTAAAAAACATATAAGAAAACTATTAATAAATGGTGCCATTACATCTGATCCTTTTGGGATACTGAACGAACAAAAACGTTTTTACCATAGCTTGTACCAATCAAATGTAACAGATGAGGATAAGAAAAATGGAAACAAATTTTTAAATAATTTGAATATACCAAGATTATCAGAAGAACAAAAACAATCTTGTGAAGGAGAAATATTTGTTGAAGAAATCACAGCCATTCTTAACAGTTTTGAGAGTAACAAATCTCCTGGTAATGATGGAATACCAATAGAATTTTACAAAAGTTGCTGGGATTTAATTTGTGATCCATTTATGGAATGTGTGAGTGAGAGTTTCAACCACGGCGAAATGTCTAGCTCTCAAAGAAAAGCAATTATAACTCTTATAGAAAAGCAACATAAAGATCGAACTCTCATTGAAAATTGGAGGCCAATCTCTCTTATTAACGTGGATGCAAAAATAATTTCAAAAGTGATTGCTTTAAGATTAAAGGAAGTTCTACCGAATATCATACATCATAATCAAACAGGTTATGTTAAAGATCGCTATATTGGTGAGACTATTCGATCAATTTTCGATATAATGGAATTTACAGACAGTAAGAATATTCCAGGTATCTTGATTTTCATCGACTTTAAAAAAGCTTTCGACTCTTTAGAATGGCATTATCTTTTCAGTTGCCTCGAGGCCTTTAATTTTGGCCCCAATTTTATAAATTGGGTCAAAATGTTTTATAAAAATATTCAAAGCTGTGTAATAAATAATGGAATGGCATCAGACTATTTTACTTTAGAACGTGGTGTGAGGCAGGGTGATCCCTTGTCCCCCTACCTCTTTATCTTAGCTGTTGAAAGCTTGGCAATCTCCATTCGTCAAAATGTTGATATCAAAGGAATTAAAATAGGAAATCATGAAGCCAAGCTATTGCAATACGCAGACGATACCACAGCAACCCTGTCTGATGAAAATTCTGCAAAAGTGTTATTTGAAGAACTAGAAGTATTTAAGAACTTCAGTGGGTTGGAGATAAATAGCTCTAAAACAGAAGGAATGTGGATTGGTTCGCTTAAAAGAAAAGACGAAAAACCTTTTGGCATTAAATGGCCAAGTGAACCCATTAAAGCTTTAGGAACCTTTTTTACGTATGACCTATCATTACTTTACGAAAAAAACTTTCAAGAGAAGGTTGACAGCATAAAGCAGCTGACAAATATATGGTCATCTAGAGGACTGTCCATTTATGGTAAAGTAACTATAATCAAATCTCTACTTATTCCAAAATTAGTTTTTATATCTTCGGTTCTTTCACCTCCAAGTAAAATCATCAAACAAGTAAATAGTGTGATGTTCTCCTTTTTATGGAATGGAAAGGATAAAGTAACAAGACTCTCTTCAATAAACAGTTATGAAGACGGTGGCATCAAAATGACAGATATTGAAAGCTTGGTCAAAGCTGTACGATTAGCTTGGCTAAAACGTATTTTCAGCGATAACGAGAGTACGTGGAAATTCTACTTGTTACATCTCCTACGTAATGTTGGTGGTCTTTTGCTTTTTAAATGTAATTATGCAATGGACGATCTTTCAATTAACTCGGTTTTCTACAGAGAACTTTTAGAATGTTGGTTAGAATTTCGAAATCTCTTTTTAGCTAATAAGGAACGGCTCTGTATAATTTGGAATAACAAAGATATAAGAATAGATGGAAAACCAGTTTTTTATAAAACTTATTATGACTCGGGAATACGTATCATTAAAGATCTCTTGTTCAATCTCGACAATATAGAATCCTTTAATGTAATTAATCATATAGTTGAGAGAGCTAATTTTCTTACATGGACAGGCCTTAGGCGCGCAATTCCTTCTTCTTTGAAAATAATAGAGTACACTACCTTTACAGATAATACTTATTTTATAAAAGGAAATGAGATTTTTGACATAGTGGAAAAGAAAACGAAAGACTATTATTCTTTAATAATATCAAATAAAGCACAATTACCTAGTAATGCAAAGAATTTAAAACATGATTTTGGCTTATCTGACGAAGACTTAAAAATTGCTTACAACCTTCCCCACTTAACAGCACAGGAGCCTTACGTTAAATCCTTTCAATATAAAGTTTTAAATTCAATACTTTACACCAATGCAAAACTTTTTAAAATTGGATATTCCCAGCACGACAAATGTACTTTTTGCAAGACTGAACGGGAAACATTATGTCACTTTCTCTTTTACTGTCGGCACTCAAATATGTTGTGGAAAAATGTCGAACAGTATTATTTAACAATAACAAAGGAATTTCACGGGTTGCGTTTACCAGAGGTTATAATTGGAATAACAATGTCAAAATGTCCCTTGTTAAATTATCTGATATTAATTGGTAAATTGTATTTATGGGATTGCAGAAAGAAACAGGTACTTCCAAACATCGAAGGTTTCAAATTTAAAGTAAGAATTAAATACCAAGTTGAAAAATATATTTCTACTAAGAATAATAAATTAGAAACCTTTTATGAAAAATGGCCAAAAGACATTTCTCCTCTTTAATTAAGTTCGGGTGTATGTTTTCGCGTGTATGTTAGTGTGTGTGTTTTTTTTTTGTTTTATTTTAGGGTGTACGGTAAATAAGTGTCAAGTTCTCTTTTATCAACATAATTAAGCATTAATTAATTTTTTGTAATATAAGCCTCATTCAGCAATTGCGCGGCTGTTTTTTGGCTGTAATGTATATAATTTGTGAAATCTTGACAATTGTAAGTATGTCTGTTATGGTGGTTGTTTAGAAAATTGTAATTATTTTCTGTTAAAGTAGTTCTTTGTAAGTAGTTGTTTGTAGTTCTTTGTAATTAGTTCTTTGTAATTGAAATGATAATAATAAAGGTGCAATAAATTTAAAAAAAAAAAAAAAAAAAAAAAAAAAATGAATCAACACAGCAGAACATCTTGCGTGACGTCTCGTCTGGTGATTATGTAAACAGCATAACACTGTCTGTAAGGGATGCGAACAATGAACTTTTTGATTTCAATAACATGCCTCTTGAATTTGAAGTTGAAATAAATTAATATATATATATATACACAACCATGAGCTCGGCTAATGTGTTGCCATCGGCACCGGATTACAGCGAGACTCAATCGCTTTACCCAAGCTTACCAGCAAATGGCGAAGACTTCCGGCTCAAGAAAATAACAGACTTACAGAAAGAGCTTGAGAAGGAAGCCGACCACTATCGCCAGGTCGCAAAAAAATACAAACGGGCCCACACAATTCTTCACGCAGCGGCTGTGGGTCTTGGTTTGGTTGCTACAGGCATGTCATCAGCTACTTTCGCGACAGCATTATCCGGAGTTGGAATTGTGGCCAGTCCTGCCCTTGCTGGTGTGGCGGCGGTTACAGGGGCTTCCTCAGTGGCCCTCACCGTGTTAAGCAAGAGATTGGAACGAAAGATTACGAAACACGAGAAAATCTACACGCTCGCTGTTGCCAAGCGGAACTCTGTCTATGAGATGGTCTCAAAGGCTTTAACTGACAATAACATCGACGATCCAGAGTTTACAATAATCATGAAGGAGGTTGAAAAATATAACAAACTGAAAAATGCGATCCGCTCTGGTGAAACAAAGCCCACACAGGGTGGACAGCCTCAAGCGCCAGATCTTGACAAGATCAGAGAAGAACTCCGCAAAGAAGTCAAAGTGGAGTTCCAAAAAAAATTAAATCGTCTTACCGCTGTGTCCAAGTCAGATTTGAAAGAATAAACTCTGGATTTAATCTACAAATCTCGAAAGGAAAACAATATATATAGGAGCAATGCCTATTCTAAGGGAATTAATCACATTGCTTCAAGCTGCAAACCGGCGCTATAACAATCTCGAACAGGAGTATAAAGAACTGCAAAGAAACCACAGCGAACTTTATCAGAAATATATGTCCCTGCGCCACAGCCTCCTTTGCCAGGATTGTAAAACGCGGTACGCGAAAGAAGAACCGGGTGGGTGCAGTGTGAAATTGCTTTCGTATTGAACATTCATTTATTGTTTCTAGTATAAACATGGCAAGGTTTGAAGCAAACCGTTTCAATAAACAGCTATCTATTGTCAGACAAATGGATGAAAAGAATGCATATAAGACACAATTAGATGCCTTAGATGTTAAACACAAACACATCTGGCTACGAGGCATCTATGAAAATGACTATATAGATGAATTGAATCGCTCGCAACTTAAAGAAAAGTTACAAATTATCTTTTCATATCTTTCTTCGTCAGCAAAACAAGGCTTAATACAGCAGTACCATAAAACCAAGTTTGTTTCAATTCAAAACATAAACGAAAACATAAAATCGTGCCAAAGCTGTGGCGGGTCTTTTTCACTCCTGGTTGATTCAGCAGAACTTATCTGTGAACTATGCAACCGAGTTGAAAGAATAGAAGGTGCCCCCTTTGATAGAGCAGACATTTACAAAAATGAAAATATAAAAAGTAAAAGCAAGGCAAAAACAGACTATAGCTTTAACTATAGACTTGATCAGTTATTTGGAAAATCCTATAAAATATTGACCCAGGAAGAGCTTGAACAAACAAAATATATTCACTCAAAGATAAAACCACATCTACCAAAGAATGTTTATATAAATTTTAAAATTTATAAAATCTTAATCCTAATCCTGCAAGAAGGGCCAAGAAAACGGAAGATTTTATCTTACATAAACCTTCCTAAGCCCCCTAAATACCGAAAGTATGAGCGGTGCTGGCAAGAGGCCATGCATTCAGCTAGAATTGCATAAACTGCCCCTGAAGAAAGGCCTCGACGTCGCCTTCATTTTCGCCAACTTCTCCCGAGGAAGTTATTTTGTCCTCTGTATGTATAAGTGAATGAATTTTTTTTTTAAGTTCAGCTAACTTCTTGTGAAAATTTTCGGCCCTTTCTTGAATGCCTGCTAAGAACCCCTCGTGCTTGGTGATTGGAAGTTCTGTTTCATCAAGGAGCTTCCAAGCAAAGAAGGCAACAGCTCTTGGACCCTCGGCACTGGTGGTTAGCTCGCTCTTGAATTTCTGCCGTCTAAAGAACTCCACTTGCTCGATTTCCTCACTAAAAGTTCTTCTAACAGGACCGTAAGAACACCAGAGCTCTTTCTCCTCAATGCTTGCCATTATTTTATCAAACTGTGGCTGCGCAAGTTCAGCGACATCAACGAGCTCAGTTTGTTTTTTTGTCAAAAATTGCTTAGAAAAGAGGTAAACAATGCCCCAGGCAAGTGTTTTATTTGCCTTTGTTGAATGAACAACACCTCCGTTTAGCCTCGCGTTATGAAACGTGCTTGATGTCATCTGTTTCAAAGGGCACAGTCTGAAATAGGAGTCAACGAAAAGGCCCTTTTTTACTTGGCTTCCGCTGAAAGCGAGGCCTGTCTGAAGTTGTGTCACATAATAGCGCGGAATGGCTCTAACGGCTATCTTTCGTTTAAATGGGCATTTAAACTCTAAGAGAGTAATGTTGCCAGCTTTGTCTTCGAAGTAGCCATCAGGGCTGCATGTAAGCTTTCCATAAAGGGGGTGCTCCTTTTCCAGATTAAGCGATACACTGTGGGCAAAGACGGTTGTGTCGTGTTTTTGTTCAAAACATTTTCGTGCGATTGGCTCGAAAAGGTTGCCCCAGGTACATGCCGTCATGTTGACCATGTCTGGTGCCCGCGCTTTCTTGAAAAGAAGGCTCTTTTCGTCTTCAAAGGGCGAAGCCCCTATCAGCGCGGCAACTTCTGAAGCCCCGATGGTGCTCTTTCTGGCGCTGACCCAAGCGCGGCTCTTTTGTTTCAGGCCAGTTTTCCTGGAGTTAAGAAAGTTCAAGAAATTTTGCACAGGCATCGCAGATATACAAGGTGAAAGCGTTTTTTCAATTGGGGATGATGGCGGCAAGTTGTTGCGGAGTCAGTCTTTGTGCCGCTTCAAGAATATATGTCGGCACAATGTCTGGAGGCAATGGTTGCCTTTCGATTGCTTTAAGGCATTCACACGGTTCCCCTTTTTTTCCTTTTCTGCATACATAGCAAAGAAGACTTCCATGTCTTGAGTGATTAAAGGCCTTTCGTTTACTTGATTGTGTCAGAACGCCCTTTCTTCCTCTCCCCATCGTCGCTTAAGTACCCAAGAGATGTGTCTCTTCAATTGGTAATAACACAGCCCCCAGTTGTTCAAATAACGGTTTATTAGGTGCTTTCTGGTGGTTAAAACCGGTTATGGGGGGTTGCGCCAAAAAAAAAGGGGCTGAGTGGTTGAAACCGCTTTCGGGCGGTTAAAACTGGTTATTAGTGGTTTAAGCTGGTTCTAAGGCTTAAATAAGCCTCGTGGAGTAAAACAAAAGACCCAGTAGTATGAGGTGCGTCACCCAAATACTCACTTAACAAAATAATACTCCATCGACAGTGGTGAATGCCTATTTCCCCCAATTAGTGATATAACCTGCAGGCCGACTGAAAGGAGGCCTGTAGGTGATGGTCGCTAATTGGGGGAAATAGGCATTCACCACTGTCGATGGAGTCTTATTTTGTTTAGTGGTATTTGGGTGACGCACCTCATACTACTCTTGCTCCGAGAGGTTTTTCTCCGGCGGGTACTCCGAGTTTTCCCCTCTCCTCAAAAACCAACATTCTAAATTCCAATTCGATCTGGAAAGAGGACCTGCATGAAAACCAGCTATGGCTCAGGGTGTTCATTAGGCATCGGAGATCGGAGAATTCTCCGCCTACTACACTGAATTCTCCGGCTAAATTTCAATGGCAATATGTAGCTATCTTCGCTCTTTCATAATATTCTCCTGTTACTTGACACTATTCTCCTGCTACTGCAATTCTTAATGAAAACCCTGTGGCTGATGCGGCTTTCTGTAAATATAGTGGTTTTTTTTATTTTAAAGTCATGTAAGAAACTTGGCCTCATTTTTCAACCCACTTCTCAGTGTGAAATGACATATATATGAAATAAATCATATATGAACTGCGGAAATGAAATCAAATGAAAAATGATCCTCGCAGTTGTGAACGCAATTTAAGCAATTGCGAAAAGAAGCCTGAAAAAAAATTCAGGATGTCTTCTTTTCGCAATTGCTTAAATTGCGTCCACAACTGCAAGGATCATTTTTCATTTGATTTCATTTCCGCAGTTCATATATGATTTATTTCATATATATGTCATTTTACACTCATTCCTTTCACGGGAACATATGAACCTACAATTGACCTGCTCCCAACGTCAGTGGCTTCATAGCTCAGTTGGTAGAGCATCGCACCGGTATCGCGAGGTCACGGGTTCGAACCCCGTTGAAGTCCTGAATTTTTTTCAGGCTTCTTTTCGCAATTGCTTAATTGCGTCCACAACTGCGGGGATCATTTTTCATTTGACCACTTCTCAGTGTTTGGATATCTCCTGATGAAACACTCTTCCTTGTGTCTGATACATGTATATTTCATGAAAAATATCTCTAGCTGTGTAAAATATATTTTAGCCTTTAAATTTAAGAAAACTATTAGTTGATTGAGCTTTGACAATAGAATACTTAGAATACCACATACATACATGTAAGTCAAATGATAAGGTAAGAAAAAAATCCTAGGAGTTTTTGTCTGAAAGTGATGAGCGTCGTTATTTTCTAAACTTTATGATTTATATACCTGTCAATTGTATTGATGAAGCCAATTTCTTGTTGGCTATATATTCAGCAACAAACTTGACCTGCCAATCCTCCTTTACACTGCTGCTGGCCAGCGAGTACAGCAGCACACCAGTAGGCTTCTCAATATCACCAGTGCATTTTTCTTTTGTCTGTTGCGAATAAACATTACACTCATCCATGACTACATGTATCCATTTCACTGTCTTGGTTTCCACATGCAGAGCAGTTTTTACTTTAAAACCAACAATATCCCAATTTAGAGTTGTCTAATTACACTAAGGCGAAACATGTTTAGTCTGATCACAAATAAAACGTGATTCACTGTGAAAAGTGTTCACATCAGGCGGCACATTGCGCAAATCATGACCGAAGCATGTTTACTCTGAGTATGATTGAAACTACTTCACGAGGTAGTTTCGATCTAAGCCAGACAAAACACATTAGCGCAAATGTTGTCTCCTAGTCAAACCTTGCATTAATTGCTCTTGGTTAGTGTGAATAAACCACAAAATATGTAACAGCAAGTTTAAGCTCTATTTATTCGGTTCATGTGTTATTATAAAGACTTCATACAAGCTTACATGTGTACATGTACATTGTATGCCTGCTTCATAAAACAGCATAAATTATAGAACCAGGCATGAAACGTGACTTGAAATTAACAATGAAATATGAACAATGAAACTGCAAACATGTGCAAATGCAAAACCAAAGCAAATGTAAAATTACTTTTCACCACTCAATAACAATTGAAAATAGTTCTACTCATCCTCATCTTCATTTCCCTGTCTATTTAAAAAAAAAATAAGTGACAGCCCTGCTTCAAACGACCAAGAAACAGTCAATCCAAGGTCCAAAAATTTCAACAACAAAAACTACAAAAGTACTGGGATGGTGATGATTTTTTTTTTTTTTTTTTTTTTTGGGGGGGGGGGGGGGTTATGCGTTTCTTTATTTTTTCCTTAAATATTTTTTCTAGCCCCCCCCTGATGATGTAAGATATTCTTTCCTGCCCCCCTCCCCCTCATGACAGCTTGCAAACAAAGGTAAAATACCATGATACACCCCCCCCTCTCCGCATCGTCTCTACCACCACCACCACAGTCACCGACAATCTACAAATTATGTACCATGTTTGCTTTAAAATACCTTTAAATTGCTGATACAAACAATATTTAGGCATTAACAATGAAGTCTTTTTTAAAACTTTAACTTAATATTGCATAAAATAACCTTGCACAATAGATTATTTTAAAATGGTTCAAAGATCTGATTAGTAAAAACAAAGAAGACCAGCTGAAATAAATATTCGTAGAATACACAGTACATCCGAAATTCGTGTAACAGCAAGGAAATTAATCTGGGCATGCACAGGGTCTGTACAGGTATGTAATATAAGCTTATTATTACAAAATATTGCATCAGAAAACAACCGCTGTGCACGTATTTCTAGTAAGTCTTATAAGCTTATCATTACAAAATATTGCATCAGAAAACAATCGTCGTGAACTCTCTATAAAAATAAAATTGAGAGAGGATCTGTTTTTGTAATTTCCCAAACAGTTTACTAAGAGTTCTAGCCCAAGTTTAGTCCAACCTTTTCTTGCGATTATCATAAAACAAGCAAATATTTCCATCTAAGTTTTAATAAACATGTACAATAAACCGAATACATTCTGAACATATCATTCTGAACATTACGATTACAGCTGGATGTTAATAACGATGGTCTGAGGTCCATGGAAACTTTCGAATTATTTGGAACATCTTCGCACAACTTCGGACATCTTCAGAATAGATCGCATTCTCTTCGGATTTCGTCGGGTTGCCTTCGGAAATCCTGGCACTCCCACGAAAAAAATTCTCACGCCTATCACTCGGAAAAAGTTGGCAGTTATACCTGACCTTTGTGTGGAATTGAAGTGAGGCTTGCATTGACTTTGTTTTGATACAAACCTTCCTCCTTTTCGTATTAAATCATGTTCTTTGTTATGCTAACTAGTTCTTGTTCAATGAAAAGCAGGAAGGTTTCTGCCAAAACAAGGCCAACTTCATCCTGACTTTCACTTCAAGGCCTGGGTACTAATCATACAACTATAAAATAGTCTATAGAAAGAATCCGGCCAACCATAAAAAAAAGCACAGACAATCCAATGAGCCAATTAGAACTCAAAGCAAATACATGCAACTGGTATCGAGCGCGGGAAAACATAAACAAGCAAATCAGTTGGTTTTGTTCTGATTGGTTGATAAAGTGTCAAGAGATTTTTTAGCTAATTACAAAGCATACATACGGTAGCAATGCAAAACCAAGGCAAATGCAAAATAACTTTTCACCACTCAATTGAAAAAAGTTCTACTTATCCTGATCAGCCCAATTACTGCACCTTTCCATAACATGCAGAATTTGAAATTCAAATCTCCACCAATGGTTGCGCTATTCCCTGCCGTCGATCATAATTAAGGTATTAATTTTTCCCAGGGTATATTTGCCCTCTCTGAATATCTCCCAAAAAATGTCTCAGTAAGCATCCTGATGTCTAATTTCAAAATCCAAAATTTCAGGTCAATATCTTAAATTGTTCAGAAGATACGGACATTCAAAATTTGGCTTTTTGACCACTTCTGAGCATTCTGATTGGTCGAATTAGGTCACATGACCCTTTGGTGGGACATTCAAAATATAGTTTTTTCAAGTGTTTCTGTAACAACTGAGTTGTGCTAGCAAATTCAAACGAAAAGCAACTGATTTTGAGGATTGAAAACATTCTTTCAATGTAATTTTGACCTGTCAAGTCAACAGTTGAGGGAGTTTGACAGCTGTCAATCATAGGAAATTACCATATAAGGAAATCACAAAAACGCATTTTTCTCATTCTGATTTTAATATTTTTCGATTCTGTTTTCAGCAATGCATTTCAACAGCCAATTGGCACAATTGTGTGGTTGGGAACTTGAGTTTCATTAATGTATGCAAAGTTATTGGAAAATTTGGTTAAAAAAATAAATCAACATTTTTCTCAGGAAAATTTTGCTTACAAAAATGCAACTCAAGTTCCCAAACACACGATTGTGACAATTGGCTGTTGAAACGCAGTGCTGAAAACAGAATTGAAAAATATTAAAATCCAAATGAGAAAAACGTGTTTTTGTGATTTCCTTGTTTGGAAATTCCCTATGATTGACAGCTGTCAACTCCCTCAACTGTTGACTTGACAGGTCAAAATAGCATTAAAAGAATGTTTCAATCCTCAAAATTAGCTGCTTTTCGTTTGAATTTGCTAGAACAACTCAGTTCTGCCACAGAAACACTTGATAAAACTATATTTTGAATGTCCAACCAATCAGAATGCTCAAAAGTGGTCAAAAGGCCAAATTTTGAATGTCCGTATCTTCTGAATGATTTAAGATATTGACCTGAAATTTTGGATTTTGAAATTGGACATCAGGTTGCTTACTGAGACATTTTTGGGAGATATTCAGAGACGACAAATATACCCTGGGCAATGAAAGCCAATGGGCCATGTAAAAAAGAAACAAACAAAATGGATTGAAATCTACCAATCATAATGCACGGACGTGACTTTTTTAACTCATTGAAGTGAAGATGTTTCCTGAGAGGTAAGCTAAGATGATTGACGGCAGTGTAAAACGCAACTGTTGGTGGAAATTTGAATTTCAAATTCTGCATGTTATTGAAAGGCGCAGTAATTGCTACATTTTTTTTTACTTCCCTGTTAATTTTAAATCAAAGTGCCCTCTGGGCTATCTCCTGTAAGTTTTTCCCATCATGCAATGCTGCCATATTATGTCCGAATGTTGTTTTTGATGTTGCAATTGGACATTTAGGTGAAAGTGCGTGGTTTCTTGAGTTCAGTTTCTCTTTTGACAATTTTGTTTGTATGTAATTGGTAATGGTTATGCAGTCTTGTGTCTGGGGCAAATTTCAGTACTTTCAACCCGTCTGGATTTTCACCTGGTTTATTATCAAGAGCTACATACAAACATTGTGTTACTGTTGCCTTCCCTAAACCCGCGCCACTACTTAAAAAGTGTCAATTGCTTCTCGTCGTTTTTAACAGAGAGTAACATATGGTAAAAAAAAAAAACTCCACTTGTTCTCTGTTCAAAGAATGAACAAGTTCTTTATAACTGTTATCATCCATATGATTAATTACCAGCTTTTCATTATCATTTGCTGTAGACTGAAAAAATTCCAGCATTACTTAAAAGATTGTTCCCTTGGTGATTGTTATCTAAACATGGGTTAAAACAACCAAACAGTTCACTGTATTGTGTTTCTTCACTTATATCCTGCTCAACGTTACGTTACGTTGAGCAGGCGGAGCTACAGTATCTAACTGATCACGTTCCTTATTTTCAGGATCTCCCATAGCTTTTTCTTAAGAGTTCTCCTTTCTTTCCTTTCGAATATAACACGTTTTACTTGCTGAAATCTTATTTTCACATGGGATAAGCATCAAGAGCTCTCTGCAATTAATCTTCAGCATCCTTTTTATTAAACATAACTAAATGAATGATTTAGCTTTCATTCTGCGAAAAAGTTTCATTCCTCCTTTCAAGTAAAATTCTTTACAACTTTGTTCTCTGTTTTCATTATTGGGATCATCATCAATCTTCGTCAAAATCTGTTTCAGGTGGAAATTTAGTTCTTGTAAACTTACTCAGTGTTCATCCCCTCATCTTAACTTTTGTTTTAATGTCACTGTTAACAAAATACCAGATATATTAAAACCATCGATAGGAAAAATCTAAGGACTATCCGTACCACAATTATCTCTTAAAGCAGAGACTAAATTGGGCACGAATCTTCTGACCAAAATGAACCAAAATGAGGCCTAAAAAAGTTAAAAACAAAAATGAACTAAAACCCCGAACCTCACTGAAATCTAACTGTTTGACACTGGTTTGTTTGACCTGGAAAATCAACCTGATGACAGTATTGCAAAACTCTGCTTAATCATTTCTAATGATATGGCTCAAGAAAAAAAAAACAGGTTTGTTTAGTAAGATTGATTCTTTCTGTACAAACTTCAATATTGAGAAGACTGCAATAAACTTAAGCATCCCATCTTTTTTCTTGTCAAAGGCAAAACAGAATATTTTTACACGTCTAAAAAATCACCAACTCGATCTAATTAATGCAAATAAAAAAAAACATAAATTTTATTCGATCTTTAAAAGTGAAAAGAAATACTCCGATTTAATTAACCATATCCTGAACATAGAAAAATTACTTCTAAATTCAGTATAGGAAATCATACCTTAAGAATTGAAAATGGTCGAATTACAAATCCTAAAACTCCTGAACACCTTTAGTTAGAATTTGCACCCACTGTACACTTAATTCAGTTGAAGTTTATTTCACTGTATGCAGTACTGTATGTCATATGATGAGCTACGAAATACTTTTTTTGACAAAATTATTAAACAAAATAGATTTGGATTATCATGAGGTTTACGTTTTTTTTGATACTGATCAACATATTAGCAGGCTAACTGCTGCTTTTGTCACTCAAGCAATGAAAACAAGAACAAAAAATAGTCAATAGTACTTGTGATTGTTTTACAATTAATAAATGAATTTAATTTAATTAATTATTTTTTTATTCTAGATTTCTTTATTGTAATTTAAGTAATTTTAATTTCCTTACTTATTGTAATTGGTTCGGTAATACCATGTATTTAGAAATGGGAATACTGAAATAAAATTGTTGCCAGTGTTGTTGTATCGTTTGACATTTTGAGCCTAATTTTGACAAGCGTAGGTTTGAGCCTTAAAAATTAACAAAAATTGAACAAAAATCAAAGGCCAACCAGCAAAATACATTTAATCCTGGCACCGTGCACTGTACGATGACTCACTAAAAATAAAATACTGTCGCTTAAAACAGTCCCCTTGATAAAATAAAATTCTTTTATTCACATCTTACAAAAGCGTTCGTGAAATTGTTTCTGATCGCTTTTACAAGCACACTTATTGAAAAGTTCTATATTTGTTTGTCAACCTACAAGGAAATTGAAAGCACCAGTTCGTAAAACCTATTGTTGTTTAATTTAGTCAGTCTCTTATATAACTTGCAAATGGGGTAAATTAACCGAGGACATTTTTAACTAAAGGGACACTGTCCCGACAGAAATATCGTGTTTTCATGATTATGGCCAGGAGCTTGCTTTAGCTTGCTTTATCATCCGAAAATAGGAAGAAAAAATAGCCAAAAGTGATGAACGCAGAAAAATATGAATTTAAAAAGACAAAATAACGACAAAATTCCACCAGAATCGAATCGAAACTTTGAATATTTCTTGACCGCATGTCACGTAATCAAACTTCTGCTTCTGTTTTTCTCCTTGAGAATCTTTTAATCCAATTTAGTTGTATATTTCGTGACATTTGGCGATATAACATGGAAATTAACAAACATGTTATTTCAACAAAACTTCATTGTAAATGTACAGCATACGATCGCATACAACCATTCTCAGTGAGCAATGTCAGCTTACCTCAAACTCTCTTTTCCCTTTCTTAAAAAGTAGTGCTATAACAAAAATAATACCAAATGTCCTGAAGAAACCAGTTTGACAAACCAGACTGGACGTACATTAAACGCATCGTAAAGGATATTAGCCAAGCGCGCTTGTAGCGTGCCAAATATCTGACCAAAGTCTACATTAGGTGAGATACGATTACATTACGTTACACTTTTTGACGCTCGATACAATGAAATATATGCTGCAACATGTTCCCAAAAAAACATAGAATTCATAATCGTACGCCTTAAAAATCATCGCTATGAAAAAGAGATATTAAACAGTAGGAATCTTACCTAACTGAAAAAAAATTTTGTCAGGCCACAAACGTGCGCTCGCTAAACAGCTTTAAGAAAAACATATGCTTCGACTCGTGTGTTCTGATATATGATGATAGCATCTAACAAAAATGCGAGAAATTTTGCTAAAAAATTATGCAATAAAAATGCAACAAGAATGTCCCCACAGATTCACTAAAAAGTCTATTAATAGTATCTAACAAAAATCTTAGTTAACTAAATCATCAACGTATAAATATATCGCTTTGTCAGGCCACAAACATGATCAAACATGCGCTCGCTAAACCGCTTTCAAAAATATGCCACTCGACTCTTGTGTTGTTGTTATTGATAACATCTTGCTAACAAATATGCACTAGGAATGTCCCCACAAATTCACTAAAAAGTCTATTAATAGTATCTAACGCATTTTTTGCTAACAAAAATGCATAAAGAATGCATGTTAGCCCACATAAACTCCTGTAAGTTAAACATTAACTTACAGGAGATAAAAATGACTGGGAGCAACTTCAGAATTCCCAGCCACTTATTTACAATGTACATATCCCTAAATGTTTTATAGAACAAAGCATATGAAAACAAAAGAAACCATTCATATTCAATGACATGCAAATAAGTGGCCCGATATTCTGATAAGTGACAGCCCTGCTTCAAACGACCAAGAAACAGTCAATCCAAAGTCCAAACAAAACAACAACAAAAACTACAAAAGTACTGGGATGGCCTTAGAACAAACGATGGGCCGGCTAGACTTTACAATACCCGGCCACTCTGAAGTCGCATTACTCATGCATCGCGGCTCGCAGTCCCACGGTGAATGAATAAGTTCAAATTTGTGACACCGCGGTCCGCGGTCCCACGGTATCGTGAATACTGCTCGATAAAAAGAACGCAGGCTTTGATAAGTCGAAAATATAATTTTTACATTGTTCGGCAATTAAAATTAGGAGTTTAGCGCCGATCTACAAGGGCTCTACATGGAAATGGTTAGCTATCATTTATTGTTACGGTAACACCATACACATCTTAAACTTTGTGGGTTACCGGTAAGCGCTGATCTATAGTGATTAGGACTGAAATGGTTAGCTTTCATTTGTTGTTACGGTAACACCATACAAATCTTAACTCATTGTCTTCAGGTCTTTAAAATTTCAGACGAATTCTTCCGATTGCCTCCAAATTTGGCCCACAGGAAGTTAATAGATTTGGCTAATTATGTGCGTAGTTCCAGTCCCATCATGTTTTCAGCTTCACGTAGTATTTGTGACGGCTTTTGCGACGAATGAAAACTTGTATCAACGAATTTCAAGCAAATACAAGTCAAGCAAATTATTTTGAAGGATTCTGGAGAATAATAAGCTTGAAACAAACGCGAAAATTGACGAAAGAAAACAGTAAGAAATTTTGCTTCAAATTCGCCGAGTAGGCTAGTCTGACACACATTCTGTTGAAACGCAGTGAAATCCGTCCCGGTGAGCTTTTTGCCTTCAAAGCCTTGCTTATTTTAGTGACTTCTGTCAGTGAATTCATGTTTGCTTGTTTTTAACTCAATATTTCGCCGAGAAACTAAAAAATAAAGCGGCTTTTGAAAGTAAAATCGGGTCACGAGGTGACGCTCAAGTCTCAATTTTCACTATGCTAAAATTGGTAGTCGCTCTATACAGCTGTCTATATTTTCGACCGATATTCGGTCTTTTTTGCTTAGATATATATTGAAGAAAAGACATTATTTCTACTGTATTACATAAAATAGACAACTTTCCTGGCAAAATTACACTCTTAACCGTGGACCGCAGTGGCAGGGATAACTTATACATCATTGTCATTCATCGACTGTGGCACCGTGGACCGCAGTGGCAGGGAAAACTTATACATCATTGTCATTCATCGACTGTGGCACCGTGGACCGCAGTGGCAGGGAAAACTTATACATCATTGTCATTCATCGACTGTGGCACCGCGGACCGCGGTGGCAGAGAAAACTTATATACATCATTATTATTCATCGACTGTGGCACCGTGGACCGCAGTGGCAGGGAAAACTTATACATCATTGTTATTCATCGACTGTGGCACCGTGGACCGCGGTGGCAGGGAAAACTTTACATCATTGACATCATTATTATTTTAGAAATTAATTTTTCTTCCACTGCGTGACCGCAGGCCATGTCGCGTAAGTAACCCTTTCTGAGTGGCCGTGTATTGTAAAGTTGCTCTGATGGGCCAAAGCTTTGTGAAAATATGAATAGCAGCACTTGACACTGGGAGTTTTCTAAATGGTTCAAAAATCTGATTCGGTTAAAAACAAAGAATACTAGCTGAAATTTCCTCGTAGAATACACAACCAAAATTCGTGTAACAGCAAGGAAATTAATCTGGGCATGCACAGGGTCGGTACAGGTATGTCATATAAGCTTATTATTACAAAATATTGCATCAGAAAACATTGTGAACCCTCCAAAAATAAATTGAGAGAGGATCTGTTTTTGTGATTTCCCAAACAGTTTACTAAGAGCTCTAGCCCAAGTTTAGTCCAACCTTTTCTTGCGATTATCATAAAACAGGCACATAATTTCGATCTCAGCTTTAATATAAGCTTACATGTACAATAAACCGAATACATCAACATTTTTACGTTCATTCTGGTCTTACCAAATTGATGATGGATTCTAATCGTGTAGAAAGCGCCTCATTCTTCAATGTTTCTTGCGCTTTCTGTTCACTTAGTCCAATGCTCTGAAAGAGGGAAGCCTTGTCCATCACTTACCGCAAAACAACCACAGAAGATCCTGTAAAACGATGGGCCGATAATGAAAAAAACCGAAAGCCACCAACACGACCAAAGAGCCACATGCATGCAATGTACCACGCTTGGTAGCCGCGCACTCGCTGAAAGGACTGGATCGAATTCTAATTGGCGGAAATGCCCGCGCGATTTCACAGGCAACCCAGCAGACTCTAGCCTGAGGCAAACTTTGCTTCAGCAGAAAAAGCGTCTCCTATTCTATTCCCTTTGCTTCACGCGGGGAGAAGGGAAATCGGAGACGGCTTCACGCAGGCTAAGAAAAAGGAGATGGGAGACTTATGCGCACAGGGTACCCAGACTCTATTTATAAAAAAAAACCTTTGAATGCAGAGGTCCACTCGACGCAGAAATAAAACTTGCTTGATAGTTGCCGGATCTTCCTTGTGAAAGATCTCGTACCAGGCGTCACTTGAATGTGAAAATACAAAACTGAATGCAAGGCTGGCACTACTGCAAAGGGCAGATTTGTTTATTTATCTATCTATTTATCTATTTATTTATTTATTTATTTATTTGTTTATGTCAGCCGTTAGAATCGATTTCAATTTAAAGGGACACTGTCCTGGCTGAAATATCGTGTCTTTATGATTACGGCCAGGAGCTTGCTATATTATCTTAAAATATGAAGAAAAAATCGCCAAAAGTGATGAATAAAAAGATTATGAACTAAAAAGACAAAATGACAACAAAAAAACTCAAAATTCCACCAGAATAGAAACTTTGATTTCAAGAAATCAAAATTGATTTACTGTAATCCACGTCCATCCTCCTGCACTTTATCTCAAAACTACTGCTTCTGTTTTGCTCTATAGAGTGTTTTCACATGACGTCATAAAAATTAAAAAATCTAAAGTATACATCCTACAAAGCAGTTTCTGACATGGTATGTGGATACCAGTGTTATAATCTTTCACAAAAAGTTTCAGGTTTTAACGTTGTTTCGTTTTCGATTTATAAAGGTTGTAAATGTGTCACGCAATTCGTCACGCTATTTCATATAAGCCGTGAAAATAAACAAAAATTGAACCAGTTGAAAGTTATTAATGAATTATAGATGCTTATAAGCCGATTTCATTCCTATTATAGTGAATACAATATTTTGTGATGAGATTTTTGGTGTTATTAAGACTTTAAAGTATTTTAATTTTTGGCCGCCATGTTGGTGTCCCTAAGTGGGACACCAAGATGGACGCTCCATACATTTCTTACTAAAAATATCTATACTCATTTGCCTATAACTCTTGAATGAAATGCTCTTGCGCTTCAAAATTTCGCCCAGATGTGTAGTTTTAAACTCTCTACAATTCCATAAACATTTTAGAATCGAAAATTGCTTCTGAATTTTGATATGACGTCAGTGAAAACACTCTATAGAATCTTTTTATCCAGTTTAGTTGTATATTTGGTGGCATTTGGCGATATAACATGGAAATTAAGTAAACACAATTTCGTATAACCCAAACATATACCTTTTATTGTGACTTTCAATCCTTCACTTCCTCGCATTTCTAACATAATTAAAAAAACATAATTTACTACTCTCTTCTGAACGTTGTAAAAAAGCTTTTAACCATTTGCCTCTTGTAGCCTTCAGACGCTGCCCTAATCTCCGTGATATACTAGTCTCAGCTAAACTCCCTTCTAACTTTACTAACCCCAATCCCCAACTCCCTTGTGGTTCTTTCGTTGCGGAAAGAACTGCGCTACTTGTCCCTACATTTCTGACGGACTTACTAACTATACTTTCTTCTCTACCGGTGAAACGCGTACTATCAACTCTAACCTGACCTGTGACACTAAAAATTTAATCTACATGATTCAATGTAACCGCTGTAATTTACAATATATTGGAGAGACTAAACGACGTTTAAAAGACAGATTTAATGAACACCGCCGTACTATAGATAATCCTAACACCAAGTCTAAACCTACTACAGCCGCTGAACATTTTCTCTCCTCTCCTAATCACACTGCTAATGACATGCAACTAATCCCAGGGTCGTAACGAGGTATATGGGATCAGGGATCAAAGGCCTAAAAAAGGGTGGGATCAGGGATCACAGCCTCGGATCCGGGATCACAGCCCTCGGGATCGGGATCAGCGTGTTTTCCATTGACTCAAGGATCAGGCAAACAAAATTTTGTGGGATCAGGGATCAAAATTTTCATCACTTTTGGGATCAGGGATTAAAAATTTGCGTAAAAATACGGGATCAGCGATGAAAAAATATACCTCGTTACGACCCTGTAATCCCCATTGAAAAAAATTTTCTCTAACCGAGACTCAATACGTCAGGCCAAAGAAGCTTTTTTAATTTCAAAAGGCAGAACACTTGTTCCTCACGGCCTTAACATTCGCGAAGAAATCTACTAATTATTCACTTTTGTATTAGTTTCCTTTCATTGTTTTCTGAATATTTTTAATTATCAGCTATTTTTATTTCTATCTATCATTGTTATTTTTCTAGGCGTAACCCTACGTATTTCCGTTGTTAGGTATACATGTCAACTATATATAAAAAGCCAATGTAAATTTTACCAAATTGTACCTGAAGAAGGCTGGTTTGGCCAGCCGAAATATAGTACACCTTTTAAATTTGTATCTACGTTGTATCGGTCCTTGCCTCTATAGTTAATTTCACTTGTTAAACCAATAGATCACTATTGATCCAACGTATATCAGCAGGATTGTCGTCCACGGTTGTATGCTTGAACTTCTCCTTTAATTAACCGGCCCTTAAGCCCTAACATCAAAATTTAAATTCTCATTTCTAGTCCTATACATTTCCTATAGAAGAAGTGGGAAGAAATTTTTTCGATATCATGAGAACTCATCTTGTGTGATCATGTCCTTTATTCTCATCACCTTTTATGTTAAACAAATAAAATGAAAGGCTGATCAGCCTTTCGTTTTATTTGTTTATAATTATTTCTGCTGATCAGACCCCTCACAAGGATCCAGGATTCCAATTTGTCAAGTGGTCCTTTCATTTGCAAATTGTATTACCTTTTATGTTGATAAGGCATTAATATTACAAGGAGAAATTTGATGCTGATCACTCTTAGGGCTTAAAGGGTTAAGGCTGCATTTTTTTGGGAGAATCCGAAATTGGATTTGTGATCTCAGATCATATGGAGTCTTTATGATCATTTAACGTAAAAAAAAACTACAAAACTGAATGCAAGGTTGGCACTACGGCAAAGGGCAGATTTATTAAATGGCCAACATTTCAACTAATAGAACTAGTCTTCCTCAGGGCCAGGGCTATACTGAAAGAAAATATTGTAACGGCTCCTAAAATTTGAAAAATACATGGTTATAAATGATTGGCCAATACATGACATGTAGACAGCGCACTTGTAAACATAAGATAAAAAATAACATATATCTATAATGTATTATACAAAACTGAGTTCAGCGTTCGTTAAAAAGAGACATCTCGAGCGCTAACCCTTCTCCGTCAGCGCGATTCGGTCTGACGAAGGGCTAGCGCTCGCCACCGTGTCAGCTTCCTGAATCATTTTGAAGGTGGCCAATTTACCTTAATTACCAAATTTTCCGGTTTCATCCCATCACCCATCCCCACCCCCCACCCCCAAGCTGTGGCATTCTCCCCCTAACAAAAGAAAAAAATATATATAAAGAACCCTTTTCAGAGAGTATTTAGTCTATCGTGTTTTCACTGACGTCATATCAAAATTCAGAAGCAGTTTTTGATTCTACAATGTTTATGGAATTGTAGAGAGTTTAAAACTACACATCTGGGCCAAATTTTGAAGCGCAAGAGCATTTCATTCAAGAGTTATAGCCGAATGAGTATAGACAATTTTAGTAAGAAACGTATGGAGCGGCCATCTTGGTGTCCCACTTAGGGACACCAACATGGCGGCTAAAAATTTAAATGATTTTAAAGTCTTAATAACACGAAAAAATTCATCACAAAATATTGTTTTCACTATAAGAGGCATGAAATCGGCTTATAAGCATCTATAATTCATTAATAACTTTCAACTAGTTCAATTTTGTTTATTTTTACGGCTAATCTGAAATAGCGTGAAGAATTGCGTGACACATTTACAACCTTTATACATCGTTAAAGCCTGAAACTTAACTCTCAACCCCACAGCCAGCTTGCGGATTTTACGATTTAGTAATTTTCGTAGCTGCGTGCAATCCTGGACATTACTCATTTAATGGGCAAGCATTTAATCTGTACCTCACTCGCAAGCTTTTCAACAGTTTCTACATCGTCCCAGTCCATTCTACGTGCATTCTGCTTTATTTCAGAACCCACTTGACTGTAGTGACGTTCTAGCATTTGTAGACAGCCGTTTACGTTTGCACCAGAACATTGCGGTGGTATAACTGGCATGTCTAATCTAACGATGTCATGAACAAAAAGAATTAAGTTCTTTCTCAATGACGCCGTTAGATTAGAGCATTTCGCCCATGCATTTCCAGCTGCTTCGTGGGACAAGCAGTAACTGCTTTGGAGGTATGGTCCCATACTCGGCATCTGTGGAAAATGGAAAGCTGTTTGCGGCACGGGCAGAATAGTCACCAGATGTTCAGGTCTGACGGTATGGTTATCTGGCAGCCGTTTATTATATCGCGTCAGGTTACTACAGATCTGTAGATTCCAGGCATAGCGATCCCTCTCAAAGTACCAGGCATAGGTCAGCAGGATGATGACTGGTGAGATGTACTGACCTCTGGCATAGAACTGCTTGAAGGCCTCTTCAAAGTTACTTGTGTTAAACCTTTTCATAATATACTCCCTGCAGTGAGTGAATGTGTCCCGGTAGATGTAGGCAGGAAAGTACGTCATGAAATCAGCAACGTAGGGTAATCCTAGCGCTACCTCGGTGGAACGCATCCAGAGCATTACCCAGGAACGTTTCTGCACCGAACATTCGGTACCCAATACTCGTAGTTTTGTGCCGTTAAAGATGGTAGACTTTACAACTGGTGCACCAAACCAGGAGTCCGAGTCCATCCATGCTATGATCGGGTCACTTGTGTAAAAATCAATGAAGAAGCTACTCCACAACTGTCTGTTGTAGCCAGGTGTTTTTGTAGAACCTGGAAACTCGAGAACAGTTGGATCTTTGGTAGTGGTTCGTAGAGAATCTCAAGGACACGATCGGGGAAATGTTCCTTGATTTGTCTTGTCACATTACTTGCAAACTGATGATCCACCTCTGATTCTTCGTCTAACACTATAACGGTTTTCCCGAGTGACGCAGGCCAAAATAGGACAGAGGATCGGAAGAATATACAGTAAAAACGTTTTCTAAGTTCAGTCACTTTGGCACCCACTCTGACAAACAAAGTTATCAAATCATTTCTAGCATCTGGGTTTGCATCCACGTTGCTGGGGATCGATTTGCGTAATGTACTCTTGTTATATTTCTGCCAGGGTGTGGTTGGCTCATTCCTTGAAAAATATGAATATGTGATGGTGACAGCAACGCAGATCAGTATCAGACAGAAGGGATGTTTCCGTAAGTATTGAAAAAGCCCAGTAGTTTTTCTCTTAATGTAAAGCTGAGGAAAAATTGAATAATTAAATTAGGCTTCTTCAAAGTTACTTGTGTTAAACCTTTTCATAATATACTCCCTGCAGTGAGTGAATGTGTCACGGTAGATGTAAACAGGAAAGTATGTCATGAAATCAGCAACATACGGTAATCCAAGCACTACCTCGGTGGAGCGCATCCAAAGCATAACCCATGAACGTTTCTGCACCGAACATTCGGTACCCAATACTCGTAGTTTTGTGCCGTTAAAGATGGTAGACTTTGTAACTGGTGCACTAAACCAGGAGCCCGAGTCCATCCATGCTATGATCTGGTGAATTGTGTAAAAATCAATGAAGAAGCTACTCCACAACTGTCTGTTGTAGCCAGGTGTTTTTGGAGAACCCGGAAACTCGAGAACAGTTGGATCATTAGTGGTTCGTAGAGAATCTCAACATGGCAATCTGGAAAACGTTTGTTGATCTATCCTGTTATATTATTTGCAAACTGATGATCCAGTTCCGATTCTTCGTCAAACACTATAACGGTCTTCCCTAGCAACACAGGCAAAAACAGGATAGAAGATTGGTAAAAATTACAGTAAAAACGTCTTCTAAGTTGCTTTCATCCACGTTGCTGGGGATCGATTTGCATAATGTACTCTTGTTACATTTCTGCCGGAGTGTGGTTGTTTGTATTGGCAAATCCTCAGGCTCATTCCTTGAAAAATATGAATACATATGTGATGGCGACAGCAGCGCAGATTAGAATCAGACAGATACATGTATGAGGTTTCCGAAAGTATTGTGAAAGCCTACAAGTAGTAATTTTTCTCTTAATGTAACGCTGAGGAAAAATTGAAAAATTAAATTAGATTTAATTAAATTAGTTTTCTCCGTATTTAACGATCAGTTTGAGAAGCTCAATTAATCGCTACTGTACATTTTTTTTTTCACTTCCCTGTTAATTTTAAATCAAAGGCTCCTAAGAGCCAACCCGTGAATAAGAAATGATAACGCGTAATGCAATATTGCGGGAAGCTTATGTTTTCACACTGACACGGTTCAATATTTTTTTTTTTAAATTAAATGGAAGCATTTTTGACAAACGCAAAAAGAAAAATCCAGTATATCACTTTCATAATGTTCAGTCTGAAGAAGAAAGAAAAAAAAAGAAAGAAAAACGAGGTCCTGAGCGAGACTTGAACCTAGGGCCATCTGTCACTCCGCGTGCTAATCCACTCGGCCATTGTGATCACCGACTTAGAACAGGATAAATTTAATTACTTCATGGTAAATACTCATCAAAACACATGTCTCGGTTGTAAAATCCTTTTAGATCACTTTTAATGTTGCATTAAAAACTCCAAATGTGAAACATCTTTAAGCTTACATGTATTGTTGTTTATATTCGTTTACAACAAATTAGTTATTGTTACCACTGGATTCACGCTGTTCTTGTTACGAAACGCATTCGTAACAAAGCATTACATCACTGAGTTTACAGCTGATGGAAGGAGTGAGTGAGCAAGTGAGTGCTCATCTGCATATCTGTTTCCGTTACTGATAACCTGTTCATTACGCATGTGCGTATTCACGGGTTAAAAATGAGTGACAGCCCTGCTTGAAACGACCAAGAAACAGTCAATCCAAAGTCCGAAAATTTCAACAACAAAAACTACAAAAGAACTGGGATGGCCTTACAACAAAAGATGGGACAAAGCTTTGTGAAAATATGAATAACAGTACTTGACACTGGGAGTTTTCTAAATGGTTCAAAGATCTGATTCGGTTAAAAACAAAGAATACTAGCTGAAATTTCCTCGTAGAATACACAAATTCGTGTAACAGCAAGGAAATTAATCTGGGCATGCACAGGGTCTGTATAGGTATGTAATATAAGCTTATTATTACTCATGCGCGTAGCGGCATGAGGTAAGGTTTCGGCTCCGTTTTTTCTTGTTATTACTCATGCGCGTAGCAGCATGAGTTATAAAATGGGCTCTGTTTTTCTTTTTTTTATTATTTTTTTTTGTGTCACGATTTTGCATGCAAATTTATGCACGCATATTTTAAATTGGCACTTCCGGTTAATAGACTTCCTGTTTAGTGACTTCCGGCTACTCCCACTTCCGGTAAAACAGCGTTACTGAAGTGTCACGACATCATCTCCTACAACCCTACTTACATTACTATGTTCACGTTAGGTATATATAAGACGTAGAACAATCACTGGCTTCATTGTGGTACACCCTTCATTTACAAAACATTCAATAGTACAGAACGCAGTTTGCAGGAACGATGACTGAATGAAAGGAGTAACTCTTCTTCATATCGGACATCTTCTTATCATGTTTAAAATATATCATAAAACTTTCGTACGCATGCGCATGAGTATAGGCTGCTTGCAGCCTCTTGTTTTTATTATTATTATTATTTTTATTTTTTGTGTCACGATTTTGCATGCAAATTTATGCACGCATATTTTAAATTGTACACTTCCGGTTCATAGCTTTGCCACTACACTTCCTGTTTAGTGACTTCCGGCTACTCTCACTTCCGGTAAAAGAGCGTTACTCAAGTGTCACGAGAGCGTCTCCTACAACCCTACTTACATTAGCAGTGTTCATGTTTGGTATATATAAGACATAGAAGAATCATTCCCTTCATTGTGGTACAGCCTTCATTTCCAAAACAATCAATAGTAAACAACGTGGTTTAAGGAACGATGACTGAATGAAAGGAGTGCTCTTCGCCATGTCGGACATCTTATCATCTTCTTATCTTCATATCATCTTCTTCTCATCTTCTTATCTTCTTATCATCTTCTTAACTTACTTACGCATGCGCATGAGTATAGGCTGCTAGGAGCCTCTTGTTATTACAAAATATTGCATCAGAAAACAATCGTAGTGAACTCTCTAAAAATAAAAAAATTGAGAGAGGATCTTTTTTGTAATTTCCCAAACAATTTACTAAGAGCTCTAGCCAAAGTTTAGTCCATCCTTTTCTTGTGATTATCATAAAACAGGCAACTAATTTCGATCTATAGCTAAGCTTTAATATACATGTACAGTAAACCGAATACATCAACATTTTTACGTTCATTCTGGTCTTACCAAATCGATGATGGATTCTAATCGTGTAGAAAGCGCCTCATTCTTCAATGTTTCTTGCGCTTTCTGTTCACTTAGTCCAATGCTCTGAAAGAGGGAAGCCTTATCCATCACTGACCGCAAAACAACCACAGAAGATCCTGTAAAACGATGGGATAATGAAGAAAACCGAGTGCCACCAACACGACCAAAGAGCCACATGCATGAAATGTACCACGCTTGGTAGCCGCGCACTCGCTGAAAGGACTGGATCGAATATATGCCCGCGCTATTGCACAGGCAACCCAGACTCTAGCCTGAGGCAAACTTTGCTTCACAGAAAAAGTAGCCTGTGCGTAGACGTCTCCTATTTCTATTCCCTTTGCTTCACGCGGGGAGAAGGGAAATCGGAGACAGCTTCATGCAGGCTAAGAAAAAGGAGCTAGGAGACTTATGCGCACAGGGTACCCAGACTCTATTTATAAAAAAAACCTTTGAATGCAGAGGTCCACTCGACGCAGAAATAAAACCTGCTTATTCATTTTTGATAAAAACTTGACGTTTCGTATGCTTCTACATACATTTTCAAAAGTGACCGTTAGTGTTAAAAAACGATACTAATATAGTAGTAAAAAGGGACTGGGACCGAGATTAAGTTCAAAACTTAACAGTTGATCTATAAAAAGAAACAGCTAATTAATAAAGCATCAGCTTCTCGCTACTGACGTTTGCATTAAGAGCTGGCTTTAGTTCTTGTATAAACAATGTTTCTTTGATTTTACAGTGGAAATCAGTTTTACCCGACGCTAAGATATCAAAATAATCCCACTTGATGTTGTGTCCAGTGGTGTTAACATGGTCAGCAATGGCTGATGTGTTATTTACAAAGCCAGTTGTTGGGATTGTGAAGAATTTTACATTGGTAAAACTAAACGACGGCTTCATGATAGAAAAACTGAGCATTTTAAGGCCCTCGCTAAGGATGACCGCACATCAGCCATTGCTGACCATGTTAACACCACTGGACACAACATCAAGTGGGATTATTTTGATATCTTAGCGTCGGGTAAAACTGATTTCCACTGTAAAATCAAAGAAACATTTATACAAGAACTAAAGCCAGCTCTTAATGCAAACGTCAGTAGCGAGAAGCTGATGCTTTATTAATTAGCTGTTTCTTTTTATAGATCAACTGTTAAGTTTTGAACTTAATCTCGGTCCCAGTCCCTTTTTACTACTATATTAGTATCGTTTTTTAACACTAACGGTCACTTTTGAAAATGTATGTAGAAGCATACGAAACGTCAAGTTTTTATCAAAAATGAATAAGTTCAATATGTTTAAAACCTGCTTGATAGTTGCCGGATCTTCCTTGTGAAAGATCTCGTACCAGGCGTCACTGGAATGTGAAAATACAAAACTGAATGCAAGGCTGGCACTACTGCAAAGGGCAGATTTGTTTATTTATTTATTTATTTATTTATTTATTTATTTATGTCAGCCGTTAGAATCGATTTCAATTTAAAGGGACACTGTCCTGGCTGAAATATCGTGTCTTTATGATTATGGCCAGGAGCTTGCTACAGTCAAGCCTGCATATAACAGCCCTGTGTATAGCGGTCACCCTGTATAAAACGGTCACCTGGCCATTTCCCAAGGGTGACCGTTATATACAGGTTTGACTGTATACTTTATTCTCATCACCTTTTATGTTAAACAAATAAAATGAAAGGCTGATCAGCCTTTCGTTTTATTTGTTTATAATTATTTCTGCTGATCAGATCCTCACCCCCCCCCCCCCCCCCCCCCCCCCCGTACGAGGATCCAGTACTTCCAATTTGTCAAGTGGTCCTTTCATTTGCAAATTGTATTACCTTTTATGTTGATAAGGCATTAATATTACAAGGAGAAATTTGATGCTGATCACTCTTAGGGCTTAAAGGGTTAAGGCTGCATTTTTTTGGGAGAATCCGAAATTGGATTTGTGATCTCAGATCATATGGAGTCTTTATGATCATTTAACGTAAAAAAAAAAACCACAAAACTGAATGCAAGGCTGGCACTACGGCAAAGGGCAGATTTATTAAATGGCCAACATTTCAACTAATAGAACTAGTCTTCCTCAGGGCCAGGGCTATACTGAAAGAAAATATTGTAACGGCTCCTAAAATTTGAAAAATACATGGTTATAAATGATTGGCCAATACATGACATGTAGACAGCGCACTTGTAAACATAAGATAAAAAATAACATATAATTATCTATAATGTATTATACAAAACTGAGTTCAGCGTTCGTTAAAAAGAGACATCTCGAGCGCTAACCCTTCTCCGTCAGCGCGATTCGGTCTGACGAAGGGCTAGCGCTCGCCACCGTGTCAGCTTCCTGAATCATTTTGAAGGTGGCCAATTTACCTTAATTACCAAATTTTCCGGTTTCATCCCATCACCCATCCCCACCCCCCACCCCCAAGCTGTGGCATTCTCCCCCTAACAAAAGAAAAAAATATATATAAAGAACCCTTTTCAGAGAGTATTTAGTCTATCGTGTTTTCACTGACGTCATATCAAAATTCAGAAGCAGTTTTTGATTCTACAATGTTTATGGAATTGTAGAGAGTTTAAAACTACACATCTGGGCCAAATTTTGAAGCGCAAGAGCATTTCATTCAAGAGTTATAGCCGAATGAGTATAGACAATTTTAGTAAGAAACGTATGGAGCGGCCATCTTGGTGTCCCACTTAGGGACACCAACATGGCGGCTAAAAATTTAAATGATTTTAAAGTCTTAATAACACGAAAAAATTCATCACAAAATATTGTTTTCACTATAAGAGGCATGAAATCGGCTTATAAGCATCTATAATTCATTAATAACTTTCAACTAGTTCAATTTTGTTTATTTTTACGGCTAATCTGAAATAGCGTGAAGAATTGCGTGACACATTTACAACCTTTATACATCGTTAAAGCCTGAAACTTAACTCTCAACCCCACAGCCAGCTTGCGGATTTTACGATTTAGTAATTTTCGTAGCTGCGTGCAATCCTGGACATTACTCATTTAATGGGCAAGCATTTAATCTGTACCTCACTCGCAAGCTTTTCAACAGTTTCTACATCGTCCCAGTCCATTCTACGTGTATTCTGCTTTATTTCAGAACCCACTTGACTGTAGTGACGTTCTAGCATTTGTAGACAGCCGTTTACGTTTGCACCAGAACATTGCGGTGGTATAACTGGCATGTCTAATCTAACGATGTCATGAACAAAAAGAATTAAGTTCTTTCTCAATGACGCCGTTAGATTAGAGCATTTCGCCCATGCATTTCCAGCTGCTTCGTGGGACAAGCAGTAACTGCTTTGGAGGTATGGTCCCATACTCGGCATCTGTGGAAAATGGAAAGCTGTTTGCGGCACGGGCAGAATAGTCACCAGATGTTCAGGTCTGACGGTATGGTTATCTGGCAGCCGTTTATTATATCGCGTCAGGTTACTACAGATCTGTAGATTCCAGGCATAGCGATCCCTCTCAAAGTACCAGGCATAGGTCAGCAGGATGATGACTGGTGAGATGTACTGACCTCTGGCATAGAACTGCTTGAAGGCCTCTTCAAAGTTACTTGTGTTAAACCTTTTCATAATATACTCCCTGCAGTGAGTGAATGTGTCCCGGTAGATGTAGGCAGGAAAGTACGTCATGAAATCAGCAACGTAGGGTAATCCTAGCGCTACCTCGGTGGAACGCATCCAGAGCATTACCCAGGAACGTTTCTGCACCGAACATTCGGTACCCAATACTCGTAGTTTTGTGCCGTTAAAGATGGTAGACTTTATAACTGGTGCATCAAACCAGGAGTCCGAGTCCATCCATGCTATGATCGGATCACTTGTGTAAAAATCAATGAAGAAGCTACTCCACAACTGTCTGTTGTAGCCAGGTGTTTTTGTAGAACCTGGAAACTCGAGAACAGTTGGATCATTTGGTAGTGGTTCGTAGAGAATCTCAAGGACACGATCGGGGAAATGTTCCTTGATTTGTCTTGTCACATTACTTGCAAACTGATGATCCACCTCTGATTCTTCGTCTAACACTATAACGGTTTTCCCGAGTGACGCAGGCCAAAATAGGACAGAGGATCGGAAGAATATACAGTAAAAACGTTTTCTAAGTTCAGTCACTTTGGCACCCACTCTGACAAACAACGTTATCAAATCATTTCTAGCATCTGGGTTTGCATACACGTTGCTGGGGATCGATTTGCGGAATGTACTCTTGTTATATTTCTGCCAGGGTGTGGTTGGCTCATTCCTTGAAAAATATGAATATGTGATGGTGACAGCAACGCAGATCAGTATCAGACAGAAGGGATGTTTCCATAAGTATTGAAAAAGCCCAGTAGTTTTTCTCTTAATGTAAAGCTGAGGAAAAATTGAATAATTAAATTAGACTTAACAGTAAGTTGAAGTTTGACTGAGATTCTACCGTAGCATTTGCAGGAATGAGGTCACGTGAGATAGCAAGCAAATGATATCAGAGCTCACGGATATCATATGCATATTGAGCTCGATAATTATAGGCTTCAAGCCCAAATTGTTTTTAATTACCTGTTTGACGCGCTTTTGCAAGGGCAGTACTGAACAGTTGGGCTTACTCATTATTCTAGAATATATCCTTGTTGTAACTTTTGATAGGAGGCTAAGTATCCCTAGCCTCCTACGCAGACGTCCTTAGGGCTCGTCACGTAATCTTTCCTCCCCCACGAACGTCTGCTGAAACGAGCGGTTAAAAACATAGACCAATCACAGCGCACTTCCAAAGCAAGGAAGTGTGCACTTTGGACCTTGGGAAATTTCACGCGAGACGCGTGGCCTTTCAACGAGTGTGTGAGACGTCATTAAAATCGTCGATTAAAATCCTTATCAACGAGAGGCTATAGACGGCTAGAAGAGTGTAAGATCCAAGTCTTATGCGATAGTCACGGTCTATATTGGAATAGTGGTATTGCAATGATTTTTAGCTTTCCTCAGAGTTTATTACGTGTTTCTCGGAGCTAGGCAGTACCCCGGGGGCAGTACCTCCATTGTCAGAAGTACGGCGTCATTGCTTCCGGTTTGAAATATTTGAATCTCCAGCATGGTAGCTGTTTTGTAGTTCTTACAAATGCAAGTGGTTACTTTTATACACTCTTTAAGCAAAATTGCAAGCGAAGCAAGCGAAGTCGTTTAGTTCTTAGTACTCCTTTCTTAATCCGAGTAACCGCTTGTAACACTTGGATGTACTTGGTGCAGACGAACGTGTCACTCAACGAAAACACACTTACATCTATTTCCACGGCGCTTTCAATAATGCCTGAGATGTTCACCGAACTCTTGCCGAACACTCGTACTCTCCCAGTAAGAATCAAATGAATACTACAGAGCAATCTGCACGTGATCTCCAGCTGATCTTTGCGAACAAAAGGAATGGAATTTAACCGCTCGTTTCAGCAGACATTCGTGGGGGAGGAAAGATTGAGTGACAAGCCCTAAGGACGTCTGCGTAGGAGGCTAAAGTATCCCTGCCTGAAGGACATGCAGTTTTCGTTAAGCCTCACCGATCACCTCACCTCACATTATTAAATTGTCATGGTTGTGTTGTTTTGTCTTATAATTTATTTGCTTGACAGTACGGCTTCGTAATTCTGCACCAGTATTGTGACTATCAGCCGGAGAGGGGTGAGTTTGAAGCTCAAATTTTGGGGAAAAAAGTTTTTTTTTTTAACTAAAAACGTAAGTCAGAGAATTGGCTCTAAGAAACGTGAGCTATACTTTGCTTCTATCCATCGAATCATCCTGTATCGAAAAAAAAACACACTTTTGATCGCAGCTACGTCCATTTGCCCGCCGTTCGTTCAGGTCACAACAAGCTTGGTAGCCGTGCAAATTTCTTGAGGACCTGGTCACTTAGGTTAACCAAGATGGCCGCTTATTTACAGACTACCTTTCTTTGGCATCTTTCGTTCGTCTTCGGTTTTCATTCATTGCTAAAAGCTTCAAAATGTTCAGCAAAGATAGCGAGCACTATTTTGACACAGGTATTTTGACAATTTGAGGCTAAATTTCACAACTTATAAACTCAATGATCGCGTTCGCGCGTTGTGTGTTCGATGCGGACCTTTTTGCTCAATTTGATTTTTGGCCTCGGAGGCGCTCTGGCAGCTCTGTGAGTTCATTCCGGCTTTTAGGATTTCACGCTCGAGATTCCAGATTCCGGATTCCTGGGAAGAGGTAAACCCTACATACCCCATACTCTGAAATGAACATCGTGTGACGTTTTCCTTGCACGATGTTGAAACAAGTTCCACTTTTCGCAACAATTATGCCAACCTGTTTTTTGGAAAGCGCTGCATAGGGCTGTTTTACAAAGTAACCTCTTGCAACAGCAAAACAAAATCGGCAAGTTGTGGGATTAACTTAATGACTATAGAGGGCTAAAAAGTAAGGCCACCAGAAGTCCATTCTCATGTCCGTCGCGTGAAGTTCAGCCGTGGTGTGAAATCGACTACCTGGGGAAGGTTTCGCCCAAGTGGGGCTTTATATTTGGCTCAATTCTATATCCTTTTCCAACAGATTTTTGACTATATTTCAAGTATTTCAACGCAACTTATAGCCTTTGTAGTTCATTTCGAAAGGAAGAAAAGTGTGTAATTTATAAATCAAGGATCTACAAACAGGTTTATCCACGAAGGAAACTGAAGGTGGCACGGGACATTCATAAATTAAGTTGGAAAGTTTCATCACTGTTCAAAATGCTGCTCTAGGATCGGAGTTGAGTAAACAAACTTCTCAAACTGATCGTTAAATGCGGAGAAAACGAAGGAATAAGATCGCCAAAATCTGAACTTGTCAGTTTGTCGGCTTGTCAGTTCAAGTATCCGAAGCCTGAGTTAATTACTAAGTCAGAATTTGTCAGTTTGTCGGTGCTGATAAACTGACAGAATTTGTCAGTTTGTCGGCTGGTCAGTTCAAGTATCTGAAATTGGTCATTCGAAATATTTTGATTTCTTCAAGTCAAAATGTATGGAAGCGTGATTGTGAGCGTGCTATCACCTTTAGCATCAAATTCATAGGGAGGGTCACATTTTAGTCCTACAATGCTCAATTGAAGACCGCTCGCACTCTTTGTTAGTTTGTGAGGTTTTCATTTCTGTCACCATCATGATTATTTAAAGTTCCTTAAGGCTAAAGTACATGTATTGTACTTACCATGCGCCCAGTTACATACTTGTACATATTACATGCTTTGTTCATTAACTCCTTTGTTAATGCGATGGCCTTTGGGATCAACACATAACCTGGAGTCATGTAAGAAGAAACGAAAACAGAACATTCTTGTTATAACTATGTATTCTCTGGCCTATATCAGCAGGCATTGTGACAAAAAGAGAGCATGCGTGCTTTCAAACTTCATTTTGATCAGAATTTTTTTTTAACAAAATTGGTGGTACAGTGCAGGGTTGACATACAGTACAGTGTAGCTCCTTTAAGTGACTAGAAGTATAAATTATTGCTGCTCCCCAATCCAGGTTAAACCTAAAAAAAGAAGTGCAAGGTGTTGTCTTCAAATTAATTATCAACAACAGTTTTGCAATCACAATGTATTTGAAAAGTCACTCATTAACCTGGTTTGCGAAACTTGCTTGCCTTTCCAAAAATAAAGTTTGCCTCATCATCTCCTGTGTTATCATTTACTGCAGAAAGAAAAGGTTGAATTAAATTAAGATTTTTACTTTACTGGAAACTAAAAATAGACTTGTGATATAATACCTTGCAACTCTACAGTAGCTGATGAAGACTGTTTTGCTCCGTTCTCTTCTTTATTGGGCTTGGATTCCTTTCATGGAAAAAAAAAATTTTCAGAACTTTAGAAACATGAAATCTCTATTGGGAACATAAATTATCCTACAGTGTATTTGCTATAAGCTGGACACTATCGGCAACAGTTAAAGCTGTCTACATTAAAGAAGTGTCCACACACCTTATGGAGAGTTACATGTACATACCAGTTAACCATAGTTTAACCCCTATTACAGGCAAATGCCATTTTTTTTTCAAATTGAGAAACAAATACTCCGCCCCCATGTATGCTATACCATTTTGAAAGCTATTCATCAGGGTATTTCATAAATCATAATTATCAGCATTTATGAATCAAAGAAAGTCATGGCTTTCATACATGTAGAAATGAACTTAAAACACAAAAACAAAAAAAGCTAACTAATGTTGTAATAACTATTTTTATACATTAGGTATACCCCTAAACTATATAACCTCGCTACGTTCAGGCCTTCGGCCCTCTCTTCGCGGGAAATAACGAAAGTTCTGAATTAAATAATCGCAGTCGTTTGCATACCTTAACGTTTTTGTTCAACCGTTTAAACGTTTAAGAGATATCGCTTAATGATTTTGTTCAACCGTTTAAGCGTTTTTAAACTCATTTCCAGTCACGAAAAAACAGTGAAAGTTGACCATACATTTTCTTTTTTTAATTTCTCAGCAGGTATTAATGGAGTGTAAAGCTATACCTCTTTTGAAAGGGAATTGAATAAGCTTTCAGGAAAAAAATATTTCACTATCTAGAAACCCATAATATTTCACCACAAAAATTTACAAGATACATTTTCTCATAATTTATGTAATTTTTTTTAACAAAAACTGATTTCCTCTCAATTATTGTCTGGTTTGAGGGAATAGTTAAAAGTACATTTTTTTCTTTTAATTATCTTGGCCAAGCAGACTGCCAATCTGCAAACAAAGCGAAAAATACATAATTTACTACGAATTTATTTTCTGACATGAAAAAATTATGCTAATTAGATGTAAATTCATTTGCATAATTTTAGCGTCCCCTCGTGACTGAAATATTTCCTTTTGCTCAGACGCTAAAATGCTCCTTTCCATCCAAATTTCTCTCTCTGGACTCGGAAATATGATTTCTAAGATAGACTTCATGAACATATTTAAGAAAGGTTTTGAACTTAGAAAGGCGATCTGAAAAGCATTTCATAGCATTTGAAGAACATAAAATGGTCGTCTTCGCTGAGCAGGATAACTGTCCGATGAGCCTGTGTGCGACTGGAAATGAGTTAAGCTATCTGTTTAATGATTATGTTCAACTATTTAACGGTCAAAGCTATCCATTTAAAATTTTGTTCCACCATTTAACATTTTAAGCTATCTGTTTTTGGACTTTGTTCAACCATTTAATACTTTAGCTATCCATTCAAACGGCTTCCTAGACCATTTAACGCTTGAACTAGCCATCTACTATCCGTTTACAATCCGTTTATTTTTACCCATTTAACGGAAAAGCGTTTTAACTTAGTGTACGTTTTCCCATTCATGGTCACAAATTCAATCAAACCCCTTCTTAATTATTTTAACTGAAAAGAACTTACTGTCATAATGCTAAATCATGTACACTGTACTTACACAGTCCTCAATTTGTCCAATGCCACAGCTGTCTTCAAATGCCACCACATCTACAGGAAAAACTGGATGGGACTTCATATAACCCACAGCAGCTAAGAAAATGCACAATGAACAACCAAGATGAATCACATAATTATTCTTCTCAAACTCATTAATAATTCATAAGGTTTGAACAATGAAAATTATCATATGCATGACGGTGGTTTGGAAAACCTGATCTTAATTTGCATATAGATTTGGTGATTTATTTCTTTGGTTTCTCTTTATATTTAATGATCAGTTTGACAAGCTAAATCAAACACCCCATCGATCCAGCAACTACAGTCAACCTCAATTTCTCAGAAAAAATAGAAAAAATTCGGAACTGTTTAGGGTGCTGGTCGGTTCGCGGACTTAGCCTTATCAGGAAAATCACAGTCCTTAAGAGTTTGGCTGTTTCTCAAATTATTCACCTGTTGTCGCCTCTTCAATGAAATCCTCAAACCATAAAAGAATTAAATGATCTTTTCTTTGACTTCATTTGGAGTGGCAAAGGAGACAAAATCAAGAGAAATGTACTGAGCAATTACCCCAATGGGGGTTTAAAGATGATCGAAATAGCTTAATTCTTTCAACAAAGCCCTTAAATCTGTTCGGATCAAAAAGTACCTACTTAGACGGTAATAACAAGGGTAAAATGGAAACTTTTTTTTGATATCGAGTTCGATAAATTGGGTGGCCCAACTTTCTTTAGGAGTAATCTCAACATAAAAGACACGAAAAAGATATCTAAATCACTTAGCCCCTTTCTTAAAGAAATTATTGAAATATGGTCTGAATTGAACTACACATACCAACAACAACAACAAGTTTTATTTCAAATTGAATTACAAGTTCACAAAGGTTTTGCCCACAATTAGCAAGGGCTATTCGAGGCGCAGATTCCTTTCTTAAGCAAACTCTCTGGCACAACTATTTGATCAGAATTATGGACAAACCATTATTTTAAAAAAAAAAAACTGGCTTCAAGCGGGGATTTCCTATGTAAATCAAATTGTCAAAGAACAACCAAATGTTCTTGTATCGCCAATTGAATTTGAAAACAAGTATAACATCGAAGTCTGCTCACTTACTTTTTACGGAATAATCTTGGCTCTCAAAGAGCTCTGGAGAAAACAAAACCCAGATATAACACCCGACTGTGAAGAAGTAGAACCTTTTATAAGCTCTATGCTAAATTAAAAAATGCCCAGCAGACTTGCATATCAAAAACTGATGATAATGAAGAGTAATGTACCAATTCCCAATCAACTAAAATGGAGCAAAGATCTTCAGGATTTTCATGATATCAATTGGCCCGCTGCTTATACGACTGCTATACTAAAAGCACTAAATTGATAGATTTTCATTTCAGATATCTGCATCAAATTTTGGTAACAAACATGACTTTGGTTAAAACGGGTTTTAAGGATGAGGGAAGCTGTACCTTCTGTTGCAAAGAACCTGAAAACATCTTTCATCTTTTTTGGTCCTGTAAGAAAACAGAACTTTTTTGGACACAGGTTGTCCCTTTTCTACAGCAGCGCAAGTTATTACCAAAAAAACACACCCTGAATAAACTTATTGCCTTGGGTTTGAGGCCAGAGACATCCAAACAAAATCATCTTTAGTTATTAACTTTACTTTCTTACTTGCTAGATTTTTCATTTGGCTTTGCAGAAGTAAAGAACGTATCCCAATGATTGAGAATTTTTGGTGCCATTTTAAACAGTATAAGAATCAAATTGAACCTCTCTCATTGAGTTGCCTTCTTTTTTTCTTGACTTTAAAAATTCTAATTACTCTCTTTTCGCACTTTCTAATTCCATTCCCCTGTGCATTGAGAATAAAATAGCGCCTCTCTTGTCTTCAATAAATATAGATTCAATAAAAAAAAATGCCCTTTTTAAGACATCTCAGCTTCCTCCACCCCCTTTCTTTTTCTTTTTATGTTCTTTAATGATGTTAGTTGGTTGCATTTGCATTATGTGAGTGTGTGTATACTGTAAATAATTCTTTGTGTTGAAAATAACTATGCAAATGACTATGTAAATATACAAATGACTCTGTAAGTTTACTTCTAATCAAATCATTGTATTACTGCACAATTTTGTATTATCTGAATAAAATTTGCATTGTTATTAAAAAAAACTCAAACACTCAAAAGTGTTTGCCATTGGGTATGCAAGCACCTCAAAGGGGTGAGAGGGGAGCAGGGGTGGTATAGTGGTGAGAGCAATCACCTCCCACCAATGTGGCCCGGGTTTGATCCTCGGTCCCAGCGTCGTCATGTACGTGGGTTGAGTTTGTTGTTGGTTCTCTCCTTGCTCCGAGAGGTTTTTCTCCGGGTACTCCAGTTTCCCCCTCTCCTCAAAAACAAACATTCTAAATTACAATTCGATCTGGAAAGATGCCCTGCATGAAAAAATACCAGCTATGGCTGATGCAGCTTTCCTCTCTAAATAAAACTATTAGTTGATTGAGCTTTGAGAAAAGAATACTTAGAAATATGTATCACATACATAAGTCAAATGATAAGGTAAGAAAAAAAAATCCTAGGAATTTATTATTACATGTTGTCTGAAAGTGATGAGTGTCACAGTAGGACGTGACCTCCAATGTGCTTGAAAGGCTGATATAAGCTCGGTCGCCATGTTGTCATTGTGAAATAAACCCGTGCAAGTAAAACATGGTTGTCAGAAGTGGGATTCACGACTAGAAGGTCTGAAAACATGCAAGCAAGAAACTGTAAGTTATCCTTTAGCTTAACTGTTTTAGCGACAAATTGAACAAGAGGAAAGAAGATTGAGCGATTTACTTGGCTTCAAACTGCCGAAAATCGATTGGACTCCAGCTCCCGATTTGACTCAAAGGCTGAAACACTTCAAACAAAAGTGTGAATTACTTTTTGACAGCCCTCTAAAATCCAGGACCAACGAACAGAAATGCAAGTACTTACTCCTATGGATGGGAGATTACGGATTAGATCTGTACAATACGTGGAACTTGAACGATGACCAGCAAAAAAAAAAAATAGAAGAAAATTGGACTCGCCTTGAGGAACACATGAAACCCCAGTCAAATTACATATTAAATCGATTCTACCTCCAAAACTTGAAACAAAACAACTGGCCCCTAGATGAATTTCTTACACAAGCGAAACTGCTGATTCAAAACAGTGGCTACCCAACAGATATTCACGAGGAGTTCTTGCATGATGTCCTCATGTTTGGAGTTGATTCAGACATTGTGCGAAAGTAATATATTACTGAAGGGAACAAACTAACTCTCCAGAAAGCTAGAGAAATCGCGCGCACAGAGGAAGCTACTAAAATGCAGTTACAAGCCATAGCAAACCCCAGCCAAATCAATTTCCTCAACAAAAAAGATTCAAGAAAGGGTAAATCCCAGCCAAGAAACAAGCCATCATGGGAGCACAGAAGCCACAAAGGGAAAGAACATAGGCAGACGGGCAAACCCAAGCCAGAATGTGGGAGATGTGGTGGAAGACCACATGATAAATTGCAGAACTGTCCAGCAATTAATTCAGAGTGTTATGGTTGTCATAAAGTCGGACGCTACCAATACACGTGCTTCAAAACAAAACCTTCAGCTGTAAATACACTCCAAGGTGAAAGCAGCGATTCAACTGAATCAGACCAAGATGAGAGAGTTTACTTAGGAACACTGACTGCAGAAACTTGCTCAGACACAAATGACTGTACAAGTGAAATTGATAACATCCAGTCACACCAAAACAATACCAAAGCATTAATTTGAAATGCAGATGACTGCAAAGCCGTACCACAGGCACACCACACTGATGGTATGCAAAATTGACACAGGTGCAGAGATGAATGTAATCTCCAAGCAGGACTATGAGAAGATAGTAACAGGCCCCAAACAAAGGCAACTTGGTCCACCACAGTGCAAAATTACCACTTATGGAGGACACAATATCAGAAACCTTGGCTTTTGTCAGTTGTATGTACATCACAAAGGAGACGTGAAGGAAGTTAACTTCAAAGTTACTGAAGTTGCTAGTCCGGCAATGCTAGGATGCAAAACCTACAGTGACTTGGAACTTGTCAAATTTAACTGTAACTTGACACAGGCACTGGAAAGCCAAGAAGCAACTAAACCCCCACCCAGCAACCAGTCATATGGTAAACCACACACCCCACTCACCAAAGAGAAGCCCCTTAGTGACTACAGTACATGTATACCAAGACTGCTTTGAAGAGTTGGGAGAATTCCACACAAAACCATACCACATAACCCTTGAGCCTGGGGCAAAACCTGTCATTCACCCACCACGATCGGTACCAGTCCACCTACAGGAGCTTTATAAACAAGAGATTGAAAAGATGCTTGAGCTAGGTGTCATTGCAAGGGTTGACACACCCACAGATTGGGTAAATAGTATTGTCCTGTCAGAGTCAACCAATGAAAAGGGAGAGATCACAAAGCTGAGAGTATGTTTGGACCCCCAAGACATGAACAAATGGATCAAGAGAGAACAACACTACACCAAAACAATTGATGAAGTGGTGACCCAATTGAACGATGCCAAATTCTTCACCCTAATTGATGCAAAGAAAGGATATTGGCACGTCCCACTTGACGAAGCCAGCTCATACCTTACTACATTTAGTACCCCCTTTGGAAGATTCTGATTCGCCCGGCTACCCTTTGGCCTTGTCGTTTCTCGAGACGTATTCCAGAAACAGCTTGACTCAGCATTCGCAGGCCTTAGCAGTGTCACAGGCATTGCAGATGACACCTTTGTCTTTGGTTCCACGGAACTGGAACACGACAAGAATTTAACCAGCCTCATGGAGCGAGCCCAGCAGATAGTATTCAACAAAGAGAAACTTCAATTCAAAATGCATGGAGATCAGTTTGGACACACTTGGAACCCCAAGGTGTGAGGCCTGCCAACAGCAAAGTAGCAGCCACACAAAGCATGCAACCCCCAGAAGATGTTAAGAGTCTACAGAGCTTTCTAGGCCGGATAAACTATCAGAGCAGAGATACAGCAACATTGAGCATGAAGGACTAGGACTAGTTATTTCATTACTTCATTTATGGCAAGAAGTGCACTGTCCACACAGATCACAAATCGCTGCAGGCAATCTTCAAGAAGAAATTATCCAGTTGTCCAGCAAGACTGCAAAGATTCGTGCTGAGGGCACTAAAGTATGATGTCATAGTGAACTATGTAAAAGGCACCGATGTACCAATTGCAGATGCAGTGTTGAGAATCTCACCACAGCCTGTACCGTACAGTAGTCACCATCCACCAAGGACACTTGGGGAAAGAGAAATACCTGCTAAGAGCTAGAGGTTATCCAGATGAGGTTATCCAGGAAAAAACAACCACTTCATTCAGTCTTCTTTATGAACGGAACAGCCCTGGATTCTGTTACAGAATTCAAAGACTTGGGCCTACTAGTAACTCAAGATCTGATCGTGGAACCACCATGTGGATAGCATCACTTCAAAGGCGAATAAGATGCTGGGCCTAATCTCGCACACTTGCAAGGGTCTCTTTGATGTATCAACACTGAAAACATTATATTGTTCCCTTGTAAGATCAAACTTCGAGTACTGTTCAATTGTGTGGTCTCCTCTGACCTCATACTCGAAGAAACATTGATTTGATTAAGCGTGTTCAGAGAAGGGCTTCTAAGCTTATTTTAAAGAATGACTCTTGCTATGAAGCCCGCTTAAAGGAATTTAACTTGAGAACTCTCGAACAAAGACGTTTTATTGCTGACGTTTCTATTTTATACAAAGCTTTGTATGGTTACCGGTACCTTAATTTAGACGTTACTAAGATTTTAAGAGTGACTTTCCCTAAATACCAACTATAGCGTGCAAGATAGAAAAATCGAAATCGCCCAAACTTTGCCACAATAAAGACCTTAGAAAACTATTTTAGAAAATATAGGTTTCAGCTGTTTTGGATTTATATATTCCAAGCAGGACAATATTTTAATATTTACCCTTGCCAGAGGCCTCAGACAGGCGAAAAATGCCCTTTTTAGTTGGCCTCGTGTGCAAAATTTAAAAGAGGCTGGATCACTATTTCACTACATAGAATTCAGCGATCCTTTCTTTACCTTTTGCCGTTATTAGAATGTAATAATATTTCAACTACAATTTTTGAGCATTTTTTAAGTTACCGTTAGAAATGGTGTTTTTAAAAGTGTCAAAATTGGCTAACTTTAGAAACAAAAATCGCTATCTGGTACATGGATTTCGAACTCAAGTTAACATTCTAATAAAACAGTAACTCTAGTTCTATTGAAATATGAAATAAAATTTTGGGGCAATTAAAACTGCAAAGTTTGACAGCCGAAAACATTCACGCTACTTGATCGAAATTGGAGAATGTTGACCATCAACAACAGTCGTATCGCCCGCCGATAAAATTGAATTGCCCTAGTGTTTTTGTATATTTTCTTCAAGGAGACCTTTCTCGTACCACTTTATGGCCATATTTAACTGTTCCTGGTAAAATGCATCCTCTGTGGCTTCGAAAAAGTTCTATTCCTATAGTCGTTTCTCATGCAAATTAAGACAAATCGCTATAATACTTTGTTTACAACCAAGAATTATCGCCGATAAACCCTTGTGAATCTCTTCATCTTCACTACTTTCTTAGGGCATCTTCTTATATGATAACATAAGACATAAAAATAAAACAAAACGAAAGTAAAGCGGGACTCACCTTTGATTTCTTTGGGTCGAGAACGATACAAGAACGTCGAGAAAACAAAGTCCGTTCATCGCCGTGCCGAGCGTGACAGAGCTGGTGACCTGGGACAAAGTAAAAACTTGTCACGGTGCCTGTCACGCTTGGCACGGCGATGAACGGACTTTGTTTTCTCGACGTTCTTGTAAAGGGTAAATATTAAAATAAAATTATTGTCCTGCTTGGAATATATAAATCCAAAACAGCTGAAACCTATATTTTTTAAAATAGTTTTCTAAGGTCTTTATTGTGGCAAAGTTTGGGCGATTTCGATTTTTCTATCTTGCACGCTATAGTTGGTATTTAAAGAAAGTCACTCTTAAAATTTTATCTTGAAGATGATCGTTACATTCTCAGAGACACTGACAGCATAAAATTGAAGAAAAACTATGCCAAAACTAATGCCATTAAATTTACTTATTTTAATCGTATTGTTAACAGCTGGAATAGTTTATCGACCGAAGTTCAGCTTAGTCCTAACTTACGCTCATTCAAAAGGAGTCTACTGAATTTTTTAGATTAGTACTATTTTTTAATTGTAATTTGTAATTGTAATTTTAGTATAAAATTTTTTATTAATCTTTTTAATGTGTTTTGAACATTGGGGGTCCACCTAGAATGGGGTCTAGGACTCTTTTGCAGACCTCCTATGGCTATCTCTAGTTTATAATATATATTTTTTTATAATGTAATTTATTTCTATTTTTTAGCCATGAATTGTAATAAATAAATAAATAAATAAAACCTCAGTCTTCTGGCCCGGCATGAGCAAAGATGTTATCAACCTAGTCAAAGAATGTGGCCCATGCCAAAGACACCAATGCGAACAGCGGAAACAACCAATCATCCAGCCAGAACCACCAAATTATCCATGGAAAAGATTGAGCTCCTACCTGTTCGAATTCAAAGGCCACCAGTTATACCTGCTAATCTCAGACCAGTACAGCAAGTTCCCTGTCATCAGAAAGCTTACCAGTATGACCTCACAGGCAATTATCACTCACCTATAGCCTTTTAAAAGAGATCTTTGCAGAATATGGCATCCCTGCCCAACTAGTAACCAACAACAGACCACAATACAGTGCAAAGGAATTCAGAGATTTCACAGAATCACATGGGATAAAGCACACCACAAGCTCCCCAGCCTATCCACAAGCAAATGAGTCTTCTGAACGCGCCATACAGACAGTAAAGAACATACTGAAGAAATGTGACGAAGAAGGTAGAGACCCTTACCTAGGGCTGCTATCATACAGGGCAACACCTGTTGACCATCACCTGAAATCTCCAGCAGAACTCCTAACCAACAGAAAGTTCAAAACACTGTTACCCATGTGTAACCGTGCAAGCCTTACAGTTGATTCAGGGCCATTAAGGAACAGTTAGAGACAACAAGAGCACTATGGCAGATTATTAGAGTACTTGATCACCAAACCAAGACCTGGGAACCGATGTCACAGTGTCACATGACCTCCCATGTGCTTGTCAGGCCGATGTAAGCTTGGCCGCCATGTTGTCATAGTGTAATAAACCTGTGCAAGTAAAACAATGATGGTCGTTATTTTCAAAACTTTACAATTTATATACCTGTCAATTGTTTTGATGAAGCCAGTTTCTTGTTGGCAATATATTCAGCGACAAACTTGAGCTGCCAATTCTTCTTTACCCTGCTGCTGGCCAGTAAGTACAATAGCTCACCAGTAGTCTTGTCAATATCACCAGTGCATTTTTCTTTTGTCTGTTGTGAATAAACAGAATGGTACATTGTATCCATGACTATCCACCTTTTCACTTTGTCTTGGTTTCCACACACAGTGTACAAATGTACAGAGCAACCTGTAACTCTGGCTGCCATGTCTTGCACCTTAGGCATGAGTCTCACACCTGCGAGTCCAAAACTCTGATCTCATGCCAACTCATGCCTATGGAGCAATTTCTCGTGCCTGACTTACAGATTTGAGCTAACAGCCTTAACTGATTGCATGATCCAATTAAAAAAATTATAGTTACGTTCATGAAAATTTGGCACTTTTTTGTAGATTTTTATCGTTCTGAACATTACGATTACAGCTGGATGTCATTAAACGATGGTCTGAGGTCCATGGAAACTTTTGAATTATTCGGAACATCTTCGCACAACTTTGGAGATCTTCAGAATAGATCGCATTGTCTTCAGATTTGGTCGGGTCACCTTCGGAAATCCTGGGACTCCCACAAAAAAATTCTCATGCCTATCATTCAGAAAAAGTTGGCAGGTATACCTGACCTTTGTGTGGAATTGAAGTGAGGCTTGCATTGACTTTGTTTTGAATCAAACCTTCCTGCTTTTCACATTAAATCAATTGTTCTTTCTTATGCTAACTAGTTCTTGTTCAATGAAAAGCAGAGAAGGTTTCTGTCAAAATAAGGTGAACTTCATCCCCACTTTCATTTCAAGGCAAGGGTACTACTCATACAACAACCTCATTCCTAGGGTCTCTCATCTTCCCGCCCCCTGGAGTGAGAAGACGAGTACCCTGGGAATGAGGTTGCTCATACATGTACACAGGGCTCGAAATTAAAAAAAACGTTCAGTTGCCATTTTGCGACTAGATACGAAAATCAAGTCGCAAGTTCACAAATTTTAGTCGCAAAACTAAGTAGCAACAATTAGTTAAAAAATAACTTTGACTAACAAATGATTAACAAGACTCTCATTTTTTTACTTCAACATCTTTCACGTTATCTCTAATGATGACTGTACATGTACAGAACGAAACATGCAATACTATAAACTTGGCCGCCACAATCGTAACGATCAAGACATTTTCTCGATCTTAAAACTAGTGTTAACTCAAAATTATATTTTTTGGTGAAATTAGCTTCCAGAAAGGATACAATCTTGGAACATATCCACTTCAACGTCCGTCACCGTTGCAAAATTGATGATACTTTGGCCGATTCTACCTGGCCGCAATCAGCCGCGATGATAGCTCCAATCCAGCGGTTTAACAAACAAAAATATGAGCCTGCAATATATATGAAAAAGAAACCGCTGCAATGGCGGCTGCGATCGAGGAAATAGCGTTGCGTCGTAACATTGCGGGTAAATTACGAACAATTTTACGCCATATCTTCAAATTTCTACGATAATCAAGGCACACAACAATATATTTTTTCACTTCTTTATTTATTTCGGCAAAAATAGTGTCAAAGTAGCGACTGCTAGGCTTTTTATTTCGTTATTGGCCAAGGCGAAAACTACTCGCAAATTTGCGACTCCTCTGGAAGTTTTAGTCGCAAACACAAAAATTAAGTCGCAAATGCGACCGTATTGGTCGCAATTTCAAGCCCTGGTACATGTACATGTACAACTATAAAATGGTCTATCAAAGGAATCCGGCCAATCATAAAAAAAAACACAGACAATCCAATGAACCAATCAGAACTCAAATCAAATAGATGTAACTGTTGTCAAGCGCGGGAAAACATAAACAATCAAATCACAATTGGTTTTGGCTCTGATTGGTTGATAAAGTGACATGAGATTGTTTAGCATACATTAGCAACGCAAAACCAAAGCAAATGCAAAATTGACGAGCTCAATTAATTGCTACTGTACATTTTTTTTTTTCACTTCCCTGTTAATTTTAAATCAAAGGCTCCTAAGAGCCAACCTGTTAATAAGAAATGCTAACGCGTAACGCAATATTGCGGTAAGCTTATGTTTTCACACTGACACGGTTCAATATTTTTAAAAATTAAACGTAAGCATTTTTTTAACAAACGCAAAAAGAAAAATCCAGTACATCATTTTCATAATGTTCAGTCCGAAGAGGAAAGGAAAAAAAAAGCGAGTGAGAGAGTGAGTGCTCATTTGCATATCTGTCTCTGTTACCGATTACTCGTTCATTATGCATGTGCGTATTCACGGGTTAAAAATGAGTGACAACCCTGCTTCAAACGACCAAGAAACAGTCAATCCAAAGTCCAAAAAATTTCAACAACAAAAAGTACAAAAGAACTGGGATGACCTTACAACAAAAGATGGGACAAAGCTTTGTAAAAATATGAATAGCAGCACTTAAGATAAGATAAGATAAGAAGATAAGAACTTTATTAATGTGTCAAAATCGCTAGCATACAATGTACACTAATTGGGGATACCTAACTACACTGTAACTACAATAATAATCTAATAATTAATAAAATATAAAATGTATGTACATATATAAATATAGAAAAAGTATATAAATATAAAAGATCGATTGTCAGTTATTGCATAAAAACAGTCTTTGCAAGTATTATCTAGCAGGTTTGTGAAGTCAACCAATTTAATGCTTCTAATGATTCAGATGATCTAACAGATTTAAGATTTAACGGATTTAACAGACTCACTTGACACTAGGAGTTTTCTAAATGGTTTAAAAAGATCTAATTAGGTTAAAAACAAAGAATACCAGCTGAAATTTCCTCGTAGAATACACATCCAAAATTCGTGTAACAGCAAGGAAATTAATCTGGGCATGCACAGGGTCTGTACAGGTATGTAATATAAGCTTATTATTACAAAATATTGCATCAGAAAACTCTCTCAAAATAAAATTGAGAGAGGATCTGTTTTTGTAATTTCCCAAACAGTTTACTAAGAGCTCTAGCCCAAGTTTAGTCCAACCTTTTCTTGCGATTATCATAAAACAGGCAAATAATCTCGATCTAAGCTTTAATATAAGCTTACATGTACAATAAACCGAATACATCAACATTTTTACGTTCATTCCGGTCTTACCAAATTGATGATGGATTCTAATCGTGTAGAAAGCGCCTCATTCTTCAATGTTTCTTGCGCTTTCTGTTCACTTAGTCCAATGCTCTGAAAGAGGGAAGCCTTATCCATCACTGATCGCAAAACAACCACAGAAGATCCTGTAAAACGATGGGATAATGAAGAAAACCGAATGCCACCAACACGACCAAAGAGCCACATGCATGAAATGTACCACGCTTGGTAGCCGCGCACTCGCTGAAAGGACTGGATCGAATTCTGATTGGCGGAAATGCCCGCGCGATTGCACAGACAACCCAGACTCTAGCCTGAGGCAAACTTTGCTTCACAGAAAAAGTAGCCTGTGCGTAGACGTCTCCTATTTCTATTCCCTTTGCTTCACGCGGGGAGAAGGGAAATCGGAGACGGCTTCACGCAGGCTAAGAAAATTATGCGCACAGGGTACCCAGACTCTATTTATAAAAAAAACCTTTGAATGCAGAGGTCCACACGACGCAGAAATTAAACTTGCTGGTAGTTGTCAGATCTTCCTTGTGAAAGATCTCGTGCCAGGCGTCACTTGAATCAGTTGAATGTGAAAATACAAAACTGAATGCAAGGCTGGCACTACTGCAAAGGGCAGATTTGTTTATTTATCTATCTATTTATTTATTTATTTATTTATTTATTTATTTATTTATTTATTTATTTATTTGTTTATGTCAGCCGTTAGAATCGATTTCAATTTAAAGGGACACTGTCCTGGCTGAAATATCGTGTCTTTATGATTACGGCCAGGAGCTTGCTATATTATCTTAAAATATGAAGAAAAAACCGCCAAAAGTGATGAACAAAAAGATTATGAACTAAAAAGACAAAATGACAACAAAAAAACTCAAAATTCCACCAGAAAAGAAACTTTGATTTCAAGAAATCAAAATTGATTTATTGTAATCCACGTCCATCCTCCTGCACTTTATCTCAAAACTACTGCTTCTGTTTTGCTCTATAGAGTGTTTTCACATGACGTCATAAAAATTAAAAAATCTAAAGTATACATCCTACAAAGCAGTTTCTAACATGGTATGTGGATACCAGTGTTATAATCTTTCACAAAAAGTTTCAGGTTTTAAGGTTGTTTCGTTTTCGATTTATAAAGGTTGTAAATGTGTTACGCAATTCGTCACGCTATTTCATATAAGCCGTGAAAATAAACAAAAATTGAACCAGTTGAAAGTTATTAATGAATTATAGATGCTTATAAGCCGATTTCATTCCTATTATAGTGAATACAATATTTTGTGATGAGATTTTTGGTGTTATTAAGACTTAAAAGTATTTTAATTTTTGGCCGCCATGTTGGTGTCTCTAAGTGGGACACCAAGATGGACGCTCCATACATTTCTTACTAAAAATGTCTATACTCATTTGCCTATAACTCTTGAATGAAATGCTCTTGCGCTTCAAAATTTCGCCCAGATGTGTAGTTTTAAACTCTCTACAATTCCATAAACATTTTAGAATCGAAAATTGCTTCTGAATTTTGATATGACGTCAGTGAAAACACTCTATAGAATCTTTTTATGCAGTTTAGTTGTATATTTGGTGGCATTTGGTGATATAACATGGAAATTAAGCAAACACAATTTCGTATAACCCAAACATATACCTTTTATTGTGACTTTCAATCCTTCACTTCCTCGCATTTCTAACATAATTAAAAAAACATCATAATTTACTACTCTCTTCTGAACGTTGTAAAAAAGCTTTTAACCATTTGCCTCTTGTAGCCTAATCTCCGTGATATACTAGTTTCAGCTAAACTCCCTTCTAACTCTACTACCCCCCATCCCCAACTTCCTTTGTGGTTCTTTCCGTTGCGGAAAGAACTGCGCTACTTGTCCCTACATTTCTGACGGACTTACTAACTATACTTTCTTCTCACGGCTACCGGTGAAACACGTACTATCAACTCTAACCTGACCTGTGACACTAAAAATTTTATCTACATGATTCAATGTAACCGCTGTAATTTACAATATATTGGAGAGACTAAACGACGTTTAAAAGACAGATTTAATGAACACCGCCGTACTACAGATAATCCTAACACCATGCAAGTCTAAACCTACTACAGCCGCTGAACATTTTCTGTCCTCTCCTAATCACACTGCTAATGACATGCAACTAATCCCCAATGAAAAAATTTTCTCTAACCGAGACTCAATATGTAAGGCCAAAGAAGCTTTTTTAATTTCAAAAGGCAGAACACTTGTTCCTCACGGCTTCAACATTCGCGAAGAAATCTACTAATTATTCACTCTTGTATTAGTTTCCTTTCATTGTTTTCTGTATATTTTTCATTATCAGCTATTTTTATTTCTATCTATCATTGTTATTTTTCTTGGCGTAACCCTACGTATTTCCGTTGTTAGGTATACATGTCAACTATATATAAAAAGCCAATGTAAATTTTACCTCATTGTACCTGAAGAAGGCTGGTTTGGCCAGCCGAAATATAGTACACCTTTTAAATTTGTATCTACGTTGTATCGGTCCTTGCTTCTATAGTTTATTTCACTTGTTAAATCGATAGATCACTATTGATCCAACGTATACCAGCAGGATTGTCGTCCACACGGTTACATGCTTGAACTTCTTCTTTAATTAACCCCTTAAGCCCTAACATCAAAATTTAAATTCTCATTTCTAGTCCTATACATTTCCTATAGAAGAAGTGGGAAGAAATTGTTTCGATATCATGAGAACTCATCTTGTGTGATCATGTCCTTAATTCTCATCACCTTTTATGTTAAACATTTCATTTTTTGACCTTTTTTCAGCCTTTCATTTTATTTGTTTATAATTATTTCTGCTGATCAGATCCCTCACAAAGATCCAGTACTTCCAATTTGTCGAGTGGTCCTTTCATTTACAAATTGTATACCTTTTATGTTGATAATGCATTAATATTACAAGGAGAAATTTGATGCTGATCACTCTTAGGGCTTAAAGGGTTAAGGCTGCATTTTTTAGGAGAATCCGAAATTGGATTTGTGATCTCAGATCATATGGAGTCTTTATGATCATTTAACGTAAATAAACTACAAAACTGAATGCAAGGCTGGCACTACGGCAAAGGGCAGATTTATTAAATGGCCAATATTTCGACTAATAGAACTAGTCTTCCTCAGGGCCAGGGCTATACTGAAAGAAAATATTGTAACGGCTCCTAAAATTTGAAAAATACATAGTTATAAATGATTGGCTAATATACATGACACGTAGACAGCGCACTTGTAAACATAAGATAAAAAATAACATATATCTATAGTGTATTATACAAAACTGAGTTCAGCGTTCGTTCCTTCGTAAAAAAACTGTTGGTATACAAATGAACCTATTTCGACTCACTTTTGTTTATCAGTCTGCTTCAACAAATAATTTTCAAAACATATGCAATAACCTTACGTGAATTGCCCATGATATGAAATCATGAAAGAAACAAAACAGCGAACAGAACGAGTAAAGTTTTACGAAAGACCGCTCGTCAAATGTACTTTCTTCGAATCCATTCCCAAAAAAACCGCTTAGATCACGAATCTTAAAATCCAGATTGTTGATCTCAAAAATCTCACCGAAGTATGGATTCAACCGGGATTCAACGTATTCATGATCCGTTTTTGAATTTTAGTAAAAAAAACCCGCAAAATTATGTTTTGGATTCAAGAATACGGATTCAGATTCACGCTCCCAAAAAACGCACCGTAAGACAATGCATGAGAATACATAAAATATGTTCTAAGTGCTGCATTTTAAAAAGATTCTAAATAAAGATGATTTACCTTGTGCCAGGTGTTGTTTCTACTGCTGTTCATTTTCGAGGCCGTTTTTGGGGAGTTTTAATTTTCAAGTTTTCCTTCACTATTTTGTGTAAACTTATACATTGTCTTTTGTGTATCCTCGTGCATTTTCTTAAATTCAAACCGATTCCAACGGATGACACATACAGAGTCTGGGCTGCCTGTAGTAATTTGAACTGGTTTAAACGTTCTACCTCATTTTGCATTACTATTGTCTGCTAATTGTATATTTGTGGTATATTTTTTTGTTTTTAGTGGGGTGTGGGCGGGAGGTTAGAAAATGGCCGGGTGGCTATGGTGTTTCATTGTAACCATTACACCAAAATCGCAAAGGCTATGGGTTCCCGTTGCAGACTGATTCTCAAGCATGTTAAGGCATGACCCAGAGCCTAATTTGCATAAAATCCGTCAAGAGTCATTACTTTAAAAATATATACATAAACATCCTCAAACTTGGTAATAACATAAAACTTCATGTCCTTAAATTAGCGTTTACTTTATGTGTGGAATGTTTACATCACGTGACCTGTTATAACAGTTTTCTTACGCGAAGAGAAAAGTGAAAATGGGCCGCCGAAATGACATATAATAGATATATATTGAAATACCAACGTAATTCTGTGGTTTCCCCCTTTAAGAATCTGTCCTGAATGGGTGACTGCGATTTGCCGTTAAAGAGTAATTTTCAAAAATAGGTCACGTGACCCTTTTATTCTTTTAATAACTTCTAAATAAAAGAAGATATTTCTCCATTCAGGACACGGATTGTATCTATGCACCAAGTCAATAAATACCGCATGGTTTTTTGGCCGCCACAATGAACCATCCTCGGTCCGTTTCAGATTGCTCTTTTTTCCTTAATTATGACGTCATCAGTCACGTGACGACAGTTGTTAACACTCAAAAGGTTTAAGGACGTTGAAATATTTCTGCTTTGCACTTTTAATGGTCGTTAAGACCAAAAGAACATTACTTCTACTAGAAAACATAGTTTTTTTCGCGGGGGGTCTAAAAACAAAGGACAGCCCATGCCTTAACATGCTTGAGTTTTTTGGATTTATCTGCAACTGTTTAAGGTTACTAGTTACGAAGCGAAACCCTTTTCTTTTAAGTTCTGACACACTTAGACCCTGTTTACATGGAGAGAGGGTGACCCTCCTAGAAGGGGCACCGTTCTCTATTGTATGTCCCGGTTTCGTTTACATGAGAGGTAGGGTCACCCTAGGGGAGGGTTACCCTATCTGCTTGCAAGGGTCACCCTCCTAGGAGGGCCAACTTTTGCCATGTAAAAGTTCGAGCTAGGGTCACCCTCCTGGGAGGATCAAGTTTTGCGAGCTCAGATTACTGACCCATTCTGGTTTCTCTTGGCTTGAATTGGTGAGATAGCCCTAGGCATATCCCTTTACATGTATTGGGGGGCTATCTTTTGACCCTTCTAGAAGGGTGCCCCTTCTAGGAGGGTCACCCTCCCTCCATGTAAACAAACCCTTAAGGTGATCAAGTTTTATTTTACATTGATGCATCACTTACTGCGTATTAGCGCGCACTATTCTCGAGCTCAGGGCTCTTCTTTTTTTGCGCATGACCGAAGGAGATAAGGCTGACGTTTCGAGCGCTAACCTTTTGTCAGTGCGATTCGGTCTGATGAAGGGCTAGTACTCGAAACGTCAGCTTCTTGAATCATTTTCAAGGCGGTCAATTTACCTCAAGTACCAAATTTTCCGGTCACATCCCCCAACTTACACGAAAGCGGTAGCCGGGAGATTTTGAAAGCACAAGAAAGCACGGTTTAGTCTTCCCTTGGTCCTTTATGCCCTCTGTCAAGGTTTTCCGCGGACCTGCTCGAGCTTCGCCCGCCGTAAATTTCAAAGTGCCTATGGGTATGTGGCAGTTTTGAATCGTTTTTTATCTCCTGTGGAAGACGTAACACTTTGTGGTCTTCATTGACTGTACATTCAAGGCTACTACCTTTGCGTTGGAAAAGGATCCAAATTAACTATTGGGACGAAATGCATTTCGATAACACAATCTTTTCTTTTATCGCAAACTTATTTATGAACTTAACTCAGTTTTACACGTGCCTGTTCAAACGGTTCGCTAGTAACAAGAGTAAAGAGGAATTAATATAAAGTGAAACTTAGATAGTAATAATAGGCACAAAGCGCTGTAAGCGAAACTTACTGAATGTTCTGCAAACTACGGATTCACGGAAGAACAATTCACAATTCTGTGATTAGCTTATACACAAGGCAGCTAATGAAACCAAAAAAGTGACACAAAAAACGACCGACGCTAAGCATATTAAATAGCAATTTGAATAACTAAGGGATTAATATGAATGCAACATGATATTGATGCTGAAACATCTGTACAGGAATGCATAACAAATGCACTAATAAACTGTCCGCAACAACAACTTTCATAAGAACTCCAGTTTCTTCAGCGCCAGAATTCATAGCTATCATCAACAGTCTACGGCTTTCTTGCACAGCAACTATAAAACAAAAAATAACATGTAAAGTAATGCGCCGGTGCAGCATGGCAAAAATATATCACGATTGAGCGTGTTGCCAGTCACCACTAACTCCCTCATCCCGAAGAGTGTTTTCACTCACGTTACCGGCGGCCATATTGGAGTGCTAAAACAATAGGAAATGTTTGAATAAAAATAGAGCTGAAGTCCCATAGGATTCATTTAGGACACCGATATGGCCGCCATTTTATTGTTTTGGGACACCAATATGGCCGCCGTGACGTCACGTTCAAACGCTATATTATTTCTCTTTGCTGTTAGCAGTTCTTTCTATGACCGGATAGTTATTTATTTGGAAGTGAGGTTATCAGCTGGATGCCCAATCTCAATCTGGGTCAGGGACCGCGCAGCAAGTTTTCGAGTGGGGGGGCTAAAGAAGAATGCGTGAAGGAAATTTTTTTGTGGGCGGGGGGGGGGGGGCATGCTTGTGGATTTCTATTCAATTTCTCTAAAGTGACTGAGAATGCTATTATAACGATAAAACTATCGATTTTTTTCCACATCTTTAGTGATGTTGCTATAGGGTCTTAAAATTCACCATCACTAAATTGAAATATTATAGATTGTTATGTAATACTACTGATATCAACCTTTAATTACTATAAATAAGCCAGAAATCCAACGATTTTGCTTGAGCTGCCTTGAACTCAAAGCTGTATAATTACTCAGCAATTATTGCAGGAGGCTGAGTATGGTATGAAGAGTTATGCAGATCGAGGGGGTTATCCGCCAAAGCCGAAGGCTTGAGCCCGGTGGATAACACCCTCCGAGATCTGTATATCTTCATATCATACGAAAGTCGAGTTCAATAATTGTTTAATTATTCATTCAAAATATCTACACGGCAAAACAAAACGGTAACTGAAAATAATTTAGTGAATGATATTAAAGTTACAAAACAACAACGCGTTTTCCTGAGAGGTCCGCAGGAAAAAGAAGCCGCATTTAAAAGACGTTTACCTCTGCTAGGTTAGAAGCGAAAAAATATTTTACAACTGTAACGACTAATGCTTCATTCTGTCTATTTATCTGCGCGTTTGTCTTTGCCAGTAACTCTGGTCACTTTCGAATTAACAATTTTTTATAATTTTTCACTCCGTTACTTTTTTTAAATTATTTTTTGTTTAATTTATTTTTATTCTTGCAAAAAAGTGGGGGGGGGCTTTAGCCCCCCCCCCCCCCCCAGCCCCTCCCTCTGCGCGGTCCCTGTGGGTGAACACTGACAACAGCTTTACAAAGGGAGCCTACTATTTTCGACTGCATGAAAGACAGTCTGTACCCTTGCGCATTTCCGCTGAAAAAAAGGCTAAAAGCAAAGGCGGCCGAAAAGGTCTGGATAGCCTGTTCCAGGTGTTAAGATTGTGGGGCTGGGAAGCAGCTAAAACGAACGAGGAAAACGAGGGAAGACTAGGGAGACAGGCTCTCTTTTGCGCCTTTCTCCTTCCGTAAGCAATCGCGACATTTTGTCCTTTACCCACCGCCTATCGTTCGCTCTCTACTATCTGAACGCCTGGAACAGGCTAAGGTCTGGAGTGAGTGCGAATACATGGAGCTAGAGGAGGGGAAAATCAATTGTTTGCAGTCAACCATTATTTCATAGTCATGTCCCGGTACTTTACCAAAAGATTTAAGATGAAGTGTGTGGTAGTCTACGAGCACTTACCATTTGTCAGAACTGCCCGGCCGGACTGCTCAATTCCTAAATATGATTCCATTATTTGCCAGACCTGGTCAGCCAGATTTGGAAATAGTATGCACCCTTTTCTGGACTTGTAGGAACAAGTCTTCAAAAAGATGCATTCTAGTTACAAACGAACCAGTCTGGCCGGCCAGTTCTGACAAATGGTAAGCCCCCTAGGGATTCTATGACTCTTCAGCTGCTATCTATTAAGCTTGGCCAGAACACTTGGCAGAGAAAAAAGCTCCGGTGGGAGTAGATCCTAGAAACCCTTGAAAACAAGCTAACGAAAGGGGAGCAAAGGCGAAATGAGAAGGAAAAGGGCGGTGGGGAGTGCTGTTATCAACCTCATTGCAGAGAGGGCTGCCGTTAATGATATTAAGTAATAAAAAATTATGTTATCTATGACTTTTCCCCTGTAATTAAAAACAACTGAGATTTCATTTCTAATTTAACTATCAACATAAGTCTACTTACAATATAATACAAGACATCTAGTCGTTTCCAGCAAATGCCAGGGTGACGTCATCGCCAACGAGTACAAATGGAGCCCAGTATTTCACTTCACTGAACCTGTCAGATTCTCTCATGCATTTCATGGCTTGGTTAAGAGCTTCACCTGCACTTTTTCCTTCCACCAAATGTTGGTAGAAACTTTTCATGAACTCCAGAGTGGCCTCGTCGTCAATTGCCCATAGCGACACCAGGACAGAACGAGCACCGGCAGCTAAGAAAGCCCGTCCAATACCAACCACACCTTCAGCCTTGATCTCCCCACGACCACTGTGACAACAACTCAGCACAACTAGTCTTGCTTTCAGCTTTACATTCATCACATCGTTCATGGTTAAAAGGAAGTCTTCATCCTTAGGCACCTGGGATGCTCGTGATGGGTTTGGACAAAGTGCAATTTCGCCTGTTTCCATACGACCATGGGCTGCGATGTGTATTAACGCAACTGTCGAGAGTCGTTTCAACACTTCATTCTTCGTTGCGTCTTTGCCAGTCAGGGTTTCAGTGTTTAGTATTCGCCCAATCTCCTCTACTTCCCTTCTGGCGTCAGGCAGCTGATCTAGTTTCTGTCCCTCATCATTGACAACTTCTTGCACCCATGGATCTCCCACAACCAGCGCTCCAGACTTGCTGTGGTAATCGGCTGGACAATCCGAGATCAATTTGAAACTTGTCAGCGATGGAATCACTCGCATTCTGAATGAATCACTCAGGAACCTTGAATTCAGGTCCATAAGGGCAGCATAAGGTACCAACCATAGTGGACCTTCGGGGACAATAATAATTTCATCGCCGTGAATCAAGTCTGCAATTGGGTCCATAATGACATCGTACAATCTTTTCAATTGTTCTTGCCGTGACTGTGATGAATGAGATTGTGTCTCATGGGAAATCTTTTTGGTCAAAGATGGTTTTCTCAGTTCACCCAATGAACGATCTTCGCAGTTTACCGCAGCTCTTACACCAATGCTCTGAAAGGTACTTTCAACTAACTCTTGTAGAAAACTGGTCGCATAATCTGGTGTGTTAAAATCCACAACTTCTTTTACCCTTATGTGCATATCTTTGCCATTTTGGATGACCCATAGAATTAAAACACCATGATCAAAGGCAAGAAAAATGGTGGTGAATGGAATGTCTCTAATAATTCCTTGAATTGTCTTTTCTTCTGCGCTGGACATCGTTTCAGTTCTTCGAATCCCAAAGTATGATTCCATAAGTTCTTTCAGAGCTTGCGCTCGTCCTTTCTCGGCAGCGCAGAGAGCCTCGACAGACCGGTTTAGTCTTAACAACACTCTCACCAAGGCGGTGTATGCACCTTGGTGAATGTCCCGTAAACTAATTTTCCACTCATCTTTAGATTGAAGACGAATCCTGACTTTCTCGAAAGCCTCCACACTGGCCTGAAAACATTGCAGAGCCTCATGTAAAGAACCTTCTGATTCATGAATTGAGCCCAAGAATTTATACGCTTCTCCAACCGCAGTCATATTGTCCACTTGTTTGGTAATTTTTAGGCCAAGTTCCATGTAATGTACACTTTTTTTTACTTCCCCGAATGTGAAATAACATTGGCCAAGAGAACAATACGCTTTACCTTCTGAGGCCTTTTCTCCAGTTTCATTGGCAATTTCAAGCTGGAGCTCATAATGTTCTTTGGCTTTTGTGACATCTCCGAGTGCTTCATAAACATTACCAAGCTGACTATATGCGTGTCCTTCTCCAGGTCTATCTCTGATTTCTATCGCAATTTTTAGACGACGTTCATAGCAATCTAAGGCTTTTTCAAAATTTCCAAGTCCAACATAAGTGTTGCCAAGGTAAGCATAACCATACTCTTCTCCTTTCCTGTCTCCCACTTCTTCTGCAATTTTAAGACGGTGTTCACAGTATTCTTTAGCCTTTTTAAAATTTCCAAGTCTGAAAAATGCAGTACCAAGGTAGCCATACACTCTCCCCTCTAATAATCTGTTTTGAATGTCCCTGGCAATTTTTAGACAGCGTTCATAGCATTCTATGGCTTTTTTGAACTCTCCGAGACTTTGATAACTGGTGCCAAGATTACCATAAGCTCGCCCTTCTTCATGCTTATCTCCCGTCTCTCTGGCAATTTTTAAAGCGTTTTCGTCGTAGTCTACGGCTTTTTTTACATCTCCGAGACTGCAATAAGTTCTGGCAAGGTTGCTATACGCTTCTCCTTCTGCAGACCTGTTTTTCACGTGCCTGGCAATTTTGAGACAGAGTTCATAGTAGAAGAGGGCTTCTTTGAAATTCCCGAGACTCTCATAAGCGCTGCCAAGATTATTACATACAGACAATTCTTCCTTTTTGTCTTCCACTTCTTTGGCAATTTTAAGAGACTGTTCGTGGTAGTTTATGGCTTTTTTGAAATCCCCGAGACTCTTATAAGCGCTGCCAAGGTTATTACACACAGACAATTCTTCCATTTTGTCTTCCACTTCTTTGTCAATTTTAAGATAGTGTTCATGGCAGTTTATGGCTTTTTTGAAATATCCAAGCTTACCATAGGCAAGGCCAAGAAATCTGTACACGCTTCTCTCTATACACCAGTATTTCCTATTTGCGAAATTTTCCAAAATGTTATAACATTCGGTTGCCGTTTTAAAATCTCCAAAATCTAAATATGGGTTTTCAAGTTTACTGTTCTCGACTCCTCCCGCAGGCTTGTCTTTCATATCATTGGCAAACTGGAGACAGCGTTCATAGTAGTATATGCCGTTTCTGAAATCTCCAAGGCCGCAGTATACGAGGCCAAGACGTTCACACAATCGTCCTTCTATAGACTTATCTTCCACTTCTTTGGCAAGTTTTAGAGAACGTTCAATGTAGCAGATAGCTTTCTCGAAATCTCCCAGAATCCCATACATTTGGCCAAGACAGCAAGAAGTATTCCTTTCTGTAGATCTATCCCCAGTTTCTGTGGCTTTTTTGAGACAGCTTTCGTAGCAGTCAATCCATATTTTGATATCGTCTCTGAAAGGCTCAAGCCTTTTCGCATATTCCTGTGAACAATAAAACATTCGTGTTCTTTCTATTTGCACATTGTAGTTTAATTTATTTTTTCAGAGGTAACTAAATAAATGGCAGGCATTTACAATTTTGAAATATTTAGTAATATTAATATTTAGTATCTTTCTAATGGTTTTGATTACTTTTGAGCCAACTATGTTGCACCTCATATGACGTCATCATATCTTGAAACCTGACTTTAAATTAGAGATTTTGAGACCTGTTTTATACCTTCTTTAATTTTCATGATTAAACATCTTTAATAATTTACAGAGGGGCTGGGGGAATCAACCCCTCTTTTGTTGCCCATCTTATCTCATCTCTCATGTATGTTCCCTGTCAACTCTGACAATGAGAGACTTTATATCTTTTCAGACGACACCTTTCAACCCGAAGGGCAAGTTGGTCCTCAGATTTCCCAGTCCTAGAAGACCAAAATAGGCCCGGTCTGGACAGGGATAATTAGTATCTTTCGTTAGCAGCGTTAATTATTTTAAATATGTTGGAATTAAATGCACAAGAAGTATAAGCATAGGTCACTGAGAACAGGTGCGACATTACGCACGAAGATCGAAAGGGTTTGTTTTCTTGTGGTTCTTTTTGACCATCACATATTCCTGTTAAGGATAACACAAGAATTAAAGAATGATTAAGTCATCTCGACATAACAGCTGTGTAGCATAGCCATTTCTTTGCTTTCTTAACAGTGTGAGCGATATGCTCGTTCCACCTAAGCTCCGAAGTAATGTACACACCTAGCAATTTGTAGGAGGTTACCATTTTAATTCGACTTCAACACATAACGAGAGGCCCAGGAGTAAATGGCGTGTGTTGTAGGAAATTTATAGTTATTTCTTTTCCCTTCTTGGGATTAAGCCTGCCACAGTACAGGGCAGATACGATGGTGAACACTTATACGAATGATTTTAATAACAGTTGCGTCGTCAATATATATACTTCTAATATTACATCTTCGCGCCATACCGTTTACAACGATGCAAAATAGCATAGTTGTTAAAGATGAGAGACACCCTGTAACGAGAGGTTTTTGGCCTGTTTGGCTAAGTTAGAAGCGCTTGACGGAACTTTGCAAATATTGGTACTTGACAACTGAAATACTTCGCGAAGGCGCGTGAAGACTGAATGTTTAGAAAATAGTGATTTGCTAACGACGACGTGAAACGGGGGAGAAAAGCTCGGTAGAGCGGACTAGCTTGCTGCAGGCGCTCGTTGCAACTGCCAGAGGTACAGGGATCTAGTTTCCACGTCCCAATGAACAAGGAAGCGAAACAAGAACTGAGACTTCTCTGGAACACAGCAACTTCTTTATTTGTAGAGTAAACCTCGTGGAGTAATACTTCACACTGAACTAGCTCGTTGGTAATCGATTTACAACACTTCTGGCGCTACTTTTATATTGTCGTCATTAAATTCATTTGTTCACTTAATTCAAAAGAATACAAAAGTTCATTTAAGGAGGCTCGTACCCATTTCTCAAGTCCACACCCTTTCAATTTTAATGGGCCATATCTTTTGTTGTAGTGCATAAAAAGACAAGCCACTTTGCATGCAAACACACAATACATTGAACTTTATGGGAGTATAGGATTTGTTTACATCGGTGCTTCCATGGCAACGGAATGGTGATCCTCTGAAATTCACAAGTTGCGGAGTTTCTCTAGATCAAGAGAAATTTTTGTAAAACCCGCTAGTGGACTAATTGATTAGACCATGGGCTTCAACTGGACAAAGTTTGAAAGAAATGTATGAGAGCGTTTTCGAAATTTTTAGGGATGAAGTTTTGGGGATTATAAATACAGTGAAAAACATACTATCGACATAATTGGCTAATACCTAAAGAAAATGATGCGCGATGGGGATGCAGTTTCATCTCATAGTAGTTTGATTCCATTTGAAATGGTGTGTGAAAAAGTGAGGGGGTTGCTTTGGCCGATTGCGAGAAAGAAGGATTTGATAAGCGTGCGTTCAGCTGCTCTTGTTGCCGTTTTTGTATGTAATTTGGTCTATACGCCTACAAATGTGATGATAATTTGGAAACCGCGAGATAAATTTTTTTAAAAATTTGACAATCTCGAGATTGGTCATCAATTTATATGGCCTGCAAGTTTCAAGGACATTGAAGACATACAAGGCAATAAAATAGGGCCTCCAATGAACCAATTTTTTCCCGCAGATTTTGTGTTTACAAGTGAGCGTCCTCATTATTCACGAGTATTGTTTTCGAGTTTCATATGCACGTGCAAAACTTTAGCAAAAAATTTATTTGCATCGGAACAGAACGCTCGATTGCTTTCCGAAGAATTTTCCGAAACATGCTTTCGGTTCCATAGTTTTCCTTTCATTTGTGTTAATCTATTGAAAAACCACGTGTTGCAGACTAGACTGTATTGTAAAAAGTTGCAGATGATTTTTTGAAATGTAAATTACTCTGCAGTGGTTAACAACTGGTAAACAAACATCTGTTCTATTCAAGGTTACTCTCTTTTGAAAACAAACGTGTTCAATTGAAATTACTGTTCCTTTCATACCGGGTGTTTACACATAAAATTACACATGACAATGCCTGCTATTTTGCATATGAAAAGTACAAAATGTCTCAGCTACAGAATCTCCAAAACATGAAAATGGTTCTAACTTAAACTATTTTACGCGATACGAAAATACTTCAGAAACTCATTTGTGTAGGAGGTTGTGATCGAGAGCTCACCGAAAATATACTAAGTTAGAAAAGCTATCGATTCTTGCTCGTGTACAAAAGAACAGGCATATGTCAAGTAAAACAAATTAAACACGATTCAGTCGAAACCAGGAGGCTTTGTTCTTTTGAAATGCTAATGTAAAAATTGTTGTTTTGTATGCTTTATGGTTTTCGTTTCGAAAACCACGTTGAGAACCTTTCATGACCTTTAGTTGAACTTTCCAAATCTTAGACAAAATGCGCCTTTTTCTCTCGTGATACTGAACCCTATTACCCTAACCCTTTGGGACCTACTGGTAAAGAAGCAATCCCCCTAACACACATTTTCTCCTTCGTTATCAGTAAATAAAATTTTCATTAAGTCTCAATTCAGCGTTCAATTACATGAATGTTTTATCAACTTAGCTAAGAAAACAATCATTTTAATTTTTTACGCAGTAATTAAGACGAAGATTCATTAACACCAGTGAATAATTATTAGCAACAGATGAAAGAAACTCAAATCGCTAAATTTTCTCAACTCAGTTCTAAATTTATATCCCAAATTTTAAGTGATCAAAGTTATTACGAGTGCACATTTAAAGATAATGGACAGAATATCCAAAAATAATATGTGTTTATCCAAAGATAATATGTAATATGTAAAATGTACAATGTAGACATACATGTGTTCTGATCACTTATGTCCAGAAATGCAAGTAACTCGGACTTTGGGCACTTCATATGACACACAATTATTTGTAATTTCCATACGACTTCATGTTTGACAGAATTGCTTGTGTTTAGGCGGTTTGGCTATATCAAAGGCGTAGAGTGAGGGTCGGACACCTTATTGAGACTTATATAACGGAGTAACCGGTTAGCTTTCAGTTGATGTTAGGGGTAGCAGTTTATATAGTTAAATTTAGGACTAAGCAACCCGAGAAGCTAGGTGGTACAGTGGTACGGTAGGCTATGTAAACCTAAGCCTAGCTGAGGTCGCAGGTTCAATCCTCAGTGGGGATTTTAGATTTTCTTTTTTACACTTAAAAATTTATTGAAAATAAAATTCTAAGTGTCGACATTACGTTATATAAGTCTCAAAAAGGTGTCCGACCCTCACTCTACGCCTTTGATATAGCCGAACCCGTGTTTAGGTGAGAATTAGGTCTAGTGGACACTTCATGATGTCTATCATAAAGAGCATGAATCTCATTAGCGTGCATTTCTGGACATACCTCGTTCTGGTCGAGAACCTCAACGCAAAGAACGTTTTCAAGGGGGTCGGGGGTGGGAGTGTTGATGGGGAGAGTCATTACCTCGTCTATCACTATTTCACTTGCAGGTGTGCTCGCTGTCGTCTCTGGGTTTGTTGCCTTCAGTCCCACAACAGACCTGCGCCTCAAATCAAACAACATTCTGTTGTTCTGATTAATCTTTTTATATATAGTCAAGTGAACAAACATTAGAAAATATAGCAGTGCCTTAACACACCAAATACAAGCAATTATCTTCAATCGGTTGCTTTTACTGTATGTTTAGGAAAAAGCAAATAAAGATGTTTCATTAACCTACAGTACAGGGCCGAGTTGTTCAAAGCCTGATTAGCGCTAATCCAGGATTAACTGTCAACAGAACATATGAGTCGTCATGGTAATTAACAACTCGGCCCAGGAGTATTTTGTGGCGAGCGAATATTGAATATTTTCTTCCCGAAATGTTTGGGCGCCATCTTGGAAAATGAAATTAGATTGTTGGGGGAGTAGAAAATGCGACCAACTGGGTGGGCATCAGGCAGAAAGGCGAAGAAAGGGGTAGGGGAGGGATTATTATTATTGTTATTATTATTATTTATTTATTATTATTTTTTTTTTGCGGACAGGAAAGGAAAACGTTTTGGATGTTCCATATCATCCATCTAGGTTTTATTGTCATAGCTTGCTCTTGAAGATTCGAGTGCCCCAAGGCTCAGCAACTAAAAAATACCCAGGTCAAATAGGCTTCCTCTATACATCCTTTTATTGCATCTTTATCGTCAGTATATTTTGTAAAACTAGACAATAAACAATACAATTGAACAGCTGGGAAAGTATGGACTCCACAGGGAGGCATAAGATATATATAGAATTATATGTAGCATGATATTAGCATGATATAAAGGATACTGTTAATCCCTTGTCACACCAGGTGATGGCTTCTGCATACAGACCCAGCTCCACACAGGCACTTGCTCCTATAATATAATATTTCAGAACACATTAAATGTAGAGCTTCTTCAATCTTTCCCTAATAAAAAGGTTGAAACGAGGCACACAAAAAACCGTTGTGTTAAAACGTCTCTACCTGTTAAGTGTAACAGATCGTTAAATGAATTTCAGTGAAGTATAAGGATTTCTACCACCAAGGAAAAATCATTTCTCGACACATGTGAAAATTTTATGATCAATTAAATCTTCACTGTGAAGAGTAAAGATATCAACATCTTTTCGTTAGCTACCATGTTTGCTCCTGTTAAATGTCAAACAAGCTATAAGGTCTGCAATCGAAACATCTTCTGGTCTTCCTCGGAAATCTTCGGCAATCTTCGGAAAATTTCGGGAAATAATCGGAAACCTTCCTACACCCTTCGAAAAATTAAAAAAAAAATTCTGAAAGCATTGGTCTTGGTGACACGACACATCTCCGCTGTATGGCCCGTATGTTACGCATGCGCACAGCCAAATCACCCGGGCAGTGGCAGCCATGGACAGCTATTTCGTCCTGATAGGACCGACCAGCATGGCATAGCCATGCGTAAGGGTCTCAGTAAAAACTGAATTCATCTACCCGCCGTTTACTGCCAAGTCGTGAAGCGCCAGCACCACACTATCCATGTGCATGACAATATTCGGATAATTTTCGAAAATCTTCGTAAGTCTTCGGAAAATCTCCGGAAAATGGCTAAAGGCTTCCTTATAATTGTTTATATAATAAACAAAATACTAATGGCTGCAGCTTGGAGATATGACATTTCTCAAGATTCGAGTGTTCAACTTGATATCTCACGAGTAAGAGTTTAACAAAAAGATCACTGCACACTGAGTCACAGCACTGAACCTTACCTCTCGCTATGGCTTTGATATAAGTTGGTTGTAACTCAACGGCAACTCTTGCATCATTCATGGATTCGTGGTAATTACCTAACAACGTTTAATAGGTTATAAGCTTCACTTAACAAACTAAAAACAAAAGAGGCTGTTTTGCGCATTATGGATTGACTCTGTGTAGTGGACTGTGCTTTCAAATGGCTGCGTCGATTATAAATGTAGTCTTTGGCGATATTTAGGGCTTTGTAACGAGATCAAAATAAACTCAAACGTTCAAAGACATGAAAACAATGATCAACTTTGTTGTTATGTGTTTTTTTGTTGATTTAAAGCCTGCGAGAGCAGTTTACAAACTTGTTCGTTAACTATTGTGTTGTCCATAATATTCACTTAAGATTTAAAATACTATTTACAAGGCTAAAAAGGTTACAAGAAAAGAACCCTAACGTTTCCGACTAATTAAGATGGTTCGATACTGTTTTCTGGAGACCATACCAACATTTTTCAGTCGGCTTTTAAGCGGTCTTCTCCAACTCAGATTAACGTGAAATTTTCACCACTAACTGGCTTTGAATTGAAGTTTGTCAAAATATATTTTCTGGTAAAATCGATATTACCATGACGACGATAAACAAGAAACTTAGAAATCAGTAAAAGTGAAATTTAGCGCGTTTAAGATTTCGCATTGAAAATCCCACATAGGCATCTTAAAATATAGTATATGGCATATATATTTTGCAAGAATAAAAAAATTCTGTATGTTTGAATTAAAATAAATCGCAATAACATTTCAAACCTTACTATTTGTGTACTGGTATTAAATTGATCGAGAGATTAACACTGGTTTTGTGAAATTACTTAATGATAATGTCAAAAAGTAGCTTGATGTTATGTTTGTAAACTTTGAAAGTTTTGTTTACTTTCGCTTTTGCGATCTTGAGAACTACCTTTTTGAACTTCGTCTCGGGAAACATCGAGATTCTAGGGAAACAAAATTCACTGTTTCCCGAGGGATCAGTCATTAAGTGATTTGTTATGTAGCAACACAAAAAAAACACAACACAGTTTGAAAAACGCGCCGAGCACTCGATCCATCATAATCATGCCACGTTTTGTCACGGTCTGATCACGTGCGCTAGCGGGCAACAGTGCAATGTTACCCTCTGACGTCAAAATTGTTGCCCGCTTTCGCAAATGTTGCCCGCTTAGCACAATTGGCGGGAAACAGTTTGTTTGTTAGATGTCATGTGACGATGAATCAACCAATCACCGCGCGCGTTGTATTGAGCAAAACTCCAGCTATATAACAAGGAACTATAACACCCGGAGCGCACTTAAAGGAACACTGTCCAGGCTGAAATATTGTGTGTTCATGATTATGGCCAGGAGCTTGCTTTAAGCTTACTTTATTATCTTGAAATTGGAAGAAACCATCGCCAAAAATGATAGAATCAAAGAAATATGAACTAAACAGACAAAATAACGGCTAGAAACGTCAAAATTTCACAAGATGTGGCGAGAGTGATTTCAGTGGCCGCCTGTCAATCAATCAAATTTCATGAACTGTAATCCACTTCAATCCTTGCAATCCTGCACTTTATCTCCAAACTACTGCTTTTGTTTTGCTCTATAGAATCTTTTTATCCAACTAAGTTGTATATTTGGTGGCATTTGGCGATATAACGTGGAAATAAGCTGAGTGAATTGTTGTTATTTCGGCGGGAAAGTGTCCCATTAAATTAAAGAGGGCATAAGTTAAGTAAAAACTCAAGAAAACTAGTACAAGAATCTTACCCTGATAGAAATGAGTGGTTGCCCTGTTGCTGTACAACTTTGCATTCATTTCTTCATCCTTGCAGTTCACTTTAATTCCTTCCGTGTAGAAGTATATGGCGTTGTTGAATTCTTTTTTCCGGTATTCCTCATTACCTTCATCCTTGTACACCTCTGCTATAGCTAAAGCAAACAGTAAATCAGAGGCCGCCTGTGAGCCAACTCGTGGGTAGTCCTGCACTTGTCCAAACGATGTCTGTGATTCGCTAAGAAAACAATAGCTTTGTCCCGCTAGGATAAGGATTAGGGATAGGGGCATTGTTCAAGTGATATATCAATTGTATCGTTTGCCAATCACAGACATCGTTTGGACAGCTACAATCCCGCTCCAACACGTGAATACGAAACAACCTTTGAACCCTCCCCTCTTCTGAGCATTTTGCTCCACTGACCTACTTGCTCCTGTGATTACTCAGAGTAATTACTTTGGTTTTTGGTTTTGCACACTCAATTGAAAACTGCTCCAGAAGTATTTTCATTTAGTGGCTTTAGTGCTGTTTACAATTGACTCTCAAATAAAGTTATTAAAATACCGGTGTGTTTCCTACATTTTTACTAGTCAAATGCCATGTTATGGCATTAATGGGTTATTCAGTTATTTATTAATTTTGTCGGTGGATCATTTATTTTATTTTAAAATTCAGTAAAATATAAACAGCTTATTCTTCACGGCTCTTCTTTTAACAGGTTCTTCATATAAGCAACAACAATCCGCGTCGTACCAAGTTTCATGTCAATTCATTACATTGCTTCGGAGATGTAGCATTCAAATTTTTTGGCGATGTGGCTGAGCGTCTTCATATGCCGAAACAGAAATAAACATTTTTTACTCAGTTTTGTAGACTGTTCTAAAACGAGGATGCAAATCTGAGGTCGTTTGAATCTTTGAACTGAACAGAAGCAATTATGAAAAATAAATTTAGCTGTCAGTTTTATTCTATTTTATTTTCAAAATTTCTTAAAAATGCAAATTCGGCCGCGTACCAAAGTGTTCCATCAAAATGGCAGACGCATAGAAAGTTTTTTTAATTTCCTAAATATTTTTCCACCACAACTCGGCATTCTGTACAACATCTTAATTCTTTAGGGTTGCCCTCAAAGTAAAAAAAACTGCTTACGTTCACGAAAACGATTTATAGAAATTGACACATTCACTTTGTTCTCTTAAAATTAACTGTTATGCTCACCTTTTAAAGTTTCGTCATCAAAATCCAGGTTTGCCTTGTTTGCAGCTTCGTCTAGATTCTTTGCCATGACCTGAGGTTTAGTGTCGCGAATATCTGGAACGCAATAATAATTTAATAGTTTAGCTTATATTGTCCCGTTATTCGGCCAAAAATCTAATTTTGTATCTAAGGCTTGTAACGACTCTAAAAAGCCTGCTGTCTCTTTGTTGCGCCATTTTAGGTTGTGATCATTCCGAGTTTACATAAAACTGGGCATAAAACTCAAAAACACCCATTGGATTATGACTTAAAGAACGAAATGAACGCCGGAAATTGTTAGAATTAATTTCTTACCTTGCGTCTGATCTACTTGATTTTACTGGCTGTCAAAGTGTGGTTGTTTTGCTGTTTTATAGCCACGGTTTTAGCACAATTTTGGTTTCTGCAAAAACTGAATAAAAATTGAAAGCACAATTTTGCTTTCGGGAAACACGCAGTGACAACGCACTGAAAGGGGCACTGAAAGGTTCACTCAATTGATATGCAAGTGTCTATACAATGCCTCTGTTGTCATTAATCAGTTTTAGGATTTCAATTTCCAGATTGTGGCATGAATTCGTCTAAAATAGCTCTGGATGTGCATACATGAATAATTAAGCGCAAGTAGCAAATTGGCAGTTAAAAGTTCTCAATTCCCAGAAACTGGTGTAATATATCGAACACGAGGATTAGTGTTTCATCAGGATATCCAAACACCGAGAAGTGGGTTGAAGTAAACGAGGAGCAGCCGAGTTTTTTTTTTAAACCCACTTCGAGGTGTTTGGATAGCTGATCAATGAAACACTCTTTCGAATGTTTGATATACCTTCTCTAATTGATCATTAAATGCAGAGAAAATGAAGAAATAAATGGCTAAAATCTATGCTACTTAAGATCTGGTTAAAGGGGCTATGTCCGTCACTAGACTGTAGTATTTGTATCAAAGAAAACGTTTATTAAAAAACATGGTCTTAGTATTAATGTATTTGAGAAAAGATTATCAATGTCTCATTGAAAATACTAAAACAAATACCACTGCACACATGTGTGGATGAGCAAAACGTATTCCATATGGTTCATTTTCCTTTGTTCTCTCAGATCAGGTGATTGTAGTGAATATTCCCCGCCAAGTACCAACTGTCTGAAGCGCTGGGTGGCTTTGATTGTGCCAGGAGCTGAGCGGAGCTGAATATTCCCCAAGGAGAATATTACATTTAAAGTGTGTTTACTGAAGCGAAAGTCAAAATTCTTAGTCAGTCATAGAAAAAGGACAGTTTAATTAATCTTGTGATTATTAGATAACTGACTTGTTTGCAAAATAGTGCAGATATTTTAAGATAACATTGGCGTGAGATACGATAAACTTCATTGTTCGATTTTAGTAACAGCGTTGGAGCCATGAACCATGAACCATCTGAAACATGAGACATTACATGTTTCGAATATTTTCTTTCCTGTGAACCCGTCCGGCCCTAACGAAGCGAAGGGCAGAATGAACAATGCAGAATGGAAAATATGTTTACGATTCAAGTTCAAGTTCATTCACACTTATTCAATTATTACAATAAACCAACATTAAGGAAATAAAAAAAAAAAGTAAGAACAGAGCTAACTAGACATTGAATTAAACATAACAAAAGAAGAGTGTGTAGTAGCCAAAGGAGCCAAGCTTTCGAGTTGGCTACTACCACAGAGCAGTTACAAGTGGGTGGAGATTATAACATACTTTTAATAACTAGTTGTTATAATAACTATTTAAATTAAGTAATTAAATAAATAGAACTAAATAATAAATTAGAGTTGTTTAACATGCTTGACTATCAAATAGAAAGAGTTTGTATTCTTCGTGAAAATCCCAAAACGTACTCACAATCTTTGTTCTTTTATTTTGCGATTCAGATATGCATTGTATATCCAGTGAACAAAAGATATTTTTACGATCGGTGCCAAACATGTTAACTTTACAAAACGAGCGCACAATGTTAACGTCTCAAAGGGCACTTTCGGAATCTGTATTCTTTTTTTTTGTAACACTGCGCTATTTATTTAAGATAATAAATAGGAAACTACAATATTGGTGTTTCTGTTTGGTTGGCTACAAGCATGTATCACATGTTGTTACAAGCATGGTTCTTTTTGATTGGTTACAAGCATGGTATGTTACAAAAAGACAATACGATCTAAGAAGAAAACACAGCAACAACAAACAAACAAACAAAGCGGGGCAAACAACTGATATCATGTGAAGTTACAGGTTTTATGTCAAATAAATTGAAGTCAAGTTTATTGTTTGTTTTATTGTCAGCCAGGGAAAGAGAAAAATAATTAACAACTATTCACCGAAGTGGAGGTGGGTAGTGGTGGATATTTACCGAGCCGCGAAGCGGCGAGGTAAATATCCACCACTACCCACTGAAACAGTGAGATAATATAACGAAAATGATGCTTTTTAACTCATTTATTCCTGTCAACGATGACAATTTTCGCGCGCAAATTGCTGGGAGGTGAATAGCACTTGCTATTCCGAGTTTCAGTAGCCAATCAGAGCGCACCAACAATGCTATCCACTGTTTCAGTATATACTAATAGTCTATACATATCCTATATATATTCTGCAAATGGTTCCCTTTTCTTTGTGTCTACTAATATATCTTTGTTTCCAACATACGTATTGATTTTTGAAGGCTTATAACATGTTCAAAATTAGGCGACATTTCTTTTGATTTAGCTTTATCTAATAGAGTTGTCCATCTGAGGAGATGAAGTAAAGGACCAAAATCGACAGTTGAGATGAAACCTCGTGTTTTTGTTCTATACAGAGGTGAACTCAAATTAGTAAAACTGCAGTCAAAAATAGTACTTTACATAGAAACCGAAAAACAAATTTGAAACTGCTGCAAAAGTGTTTTTAAGACTCATTGCGTAAACGAGCGAAATCGTGTACTACTTTGGCATGACGCGATCAGCGCTGCAAGAGTCGCACAACTCACAGTTGATACGCCCTAAAAACCTATATAGGCGGTTGTTGGGTGTCCCTGCGGAATTTGTTTTCCACGTTAAACAAAAAACCGTTAAATCGTAGGTTTTAAAATCACCAACTACCGGCCCTCACAAATAAAATCGTTTGCTTCATCGGCATTAAAGGGGCTATGTCACCATTTTAAGTGTCGTTTTAAAAAGCTAAAACGCATACCGTATTTTCTCGATTAAACGCCGGGCCCCGAATAAACGCCGGGTATAATAGAGGAAGTTAAAAGTAAGCCCCTCAAACGTTTATTTATGGTATAATAAACTTGAGATTTAAGGGCAAGGTACACGGCTGCCAAGAAAAACGAATAATAACCCTTTCTTAGAAAATGACGGGCGAGAAAAAACTGCTGATTCAAAGAAACGCCGGGTCCACAAGGTCAAGTTTGAAATAAACGTCGGGGGCGTTTAATTGAGAAAATACGGTATTTATATCGGTGGAAACGCAACAATAATGGTCCAGTTTTGTTTAAAATTGCTTTACGAGTATGATGAAACTATAAACTATAAACAAGTGTCTCCAGGGTGGAAGTGGATTGTAACGTGAAAAAATTGGCCAATTTTTTTAACTGTTTGTTCAATGTGTTTTGGAAAAATTGCTAAAAACTGATTATGGCTTATTCTTCTAACAAGAATTTACTTGATATCTTGTTCGGTGTGTTCTAAGAACATTTCGTGTTTGGAATAAGATGCTCAGTCTTAATTCTAGAACAGTTTAAGACAAAAATAAAAACATAGTAACCGCCATGATATGGCCCGTTTAAGTAAAACCGATTTGGTCGAGTGAAAAGCGACTTACTATAGTACACCTCCTCATGTTCAAAACTTATACAGATACAATGCAGCTATTACGTTAAGCTAGAAATATACCAGATATCTCAAACTTCTAGTTGTGTCATCTTCTCGTGCTCTGTTTTTACCTTTTCCTGTTTCTGCGCTATCACATTAAGGGCCCAGTATCACCCAAAATGCATTGCGCGCCCAATGCCTCGACGATTGAATTTAACGCAGTTGAAAATTCCCGAATGTGTCGAATGTGTCAAAGCCGAATGGGTGATACTGGGCCTTTTAGAACTCTTTAGAACCTCTAATTTTATTGGCCCTGGGTATCACGAAGCTCTGTTGTTTCAGGGCTTGGGGCCATTCTTCTGTTGTTTGTTCTATTGTTTTTTCAGCCAATCCTGTGGGTTTTCGAGAGCTTCGTGCCCGCCCGAATTTACCGAGGTTGATTGCAGAATCCCAAAATGTCCAACATCAGTTACCCCTCATTAACTTAGGGCTAGCAGGTTGCCTGATACCCCTCGGGTTACTGATACCCTTCGGGTTACATGATACCCCTCGGGTTACCTGATATCCCTCAGGTTACCTGATACCCCTCGGGTTACCTGATGCTTCTCGGGTTACCTGATACCCCTCGGGTTACCTGATACCCCTCGGGTTACATGATACCCCTCGTTAAAAAAACAGTGCCTAACAAATAGTTTCTGTCATATTTGTTCGGTTCAATACTCTAAAAGGCACCGCGATAATTCTTACGGTGGTCATTTTAGATTTTAGCACTCTAAGCGGTATCAATCTACAATTTTGACCCCTAAAAGGTACGACAAGCCCCTCCGGCAGTTATATACCGCACTTGTTTTATTCGATTAAGTGTCCAACCTCGAATAAGCGCACACCCTGTAGGTAGGAAAAGTTAATAAGCGCCCTTGTTGCCTTCAAATATAGTTAAAAGATCAATTTTAACAATTTTCTCCAAGAACAAAATCACGAACTAAAACCATCAACGTTTTTTCTTAAACATTTTGTACATGGCAACATGTTTTTCTGGTCAATTGCTTTCACATAGAATGTGAAACGAGCGTATGTACGTAGAACTGTGGAACATTTTTTTTAATTAATATACTTCTTATTTGAATTACAAATGCAAAGATTAATTAACAATTCATTATTCACGTTTTTCTTCGCACATTTACCACGACGAGGAAAGCGAAGAAGGTTGAAGGAGTTATATTCATGCTGACAGATAATTCTAGATTGCAAACGAAACTGTGTTCTTCGAGATGAGGAACAAAATAACCTGCCCCAGCATGCAGACCACTAAATTTTCCGAAGCGAAGATTTTTTTTGTCAACACGTGGCTGATAGAATGACGATAACTTAAAGTCAAACGTCTTCTACAATTACAGTACGTACTTCAGGTAAGAAAAATATTATATAGTTATATAGAATTTCTTGCAGCATTTATTGTTTTCAAGCAATCGCTTAAACGGTCGAATGGCTTAGTTTACACTCGACGCTACTAAGATTCTACTTTGTTAGTCTGCAACTAAACTTTCGGCAAAGTTCTGACACACTTAGGCCCTGTTTACATGGAGAGAGGGTGACCCTCCGAGAAGGGGAACCCTTCTCTATTGTAGGTCCCGGTTTCGTTTACATGAGAGGTACGGTCACCCTAGGGGGAGGGCTAACTTTTGCCATGTAAAAGCTCGAGCTAGGGTTACCCTCTTAGGAGGGTCAAGTTTTGCGAGCTCAGATTACTGACACATTCTGGTTTCTCTCGGCTTGAATTGGTGAGACAGCCTTAGGGATAACTCTTTGCATGTAAAGGAGGCTATCATTTTAGACCCTTCTAGAAGGGTGCCCCTTCAAGGAGGGTCACCCTCCCTCCATGTAAACAGAGGTATGTAGGTAAACTTTGTTTATACACGGTGTCAATTCATAATACATGCTCTTCCATCGAGCCGTGTTTTTAAACAACAATTACTTAATTAACTAATTTAAATTATCTAACTAAATTAATTATAAGGTGATCCAGTTTTAATTTGCATTCATGCATCACTTACTGCGTATTAACGCGCGCTATTCTCCACCTCAGAGCTCTTCTCTTTTGCGCATGACCGAGGGAGATAAAGTCAATTGGCCACCGTAAAAAAGATTTAAAAGGCTGACGTTTCGAGCGCTAACCATTCGCCGTCAGCGCGATTCGGTCTGACGAAGGGCTAGCGCTCGCCACCGTGTCAGCTTCTTGAATCATTTTTAAGGTGGCTAATTTACCTTAATTACCAAATTTTCCGGTTTCATCCCATCGCCCACCGCCCCAAGCTGTGGCATTCTCCCCCTAACAAAACAAATATAGAAAGAACCCTGCAAGTGTGCCTGAGCAAGTGATTTTTAGAGTATTCAGTCTATTCTCATCAGATTCCGGGTTACAGTCAAACGAACGCACCTTTGGGATAATAATAACGTTGACAACACCATTATATATTTGAAGCGTTTGGAGATGTTTATTTCTAATAGAAACCTTAACATACACAGTGATTCAAATAAACGCTTTCTTCGAAATGGTTTTACGGTTTCGCCCATGGTATTAAATTTCAGGGAATGTAATCATATAAAACTTGAAAAACTTAAAAACGGAAAAATAGTAAAAATTATTAACAAAATATACATACATGTATTTATTTCACTGACACTGGTATGCACCGTCTTGCAATGAGAAACACTAAATCGAGTCAAATGTTGAATGAAATGAAATGAAAAAGGAATGAAATGAAAAAGGAATAATTTTGATGACATGCAGGATTCTTGGGCAGAAACGTGTTGAAGAAAAATTGCAAACTGTCTCTAACTTACTAACTTACTGAAGCCGTAGTTTTCTCATTACGAGACGGTTAAACATCTATCCAGAATTGAAAAGCAACGCGTAAACTAGCTAACTCATTATAAAAAGGGATTCGACTATGGTACAAGCACCACATTTTGTTCGACATGTTTTAAATCCTGCCTCGTATCCGGAGACGCCAGTTCTTTATTACGCAAAAGCACTGGTAAGCATGGTTCAGCCTTCCCCAGATCCTTTGCGCTCTCTGTCAAGGTTTCTCGTGGACCTTCTCGCGCTTCGCCCGGCGAAAATTTCAATAAGCGCCTATGGGTATATGTGGTAGTTTTGAATCGCTTTTTTATTTCCATTGTAAGACGTTGCACCTTGGGGTATTCATTGACCATGCACTCAAGACCACAACCTTTGGGTCGGAAACGAATCTAAATTGTCTATATAACACGTTAATGACCATTAACGTGACACAATAAACGACCGACGCTAGGCATATTAAATAGTAATTTGAGTACCTAGGGAAATATGAATACAATATTGGTGCTGAAATGTATGTCACAGGAATGCATAACAAATGCGAAAATAAGCTGTCCACAACGACAACGTTCACAAGAATGCGTCATCAGCAGTCTGCGGCTTTCTTGCACAGCACCTATAAAACAAGAAATAACAAGAAACGTGAATGCGCGGCATGGAAAAAATCGTTTATGAGCGTGTTACCATTCACCCGTCATTCGTTCTTCCTCTTATAATCTTTGCTCTTAGTAGTATTTTCTATGACCGGATAGTTATTTATTTGGACGTGAAGTCTTCAGCTGCATGTCCAATCTCAATCTGGGTGAACACTGACAACAGCTTTTACAAAGGGAGCCTACTATTTTAGACTGAACTGAAATACAGTCTGTACCTTTGCGCGCTTCCGCTGAAAAAAGACTGAAAGCGAAGGCGGCTGAGAAGGTCTGGATAGCCTGTTCCAGGTGTTAGGATTGTGGGGCCGAGGAGCAGCTAAAAACTGGCGCGCGAACGAACGAGGAAAACGAGTGGAGACTGGGGAGACAGGCTCTCTTTCGCCCCTTTCTCCCTCCGTCAACAATCGCGATATTTTTCCTTCACGCACCGCCTGTCGCTCGCTCTCTACTATCTAAACTCCAGGAAAAGGCTAAGGTCTGGAGTGAGTGCGAATACATGGAGTTAGAGGGGAAAATCAATCGTTTGCAGTCGACCATTATTTCATAGTCAAGTCCCGGTACGTTGCCAATTTTTAAGATGAAGTGTGTGGTAGTTTAACGCTTCTATGACTTCTTCAGCTGCTATATTCAGCTTGGTTAAAGCACTTGGTAGAGAAAAAAGTACCCATGGGAGAAGATCCTAGAAACTCATAAAAACACGCTGACGGAAAGGGAAGTAGAGGAAAGGAAAAGGGCGGTAGGGAGTGCTGATCAACCTCGCTGCGTCGTTAAGTGTATCAATTAATATTATATCTATGTTTTTCTCTGTAATTAAAAACAACCGAGATTTCATTTCAAATTTAACTATCAGCATGAGTTTACTTACAATATAATACAAGAAATCTAGTCGCTCCCAGCAAATTCCAGCGTGACGTCATCTCCAATGAGTACAAATGGAGCCCAGTATTTCACTTCACTGAAATTCTCAGATTCTCTCATGTATTTCATGGCTTGGTTCAGAGCTTCGCCTGCACTTTTTCCTTCCATCAAATGTTCGTAGAAAAATTTCATGAACTCCAGAGTGGCCTCGTCGTCAATCGCCCAAAGTGACACCAGAACAGAACGAGCACCGGCACCCAAGAAAGCCCGTGCAATACCAACCACACCCTCAGCTTTAATCTCCCCGCGACCACTGTGACAGCAACTCAGCACAACTAGTCTTGCTGTCAGCTTTACATTCATCACATCGCTTATGGTTAAAAGGAAGTCTTCATCTTTTGGCACCCGGCATGCTCGTGATGGGTTTGGACAAAGTGCAATTTCGCCTGTTTCCATACGACCATGGGCTGCGATGTGTACTAACGCAACTGTCGAGAGTCGTTTCAACACTTCATTCTTCGTTGCCTCTTTACCAGTCAGGGGTGCAGTGTTAAGTATTCGCCCAATCATCTCTACTTCCCTTTTGGCGTAAGGCAGCTGATCTAGCTTCTGCCCCTCGTCATTGGTAACTTCTTGCACCCATGGATCTCCCACAACCAGCGCTCCAGACTTACTGTGGTAATCTACTGGACAATCCAAGATCAATTTTAAACTTGTCAGTGATGGAATCACTCGGATCCTGAACGAATCACTCAGGTACCTTGAACTCGGGTCCATGAGGGCAGCACAAGGTACCAACCACAGTGGACCTTCGGGGACAATAACAATTTCATCGCCATGAATCAAGTCTGCAATTGGGTCCATAATGACATCGTATAATCTTCTCAGTTGATGTTGCCATGACTGTGATGAATGAGATTGTGTCTGATAGGAACTCTCTTTGGTCAAAGATGGTTTTCTCAGTTCGCCCAATGAGCGATCTTCGCAGTTTACCACAGTTCTTACACCAATGCTCACAAAGGTACGTTCAACTAACTCTTGTAGAGAATCGACTGCACAATCCGGTGTGTTAAGATCCCCAACTTCTTTAACCCTTCTGCACACATCTTTGCCATTTTGGATGACCCATAGATTTAAAACTCCTTGATCAAAGGCAAGAAAAATGGTGTTGAATGGAATGCCGCTAATGATTCCTTGAGTTGTTTCTTCTTCTGTGCTGGACATCGTTTTAGGTCTTTGAATCCTAAAGTAGCATTCCATAAGATCGTTCAGAGCTTGCGCTCGTCCTTTCTCGGCAGCACAGAGAGCCTCTACAGACCGGTCTAGTTTTAACAGCACCCTCAACAAGGCGGTGTAAGCAAGTTGGTGCATATCCCGTAATTTAACTTTCCAGTCATCTTTAGATTGAAGACGAATCCTGACTTCGTTGTAAGTATTCACACTAGCCTGAAAACATTCCAGAGCCTCGTGTAAAGAGCCTAGTGATTCATGAATGACACCAAGATTTACATACGAGCTTCCTGCAAGAACCACATCCTCTACTTGTTTGGCAATTTTCAGGCTAAGTTCCACATACTCTAAACCTTTTTGGACTTCCCCGATTTCGAAATAGGTAATGCCAAGATTACAATACACTTTACCTTCTGATGCCTTTTCTCCAACCTTTTTGGAAATTTTAAGCTGACGCTCATAATACTCTATGGCTTTTGTGGCATCTCCTAGTATTTTGTAAGCATTTCCAAGATTACCATACGCGTGTCCTTCTCCATATCTATCCCTGATTTCTTTGGCAATTTTTAGACGACGTTCATAGCAATCTATGCCTATTTTGAAACTTTTAAGATGAAAATACGCGTTGCCAAGGTTCCCATACGCAAGTCCTTCACCAGACCTGTCGTTCAGTTCTTTGGCAATTTTAAGACTACGTTCATGGTATTCTATGGCTTTTTTAAGATCTCCAAGTCTGAAAAATGCGGTGCCAAGATCACCATACGCCTTCCGTTCACCAAACCTGTTTTCCACATCCCTGGAAATTTGTAGAAAGTGTTCATGGTAGTCTATGGCTTTTTTGAACTCTCCGAGACTGTGATAAGCATTGCCAAGATTACCGCATGTTACTCCTTCATCATACCTGTTTCCAACTCTTTTGGCAATAGTGAGATTCCTTTCGTGGTAGTCTATAGCTTTTTTGAAGTCTCCAAGACTGAAATAAGCACGGCCGAGATTACCATACGTCCGCCCTTCTCCGAGCTTATCTCTCGTCTCTCTGGCAATTTGTAAAGACTTTTCGTGGTAGGCTAAGGCTTTTTTGACGTCTCCGAGACCCTGGTAAGCGTTGCCAAGATTACCATATGTTCGCCCTTCTCTAAGCTTATCTCCCGTCTCTCTGGCAATTTGTAAAGAATTTTCGTGGTATGCTAGGGCTTTTTTGGCATCTCCGAGACCCTGATAAGCGTTGCCAAGATTATCATACGCATCTCCTTCTCCAAACCTGTTTTCCACATCTCTGGCGATTTTGAGACAGTGTTCGTGGTAGAAGATGGCTTTTTTGAAATCTCGGAGACTGTCATAAGCGCTGCCAAGATTATGATACGCAGACAATTCTGCATTTTTGTCTTCCATTTCTTTGGCAATTTTAAGATGGTGTTCATGGTAGTTTATGGCTTTTTTGAAATATCCAAGCTCGTGATAGGCATGGCCAAGACAACTGTACACGCTTCTCTCTCTCTCAATACACCTATATTTCCTTTTTGCGAGACGTTTCAGGCAGAATTTATAACAGCTGATTGCCGTTTGAAAATCTCCAAAACCTAAATATGGGTTTTCAAGTTTACTGTACTCGACTCCTTCAACAGGCTTGTCTTTGATATTTGTGGCAAACTGGAGACAGCGTTCACAGTAGTATATGGCTTTTCTGAAATCTCCAAGGCTGTTGTACGCGTGGCCAAGACTTGCACACAATCGTCCTTCTCTAGACTTATCTTCCATTTCTTTGGCAAGTTTTAGACAACGTTCAAAGTAGCAGATGGCTTTCTTGAAATCTCCCTGCACCCCATAAACTTCGCCAAGACAGTAAGAAGTATTGCTTTCTGTAGACCTATCCCCAGTTTCTGTGGCTTTTTTGAGACAGCTTTCGTAGCAGTCAATCCATTTTTTGATATCATCTCTGTAGGTCTCGAGACTTTTCATATTTTGCTGTAAACAATAAAATATTTGTGTTCTTTCTATTTGCACATTGTAGTTTAATTTTTTTTCGGAGGTAACTAAATAAATGAGTGGTAAATGGCAGGCAATTTTAAAATATTGTTTAGTATCTTTCTAATGGTTTATGATTACTTTCGAGCCAACTATGGTGCTTTTCTGACATCTTGGATTTCCAAGATGGAGATCCAAGATAGCGTTCTTCAAAAACAATGAATCAATTCCCACCTATATGACGTCATCACATTTTGTAACCTGACTTTAATTAGAGATTTTGAAACGTGTCTTGGTACGTACTTGCAGTGTGAACTCCTTTCTGAGGACGTCTTCTAAGTCTGTTTTACGTTTTAATAGACTGAGCACTCATTTGAGTTATTGACACGTTTAAATCTCTTTGTAAAATGCATCAAAGAGGCAAAAATTAAAATCAGCTGAATGATAAATTTGCAGTAGTTCGTTTTTTATAAGCTCCATTTTTCCCTTATCTTTTTTTTATCAAAAACGTCTTTTTGAATGGCACATGCTGTTGGTTTGTGCAGCTCGCTTACTTGGAGTGTGAACATTTTAATGACCGCACTTTTTATCGCCCTGGCGATAAACGTAAAACAAAAGGATCCAAGTACAGTTGAAAGTAAGGTCTACCCCTTACTTATGAGCGCACTTGACCAGTGACAGTACAGCCTCACAACTAAAAGCACGCGGGCGCACAACTTTCAATTCCACAGGGAACGAACTCTTTGCGTTTTGGTTTTCGATTCTGGAGTCACGGTCGACTTCAAAAAGACTCTCGAGTTTTACTTTAGTGGTTGTATTTGAAGGCATATTTCAAGCCGAAGTAGGGTAAATAATTATTGAGGAAAAGGTTGTGGTCTAATTCTCAGGCTTAGCCAATCAAAAACACTACAGCCATGCGCGCATTCAATCCAATGCGGCGTGGGGGGGGGGGGGGGGGGGGGGGGGGAGAGTCATTACCTGGTTTATCACAGTTTGACTTCTTGCAGGTGTGTTGGCTGTCGTCTCTGGTTTTGTTGCCTTTAGTCCCACAACAGACCTGCGCCTCAAATCAAACAACATTCTGTTGTTCTGATTAATCTTTTTATATATAGTCAAGTGAACGAACATTAGAAAATATACCAGTGCGTTATATTTTAATACACCAAATACAAGCAAGCATCTTCAATCGGTTGCTTTTAGTGTATGTTTAGGAAAAAGGAAATAAAGATGTTCCATTAACCTACAGTACAGGGGTATTTGTGGTGATCGAATGCTGAATATATTCTTCGCAAAATGTTTGGAATATGAAATTAGATTGGGGAGAGTAGAAAATGCGACCAACTGGGTAGGCGACAGGCAGAAAGACGAAGAAAGGGGTAGGGGAGGGGAAAGGAATATACGCCATCTCTCCCCCCCCCCCCCCCCCCACATCCCGCCACCTTTGACTCGTCCCAACTCCCCACGTTATCTAAGATGGCGTCCAAACGTACGAACGAATATCCACAGATAGCGTTTAGTACAACTATTACAATTTGTTTGTCCTTACTCGGTAGAATAGTAAGTAGTTCAGTAAAAAATTAAATCTATAAATTCTCTCCTTTGTCAATATTGTGCAAGCTTGAACACTATAACTGTTTTAGAATTCAACACATTGACAACAAATCACAGTTTCGAGAAAAAAATCATTGAGATATTCAACCTTTCTTTAAGTAAAAAGCCGGGCTAACTACAATATTTTACCTCGCACCATTTCTTAAACAACAAGCAGTGAATGCCGAAACTTTTGCCAAGCTAAAATTAATTTAGCGTACACAATCAGTTGGCAGTTTCTACGAAGAGCTGTCGTCTACTCAAAGAACGGGACAGAGTAGTGACTTTAAGAAGTAAAACACAGTAAAATGGCATAGAATGTCTCAGTTACAAGTGTTTCGTATCTTAAAAAGTTCAATTCAGAATCAAAACAAATTGAACAAACACACGGCTACGAACCTAAACATAGCGGCGAAAAGTCGGAAAGAACTGCAGCGTGGACAGTAAGCTTACAAAATTCACAGCTAAAGGATACAAGAAACGGTTAAAACATCGTACCTGTAGTTGATTTGGCTTTTTAGTCCCTTCCATAAGCACCAAATATTCAAACATCGAAGTACGAGCTGAGTCGATCAATGTTGTTTACAAACTTGGAATGCTCGTTTTTTAGCTCCCACAGCCGTAATGACGAGATCAGAAACTTTTCTGAGGAAACATCAAGTCTATATCATATTCCAGAGATGATAACCAAAGGAATTTCACGCAAATTGTGCTCCTTCATTCACTTCTTGTCGAGCGGTTAAACTTTGAACCAGTTTTCATTCAGCTACGCCAAGAAACACTGCGACCGCGACAACGCGAAAATTTCGCGCCTGTTTTGTCCAATCATGTGAACAGTATTTTTCTCTTTTCTTTTCTTCTCTTGTTTTCTTTCTTTTCCCTTTTTTAACTAATAGTTCACGCACTTTTTCGCCCAAAACACGAAATTGCAGCCAGCACTCATTTTCACTTTCCTTCAAAATGCGAAATTTACCGCCATCGCTGGTTATACGTCATGTAGACATAACGCATATCGATAACTTTTTTACCATATTTGGGCAGTGTATCAATGTGTTGAATTATAAAGCATGATATATAGCATGATATATGCATGAGATACAGCATGATATATAGGATACTGTTAATCCCTTGTCACACCAGGTGATGGCTTCTACATACAGACCCAGCTCCACACAGGCACTTGCTCCTATAATATAGTAATTCAGAACACATTAAATGTAGAGCGTCTCAGTCAATCTTTCCCTTAATAAAAAAGTTAAAACTAGGCACAAAAAAACCCTCTGTGTTAAAACGTCTCTACATGTTAAGTATAACAGTTTGTTATATAAACTTCTGTGAATTAAAAGGATTTCTACCACCGGACCGCGGAAAAAATAGTATCTCGGCACAATTTTATCTTCACTATGAAGAGTGAAGATATCAATTTTATCTTCACTGTGAAGAGTAAAGATATCAACATCTTCACGTTAGCTACCATGTTTGCCCCTATTAAATGTCAAACATAAGCTATAATGTCGACAATCGAAAAATCTTCTGGTCTTCCTCGGAAATCTTCGGCAATCTTCGGAACTTTTCGGGAAATAATCGGAAACGTTCCTACACCCTTCGAAAAATTAAAACAAAAACATTTCAAAGCATTGGTCTTGGTTATAAGACACATCTCTGCGGTATGGCCCATACGTTACGCATTCGCACAGCCATATCACCCGCGCAGTGGCAGCCACGGACAGCTGTTTCATCCTTGATAGGACTCATCAGCATGGCTTAGCCATGCGTAAGGGTCTCAGTAAAAATTCATGGACCGCGCCGTTTACTGCCAAGGCGTGTGCATGCACAACTATAAGCGCCACGCATCACCACACTATCCATATGGACAACATTCGGAGAGTTTTCGAAAATCTCCGTAAGTCTTTGGAAAATCTTCGGAAAATTGCTAAAACGTCCTTTTTAGAGTCGTTTCTACAATTGCTTTGGTTTTTCATTGCTACACTTTGTGATTGGCTAAAAAATCTCGCGCCACTTTCTCGACCAATCAGAAGTAAAATAAAAAACAATCGTGACTTTCTCGCACGCGTTTTCCTGCGCTTGGCGCCGGCGACATGTATTTCCTTCGAGCTCTGATTGGTTCATTGGAATGTTTATGACTGTTGTGATTGGTCAGAGTAATAACTTGGTTTTACCACACTCAATTGAAAACTGCTCTAATAAACAAAATAATACATGGTTGCTTGGAAATATGACATTTCTCTTCGAGTGTTCAACTTGATACCTCACGAGTGAGGGTTTAACAAAAAGATCACTGCACACTGAGTCACAGCACTGAACCTTACCTCTCGCTATGGCTTTGATATAAGTTGGTTGTAACTCAACGGCAACTCTTGCATCATTCAGGGATTCGTGATAATTACCTAACAACGTTTAATAGGTCATAAGCTTCACATAACAAACTAAAAACAAAAGCAGTTGTTGTGCGCATTATGGATTGACTTGGAAAGTAGCACCACAGGTTTACCACCCTCTGTGTGGTTGACTGTGCTTTCAAATGGCTGCGTCGATTATAAATGTAGCCTTTGGCGATATTTAGGGCTTTGTAAAGAGATCAAAATAAACTCAAAACGTTCAAAGACATGAAAACGATGATCAACTTTGTTATCTGTTTGTTTTGTTGATTTAAAGCTTGCGGGAGCGGTTTACAAACTTGTTCGTTAGCTGTTGTGTTGTCCATAATATTCACTTAAGATTTAAAATACTATTTACAAGGCTAAACAAGTTACAAGAAAAGAAGGCAAACGTTTTCGACTAATTAAGTCATCTTCACACGCGATGTGTTGTGTGGGTATTATTCATTGCGGTTTGAATCTTTTGTTTCACCTCATGTATGGTGATCGAAAAATCCGCATCACTAAGAAAATGCCAGAAAACGCTAGCGACATTTCACCAGGTTTTTACTCATCTCGTCCCAAAATGCACCGCGCGCCGCATAATTTATTCCGCTCCAGTTGCTCTCGGCCAATTTATCTTTAAAGATTTCTAACCAGCCAGGTCAGGGCAAAAAGCGAAAAAACTATAATACCCGGACCGCACTTAAAAGAAGGCAAAAGTTAAGTAAAAACCCAAGAAAACTAATAAAAGAATCTTACCCTGATAGAAATGAGCAGCTGCTCTGTTGCTGTACAGCTTAGCATTCATTTCTTCATCCTTGTAGTTCACTTTTATTCCTTCCGTGTAGAAGTGTATGGCGTTGCTGAATTCTTGTTTTCGGTATTCCTCATTACCTTCATCCTTGTACACCTCTGCTATAGCTGAAGCAAACAATAAATCACGTACTTTTTATAACTGCGTCAAACAAAAATTTATTCCCCAGTGTGAATTCCTGTTGTGCTGGGGCGTCACGTCTGAACAGGCTAATTTTAAGATAAAGGTATTTTGGGCAAACAGGGAATTTTAAACTTAATCGTGTAAAAAACATCTTCTTTTCAGTTCGCAAAGTTCAAAATGGAATAGGAATAACAAAAATACGTTTTAATTCAATGAACAAATACCCTCCGGATCGAGGAAATCCTTGTAATGTATACCCTTGTTTATCTGAGTTGGATTTTTAAGGATCACATTTTACTGGCAAGTTTCCACAGATTTTCGTCTTCCTGCGACCCTAAACGGAGAACAATCGTAAAGTTGCAAAAATGGATTCCTCTAACTCCTCGAAATCCTATCGAGTTCGTGATTTCCTTCCTTCAGTTAGGCCATCGTTTGTTTCTTTAATGTTAGTTTTCACTTGCGGATGTCTCTGGATGAAGAATGAAACAACAAACGAGCGACTGATAGCGCTAGAAAATCGCATAAACATGTTTCCGCTGGAAGATCGTGTGGAGAGTGGTCCGATAGAAAATCATGAAAGAACGACTCTTAAGCGCGGTGAAGAATCTGTGGAACTTATTTTAAAGAAGATTCAGACACCTGTTACAAATAATTTCAATTATAACTCAGGTAAGAATTGCGATTCACTGTCCTGTATAATAAGAGTTTAGCGGAGATATGATGAGACGTGTGGCGCTTTTAAACGGAAATGGAGTATGTCGTCAGCGGTGTTCATGAAACCGTCAAGTGTCTTGTCTTCCCTGTGTCTTTCTCGAGTCACAAATTGGATTACCGTGAATTTTTATCGCTTTAATCTAAGGTTATTTTTTAACACCTTAGATGAGAGGAGTATTTAGTATTTAATATAGTTCTGTTGAAATAATCCAGCAGGAAATCGTGGGAACCAATCCATTTAACACATAAAGAACGCAATGCGGACTATTTCGATTCTAGGGACTGACAGAATTTGTAAGTATGATCTGAAATCAGTCATACGGAAAATCAATTGCATCCTTTAGAGTTTAGTCTTAAATCATAGGCTGTTTAAAATAAGTTTGCAATGCGTCGAGAACAGATTTTTCATTGAGAATAGCTCCAAACTTGTTTGTGTAGCTAATGAGAACTGAAGAGTGAACTGAACAGAAGGTCAAAATTAAACTCGTTATCCTATTACCTTCTGCACGTGCCAAACTAGTGAAACACCAAGCAAATAATCTTATACATTTACCGCCTTAAATAGAGACGGTCACAGTATATATTTTTTCCGTTTTTTTTAGAGATGGTCTGAAATTAAAAACGAAAAAAGGTCATGTTCCCTGATGTTTCGAGTTTGCAAGACATCTCAGCACGTAGCTTCTTAGGGAGACTTGTTGATACAGTTTCGAGCATTTAAGTATTACAAAATGGGCCTTTCAAAATATATCAAACAGGCGCACGTAAAGGCTATATGAAAGGGGTACCATTTGTAATGAAAGGTATATGAAAGGGGTACCTTTTCTGTCAAAAACGGTAAACGAAAGGGTAAAGGTTTGGACCTTGGGGCGGAGCATCCCCGTACAAAACTTTTTTGAGTACCCCCCGGGAATTGAAACGTAAACCTAGACAGAAGGTCACTGGCTTTGTCTTTATTTCCTATGACAATGAAACCCCTTTATCTCAGTAGTCCTCAGTGTCCATAATTTAATAGTAAAATGTAAGCCATACAGGGAGGCAGCGTAGTCGAGTGAACTTGAAATTCATGGGTCCTGGTATCAAGTCCCGCTATGATTCTTGAGTTGTTTCACTATAAACCCAAGTTCAACTGCTCAACTTTATTACAATATTAACACTTTGACTCCTGAGTTTTTTTGGGGGGATTTTTTGTCTAGCTTTGACATACATGCATCAAATAGGCTCTGACGGCTTCCCTTTTCAGTATAAGTATATACAACCATATATATTTGGAAAGAAGACTTCCTGGGGTTTCCCAAACAAATATTCACTAAGAGTTAATGATTAACCCATAAAAATTATAAATTCGTAATGGCGGTAAAAATGTAAAAAGATAACCCTTTGGCAGAAAGATTCTTCTTTTCTGATCACTGCTGTACAGAAAAGTATTTTATTTATTTACTCCATTTGAGGATATTTACATTTTTTTGTCATTTGTGATTCTTAACCTCGAAATATCTGTACATAAGTAAATAAGTAATAAATGCAAATATGACCGCAATGAAAATGAATTGTATATTAACATTTATTACTATCACCTTGTTGCTGGACTACTGTAACTAGATCAGAATTAACTTGATATACTCGTCAATATATTATGGCATATGAAGATATATCGCATAGCTTTTCACCCCTCGCAAATAAAAAACGAACCGCAAATATATATATATATATATATATATATATATATATATATATATATATATATATATATATATATATATAATATATATATTCTTTATTTTACTACAGTCAGAAATTTGTCAAAAAGGCCATCAACAACCCTTAGACCAAGAAATCGCAGACAAGTTTTGAACGACACTTTAGCTGCCATCACTATATATGATGTGCGTAAAGAAATCATCAAGCAGTTTGAACAACTCATGCCCATCAAGTATTGCAAGTCAAGTGAGAAGGTATGTCCTGCAGGGCCCCCTGGATATCCTGGCCCCGCTGGGGCAAAAGGACCACGTGGCAGGAGGGGACAAAAGGGGACAAAAGGAAAGAAAGGGACTCAAGGCGGCATGGGACCACCTGGCAAATCAGGAAAAAAAGGAATGGCTGGGCCTACTGGACCGAGAGGAGAAAAAGGAGGCACGGGGGAGCCAGGACCAATAGGGATGCCGGGACCACCTGGTAGGCCTGGAAAATCAATATTTGTCCCGAACGTGATGTTGTCACCAGCTGACCAAACTCGGGATGAAGGAGGAAATACGATTTTTTATTGCACGGTTGGAGGAAATCCTCCTCCTAGCGTCGAGTGGCGCTTCAAGGGCAGGAAGCTTCTGACAGGTGCAAAGTATGTTATAAAAGAAGGAGAGTTGACCATTAAAACTTTGAATTACAGCGATGCTGGGCAGTTCACTTGTGCTGCCACAAATATTCTTGGATCGACAGAAGCCTCTGGAAATTTGTCTGTTCGAGGTGAGAGCATCAAATAACTTTTAAGCAACCTTTTGTGACACACCACATAGCTTAATGCGGGCTTCATTTACGCCAATGACCTTCGTACCAACTTGCTAGAACGAGTCGATTCGTACTCGAGCTCGCTTTCCTTTTTTTCGAGGTGAGAGGATCAACAAACTTTCAGTAGATGTTTGAAAACATTCTTCACTTTCAGTTCCGTATAGGCCCTCGATCTTGCAAATTTTCTAATTTCTTGAAAAAAAATAAGATAACGCCCGTACGTCATCAGCAAACACCATAGAGGGGCTTAAAGATTTCTGAAAATCAATACGTCTTTAGTATTACGCAGAATAATAGATTTATATTTTGATTTATTTAAGCTGCGATGACGTCATCCATTGACGAAATTCGACATAATGCCCTTGCTGTTCACATTTATTTATTCATGCCGTTAGCTCTTTTTTCTCACAGGTCTTCCTATCTTCACAAAAGTGCCTCCATTACTCGCCACTCCAAAGGAAGGCTCTACCTTTCGAGTAGCTTGTCAGGCTGAAGGGTTTCCGCTTCCCATGTTAAACTGGACTAGATCAGTGATACCTATGCCTGCTGGGAAGACTGAAGTTAAAGAAGGTACACTCACTATAAAGGACTTGAGTCTTTCTGACAACGGGTTGTACGAATGCGTGGCTACGAACAGCATGGGATCAAAGAACGCCAGAATTAACGTGGTAGTGCAACGAAAGTCAGGTTTGTTTTATTTATTCGGCATGGTATGTGTATCTTGAATACTTATCCTCAAGATGTTCAAGTGGTAGTTTCTTGGTGTTGCGGATGGGGTGATCACCAAATGACGTAAAACAAAAGATTCAAAAGACACTGAACAATACCCACACCACATCACAAAAGCTAACCAACAATGGCTTCCGCGCAACACCAAGAAACACCCGTTCAAGTTCATCGTTTGTAACCTGCGAATAATCTTTCTCAGATTTCCTAACTTGCTTCCTTCCATTCCATGCATGCTACAGTTGCCCATAGTTATCTCGGTTACGGTTTCAAGTCAATAACACTCATTAGAAATCAATTATCATCACCTTGTTGTTTTAGGTCACATTGTGTAAGGAAAACCCATACCGACTGGTTTAGTATCATCGTTGAAAGTATATACCTCGAATGGCGATCAATTTGTAGAATGTTTGGTTGCTTTAAATCATTTCGAATTGGCCTGTATTTGAAGAAAAATATATCTTTGTTCCCTCTACTTTTGTACAAACGTTAAAACGGACAAACGGAGAACCACATTTTACGGCTTTTTGCTAAGTTGCTACAATGCGTGTAGGTCACATGCGAGCCTAGGTCGGTCCATAAAGGAGAGAAACAGAGGTGCGAATTGTCTTGAGACTCCAGTCTTGCCAGATTACAGTTTTACAATTCTAGTGTGGGTGTCTGAGCAAGCGTGTGAAGCAAGTAAAATAAGTGTCGTTGGTTTTAGTAGGAACTGACCTGGCGCAAAACCCGTCTCTTTCTTGCGTTACTTTCTTTGGCGCAAAACGTCCTCTAGAAGACTAACGTAGCGCAATTTCAATTAAAGCGAAAAAGAAAACAGATGGACATAACTGAGAAGAAAATAGCAACTACTCGCAGTCTTATCTGCATGATACAAAAAACTAATAAAAATTCTCACAAGTACACTAATAAAATAACGGCCATCGTTTTCCCCCAGATTTTGAAGATTCTGCCATTGTGGGAAATAACAAAAACTACTTGTCCGCACTCGTAAACTGGTTGACCCCTGTGGTACAAAGCGCTGACTCTACCTGGAAGCGCTGTTACCGTGCGTCTGTGGACGGCTGGGCTGGCACTACATTTCACGCTCAATGTGACGGCAAGGGTCCAACTGTGACCATAATAAGAGTCGGGAAATATATATTTGGAGGGTACACCAGTGTCTCATGGGGTAAGAAATGTCTTTTACATGGACACCCTGGATAAATATTAATATTATTATTATTATTATTATTATTATTATTATTATTGAAATGAAGTTTTTTAGCAATACTTTTACAATATTTATACGGATTGTTGTTCGGGCGATCAGTGCGATTTTGATTCTGAATATTTTTAGCATTCTAGTAGATCAATAATTGTAAACGTATAAAAAGATTGTTTGAGAATTTGTTAATAAAGATTATTATTATTAAATATTATTATTATTATTATTATTATTATTATTATTATTATATAACTTGACCTTGCTGCGGAAAAAGGGTCATCAGTTTGGCTGACAGTAGTCCCCCTTCGTGAAATGGGTTTCAACCTAAATAAGAAGGAGTTCCGTGATGCAATTAAACTGCGCTATGATTGGCCAGTTGATGATATCCCGTCCACTTGTGTATGTGGCGACGTTTTCACAGTAGACCACGCAATGATATGCAAGCGAGGTGGTTTCGTTGTCCAACGTCACAATGAGCTGAGAGATTTAGAAGCCGAACTTCTGGGTATGGTATGTAGTGATGTTGAGATCGAGCCTGTTCTTCAAGATATTTCGGGAGAACAACTGGGAAGGGCTTCAAATCGAGCTCCAAATGCGAGATTAGATATTCACGCACGCGGGTTCTGTAGTCCAAGAGCTATTTTGCTAGAAGTGCCTAGAAAATTAAAATCGTAGCACACCTACCACATAAAAAGTCTGTCTTTATTTTATGTTAGCCCATCATCAGAGGAACCTTCCTAGGTATGATGTACTATTGAATTCAGGGGTCAGGGGGGTACTAGTACCCCTTTTAGTAGGGGGTGTAATGACGTCATGTTGAACTGGATTAGTGTCTTACTTGGGCCTTTTTTGACTAAGTGTTGTCATTTTAAGAACATTTGTGGTCAGGTTGTTGTGATATTTGTGAAACTACATCTTATCACTTTCTTTAGAGATATCGATTTATAAACTAGCATATTTTTAAGCTGAGTCACGTGACTTTAACCCTATTCAGCCTGGGCTTTTTTTTGAGTTCCTGAGCCTGGGAAACATTTATAACATTTAGGCTATGACAATGAAACCTAGAGGGTATATAGTATTTTCAAAACTATCTCCTTTGCAGTCCGCACAATGGAACGATGACGTCATATGACGTAGTTATTAAGTAATTAGTTGTACGGCGGCCATCTTGGATCCGCCATCTTGGATTTCTGAAATTTTTCAAAACCTCTTAAAAACCGTCCAAATTGACTCAAAATTAATCAAAACCAATAAATAAACGCTAAATGACGTAAAAATATAAAAGTTATACCAAAAAAACATTGTTTTTCTTCATTCAAAGGTACAAATATGCAAATTTCAAAAAATATGGCAGTCAAAATCTTGTTGCCATGGAAACGTCAAGTCACGTGATCAATAAATTGTCACATGAAATTGTTGCCAGATAAATTTTAGGAAAAGTCACAACGTTTGATGGCGTTTGAATACATATTAAAGAAGTTATGAATGTTGAAAGTTAACGCGGGTCTTTATGTCCCCCCCCCCCCCCGCCTGAATGCCATCCTCTGAGGGAAAACAAAAATATTTCAAAAGAAAAGGTTTGAAATAAACTTAGAGTTAAATACTTTATTCACTGTGATGAGCTAAGTACGATTCCATTTTCAAAAGGTATTCCCATTCCGTTAAATTCTGGATTTAACTTGTTTTTTTCACACTATTAATCTTAAGTGAGAGGTTTACCCATAATTCTTTGGTACTTGATTACCCATAATTCTCCATGTCTTACTCCAGGAAGCCATCTTGGATATCGCTGTAAGTACTTAATATTTTGTCAATTTTATTGCTTTTTTACGTTCATGTGGTTGTATGTTCATTTGTTACTTTATCAATAGTCAAATACACTTTTCTAGAAGAGAAATGTGATATGTTTTGAGCTCACTATTTCTACTTTTCTTTAGTCTTGTCTTATTTCACATATACACTGTTTTCTAGTGAAAGATTATCCCTTATAAATTCATGTCCAAAAGATAAAAGTACCTAACAGAGAGTATGTAATATATACCCATTTCCTTTCATGGTCAAAATTGCATTGGGTACGTCTATCAGACGTTTTACATGACCTAAGGAATTGATGTTGATGAGAAATAAGCTATCATTATGCGAAGGTATATTGATATAATTACTTTCTTTCATTTGAAATTAATTAAGGCAGTAACTGGGTGAGAGCATGGCTAGTGGCGAAAAAAGAAAATTTGAGGAGGATAATACCCCGAGTGAGCTGCTTCTAATTCCAGTCAAACGCAAAAAAAGAACAGATTGGAGCAAATGCTTAATTTGTCAGTCGGCTGGTCATAAGGATGCTATCAGAAAAGCTACAGTTGTTGGTATAAAAAGATTCAAGGAAGCCTGCATCCAAAGAAGGGATGATGTATTTGAACGTGTTTATCCAGATCTGGAACACTCTTCTCTCGAAGTTTTCTGGCATGGTAAATGCTATCAGTCGTACACCAGCAATCGAAATCTTCGCTTCGTAAAGCCAGCAAGTTCAGCATTATCTCAAGGCCCGCTTGAACAACTAGATAGTGAAGCTGATGCAGCAGATTGTGGATCAAGATCTTGCAGATCAAGTGTGGTACCTGTGGACTGGTCCCTTTGTCTTTTCTGCCAGAAAAAGAAATACAAGAGCTGTAAGGAGTTAATAAATGTAAGTTCGTTTGATGCTTGTCAATCTATTCACCATGCAGCCGAGGCCAGAAAAGATGAAAACATGCTGGTAAAAATCCAGAGTATCGATCTTATTGCTGCCGAAGCCAAATATCACAAGGCCTGTCGTGATAAATATGTCAGCAAATCAAACTTGCAACATCGTAGGAAAGGAGAAAATAATTCTGAAGAAGACTTTTATGCCAAGGCGTTTGATAGGATGGTCGTTGAATTACAATCCGGTATTGCTGCAGGAAAAGCTTATGACATGACATCGCTTTTATTGTGGTATCAGTCGATCCTTCTCGAGAGTGGTGTTGAAACTGGAAAAAGCTACAGAAGTGAAAGACTTAAGAAGCGATTACAGCTGCATTTTCATAACGGCATAGTCTTTCAAAAACAACCAGATCCTTCCAAACCGGAGATTATATATTCCAGCAAGATTTCATTGCAAGATGTTATAAATGCTGCATCCACCCTGAGAGCCGACACTGAAAGAAAAGGCTGTGATTCCAAGACAACCGACCCAGTCAACGAGAAAGAGCGTAGAATGACACTGTATCATGCGGCGCAAATTCTCAAGTCAGATATCAAGAGTTGCAAAGGTATAGGAGTACTGCCATTGGACAAAGATGATCTGCGTCTAAGCAAGGCAAAAGAAGTGATACCAGACAGTTTGTATGCGCTTCTGTGTTGGGTGATTTCAAATCGAGAAAAGATTGAGATGAACCATGCTGCGGTTCCAAAGTGTCTCAATGAAGCTGATGAAAGGCGAATCATCATGATTGCTCAAGATATTGTTCACTCTGCTACGCATGGCAGAGTACGGACACCGAAGCATGTTGCTTTGGGGATGTCTGTTCGACATGTTACCGGCTCAAAGCAGATAATCACGCTTCTTAATCGCATGGGCCATTGCTCTTCTTATGATGAAATTGAAGCAATCGACACCAGCCTTGCCAGGGAGATTTTGGCAATGTCAGAATCCTGTGGAGTTGTCATTCCAACCAACATATCCCCTGGTGCATTTGTTCAGGCTGCTTGTGATAACAATGATGTCAACGAGGAAACGCTGGATGGAAAGCACACCACACATGCTACAACACTAGTCCTCTATCAGTCAGGTCAGTTTGGACCAAGACCTAGAAAAGTGGTTCATGGTGAGCATTCAACCAGGAGACGATCTCTTGATACATCAACTGCTGTACATGATATCCTTGATTGCAGTGCTCAAGGCAAGAGGCCACCGGTCAATTGTTTTCATAATAAGATCAAGGAGGATTGGTGTAGCAGCGCCAACACTATTCTCTCAAGTGTCAAGAAAATGGATTTAGCCTGGTGTCTGCTAAGAATACCTCCAAACACACTATTTGGTGTCGACCTTGTCTTCCGCAATCCAGACCAACAGTGCATTCCTGGCTGGAGCGGCTTTAATGCTGGGGTCTCCAATGTAACGGCTCCACAGACAACTGTTGGATACTGCCCAATGATACCTGCTTCCTCGACAGAGTATAGTACGATATACACCGTAATGAAACAAGTACAAAACATGATGGAAACTCTGGACCAAAGGAACAGTGTCATCACGTTTGATCTGGCCATATATACAAAGGCCAAAGAAATTCAGTGGCGCTTTCCAGAAGAATTCAAAGACACTGTCATCCGTATTGGTGGGTTTCACATTGCCCTTAACTTCTTGGCAGTCATAGGAAAGCGATTTCAAGACAGCGGCTTGGAAGACTTGCTCGTGGAGTCAGGGATATATGGGGGGAATACAGCCTTGGCATTACTGAAAGGGAAGTCCTACAACCGTGGCGTACGAGCACACAAAGTAACCATGGAAGCAATGTTACGTTTGCTGTGGTACTCATTTACCAATTGGATGTTGGAAAGAAAGAGAACAAGCCCAGAGTCCCTATCAGGTATTGATGGAGAACGAATCGTAAATTACTGCCTTGCCTGCCAGGAAGCTCTTGTTGGCAAGGCCAAGGAAGCCCTACAAGGCCAATTCCAACTACTCTGCACGGAAATGGAAGAAACTCTGAAACTTTTTGACATATTCAGAAACCAGGGAAGGCAAAAGTCGAGGCTGTTTGCCTTTTGGGATTCGTACATCGAGATGGTTTCCCTACTGCTGACCTTTATCAGAGCAGAACGAGAAGGATGCTGGTCATTGCACCTTGCAGCAACTAAGGAAATGACACCTCATTTCTTCTCTATGGATCGGGTAAATTACTCCAGGTGGCTTCCGGTTTACGTTGCAGACATGGATCAAATAGCCACGAATGCACCAGAGGTTCATGATGAATTTACCCAGCGTAGCCATGCAGTTAACAGAAGCACGCACGCATTCAGTCAGGTGTGGACAGACATGGCATTAGAGCAAAGCATCAACCTCGACAGTAAAAGCAATGGTGGTATCATAGGTATCACACAAAAGCCTGGAGCTTTGGATCGATGGTTTCTTACTAGTCACGAACGGGCAGCAATCACAACTGCAACTAAAGAGTTATGTGGAATGGAAGACTGTCACAGAGTTGGCTCCCACAAAGAGGCTGGATCTGAAAGGCTAAAGAAAGACGAGTCTGATGTGCAAACCTTAGTGAACACAATGCTTGATGTCATGAAAAATCCCTTTTGCTTGGAAGGTGCAGTTGATGATGATTCTGGTCCGCTGCTGAACATTGCAACAGGAGTGGTTATGCCAGATGAAAAGGCTGACCGCTTGATCACCTCATCTGATTTAGGAAAGAAGCAAATGAAAGATTTTGTGGAACAAAGGTTAAACACCAATGAAGTGAAGTTCTGGGAGCCTTTGCCACATCTCAAGATTGAAACATTTGCCTCTCTTTCGAAAAAGAAGCAAGTCAGGACTGCAGATGAAAATATGCTTACTGTCAATGCAGATCGAGATCTTTTTGGTCGGCTTCTAATTGCTGCAAATTCAAGAGGTGTTCAGCTAAAAGAGGTTCTGAGTTATGAGCTATCTACAGTTCCGTATGCCCTCGCCCACGTGGATGGTTCATTGAGGAAAACTACAAAAAGCATTCTCCTGGGAGAATTGGAGAAGACTGTGGATGTTTTACCAAGGCTTCCGGTGCAAGAAGATATCCCAACAGCGTACATCTTGGACGGTATGGCCATTGTACAAATGATCAAATCTGGTGGGGCTCAAAACTTTGGAGAACTGGCAGATACATACTACAAGTTTATCAGCTCACCATTTCAACAACCCAGCTGCAACAGAGTGGATGTTGTATTTGATCGTTATGACAATCCACACTCCATCAAAGGAAATGAACGTGAACGAAGAGGGTCCTCTTCAGCTTTGGAGATTAGAATCATTGGACCAAGCACTCCAGTCCCCAAACAGTGGAACAAATACGCCAGCAACCCACAAAACAAAGCAAATCTCACAGCCTACTTGTCGCACAGATGGTGTAAAATCGGTCAAGACAAATTAGGTCATGGACAGCAGCTTGTCATTGGAGGAGGTTTTAGAGATTCCAACAAAGCCGTATTGGTGATCAGAGGTTCAAAAAGCCACATCCTGTCTTTGGAATCAGATCATGAGGAGGCAGATACAAGAATGATTCTACATGCGCACAATGCATCCTTTGATCATGGTCGCATAGTGATCCAATCACCAGATACCGATGTTGCAGTTCTCACTGCATACTTCTGCACATCACTGCCCTGCCAGCAGCTGTGGTTTCGCACTGGCGTCAAGGATAAAATACGCTTCATTCCCATTCACAGTCTGGTCCAAGCTCTTGGTTCTGATCTCTGTGCTGTACTTCCATGTTTTCATGCCCTCACAGGATGTGATTCCACGAGTGGTCTTTTCGGAGTTGGAAAGAAAAAGGCTTGGCTCACGCTTAAGAAGAATATCGCCCTCCACACAGGGATCGTTAAGTTAGGAGATGAAGTGCCACTGACATTGGAAACCTCAAAAGCGTGTGAGATCTTCATTTGTTCCCTTTACACCAGTACGAAGATGTCTGAAAGCACTGCAGATCAGTTGAGATACTGGATGTTTTGTCAAAAGAAACAGAAAAGTGAGTCTTTGCCACCAACATCCGACAGTCTGCATCACCACCTTGAAAGAAGCAACTATCAAGCATTTGTATGGAAGCGCTCCTTGGAGGCGGTGCAAGCTTTACCGACACCTTCTGGTAATGGATGGAAGTTACAAGATGGAAATTTGGAAGTTGTGTTGATGACAAAGGAACCTGCTCCCAAAGGATTGTTAGAGCTAACCGTTTGCAAATGCAAGAAGTCTGGATGCAAAAGAAGTGACATTTGCCCTTGCAAGGCAAACGAAATGACCTGCACTGAAGCCTGTATCTGCATGAGTGCCGATGAATGTGGAAATCCCTTCAAAGTTTTCCTGAATGATTACTCCAGTGACGAAGATTACGATTGAAGATGTGTATGGATGTGTATATATATATGTAACACTTTCAGTCAAATTTACAACTGTTGATCGGAGTCTCTTTTTATAGAAGTGGTCATGGAATGAGAGCTTGAGCATACGAGGAAATGAAATGAGAACGTGAAATTTATTCATTCAGTTTTGTGCAAAAATGGTATTGACTTGTGACTGTTCATAAAAGCAAGATTCTGAGCAAAAAATAAACTACTTTTTTGTCAATTTAATTTTATTAATCTTTAGTTAACAACCTGTCAGGATTTTTTGCCAGATTATAACTTGAATTTAATGATTAACTTGAAAAGAGATTCAGAATCCTGGCAAATCTATTTATTATGGCCAATTTATTCAATATCAGCTAAGTTGATATCAAATTAAGGTGGCTCCTAATAGTTTAAACATTCCCATCATGATACATCTATGATATTCAATCACAGCTACACTGGTAAAGTTAGAGAAAACGTTTAATACAGGTTTGTAAATACTTAACCAATGAACAAATTTAGGTGGCCACGACATCAAAATTTGTTACCATAGCAACGTAAAAAGAGGCCAAAAAGACCCCATTTTCAACCTTTTGAGGCTTATAACTTCAAAACTGCTCGGTGAATTTTTTTCATTTTTATATATTTTTGTGTTATAAACATAACAAACATTTGTGCCAATTTTGAAAACAATCTGCAGATAGGATTCAGGGATATGACATTTTTACATAAATTTAAGGTAGCTCTGAACTCTATGTACAGAATTTTTTAAAAAATTGTTAAAATGTTTCTCTTGCCAATTAAACAAAAATATATCGAAAACAAAAACTTTCACCGTGTAGTTTATAAGTTATTAGCCTCAAATGGTCCAAAATAGCGTATTTTTTACCTCTTTTCGCGTTGCCATGGCAACGAATGATGACGTCGTTTGGATACCACTTTGTTGACTGATAAAAGATTTACTGGTTTCAAGTAAAAGATTTTTAGCCACACCATCGGGCTAGCTGTAATGGATGCAAAAGACGAGAGGGCTGAACAATATGGAGCCACCTTAAAGTGTTTCACTCCCCTACTCACACAGTACCGCAGTTTCTACAAAAAAAAATAATCCTTTTATACATTTTTGTACGATTCATTACAATCCAAGATGGCTGCCAGTAAAACCAATATTGTCAATTAGTGACGTAGTATGACGTCAAATGACGTTAACATCAACACTTAAGGAACTTTTTGGTCTAATTGTTGTTATACTAAAGGCTGTACCAATTACCATACAGATGAGTTTAAAATTTTTAACCTTAAAATGACATATGGGCTTTAGTCCTTACAAAGTCCACCCCACCCCCACCCCCACCCCCCCGGGAAGTTCTAGTGTGGGTCCGATGACGAGCATAAAATTAATTTTAAATGCTAGATGACTTTAGTCTTGTGATGTACAAAAACATGAATTCGAAGTCCACTAAAACAAATTGGAAATGTGCATTTACCTCGATTAACCTAATGAAAAGTATTTAACAACAGGACTGTACCACCCCTAGTAAACGTTATTACTACACCCCCCTGACCCCAGAAATCTATAGTACATCATACCTAAAAATGATGCCCTGATCATGTTCTATCATAATATAAATACAGACCTTTTATGTGGTGGCTGTGCTACGTGACAATTTTTTTGTTGTCCTAGCTCTTGGACTACTGGGAGAACCAACGATCAGCATTCTTCGACGTGAGGGTTTTCACCCTAATGCTGACTCGTATAGGGACCTAGAGCTCCAACAGATATACCGCAATCACGAGAATGAGAAGAAGCGTCTATATTCGAGGAGAGTTTTGGACATTGAACAAGGAACTTTCACACCCCTTATTTTCACATCAACGGGTGGTATGGGAAAGGAGTACTTGCAATACCATAGCAGACTAGCGCAGCTGATCTCTATCAAGAAAGGAGAAGACTATGCCAAAACAATCTCTTGGATAAGAGCAAGGACATCCTTTGCTCTATTAAGATCCGCATTAATCTGCCTTAGAGGATCGAGATTTAGAAGGAAAGCCTTTTGTGATTTTAAGAACATAGATATTGACATTGAAACCCAAGAAGGAGCCATAATGTAATGTTAAGAATTCTTTATTGCCGTCACTTTGTGAATACAAACGTCTTATATAAATTTTATTTTTATTGAAATTTTTTTTAGTAACACTTTTACGGTATTTTATGGATTGTAATTATGAATATTTTTAGCATTTTAGTAGATTAATAATTATTATATATTATTATATTATTATATAAATGAACTTTTATAGCTTTTTCCTGCAAGTGTACATAAAATTGATGTTAAGGCTTAATCCATTTTTAAGAAATTTGTTAATAAAGTATTGTCCTTGGGATTTTTAATTTATTATTATTATTATTATTATTATTATTATTATTATATTATTATTATTATTATTATTATTATTATTGAAGAATCTAATTATTGAAGGCTTTTCTCTTTTTTTGAAAAAAGTAAATAAATGTAACGCTAGGTATACTATTTTAAATGTACATATCTTATCGTATTAGAATTTTAATGTATTGTAAATAGTTATTCTATTCAAAGCGGGAGGGTTCTGGGCAAGAGGAGTTACGGCATTTTTTGATGTCAGAGTTACTCACGTCAACTCCAGTTGTTACCAGAGCAAGCCAACATCGGAAGTGTTCAAGGAGCAAGAAGAAGAGAAGAAGCGCAAGTACCAGCAGCGGGTGTTAGATGTAGAAATGGGTTCGTTTACACCTTTAGTGTTTGGAACCAATGGCGGAATGGGAAAGGAGTGTCAGCGGTTTTTAAAGCATCTCGCAGACAAGATAGCTCAGAAAGATACTGAGCCTTATCATATTGTAATCACTTGGCTCAGGACACAGATTTCGTTTGAACTCTTAAGATCGGTACATGCATGCGTTAGAGGTTCGCGAACGCCGTTTCGTAGCAAAATAGAGCAATCCTTAGACTGTAAAATAAATGTAGCTAGTGCGGATATTTGAAATACACGTTTTATATGCTTTTATACTCAGGGCGTTTTATGGACACTGGTTTAGCCGTCATTAGTATAATTCGATTTTATAATTTTTTAAATACCTCTGCATCATGGAATTTGTAATTTTATAGAATTTTGAATTTTTATTATCAATTATTTCTATTTTTATCTTTTGTAATTAAGATATTTTTAAATTGTGAATAAAGTTGTTATTTTTTGTTATTCTAATTGTTAATAAAATTATTATTATTATTATTATTATTATTATTATTATAAAGATGATTTACTCACCAGTTAGTATTAGTGATATAACGCTAAACGAACAATTAGGTAGTACAGTAAAGTTAACCTTTAACTTAGTTGAGCAGATCTTTGTTGGGTTTTGTTTTTGCCCGCCTAACCTCGTTATCAAATTTTTAACTGCGAAGCTTAGCGGCGTAAATCTTTTGTTTTTATACAAAATGGCGGGGTGTGATAAAGGCCTATTAATGTGTCTAAATACGTGGTATGGTAATCGATTGAGACAAAGGCAAACCTTGGATCGTGTAAGGTAATTCTAGCCTTGAAGTTTGTGACAGAAACCATTTATTGTGGCAATTTATATGACAGCTCTAAACAGTACGTACGCACTACAACTGTCATTCTTCTGCGCTTTAAAGGTGATCAAATCATTTAAACTGCACATGAAGTGAAATTTCACTACATTTTGTTTTAGGGTTTTATGTTGTTTATATCACCTTTATTTCATTTTCAATCGTTTTTCTCTTTTACGCGAAGAGGATCCACTATTTTTAGCAGTTTGAAAACTCCCGCCGGGGCCTGAAATTCGCGACATTTTGAGCGCGGCCAAAAATGTATTTGTGACGTCATTCGTGTGTTCGATCGTAACAAAACATGGCGGAGAAGGGGACGAACCCCCGGGCGGGGCTAAAATACGCGTCGCTTTCAGCCATATTTAATCGAAATAATCCTTCCACAAGTTTACAAAACTCCACTGTAAAACGAGTGACGCGCTCAGTTGTAAACACACTAATGACGTCACTAGAACCCAGGTCCTTGTCTAATATTCTCAACTTGCGTCGCTTGTTAAAATATGTTCCCGCCACTTTAAGTGACTTGTTTTCCCATATAAATAATTCGTAAAACTCCTATCGGCAGATTACCAGAAAAACAATGGTAGTGAAATTTCACTTCATGTGCACTTTAAGAATTGTACATGTTAACATTCTAAAATGTAACTTCAGGTAAACTTATTCAATATTTTAATTAATATTGTTTCATATTTTGCATTCTTTTAAAAGTAAAATTTGTTTTGTTAATTAAATGGCTAGTTAAAAGCATTTATGACAAGTACACTAATATAAAAAGGCATGCCCACACGTGATGTCAGTTTTACTGCCTAATTTCAACACGAGTTGCTTAAATTCTACAAAAAGGAGATCTTGATACAGACTAACGCGGATCTTGTTAATTTAATATAGCCTTACCCAACGCAACCCCGCTCAGTCCGGTGTGTACAAAAAGCTTGGGCCTGATGTAAAATGTCTCCGCCAATTGGAAAACTATGAAATTAGTATTCAAATCAAACTGTACACAATTCATGGTCTGCGAAACAAATAAAACATGACTGAAATTACATTTAAATGTTCCAAATTTGTAAAACAAAAGCTAGCCACTCAGAGCTGTTAATCATCAGCAATTAAGGAATATTCTAAACTATCGCCTTCTTTGATTTGTTTTTAACCAATTTTACCAGCTTTGTTTGTTCGGCGGTATTTTAATTGTTTATTTCTTTATGAAATCCTTTGATTCGCTAACTAAGGAACCTTAGAAATACTAACCGCGCAAACAATTTAAGTCATAATTTTGATGCAAATACATTTACTTTAATTTTTTACACGTATTTCTAAAGTTCTGTTTTATTTTTGTAGTATCATTTCTTGTCCTTGGTACAGTCTGCTACAAAATCAAAAATTACTTAAAGATATTGTAGCGCTATAATAAACCTGAAGCACCAGGAAAGAATAATTACGTATGCACCTAAAGGTCACTTGACAAGATCAAAGTTGATAATTATTTATCGCAGACTGGTGTAACAGCAGTTTGACCACATGTCACTCAGTGAGCGCCGTACGTGGTGGCTGAATTCACAGTGTAAAAATCAGGACAATGTCACATTTCGTTTCCTGTTTTCCCAACAGGTTCCAGTTCTGGGTATCAATACGATTCAAAAGCGTTTTTGTATTCATTAGTGAACAAGCCAGGATGGGCACCTGTTAAACTGATTCAAACCGGAAAAAATAGTCATAACAGGCGGCATTCCATATACAGTATTTCATCGTATGGACCCACATTCGGAGGAGGACATGACATATACGTATCCAACCAAGCTTCATCTAACAGACGTTCATACACAAACCTTGGCTACACTTACAGTCCACCGAGCGGACACAGCTATGCGAGCACCTTCACCCAAACGTTCCTGGCAGGAGGAAGTAACTTTAATTTTACACCAGACGAAGTAGAGACTTTCTATGAAACAACTTAAAAACGATGAAGCCAGCTATGAAATTGTCTCATCTCGCATCTGTAACAACTGTAACTTGTTGATTTTAAAAAGCCGTAATAATAAGAGCCGTTTATATAAAAGATAGTAGGATAAAAGTAGACACAAACAAGACCTTTTAAAGTTAATTTCTAGAATGATATACTTTTAGTAACAAAATTGTAAAGTGACACTCGGCTTGACTAGCTAAAATCAAAGGCTCCTGTGAGCAAACTCGTGGATACGAAATGTTCGGACCCTCCCCTCTCCTAGACGGTTTACTTCACCAAACCCCCCCCCCCCCCTCCCCCTGCATCCAACTCCCCACCCTCCCCTCCCCCAACACCGTTCCCATGGGTATGACAGGTGACCATTATATTATATATCGCGGGTTCAATGTTAACAACCGATCGATTGAGCGAGTTGGATGGAGTGAAATTTTGTTACACTGCTATGATTCATCCAACGCTTCGCGTATTTACGAGTTAACCCCTTAAGCACTAATATCAAAGTTTAAATTCTCATTTGTGGTCCCTATACATTTCCTATAGAAGCTTATAGAAGTAGTGGGGAGAAATTGTTTGGATATCAAGAGAACTCATCTTGTGTGATCATCTCCGTAATTCTCATGACATTTTTGATTGATAAGGCAATAATACTTTGGTAGTTTCCATTGGAAAGTGAAGTGCTGCGGGTAAAGCTTATGCAGAAGAAGACTTGTTTTGGGCTATCTCGTTAATTGCATGTCCTTTAGATAGTGAAAAGATGAGCGACTTGATCTATTATGTTTACTAATTGTTAAAATAAATCTTGAATGAAACAAAATATTATAATCGAAGTTAAAGACAGCAGGGAAAGTTATGTAGCAGATAAACGAATTTTACATAGTTAATTGTCGGTAAAAAGTGGAATAGCCTTCCCTGCGAGGCTAGGTGCGCGGAGTCCCTCGGGTCGTTCAAACGCGCAATCAGCAAAGTTCTCTAAGGCACGGCATTCACGGTAGCAACTTTTTCATTATAGTGTAGTTTATAGTCATAGCTATAGTTTTGTAGTTATAGTTTGATCTTTCTGTAAATAGTTGATGAATTGCCCGTGGTTAAATAAAGTTTATGTATCTATCTACCAAGAGATTATAATCTCTTGTATGTACCAAATTTGCATATGTCAAAGGGTAATTTAAACCCTGAATACAGCACTTCCAAAGATTCTCTGTTACCCTAGTTTCGCTCGCCAAATTACGGCTGGTAAACGGCAAGCGAATGGCTTGAACGGATAGCCGTTAGTATCGTTTTCGTGTGAGAGGTCACATATAATACATGAACACAGGTCTACCCAGGCTGGTCTAACTGCGGAGCTGGTAAATACAATGTTTATGGCGACTTGCGGGCGATATGAATATTTACGAGCAAGAATTGGTAAAGTTTGACACATATTTTAGTTATTTTCTACAAAAGCACTCAATATTTGCAGCATTCTATCAATTAAATAAATACAACAAAGTGAATCTACAATAAAACATCCATTTTATTTTACCGTAGAGTTCCAGAAATTGCTTCGAATATTCTGGGAAACGTATCGCCTCAATTCACGGGAATTTATCTTCACTTGCCTTCAAACTCTTCGCGTTCGCAAAAACGTGGCTTTCTACAGGAAACAGGATTTCTCCACTATAAGCTTTCCACATCCCACTTTATCGACGATCGAGTGTTCTTTAGGGTATTTACTTTTCATTTTCAACAATAAAACGGTGTATTTTCTTTCTGAATCGATTGACTACGCGTGGAACAGAAATGAAAGCTTCGGGAACGTCGCGCTTACTTTGATCGAAGGGCGTTCCATTCTCGTCCTCAGAGCCGCTTGACCCTCTTAACCGCCGGAACCCGAGTACGAGGCCCTTGTACTCAGGTTC